>JAGPOW010002514.1:24113802-24165951 GCA_030014935.1 Caiman crocodilus | reverse complement strand
GTGTGTGTGTGTGTGTGTGTGTGTGTGTGTGTGTGTGTGTGTGTGTGTGTGTGTGTGAGAGAGAGAGAGAGAGAGAGAGAGAGAGAGAGAGAGAGAGATATCAGGGAGGATTAAGGGGCTGATTGTGACCTACTTATTTCAAGACATGAATGTTTTGGCCTCAGTCATAAGGCATAATAAAAAGGAGTTGCTCCAGTTTACACCAACTTATTATAGTGTACCATGGACAATTTGCTGTGCTACATGAGTCAGCTCCATGTTATACCAGGTAAGCACTTCCTCCCAACAAGGGCATTCTCAACTCTGCAGCTATGGCCAGATTTTGAAGAAAGAAAGAAGGAACACCAGAACCTTTAACAGAAATTATATGTTGGCTATTAGGCTGTGCAAAGCTTTGGTCCCTGATTTGATCTGGTGGAGATTCAGCCTGATTTGGTGCCTGAATCTCCAAATCCGAATCAAATCAAAGGACCCTTTAATCCCTCTGAATCAAACCAGAACCCTCTGAATCAATTCAAAGAGATTTGGCAATTTGGACATAGGCACAGCTTTAAATGTTTTTTCTACACACCTCTAGGTAGCACGCAGCTCATGAACATTGTGATGCTGGGGCAGATGGAGCATCCCACAGGACCATGGGGGGGTCCCCCAGCGTGCTTGGCAGCAGACCCAGAAGTGAACCAGAAGCACTTCACTTCACTTCTGGGTCCGCCAGGGAGTGTGCAGGAGGAGCCCTGTGACTGGTGCCTCCTGGGTCTGCAGGGAGCACCTGGGATCCCCCCATGACAGTCACCAAGCCAAGGGAGCATGGGGGAGGGTGCCTTGTGTGCTCCCTGGCAGACCTGGAAGTGGGCTGAAAGTATTTCCAGTCCACTTCCAGGTTCACTGCCAAGCATGTGGAGGGCCCCATCACACTCCTGTAGGACGCTTCATCTATCTCAGCATCTCAGCATTCACAAACTGCCTGGTACCTTGAGGTATGTAGAAAAAATTTTAAAGCTGTGTCTATGTCCAAATCGCTGATTCTCCAAATCAGCATTGAATTTTCAGATTTTAATTTGACCAAATCAAACAAGGGACAGTGATCTGAAGCAACGAATTGAATCACTGTCCCTGATTTTGGCCAAATCTGAATCTAAACCAAATAAGGCCCACTTTGCACACCCCTATTCTCTACGGTAACCTTCACAGGGCACCCCCAGCATGGATTAATAGAGCAACACTCTTCTAGCTGTCACATTTGAACTCTTATATATCAAAAGAAAACAAGAATGCTTGGGATTTGGGAAACTCTGGAGTGGAGTTTTAAAATCTCATAAGTCTACACTAGCTTAGCCATGTCTCCATGTCTCCACACAATAACTTAACCAGGAATTATATTATATTAGAATGATCTATTACAAATGTCCATGCTGGGGATAAGGGGGAAAAACTTTGCAAGATTAATTGGCATTTATTCTAGCAGGGGTTATCAACTAGGAGTATGCGTACTCCCCAGGCTACTTGGGAAGGCAATAGGGAGTATGCGTGGATGGGAAGGGACAGAGTGGGCAGGGCTGGCACAGGCACCACCCAGCCAGCCAGAGGGAGGGGAAGCTCACACACATCGGGGCCACCACCCACCAACAAGTACTGCCGCTGCTCTGTATCAGGCCATGCACCCCGCCGCCTTGCATCTGGCTGTGTGTCACCTCCCCACATGCACGCACACTCCACATCCAGTCACAGGGCATACACTTATTAGAAAAGGTTGAAAACCACTGTTCTAGGGCAATATTATCCACTTCATCAACAAGGAAGTAGCTGAGCATGCTAAAGTTGCTGGTTTTTAAATGGCTGTTCAAGATGATCTCTGCTGACCACTTCATGCTGTGCTTTATGCTCTGGCTGCTAGGAGTGTGAATTTCATTAGTTGTTTGGAGGCAGCACATTTTCTCTCAGTCTGCTGAACAATTTGTATATGAATGATATTAAAGGTAACTCATTTTCATACAATGTTTGTTTACTTTGTCTCAGTGTTTTGTCATCTACCATAATGCAATCAGTGTTGCAAATCTGACAGACTGGCATACAAGGAAGAGAACCAGAAGTGTAATTGGAGTGAGCTGTAATGCTTTGCATTTGTATAACATCTTGCACCAGTGGATCTCAGTGTGTGTGTGAGAGATGCAGTGGTTTATTTGCTATACATCTCCAACCTGCCACCCAGCATTATTCTGTTATCAATATTCTTCAGTATTCTTCAGGCAGCTAGCCTCTGCTTTTGTGGCAGATCAGCCATTGCTATTCCCTTCCCTGTATAGAGCTGTCTCAGGCACAGTTATGCAAAGCGGACATGTTAGAGCAGCACGTCTGTAAGAAATGAAATTTATTGCCCTGCATTTAATAATATGAAGATCAGAGCTCATCTGATTCTGATGTCATATTAGTAATTCCATTGGCTTTTACAATGTAATTCCATTGGTCAGTCCTTCCCAATTCAAACTATTGTGAGATCATAATAAGATTCCTTCTGTGTAATATTATCTTGGGTTGTCACACAAGTGCTCAGATTGTCCGGCAGATCAATAATTACCTAAAACCTGCATTTGTTCATCAGTTCCATAGCAAAGGTCTCACCTAAGTAATATAATTTATGTCTTCTCTTCATTGCAATACCTACATGGTAGGGCTGTGAGAAGCTTCGGTCCCTGATTTAATTTGGCAGAGATTTGGCCCTATTTGGTGGCCAAATCTCTGAATTGAATCAGGGGACCCTTTAATCTCTCCAAATCAAAATGGAACCCTCTGAATCAATTTGGAAAGATTCAGTAATTCAGACAGACACAGCTTTAAATGTTTTTTCTACATACCTCTAGGTACCAGGCGGCTTGTGAATGCTGAGATGCTGGGGTGGATGGAGCATCCCACAGGAGTGCAGGGAGGCTCTCCAACATTTGGCAGCAGACCTGGAAGTGGACCAGAAGCATTTGATGAAGTGCATTTGGGCTCACAAAAGCTTATACATCTCTGATTTAGTCTACTCTGTAAGGTGATTCTCTACCCTGTTTTTTGTTTGCTATCGTAACACAAGAACCCATATAGTAATATTTGACAAAAGCTTATCTTATTGCTCTGTCTCTCTGCCCTATGAATAAAGGTGTAATCTTTTGAGAAACATACAAAGAAATTAATAGGAAATGTTGATTTCTAATTGCTTTTAGATGCTAAACTCCTATTTTTGAGAACAGGGAAGTTTTGCAGAACCACAGAATCCTTTCCTGTGAGCAATCTAGACATGAAATATCCAGTCTCATTTTTTATTTAAGAAAACTTTTATTTTAGAATCATAGAAAATTAGGGTTGGAAGGGACCTCAGGATGTCATCTAGTCCAACCCCCTGCTCAAAGCAGAACAATCCCCAAATAGTTCATCCCAGCTAAAGCTTTGTCTAGTCAAGTTTTGAAAACCTTCAAGGATGAAGCTTCCATCATGTCTCCAGGTAACCTGTTCCAGTGTTTTACTACCCTCCTAGTGAGAAAATTCTTCCTACTATTTAACCTAAACTTCCCTTGCTGCAACTTGAGACTGTTGTTCTTCAGTCTATCACCGCTTAGAACAGTGTAGCTTCATGTTCTTTCGAACACCCCTTCAGGTAGCTGAAAGCTGCTATTAAGTCTCCCCTCAGCCTTCTCTTCTCTAGACTAAATAAGCCCAGTTCCCTCAGTCTTTCCTCATAAGTTATGACCCCCAGTGCCCTTACCATTTTTGGTTGCCCTCCACTGGACTCTGTCCAATTTGTTCACATCCTTTCTGTAGTGGGGGCCCCAAAACTGAACACAGTACTCCAGATGCGGCCTCACCGGTGCTGAATAGATGGAATAATCACTTCCCTTGACCTACTGGCAACACACCTACCAATGCAGTCCAGTATGCCATTAGCCTTCTTGACAACAAGGGCACACTGCTGGCTTATATTTAGCATATTGTTCACTGTAACCCCCAGGCCCTTTTCTGCAGAGCTGCTGCCCAGCCTGTACTGGTGCATGGGATTGTTCTGTTCTGAGCGCCGGACTTTGCACTTGTCCTTGCTGAACCTTATGAGATTCCTTTTGGCCCAGTCCTCCAATTTATCTAGGTCGCTCTGAATTCTAGCCCTACCCTCCAGTGCATCAACTTTTCCCCACAGCTTAGTGTCATCTGCAAATTGCTGAAGGTGCACTCTATGGCTATGCCATTTTCCAGGTCAATGATGAAGACACTGAAAACAAACAATCCCAGGATCAACCTCTGGGGCATTCTACTTGATATTGGCTACGAACTAGACCTCGAACCATTGATTACTACTCTCAGAGCCCGATGCTCCAGCCAGTTTTCTATCCACCTTACAGTCCATTCTTCCAGCCTATACTTCCTTAGCTTGTCTGTGAGAATGTTGTGGGAAAACATATTAAAAGCCTTGCTAAAATCAAGATATACTGCATCTACTCATCTCCCTGCATCCACAGAACCAGTCATCTTATCATAAAAGGCAATCAGGTTGGTCAGGCATGCTTTGCCCCTAGTGAATCCTTGAGGATCTGGTCTTTGAAATGGATTCTCTGAGGACCTGCTCCATGATTTTTTCCAGGGACTGAGGTGGGGCTAAGTGGTTTGTAGTTCCCTAGATCTTCCCTTGTCCTTTCTTAAATATGAGCACTATGTTTGCCCTTTTCCAGTCATCCAGAACCTCTCCTGATCACCATGAGTTTTCAAAGATGGTGGCCAATGGCTCTGCAAGCACATCAGCCAGCTCCCTCAGCACCCTCAGGTGCATCTCATCCAGCCCAATGGACCTGTACACGTCTAGTTTTTCTAAGTAGTCCCTAACCTGTTCTTTCACCATTGAGGGCTGCTTACCTCCTACCCAAACTGTGCTGCCCAGTGCAGTAGTCTGGAAGCTGACCTTGCCTGTGAAGACTGAGGCAAAAAAGGCATTGAGCACTTCAGCTTTTTCTCCGTCCTCTGTCACATGGTTGTCTCTTCCATTCAGGAAGGAATCTATGCTTTCCCTAATCTTCTTCCTACTGACATACTTGTAGAAACCCTTCTTGTTACCCTTTGCATCCCTTGCTAGCTGCAACTCCGGTTGTACTTTGGCTTTCCTGGCTTCATCCCTGCATGCGCGAGCAATGCTCATATATTCTGCCCTAGTTATTTGTCCAAGTTTCCACTTCTTATAAGTTTCCTTTTTGTGATTTATTTTACTAAAGAGTTCCCTGTTAAGTCAACCTGGTCTTCTGCCATATTTGCTAGTCTTCCTGCATATTAGGATGGTTTGTTCCTGAACTCTCAGTAACGTTTCTTTAAAGTACAGCCAGCTCTTCAGTACTCCTCTCCCCTTCATTCTGGCTTCCCAGGGGATCCTGCCCATAAGTTCCCTGAGTGAGTCAAAGTCTGCTTTTCTGAAGTCCAGTGTCCTTGCTCTCCATCTTTCCTTTCCTCAGGATCCTTAACTCAGTCACATTGTGATCACTGCTGCCCAAGTTGCCATCCACTACTACATTCCCCACCAATTCTTCCCTGTTTGTGAGCAGTAGGTCAAGAAGAACATGGCCCCTAGTTGGCTGCTCCAGTGCTTGCAACAGAAGGTTATCCCCAACACTCTCCAAAAACTTCCTGAATTGCTCACACACTGTTGTATTGCCCTCTCAGCAGATGTCAGGGTGATTGAAGTCCCCCATGAGAAGCAGGGCATGTGATTGGGAAACTTCCACTAGCTGTTTGAAGAAAGTCTCATCCACCATTTCCTCCTAGTCTGGTGATCTATAGCACACCCCCACCATAACATCACCCTTCTTGCTTTCCCCTCTGATCCTAACCGAGAGACTTTCAACAGGCCTATCTCCAGCTTCATACTGGAGCTGAGCAACCATATGGCTCTTTTTCATAAAGTGCAACTCCTTCTTCTCTTCTCCTGCCTGTCCTTCCTGAACAGTTTGTCCTCATCGATGATAATACTCCAGTCATGCAAGCTATTCTACCAACCCTCTGTTATCATTCTGCATGGGTTTAATTTATGGGGGTGTAGTGGGACTCAGGCCGAACGGTCACACCAGGTTGGGGGCCTGGGGGGCCGTACTCTCAATGGGTATTTAGCCCCCCTTATCTATATCTGACCTGCCACAACTACTTATTGGGCATGTCTACACAAGACACTGACTGCATAGTAGCCAAAAATACCGTGCAATAGTGCATCACAGCATGGACAGTGCTAATACACTCCTGTGCAGTATTATTAGGCTATTGCACAGTAGCGTCACCTAAAAGATGTTCTCCGAATGTACTGTGCAGTAACTGTGATTACTGTGTATTTATTTAGTGCAGCAATGACTGTGCAGTAGTGTCTCATGTAGATGTACCTGCTCTTAATGAAAAGGACATTGAGGTGGTACCTAACTATAGTGGGGTACATTGAGATGGGAGCAGGTCTCAATGTCCAGCCAACTTCTGAGGGGCTCTTCCAACCCTACAACCCACGCTTTCCACCCAGGTGTTCCTGTAATGGTATTGGGGTAGGTGCCTAGTCCCCTAGACACCTGTCTTCACATGATGGGAAAAAGGTCCAACATAGGAAGAAAAACAGAGTGGTCTGGGACTGATGTGAGCTGGCCAAGCCCTGTTACTCTGGCAAGGATCTACCACCAGTGACATCCATAACACATAGAAATTAATAAAGCACTATAACATAAATAGTAGTGTCTACTGTTTGTTCAAGGGCCTAGATTTGGCCTCACAGTGTGTATCCACCTTCTCCTCAAGCAGCTAAGTCTCTTCAGGATTTGCCCCTGGTTTGTCTCCAGTGGAGGGAAGCAGCATAGTCCGGTGCCTACACCAGTGCCTCTGTTTTCCTGGGGCCCTAAAAGGGGCCCTGGTTGACCTGAGCCAACCCAGACCTCTGCAGGCCCCCACATGCCCTGCAGCTGCCACCAGGTGCTGAGAGCTCCTGCGGGGCTCATAGTTGCCTGCAGCTGTGGCTTTTGGACCCTAGGCAGTGCTGGACATGCCATCCACTTGCTCTTGGCTCTGCCCAGGCTCCAGGCCCCGGTGGAAACCAACTTCCAGCTCCCAGCCCTGCCCAGGGGATGAGCATGTAGGGAGTGCATCGCCCAACACTTCCCTGCTCTGCCCAAGGGATGAGCATGCAAGGGTAGGGAGTATGCTGTCTGTCCTTCATCTACTGGCAGATAGGCCTGGGATCCTGCAGACTGTAGGGCACATTCAGCTTGACTGAATGTGGGAAGGTTTTTGTGTACTGAAGATTTCCACTCAGTAATGGTGGATGTGAAGTTTATTTGGACATTGTGTTCCATGCACTAACATGTATTATGCAAGATACTTCTTGTATGGGTAAGGTCTCGAGTTGTATTTTGAATACTAATTAATAGGGCTGTACGAAATGGGCCCAGTTTGATTTGAATTCGGCCTGAATTGGGAACAGTGATTCGATCCGTTGATTTGGATCACTGCCCCCGATTTGATTCAACCAAATCTGAATCTGAAGATTCAATGATGATCCAGTGAATCAGCAATTCGGACACAGGCACAGCTTTAAATGTTTTTTTCTATATACCTTGAGGTAGCAGCATGGCTCATAATCACTGCAGGTGGAGCATCCCACAGGAGCACAGGGTGGGGCTCTCCAGCATGCTTGGCAGCAAACCCAGAAGTGAACTGTAAGTACTTCTGATCCACTTCTGGGTCTGCTGGGGGAGTATGCTGGACACCCCAGCCCCTGGCCCCCCAGCTCAGCAGTCAACTGCAGGGGGACCCCAAGTGCCCCCCTCCAGACCCAGGAGGCATCAGTTGCAAAGCCAGAGGGGCGTGGGGGCCCCCCTGCATGCTCCCCAGTGGACCAGGAAGTAGACCAGAAGTGCTTCTGGTCCACTTATAGGTCTGCTGCTGAGCGCACTGGGGACCCCCCCTTGCTTCTGTGGGATACTGCATCTGCCCCAGCACCACAGTGTTCAGAGCCCCTGCTATCCAGAGATATGTAGAAAAAACATTTAAAGCTGTATCTACTCTGAATCACTGAATCTGTCTGAATCTCTCTGAATCAATTTGGAGGGTTCCAAATCGACTCGGAGAGATTAAAGGGTCCTCTGGTTTGATTTGGATTCAGAGATTCAGCCACCAAATCAGGCTGAATCTCCACTGAATCAAATCAGGGACCAAAGCTTCACACAGCCCTACTAATTAAAGGAAATGGATGAGGGGCCAGACAAAGACTAGCTTTCTTTGTGCAAAACTCTAAAAAAGAGATGAGTACTGTATTCTTCTGTCATCAGCAGAATCAAAGTGACATTCACTCGGAACTGAGTGAAAAAACTAAAGAAGGATTCCAGGATTGGCCCACTACCTTTGGTAGAAGCTCTGTCTGAATAGTGAGGGGAGAAGAGATGGACTTGAGAAAATAATCAAGATCTGTCTTAATAATTGAAGATTTGGAAAGAGATATGGACATCAATACAATTTGTATAAAAGCAACTGGATCGCAGCACAACAAACAATTGCAATAGAATAGTATTAAAGCCTGATTCCAAACTTTTCAGCCTGTGGTTTCTGCCTGATTAATTTCCAGATAAAATGTCCAAACATTAAAAATAAAGACAGAAGTGTAAAGCAATGGAAGTTATTTTGTTCATTTACTGTACAATGAAGTGTTTGCACTGTTTGTTACAATTACACAGAGAACAAGCCTGTAACGGTTAATACAGAATAGCGAGTACAATGTTTATTTCAGTGTCTCTATTGGCTGACTCCAAGCTTTCAAGAATGGATGAAGCACAAAGGCAGCCTTAGCAGAGAAAAGAACGTACATGCTGAGGTTAGAGTAGAATATTGAGGTCACATCCTTGCTTATTTTACAGCAACTCCCCTGTAAACTCTGCATATAGACAATCCCTTAATTCCTATACATTAGGCTATAGATTTTGTCAAGCTGTATCTCCAGGTTCATTTAAATATTTTCCCTGACAAAAGCTCTTGAGTTGGGGGAAAAAATGCAGTTTGTTTAACTTGGAACTAGAATGAACTTTGTCCTCTTTAAATAAGATTTTTACAATGGAAAAAGGTGGTGTTATTTAAATTAAACTGAACAGCACCATTTAAAAATGGTGCCCAGAACTGTAATGTAGTTGAATCTCAACTGTGCATTATTGTACAATGTAACATGAACTGCACTCACATTTTCACAGTTATTGTCAAAGCACACAGGCAGCTGGGGTGTGGACACAGTGTCAGAGGAAATTGGATTTTCCACATTGCAGAGAAAAAAGGGGGTTGTTTTATTTGTGCAAAACTAAAAAGAGGCTTCTGATACCTGTCCAAAATGATAAGGCAAGTTCTTTTCTCAGGTGAATGTTTGGCAGATGTATAATCCAACATGGGGTGGGAAGCCACAGAAACCTGTATTTACTCTCTGTTAACTTGTTATAATGAAAGGAATGGCCTGTGATAAGGCTGTTAGATATTTAAGCCCAGTTTTTAAGTGGCAAATTACAGGAAGGAAAGGAAAGGTTGAATTGTGGAAATGGCAGCCAAGTTGTTTAATTCCCAATGCACAGGAGTTAGCTCAAATACTTCAGAGTCTTCCAAACACTCAGGTGTGTTTGGTTGCTCAGGACCAGTTAACCCCAGCTATTAGTGAATGGATATTAATAGCTCTTCAGATAACATTCACTCCAGCTGGTAGTTGGCAGCAGGCCATAAAGAATTTCTTGTTCTTAATCCGGATTGAACAACTTCACCCTTTTACCTCATGAAAGGCATGTCTTAGAGAGGAACATGCCCCTTGAAGGGTGCTTTTCCTTAGAGCAGAGTAATGCTCATGCTCTCTTTTCATTTGGTTTATCACACCAAGAGGAATGTGATAGAGGGTCGTAGAGAAGAAAACCGGGCAGGATGTAGCACACTCCAACCATGTAATCTTCTGGTTCAGTACAGAGTGCTAGTTAAGGCTTCCCATGATGGCTAGCTTCTTCTGGCCCTGTTGCACTCTGCTTTTGACAATTTCACTGGAGACTTCAAAGTTTATTGCTGTTCTGCCTCCACGCTGGTATTTCTGTCTCTGCTTGAATGCTAACTTTCAATCCTCCCAAAACATAGCGCTGGGAGAGTCCAGGGCTAGCTGTGTTAAATCAATCCAAAGATTATCTGTCCCACATTAATTTTTCTCCAACCATTTGCTCTATATAGCAAGAGTCTTTCAAATGAGGTAATACCCATGAAAGGCATAGATAATGTAATCTGACAGGTAGAGTAAATTAATTTGTAGACTGCTATAAACAGTTTGATAGTATATACGTTATTACAGTTTTCTCCTGTGGAAAAACAGCAAAAAAAAAAAATCTTTCCTTAGTAATTTAAAGAGGCTGGAGTTGCTTCCAAAATAATGTGATGAAATTTTTAACTGCTTAAGTGAGGGAGACGCCTTTTCTTGGGCCAGACTGTAGTAAAGTTACAGCAATTTAAACCAGCTGAAGATGTAGTCCATTAAAGTGTATTTACACCCTGAACCTTGGAGAACATTTAAAGAAACAATAAATTAGATGGATATAGATGGATGTAGATCCAGCTTTATAAAATAGATGTAACTCAGTACTGTCAGAGGGAAAGACACTACATTCACAGACTTGGATTGAAACATTCATCAAACTGAGTTAAGTTTAAATTAAATGTCAGGCTAAACAAAAACAGATCAGTACATTGTGTTGGGGTTTTTTAATTTCAAAAGGGTGAATTTTAGAAATTAAAAGAACTAGTTAGAATAACTGGGTAAACAGGGACTTAAATGTGGAGGATGCATGAAAGTTAAGTCAAAGTTACAGAAATTATCTAGAATTTACATTCTAGACAAAGGGTTCCAGAGCTAACTGGCTTTATAACCATTTCAAAAAGGATACTGAGAGCAAGCAGAGCACCTACAAGAAATAAAGAAAAGGGACAGATCAGCAAAGAAAGGTACATATTGCAGGTCAGGAAGTGTAAAGACCAAGTGAGAACTGCCAGAAATCGAGCTGAGTTAGGCTTTGCAAAGGAAATTAAATAGCAAAAGCAAAATGTCTCTAGCCATACAAATAAAAATAGAGCAAAGAAAGTAGAGAGGTTATTATTGAGTGAGGATGCTCATTATTGAGCAATTAAAAATAGGTATGACCAAAAACTGAAGGGCATGTGATACAAATGCAAAAAAAGGCAGGAGAGATAATGGGAATGAGGGTATGGAAATGGAAAGAACCATATCCAAGAGCTAATTAACTCAATTAAGGATTGATGCATAATCTCCAGTTCAGAATTGTGAAAGAACTGGGGCAAGTAGCAAAGATTATTCATAAATCCATTTAGTTGGCAATGGTATCATATGACTAGAGAATATCAAATGTAGGATCTCTAGTTGAGAAAAATGGGAAGTGTCCCAGGTAACTACAGCCATGTCAGTCTTAACTTCAGTAGAATGCAAGGCTTCAGAACAAATTTTGAAGGAAAGAATAATTAAAGGCATAGTATTAAATGGAAAATTGATTAAATACAATACAGTATGCGATAACAAAGAAGTTGGCCTTGTTACTGGAGAATCAGAGGGGGAATAAGGGAATGGGGACAGTCTTTAAGGAGAGCTGCTGGAAGGCTGGAATAAATGGGCCTTGGGAACATAAGGTTCACTCCAAGGACAAGGAGGAGGCAGAACTGGAGGAACCGATACTGGGACACTGTTGCTGTAAATAAACCCAGAAGGGATGTGGTAGGAATAGTCACAGTGGTTTGGGGTGGGAAAAGTCACCCTGTCTGTTGCTGCAGGGTGACTAAGCCCTGTGGGACTGAATGCAGGCTTGGGAAGTGGCAGGAAATCGGAGAGGAGGCTGGGGGAGAGGCAGTATCAAAATGACATGGCTGGGTGTTCATCCTGGCCTAATCTAACTAGTTTTGTGATGGCCTACTCAAGGAACCAAATTGAGGGAAATCACTGCTGGATTGATGACTGGAGCCAGAAAGTCTGCTGGACTGTTGTTCAGGGCTGCAGACCCCATGGAACCATAGGGAATAGGACAAAGGTGTCCCAGAGATGTGCATGCAGAGAGAGAGGGGGATTGGGGCTGGGGCTGGGGCTGGGGCCGGGGCTGGAACAAGTTGCCCAGCTGGGGCAGTGGGGCATGGGACTCAGGGAAGGGGGTCTCCCACCACTGTGCGCTGCTGGTCCAGGAACTACTTTTCTGGTGGCTCCTCTGATGGTTTTCACTACTGGTCCAGAAGGGCATGGGGGTGGGTATGTGCTCCTGGATCTGTGCAGGATGAGCTGGGCTGGGCTTGGCTGCGCTCCAGGAGGTTAACCCCAGCTGCCCACTGCCAGGCTGCACTCCATGGGGTGCATGAAGCCAGGGCTGTGCTCCAGGCAGCAAGCCCCCGCTGCTGGGCTGTGCTCTGCATGGCGCTTGGAGCCAGGGCTGCACTCTGGGAGGCTAGCCCCAGTCGCCCACCACCAGGCTGCACTCCATGGGGCGGGTGGAGCCAGGGCTGTGCTCCGGACCCAGCTGTAGCCCAGAGCACAGCCCTGGCTCCACCCACTCTGCAGAGCGCAGTGGAGCAGGGGCTATGGGAGGGCTGCAGCCACCCTAAAATTCCCCATAGCTCCTGCCACTGGCTCCATCTGGATCAGGGTGCACATGCCTGCCCCCATGCCCAGCCAGGATGGGTCAGAGCAAAGCCACAGCTTGTCCAGGAGGCGTGGGGAAGCTGGAGTGACATTCACCTCTGTGCACTGCTTGCCTGAGGCAGCACAATGGCACCATCCCGCACCTCTGCGCCCCGGTTGGGTAAGCAGAAAGAGGGCATAGCCCCCCTCCCAGTGCCTTGCACCACCCCTCCAGAGCACAGCCTGGCCTAGCCCACCCCACAGATTCGTGGGCACATGCCCACTCCCATGCCTTCCTGGACCAGTGGCTCATGGTTGTGTGCAGCAGCAGGAGCCCCCCTCCCTGAGTCCTGCATCCCCCTTCCCCCCCAGCTGGGCAGCTTGTCCCAGCCCCAATCCCTCCCTCACTGTGTGGGCATTGATCTGCCCTTTACAACAGACTTATCAGATGGAGGCAGCTGTGTCCAGCGTGGTGAGGACTGCTGCATGTTTAGTCTATGGCCGAATCTCTGAATCTTCTAATCTAATTCAGCCAAACTGAATTGGGACAGTGACTCAAATCACTGAATCGAATCACTGTCCCACTGAATCAGCCAAATCAGAATCTGAATCAAATACTTGCTGCTTCGCATACACCTAGTAATTAGTCTAAACTTAGTTAAAAGGCAGATAGAGTGGCATCTTATAGACTAACTCATTCAGCCTGCTTTATCAGATGATAATGTCTGATAAAGTAGGCTATAGCCTACAAAAGCTCATGCCTTTCTGAATGAGTTTATAAGGTATCACTTTTCCCTTTGATAGAAAAAGTGATTTTTTAAGACAAAAAAAATGCAGTGGATCTAATCAATCTGAGCTATAGTGGGTGCATCTATACACATGCATTTACTGCTCAGTAACTGAAACTGCTGAACAGTATGGGCATGTGTCTACATGTGCATGCCCATACTGCACAGTAAATATGGCAATATATGACAACCTGAGCATAAATTTGATAATTGCACCATGCAGGTATATTTCCACTTACTGCACAGTAACTTACTGAGCAGTAACTTTAAGCCAGCGTAAAAGCATGTGTACACACACCCAGTAAGTACTCATTCAATATAGTGCAATATAGGAAACTAGCCATTATTGTCCAGAACACCATGTACAGTTCTATTCACTTGTGCTCAAGAAAGAGAAGTTTGGGTTAAAAGTGTAGAGAAGAACTCTTTAGGCCTGTGCAAAGCAGTGAGTATTTGCTTTGGATGTGGCTGATTCAGAGAGACAGTGATTCGATTTGGTGACTGGCATCTTCAAGAGTAGATTGGATAGGTACTTGGCTGGGGTCCTGTAAGTAAGGGGGTCAGACTAGATGGCCTGCTCTAGGCCCCTTCTGACCCTAGTTACTATGAAACTATGAGACTATCCCAATTCAGCCAATTCAGACTCAGTGATTTGGCACCGATTCAGAGATTCGGTCATAGGTTGTAATGGGGAATCACTAAAATACCTATAGCTGTCATTTTTTTGCAGATTTGGATGAAAACAACAGGACTGGTAGCTCCTTCCAAAGGCATGAAGCCTGCCAAGTTTCAAGGAGATAGATGCAGGGGTTTCTGTGAAAGTGCACCTCAAACTGTTAAAAGCAAAACTCGTATCACTTGTGTGTGTGGGGAAAGATCACAGTCACTGGCCAGCTACAGATGTCAATATCAGAGCAGTCTTTCCCACCTATCAGCCTTTTCCATACTGGAAGATCACCCCATCCCTCTCCCTCTTCTTAGTTTCTGTTTGCTGCAAGCCTTCCAAATCTCCGAATCTCTCTGAATCAATTCAGAGGCTTCCGATTCAATTCAGACCTTTAAATGGGTCTCCTGATTCAATTCGAATTCAGAGATTTGGCTGCCAAATTGGGCCAAATCTCCTCTGAATCCAATAGGCTACCTAAACTTTGCACAGACCTAAAACTCTGGGGAGACTGGGATACTTTATCATACGAGAGGAAACTAAAGTAGATTGTCTTACTTAGCCTAGTAAAAAAATATTTAAAAGGCTGAGAGGGGATGAGTCATCTCTGTCAATCCATCAAGGGTATAAGCATGGCACAGGAAGAAGAATGATTTAAAATAATAGACAAGGTTGGCATGGAAGCACTTTTGTATTAAGTAGTCACAAATAGATTTAGGCTTCAAATTAGGAGTTGTGAGATTCCAGAACACCTTACCAGTAAGAGTAGTAGGAGCAAAAAAGGTAGCCAGTGTTAAGATGGAGCTGGATAAATTCATAAAGGGACTTGGTTGCTTGTAATAATAGGGAACTGGAAGTTTCCTTCCAGTCCCATACTCCTGAGAAATTTCTTCAGTCATGGTAATGTGAGGTAAGTACTGCATTGTCTGATGCCTACTTCCTGCTTCTGTCAGTATTGGACGACTTAGTGTTGGTCAAAGCCAGATGTTAACTTTAACGGAATTATGAATAGTTTAATGAAGTAAGAATCATTTCTTTATGCAGAAACATGTTGGTCCTAAAAATAATTCAGCAATTGCTCCATTCAACAGAGAAATAATTCATTTATCCACTTGAAAATGGCTTTATGATTGTAGCTTCCTTCCTGGACTCATTTGTTGATAAACTTACTTTTGAATTACAGTAAATAAAATGGTACCCAGCCAAATACAGCATTTATAAATTATTGTAACTAGTTCCAAGTTTGCCCCAGAGATTTTTAGGTGATTTAATAATAAACTCCTCAAATAAGTTTAGTGCTCAAAAATGGTAATAGTTCAGGTTTTTCTGCGCCCCTACCTACTTCCCTCCCCCCTCCCTGCCCAAGCCATACCAGCATAGATAGTGGCAAGGCAAGCTTTGTCTACCCTGTGCCCCTGCCCTATTTTGATGTGGGGGTCTCTTTCTCTCTCTCTCTGGTCTTGTTTTCACTGCATGCAAACCTCAGTATATATCCATGTATCTCCATAAGTTAACAGTGATACAATATGGTTTGACTCATAGGGTAGACCATGTGGCAACTTAAAATGAGCCTTACCTCCATGAGGCTAATGCATTAAAAATATGAGCCATTACCTCAGGTTACCATGGTCTTTCAATACTTTCTCATAACTTTCATGTGCACCTACTTCTCCCTGTCTCCTTATCATCATCAGTGGCAGTCCCTCACAGTTGAGGATGATCACTCCCATGAGAGAAGCCTGCACATGACTTTTTTAATGTGAGGAAACTGTTGTGCATCAACAACTGCACAGATCTTGGCAGAGGAAAAACTTGTGCCCAGTGGCAAGGAAATCCAAGAAAATTGCACTGCAGTCTTCATCCACCTTGGCCTCTGTTGAGAAGTATATCTCCTGCATCTGCCTGCTCCACCATTGAGATCTTTGCGTTGTGTTGGACTGCTCTTCATCTGATATCTCACCTTTGACATTGCTGCCATGGATGACCCTACCAGGAGTACAAGACTTCTAACCGTGTTACTCTTATGATCATCGGTGCATGCAAGCCTCTCCACCCTATCAAAGTGGCAGTCCATTAAGAGGTCATCCCTGCCTACTTGCTCCTGGATCTATATTCACATTCTTCTGCTTGTTCTCTTTGGCCCCATCCATCAACCAAACCCACAGTTTAACTGTACAAAGAAGAACATCCAAATGGACAGAGCTTCACCTCAGCTGCAGGTCAAGCAAGAGATCAAATGGATTGGAAAGCAGTACAAGAAGAAATTTGAAGGGGGAATCATTGGAAGGCCAGTTACTCCACAGGAGGAGAGACATTTGGAGAATGCCTTGCTTGTGGCCTGGTGGTTGCAGCCCTTTGCTGGGAAGCAGAAATGCAAATTCAATTTATCTCTGGGAAAATGGGGCCTAGGTCTTTCTGGTCCTTGTGCAAGTGCAAATACCCTAAATATTTGCTATCGAGCTAAAAGTTGAGGGTCCTTCTTCTCTCCCTTGCCAAACTTCTTGTGGTTTTCTCTGACTAAAATTTCAGGACTTGTCTTACCAGCATAGAACATTATTGCACATGCTCAACAAACTGGCAAGGGCAATGCTGAATCCTAAACTGTGCCTAAGTGCCAAAAATGTCAGACAAAAATGGCAATTATGTCTCTACCTATTGTCACTTATGAACATGAAAGGTAACTAGGTCCTGGACCTTGGAGTACAGAATTCCAATGAAAATAGTTTTACATCAAAACATTGCCAGAAAAAAAAAATTATAGTGAAGCCAAACACATCACAAAACAAAATCGTTAAGGTAGAAATATCAGCTACAGCTTTTGACCTGCTCTGCAATAAAAGCCTGAGCCAAACCGGGTAAAAATCAGTGTAGCATCAAGCTCTAATACTGCACTTAGGGCTGCAGAGGCAGACAGCACTGCTTACCACAAAAGTGCTAATAGAGAATGAAGCAGTCTCTTTCACCTTTCAGTTTTAAATGTTTCACCCTTTAAGATACATGATGTCCTCTTTATCATCAGTGTTTTTACACAGCACGTTTGTCATACCTGCCCAAGGCTCTTATCTAGTGAAGATGCTAGCTACTGAATCAAACCCTAAAACCAGACCTAACTGTAGAGAGTTGGTTATTAGTCTTAGGATGAGATCTGGCAGAAGGCAGTGCAGGGTGGCACCTTAGAGACTAACTGATTCAGAGAAAAAATGAGCTTTACTGGGCGACAGCCTGCTTCATCAGATGCTGCTAAGTGTTGATATTTAGAGTTTCCATATATTGGTCTTTACTAAACAAGATATTCAGGCCACTCAAATTCAATGGGTTTTTTGTTTGTTTTTCCTGAGAGGAAGGTAAGTATTGGTCCACTCTGTCAAGTCTGACATTTACTACTGCTACCTGCAATACATTTTTCACACTTGCTTGTATAAGTATGAGAGCACAGACACAATCATGCAAGAAGTGTTACAGAAACATAGAGATATGTCTGTGCTAGAAAACAAAGTTTGAGCCTTCTAGAACCAGCTTCAATGTCATGTTTGCCAGATTTAGGCTTATAAAGAGCTAGGATTTTGTAATGGTTCAAAATATGAATATGAGCCACGAAGCATGAAGCTGATTTTAGATCTGGATCACCCATTACCAGAACAAGGGTGCTAGTTTAGATCATCATTTTGCTGATTTCCCTTTTTCTCTTTATGTCCAGCCATATTTTAAAACCATTATTTGAAGCCTGAAAGCCTATCGCTTACTCCTATGTGTACGCACACATGCACATTTACTTTCCTGATCTTTTAATGAGTTAGCATGGCGTTATTACAAAAAAATCTGAATATGGGCTACATTTTATAGCTCCAGTTTCTGAAGCAAGTTTAAGGGAGGAAGCAGTTTTTGCACCTGTATTAGTATTTAATTCAATATGAGACCCTCCCCTGCTTAAGCAGCAGAATTTTACTAAATAATCAGCGATAAGATTTTCTGCATACTAAATGATTTAAGCATATCATATTTTGGGGGATATATTTTACTTCTTACACTCAATTATAACCTCAAAGTTCTTCTAAAATTTCTGTGCAGCAAAATCATTTTGCAACCAAAATGCAGTCACCTGAAGCAGAAATGTAGGTTATGTGTATGTATTTTTAATTGATTTAATGATGAGGAGGACATCTCAGGTGTTATGCTGCTGTTGTGATACAAGTTAGCTAAACTGCTGTAACTGTAACCATAAACAAAAGAGGGTTAAATTGCAATGACTTTCCTACACTTGAACCACTCCAGAAATATGCAGGCATAACAATATATATAATAACAGCATATATCACTGCCATTTAATCTTGATATAATTTTTATACCTGTCTATACCCATAGTAATGGTCCAACATCAGCCAACTGCTGTTAAAAAAGGGATGGAAGACAATCAAATCTGATTTATCAGACTGAGGTAACAAGTAGAACTGGACGCAGTGGATTTCTCATTATCATGATGCTAAATAGTTGAATAGGGTTTAACCACTTATTGTTATACAGGTGCAGAAATGAGAATGTACATATTTTCTCATGTGCAAAATGCAACTTTTTTTCCCAAAAACCAGTTGTTGAAAATTGGAGTGTGCTTTATAAACAAGGAAGTACCATAATAGCAGTTTCTGCCACTTAAGCTTCTGCTGGATAAAATTAAAGTCTACAGAGGACCTTTAGGGAGAAGAACAATGAGCAGGCTTAATTCCCTAGCTGCTGCTACTCAGTTACTTACTGCAAAGAAACATCTTTTGTTTCTGCATTCTGCCTTTCAAAAACAAGGTGCATTATCTTATTGTAGGGTGTGTTGTATGTGAGAAAATACAGGTAATGGCCACCAATAAGGAGTGAGTATTCATTCATAGTTACCATATAGGCTAGGGACAAAGATTACACATAAAACAGTTTAAATGATCAGAAATTGGTTTAAACCTGCAACAAAACAGAAGTTCAGTATGCATAAACCAGTTTGAAAATGGCTGAAACCAGTTTGAGATAAAGCTGGTTGAATGTAGTATCAGATTTAACTGATTTGGATCAAACCAGTTTATGCAATGTCTGTCCTAGACCCTGTAATGGGCCAGTAGAGGGTGCTCCTGCATTAAGCCACCCACCTCACTGCACCTGACCATCTTCCAAGATCTGAGTGCCTCCCTGGGGGCACCTCACATCTGACCAACCCCCTTCCTGGAGCACACCCACTAGCTTGGGAGGTTCCACTGCCACCACCCAGGGCTGGGCTTGATTCTGGTTCTGTGCACCATGGAAAACACAGGCCTAGTGACCCTTGAGGGTACTTGACTCACTTCAAGCACTTGTGGGTACCATAGAGGTGGCCTTGTGCCACAGACCCCTTCCTGGTTTAAATTAAATCAGAGTCCCTCAGTATCTCACATACTTTGCTAGGTAGAGCTCATCTCTCTGTTACGGTCCAGCAGGGCTAGTCCCTCCCCTCTGCTCCCTGGCTGCAGCTCCAGAAGAGAATGAAGACACAGCAGGGTCTGCCTGGGTTCCTTCTGCTTCCCTCCACACCCCCCAGCACCACTCCCTGTTCAAGCAGGAATCCCCCTCTCCCATCTGCTTTATACAGACACCTCTCAGCATTAGCTAGCAGAATGCATGCTGGATATGGTTGGTGCAGTGGCATATGGGACAAAGGCAGACAGGACTGTGTTGGCTTAGGGCTTTTTGGAGTTAATCAACAGGTAGCTGGTAATGTCCATCCATTCCTTCCTTGGGAAAGCTGTTTAAAAAGAGCTTGAACTAATGGACAGAGACTGTTGTTTTTCTAATGAGCTAAACACTGAATTAGGGGTGATAACCATTGTGTTAGCAACTCCCTGCTGGGCTGCTTATCCTTCCAGGACCTGGACATGTCCCCTCTCAGCTCAGCACTATGGAAAGGAAGGGAGGGCTGCTCTAGCTCCCCCCCAGCTCCTAGCCTGAGCCACTACAGGCATATGCCTGCATTTTTTCAGTCCAGAGGTGATGTCTGTGCAGTTACAAACCAGTTTAGCTTAGCCAAATTAAACTAACCTGCAAAGATTGAATCAATTCAGGCTCAGGCCACAGTTGGGGAGGAGGAGGGGTAGCTCCAGGCCTGAATCTGAACCACCAGGGAGGACTGGGTCAGACAAGGAGTATGGGAGTGCAGAGTCAGATGCTGGGCTCTGTCCTTACCACCCTGTCTGGTGAGGCATGGGAGGAGTGGGTCCAGCCCTGGCCCCAAAGCAGTGGGGGTGACAGTGGGGGGAACAAGCCTAGCCCTGGGCCTCTGTCCCCACCCAGGCCTCCCCCTCCCCACAGGCAGCAGTAGTGTCAAAGTGGACAAAGGGAGGGTGGGGCCAGCAGCACTGGTCCCACCCCGCATCCCAGCAAGCAATGACAATGGTGGGGGGGCACTGGCCCCATCCCCCCTGTTCCCTGCAGGCTGCAAAAACAGAGTGGATGGGGGAGGGGAAGCAAGGCCAGCGACACCAGCCATGCCCTCGTGGCCCTGCAGGCAGCGGCAACAGAGCAAATGGGGAGGAACAGGGCCAGCAGATGGAGGAGGGTGTGACTGAGCTCCATGGTAGTGGATGGGGAAGAGGAGGAGCAGGCCCAGCCCTGAAGGTAGCGGGGAAACGGGACTGAATGAAGGCTTTTGTCCCCAGCCGCCCCTTCCCTCACCCATCATTCTTGATGTGATATATAAAACATAAAGTGTAACTGTTTATAAGGGGATCTTGGAAAAACAGAAAGCTACCTTTTAAACCATGCCAATGGAAGCAGCACTTGAGTAGAACCTATTCTATTATGTTTAAAGTAACATACATGCAGCTGGTAGCGAAGAAAGATGGAATTCTTATTTAAAAGATGAGGAGAAGCAAGAAGCTACAAATACTGAATCTAAAGTGGAATACAAAAATAACTGACAAACATTAGATACACAAAGAAACTATGACTGGACTCTCTCTATTGTGATAAATTCCCATCGACTTCAGTAGCATTAAGGTTAGACTGTAAACACACCACTTCAGAGTGATTTTAGATTTCTAAATGAAGGAGGTTTTGGAGTCCTCCTCCTCTTACTGATTTAATTTATATTAATGTAATAGCACTTGATTGCTTTGGCTAAGCATTGAATGACTCTATGCAGAATGTGCCAGCACTATCTTTTTATTTGATGCACTTCTGTAATGGGACAATAATGATCTTTTCATAATTTCCCTGATTGCACCTGTTTTTATAAAGAGGCAAGTGCAAAGGGTTTTTATACCTGCTTTCTCTCTGCAATGGAGGTCTGAATGATAATGGGGGGAACATTGTTGGCTAACTATTAAATTCAAGGTCACTTACAATTTTCACAGCCTAGTGTTAACAGGCTCAAAGCAATTTTTTAGCACTTAGTGCTAAACTGTATCCACGCCTACCCTTTCCATTTGACAGATTCTAAGCTTCACCATTGTTGCTGGTAAAAAGGTCCGATGTATTTCTAGGCACTACTTCAGTACTAAGGAGGTGACATGCTTCTGCATGAAGTCATTCACTTTTCTGGTTTTTAGTATTCTGTGTAACTTTGGTTTTAATCATCATAAGCTTTCATTTTTATTGTCTCTTAGTACTGATAATACCTTAAGCTCCACACACAGTCATCCCAAAGAACTAGTGACCACCTCGGCTATCTCCTACAGCAATGATGCAAGTAATGCTCATTTTTAAATAGAATCATTATTTTGACTTTATTTGGAGCAACCAAGCTTGTAATATGCCCAAGATGAAGTAATAGGGGCAGAAGTGGGTTTAAAATTCCAGTCTTCTAGGTCATGTCTACACATGACGCTAAGTTGCTATGGTGATACAGCATCGGCAGGCAGAAACCATCATGATGATGCTATGTTGCTGTAGCAACGAGCTACCTCGCTATAGCATGTCACTATGGTGACATAGCTGCTAAAAATAACTGTGTGCCACTGGGATGATGCAGTAATGGCTGTTACTGTGCTGTCATTTAGTACTTCCAGAAGCAGGTACAGAGAAGGGGGAACCCACTCACTTCCTACTGCTTCTGTCCTGGTCTGAGCTTGGCTCCCACAGAGCTTGGCTGAAGTGGTTCTGGAGCTCCCCTCATCCCTAGGACAGTGGCAGGGTGGGTAGAGGGTGGGGAAAGAGGGGAAGGAGGAGCAGCTGCTGGGAAAAGGCTGAGAGCAGGGAGTGCAGCTACCCCTGCAGCAGCAGTCACTGTCCTTGCACCCTGCTTTGTAAAATCCTGGATCCACTTCTGAACCCTAGCATTCAAAAGTTCCAAACCATCATTTACATCTCTTCCAAACATTATCTAATTAATCATTTGTCTTCTGCTTCCTAAGCCTATGAGATTTAGGTTTTCAAACTTTTTTTGCAGTCATAACAGGAAGAAAAACTTAAAAAACATGAAAGTTGAGTTTTACACATGACTGTACATTGTACATGGCATTGGTCAATCAGATTGTGTCATTGTCTTCTAGGCACAGGAGATGTCATCTGGCTGGAGAGGGCAGAGTAGGGACAGTAAGCATCTGAGCCAGAACTCTCATGAGGCATCATGACTACTCAGGCAGATTGGCAGATTAGTGTCAAACTCTACTTTGACTCAATTTGGCAAAGAAAAGCCAGTTATTGAATTCAAGAATATCTAAGTGGTTTTGGTTGCAAATGCTAAAACAAAATGCTTAGATATTTCAAAATTTAAAAATATTTCTCAAGTCCCACAAAATCTATACACCACAAAATTTTCAATGTTTAAAACTTAATTCAAGTTGAAAAATTGAAATACCTGAATTCCTTGCAGGGCACAAATTCAATTTATGTTCTCTATCAAGTCTATTATGAGACTAATGACAGCTGGAATGACAAGGTTAATCCTTGCCAGGGAAGAGAGAATGAAAGGTAAGGACTAGCTTGCTGCCAGCCAAAGCTGCCCTGGCAGTAATTTAATGGACAACAGCCAATGTTTGAATGCCTTTTAAGAAGAGATCTTATCAACCATTTGCTATCTTCAGTTCAAAGCACTATATAATCATCTCAGTTTTCTTTCTGGATTTATAAGACAGGAGTATAAACCACCAAGCTAAACTCTCAGCCAGTCTCCATGTTTTATCCTGGATTTATCTCTAGCTATCATCATTTGGTGTCTTTCAGCATGTCTCCCTTACGGAAATAGCCTCCAAGAAAGGTCAAACGTTCACTTTCATGGTCCTTTGTACTAAAATGCTTTTTCCTAGTGAGAGCAGATAAACTGATTCCCTTTCATTTCAGGTCATTCCTAACAGATTCCTATTAAATCGATCTTAAGGTATTTTTCTGGCATGGTTATTATATACATGTAGATTTAGACTGTACACACTGTTCATATTAATTGCATAAGAAACAAATCCTATCATTTACTTCTCTTGTGGCAGGGGGGGTGGCACACAGGCAGGAATTGATTTTATCTTAAAACAGAATTTATAGGACATAGACATTTTTCTTTCAGATGCCTCAACACAGAGTCCCATACAACTTTGAGCCAGATCTAATAAAGCACTTAAGTGTCTAAATTAGAACTTGGGCAGTACATTGGATAAACAATCATTGGATTAACTGTGTAAAACTCACTGTGAGCAAGGACAGACATGTTTCTCCCCATCAACTGAGTTCCTTAGCCAGTAGGCTCCAGAGTCATGCTCTCTCCTGCTGTCTCTTTCTTTGACTCAGTGCAGTGGAAGCTGACCTGGCTGTCAGGTGCACCACACATTAACCCCACACCCTCCCAGAGTGCCACTCCAATCCCACTCCTGTACCCAGTCTGCTGCTCTGCTTTCTTTTCTCTGCCTTGTGCTCCCTGCCTGATCTCCTGCTCTGCCTTATGAGTCCTGCACTGTCTGCTGCCGTGCTACCTGTTCCCACTTTTCTCTGCTATATGCTACATTCAGAGGCTGACTGCCATATGTGGCATGAGTGCCACATGTTGGCCATCCCTGACTCAAATCTTGAATTTTATTCCAGTGTGACAGGAGGTATGGAGAGTGCCCTATCAGAATAGGCCTAATGATTAAAGTACAGTTTTGGAGTGCAACAGCTCTGGGTTTGAAACCTATCAGGCTAAGGAGGAAATTTAAATTAGGTCTTCCATTTCTGAGGCAAGTGTCTTAACCATTTGATTATTATATGAGACATGGGTGGGACCATAACCACCCTTGCGGTTGCCATCATCATTGTCCTTCTAAAGAACAACTATGGGCATGCACCCTCAGGAGATGATTTCAGAGCTGTGAATCCCAGGTGGACCGAGGTGCAGTTTTTCTGGAGCATTGAGCAAGGTATGTAAACCCTATAGAAAGGCAGAATTTCAGCCACACCCCTGTGTTGAACACTTCCTATTGGCTAGCTCTAGGCAACATTTTGCTCAAGGTGCTTGCTGTTTACAGTCACCTTTCTGAGGAACCTGGGTTCATTAAGGGAGCCTTGGCAACTAGCACAGTGGTCTGGCTTCAACTCTGGTGGTCAGACTATTCTGTATTACATCTAGCATCTGGAAAGAAATAGTTGACTAAAGAGCATTTACTGAAATTTAGAGGAGCAAGAGGGGTAAAAAGGGGGCAGAGGCTGTGTTTACAGCCCCAAGCACAATCCTGGGTTTATTCTGAGTCAGTCCTATCTCCAGTTTATATTACAGCAGGCTCAAATAGGACCTTCACATCTCTTCATCTAGTATAGTAGTCTAAGATCACCACCCAATTAGAAGCAGATCCAAGGACTTCTTCCTTGGCATCCATCCAATAGTAAACACTCTGTGGTATCAAAAGACTGCTTACACTCTCTTCCTCTCATTCACTTCCCCTTGGGGAGCTGCATTTAAATGTTGTGTAAAGCTCTAGCTATGTCCACTGTGTCATACTGAATTTCACCAAGGAAATTCAGGGGAGAAGCAAAGCAAATGTTCAGATCCTGGAGTTGGCACAAAGAAGACAGAAGACTCTCTTATGGAAAAGATGGAAATGTTGACTTGTAAACCATCAGAGATTGCCAGCATACAAATATAATGCACTGAAGTGACAGTACCTCAGTCATGAAGTAAATATTTCCAGTTTCTTCACATATGTATTTTCATCTATGCATACGTACAAATCTAACACACTGACCAGCTGTTAAAGTCCAGGTCCATTAACAGCTTCAGTCAGAAACACTTCAAAGAACAACGTACAGGTAAGTCTGAGCTCTTATTTAACGATGTGTAAAATCTTTCCATGCTTAATAATGTGACAAAACACAAGACAAACCTTCAAATACCTTTTGCAAAGTGTGCAGCTGAATACCAGCATGAAGGCTACCAGACACTTTCCATTGGAAGATTGTGCTTTCAGTTTAAAACTTTGCCAATTTTAACCACTTGGGCTGAAATTTACTGTGCCAGGCACTTGCCTCAGGCTGACTCCTCCCTTCCCTTTCCTGCCTTTTCCCTCCTTACCTTGCCCTTCACTTTATAATTCAGTCTTTCCCAGGAGGAGACAAGAGAAAATGGGATTTTTGCCTATCTTAAAAAAAATTCTTCGTGACTTCTTTGAACAGCTCCAATATTCCCTTGATTTCGGACAAAATCTTGAAATTTGGCAGTAGGGCCTTGGCATCAGGGATTTTTGGTTTGGTTTGGTTTGGTTTGGTTTGGTTTGGTTTGGTTTGGTTTTGTGTGCATCATTCAGAAAGTTTGCTCAAATTTGGCTGGATTATAAATTTTTGGAAAAAAACAGTTTTAAACAACTTAATTTTTAGCAGCTAAAAATCTCTGATAATCTTTGCCATGTATGGTCCTTGTAGGTGGCCTCTTCAGAGGTGACCTCTTCAGAGCTCCTAGTATTGATCAGACAGCACATGTCCCATCCCCTCAGAGCAATTAGACCTGCTCCTACACAGGGATATAAGGGTGAAGTATTTTCCAGACACCAGGGCCTGTAAGTGGAAAGCCTGTCTGTGCTGTGTCTCAGCTGCACCCAGGCAGCATGGAGGATGAAATAGTCTAAGTAAAATACAGAGAGAACAGGAGGAAGGAAATTACTAGAATGAGGCCAAGAACTGGAGGAGGAAGGAAAAATTGGTACTGGACTGGGATAGGAGTTTGGGGAGGAAATGGGAGGCAACGGGTTGAGGGACAGGGCTGAAATTGAACAAGGAACTGAGGGGAAAGAGGAAGGCTGGGACTGTCTGGACAAAGAGTCAGTCAGGGTTGGGTTGGCTGGGTGATTGGAAATGGGAGCTGGGACCAGGAGAGCAGAGAGGTCAGATTGGGAGCCACAGTGGGACAACTAGGACTATCTGGCAAGGAAATTGGAATAGGTAAGGGAATTATTTGAGACTTAGATAGCAACCCCAAGAACAGGGCAACTTTCTCTGTGCGTTAATTGTAGCAGGAGTCCTGAGTGGGGGAAAAAATCACCTATGATCATCTAATTAAAGACAGTACCAGAATGCATATGTAGAAAGGGCCCGTTTTAATCATTTAGGCAACATAAATTTCCTAACTTAAAATTGCTTGCCTTTGCAACCTTCATAACATTCTTTTAACATAGTTTTCTATGTGCAATAATTTATATATATATTGGAAAATAGATATCTGTGTATTCCTCATGCCCTTTGCCTTTCTTTGTCATTATGGGCCTTATATCCTTCTGGAAGGAATTATATAGCAATTGTTCTTCACGTGTTGCTAGCTTGCTCAAGTTTCCAATACAATATCCTGATTTTAGGTGTTTGTCCCTCAGAAAGAAATAATAAGTGCCAGACTGTACTATGGAATCACCAAGCTACTCACCAAGAAGCACTGAGTGAGAATTATAGAGCTGTAATCTTTATTTTAAAAAGAAAGAAAAACTCTCTAGAATTGAGAATATCCACCCCAACTGCATGTGTGAAATACTTAGAAAAAATGAACTGTTAGAAATTACATTTAGGCTGAAAATATATCAATAGAGCCAGTTAGTTTCCAAACGCAAAGCGTCTAGTTCTTATTTGATGAGAATTCATAAGTCACATTAATAGTAATGGGAATTACAGGTGTGCATGGAAGGGGGAAAAATCCAGATCCTCAAGTCTGAAATGACTAATTTTTCCCTATATGATCATGGAAATGACTTTGAAAAAGGCCATTTCTCATCTGGGAAAGATCCTGTAGATTTTTCAGTCAGAGTTAAAATCTGCAAATGAGCACATGACTTAAGTGGAGCAGGCCTTGTACCCAGCTGCAAATAGATGGGGCTGAGAATTACAGTTCCTAGCTCTATCTGGCATGAGACTATCACAGCTGTTCTTCAGGGGTAACAGCATGACCAGTAAGTGTGGACCACTAGCATGGCCCAGATTCTTGGCCCAAGTTTTTGTGCCATTTCTGTACTGCTACAAAAAACCTATGACATGAATTCATTCTGGGGTGCTTGGAACATTGCAGAATTCTCTTCAAGGCTTGCATTCCCCTACGGTAAAACTCCACCCTATGGCCAAAGGGGAAGGAGGACAAGGTTTCAGGCTAAAGTGCTTCAAATGCTCTCACCTCTGTAGTGACCAAGCAGTCTCTCTTTCAAAAATATTATTACTTTCAAGAAAACAAAGGATTAAGCTATTCATAGTCCATGTACAACAACTCGAGACTTGCATGCAGCTGCACAGTAGGTCAGTGGCAGAGCTGAGTAAAGAGCTCATTTCTTTCCTATGAATGGCAATAAGACACTTGCTGTACTCTGGAAATGGAAATGACCAAAAGTGCTAGCTGTTGAATAAATACAGTACCTTTCAGTAATGACGTGGAGACACTTGTTCCTGTAAACACTGCTAGCTCAGATTTCCAGCACAATATCCGGAGTTTAATGTGCTGATGTCTCAAAATATAGGTTATAAGCAACTGAGTATAATGGTATCAAGTAGATGCTATTTTTAAGGTTGCTTTTAATATGTCTCTTTTATTGTTCATTCCTTTTTATTTCTTTTTCTGTGCCTGAATAGGTATTTCATGTGCCTCCTCCTTTGTTTCAGTCATTTTTTTTAACAATTGTGTTATTGTGACTTTTTTTCATTTTCGAACTTCCTGCTGTGTTGTAGCTTAATACATTATTTTTGTAATGCCTACTTAAATAGTTTCTTCTATCTCTCTCTGGAGATTAGACTTTCAATAAGTATGTTGCATGGGTCTTACAACAATCATTTTAGTTTCTGCTCAGGGAATGAATGAGTTTGCAAACAGAAGAGCATATCCAAGGAGATGAGTAAATGTAGGAATTTCTCAGCAACTCTTGCTTGAATTCTTCAAGGCCAACAAGTTTCATTTAAAGCTCATTTTTTCCATCTCCTCCTTTATGGCCTGGTAGCATTAGACTGTTACTCAGATATTGGCTTACACGTAAGACTGTTGCTATCATGCTTCTCTATAATTAATGGTCTTAGCAGTGAAAATTGCTATCTGAAAGTCCCCTATAACTTTCCTAATAAGACCTAAGCTTTTGAAAGGTGAGACAAATCAATCTTGGAATATTGAACTTTCAGTAATGCAATTCAATATGAAACTCTTACACTATTGGCAACTCTTTGAGTTTTGTACAAACCCTTTTAATTGTTTAACACAGTTGACTGATCATTAGAGAGAAACAAAGATCCCTTTCAGGAAAGTTGAAAGCCCAGAATGAGGATTGTCAGAGACACCTACATTCATTGCAAAGGTCCATGTCCTACTTAGACCCTTCAGAGTCATCCTTTTTTATTATCTCCATATTGGTAACAGGAGCTAAATGTTACCAGTATAATACGTCTTTTGGATTTTTATCTCAGAAGCCTAGAACATAGAATAGGTAATTCTTGGGAGCCACTTGCCTATCTGATTTAGAAGAACTGAACCTTATTTTAAAAAATAGTATAAATAGTTATCACTGCCATACAAAATCTGCTAGAGAGAGACCTCTGTCCTAGCTGAATTGGTTATGCCTGATGTACAAAGATATGGAATATTTCATTTGATACCTCCACACTGCATAGCATATGCAGGTTCTAATAAAATATAAAACATCTAATTACAGTGAGTGATCACTGGACCCCTAGTGCTCTGATAATTTGATGAGGGCAATTTTGAAAAATGATGAGAACTGAAATGCGTGGATGAAATACATTGGGGAGCTTGAGAGATAGAAGAAGGAACTACCATACTTTTAAAAGGAGTACATTAAATATCATCTAGAACGAGAGCATTTCCTTTACAAAAAATAAGGTGTTTCTATACCAAGGTAAAATGAAAAACACTAGAAAATTCTTTGTTATACCAATGGATTCTTTTAAGTTTGCTTGTCTCTCCTACTGATATAGTTAGTAAATACAATAGGATGTGATCTTTGTGATTGATCAGAATTATTATTCACTTGAATGTCTTGTACTAGGCAGCCTAGTTTTCCCTCATTCATTCTGCTCTGGGCAGAAATGTTGTCCTTGCCAGTTAGACATTCGATTAATTTATTGCGTTCCTGCCTGGTAGCTGTCACACAAGGCTTGATTTTCAGTTACCCCCTGGGCCATTTATGCTATTCTATCAGTATAGAAATGGGATAGAAGCAGAGTCTTGAAAAAAATACTCCATGAACAGGGGGCCTCTGGCTTGTATAAGGCTGGTCTGAGAGCTGTAGTCTGGCCCTGCTCCCAGTCATCAGTACAGCAAGGCAGAATGGATAAAGGAAATGAGGGAAGACAGTAAGTTAGAAGTAAAGATAGAGCATGGTCAAAGTGTACAGGGTTTTGGCCATTCTCTATTTTCGAAGGCCCATCTGAGATTTGGCAGTCCCCAGAGAGCAAGGAACACAAATGACTTAAAAAGTACCTTTTCAGTACTATCCCTATGCCTATCTACAGCACAAGCTTAGGCTCTGCCTGTCTGAGGCATAGGCTAGGAATTCCTGCATTCTCCCAAGTTTTGGTAATCTTTCCAAAGCATCAGATAAATCAATGGCATGCTGTACACTTGGATATCACTAAACTCTGTTCAGACTGACATCCTTGTTTCCAAAGCTACTAAGGAATTTAAAGGGAATTTCACTGAAGAACACAACAAAATGAGTGCTCCAAATAAAGTACCTGAGATGTATGTATGAAACAAAGGATTTTCTTTAGTTGTTTGGGGAAAGATCTGACTCCCTGCTGGTAGGTCCACAATCATGAAGTCAAATTCTGTCTGTAAAAGCTTCATACTATCTCCCAACACCCACCTGAATGTCAACTTTATTAGACAGCAATAGACAGAAGACAGGATGTGTAGAATTGTCCTTGGGATCAGAAGGTACAAAAAGGGTGACTTGCTCCTTTCTGCCTTCGACTTGGGCCAGCACTGATCCTATACCTCTAAGGATGTGGCTGAGTGAGTCAAGCCACACAGGAAGATTGTATTAAATGCTAATGCCATTTGGTCTGGCTCCTTGTTACATGGAAGAAGCATTAACGTTCATGTTTTGACTGGGATAGGCTTTTAACTCTCTCTGTGGTACAAAATATTATAAGCCGATGACACCTGCTGTACAGTAACAGTCTCATTTTTCAAAAGTGCTCCCTTAAATTGCATGCTTATTTTGCAGAACTGGATTTGTGATAGTTAGTAAAATAAGAGCATAAGTTATAAAAGAGCTTCTGGGTGCCCATTTGCTTATGGAGAAGTGGGATTTGTGTGGGTGACTTAAACTGCTTTTTGCACATGAGATGCACATCATTTGTTTACAGATCAGATTTGCAAAAACAGTGACATAGTTGTGGTTGTAATGGCAGCTGGATAAATGTTCCCTGTTGGCCATTACTCAGATTGCTGCCTAGGCATCCAGCCACTGAGTGTTCATCTTCACAGCAGGGGCAGTAATAAGAGGAGGATTAGGGAAAGTGTGGGTCCCTTGCTGAATGAGGGAGGCAACTTAGTGAATGAGGATGCAGAAAAGGCTGAAGTACTCAATGCCCTTTTCACCTCAGTCTCCATAGGCAAGGTCAGCTTCTAGACTACAGTGCCTGGCAGCACAGTTTGGAGAGGAAGTGAGCAGTTAAGAGAGGTGAAAGAACAGGTTGACTATTTAGGGATCACACCCCTTCCCACCCCCCTCCTGCAAACTCCACATCCCCCATCACACATCCATTGTGCCTAGCTAACAGACAGAAAGAGACCTGCTGGCAGAATCTGTAGCTGCAGGGGCAGCTGTCCCCACATCCTAGTTAGTGAAGGGGTCATGGAGAGCTCTAACTCTTCTATGATAAGAAAACCAAAACCAACATCAAAACATAAAATAAGTTCTAAATATCTATATTATGATGATAGAAACACTGGTAGGCTTCCAAATTCATAGAGTCTTAGATTGTAAGGCTGAAAGGGACCTTGGAAGATCATTGGATCCAGCCCCCTGCACCAACCAGGAAAGACAACTGGGGTCAGGTGACCCAGCAAGCTGACTGTCCAGTCTCCTTTTGAAGATTTCCAGGGTTGTGCCACCTCTGGAGGAAGCTCATTCCATAGTCTGGACACCCTAGTTATGAAATACTTTTTCCAAATGTTGAGCCTGAAATGGTCTTCCAGGAGTTTGTGACCATTACTCCTAGTTTTCCCCAAGCGTGCCCTGGTGAACAGTTGTTCACTGAGCCCTCGATGTACACCTCTGATGTAGCAGTAAGCTGCTACCAAGTCCCCTCTCAGCCTTCGTTTTTTCAGGCTGAAGAGTCCCAGATTCCTCAGCCTTTCCTTGTATGGCTTGCCACACAAGTCTCTGAACATATACATGGCACTTCTCTGATCTCTCTCAAGCTTTACCATGTCCTTCTTAAAGTGTGATGTTCAGAACTGGATGCAGTACTCCAGCTGTGGTCTCACCAATGCCAAGTAGAGTGGGAGAATCATTTCTTTGGTTTTGCTGGAGATGAATCAATTGCTGCATGCCAGGGCATTGTTAGCCCTCCTGGCTACAGTGTCACGCTGCCAGCTCATGTTCATACTATGGTCTATTATTACCCTCAGGTCCCTTTTATTCATAGTGCTGGTCATGTTGGTGTTGCCAAGCCTATAGGTGTGAAGGGAATTGTTCATCTCCAGGTGGAACACTTTACATTTCTCAACGTTGAGCTTTATCTGGTTCTGGTCCGCCCAACTTGCTAGCCTGTCTAGGTCTACCTGTTATCTGCAGCCTATTCTCAAGCATGACCGTGCCTCCCCATATCTTGGTGTCATCCACGAACTTAGCCAGTGAGCTCTTCACCCCACATCCAAATCACTGATAAAAATGCTGAATAGCACTCAACCAAGCACCGATCCCTGCAGGACACCACTGGCCTCTTCCTACTAAGCTGACACAGATTCTTTCATTAGAACTCTCTGGGTCCTACCCTGCAGCCAGTTTCCTACCTACCTGACTGCCTTGCAGTTAAGCCCACAATCTTCCAATTTTCTTGTGAGAATATTGTGGGAGACCAGATCGAAAGTTTTATGGAAGTCAAGGTATATAATTTTAACCTCTTCTGTCTTATCCAGGTGGCAAGTCACCTGATCATAAAAGTAGATGACGTTGGTAAGACAAGACCTGCCTGCAACAAAGCCATGCTGACTGGTGTTCAGAATCCTATATTTTGCAAGCCTATTGCACATAGACTCTTTAATGAATTTTTCCAGGATTTTGCCTGAAATATAAGTTAGGCTAATTGGCCTATAGTTACCCAGGTCCTCCCACCTCCCCTTCTTGAAGATGGGCACAACATTGGCCCTCTTCCAGTCTTCAGGGACCTGCCTGGAGCACCACAAATTTTGGAAGAGCATCACCAGGGGTTCCATGATTACTTCAGCCTCCAAGGAGGAATAGTGCTCCTTCACATAGAGAGCTACACCTCCACCTTTTTTCCCTACTTGGTCCCTTCTATGCAGGGCATAGCCTTTTATGGCTATGCTCCAATCATGTGAGGAGTCCCACCAGGTCTCTGTAATCCCTACTAGATCCTAATGGCCACTGGAGAGCAGGAGGGCTAGTTTCTCCTGCTTGTTCCCCATGTTAATTAATAATATTAATTGTTTTAACATTGTACATATATCAGTAAAGCATTGCCTTTCTCTCTCTCCCCATATATATAGCAGTCTTTTGTTTTAGTTGTGGAAGAACATGGATTTGGGGGTATTTTAAAGAGTGAATTTGGGATTTCTTTTTAATCAGAGATTTTGCAGTTTTTAAACAGGGAACACCAGGATTCCTAATAGTGAGGCAAGTTGCAGGACCCAGGCAAAGGAACCTGCTCAGAGTTGGCATCTGGGACCTACATGGAGGTGGCCGGCCTCCTGGCCACTTGGGGCCAGGAAGACATGTTTTGACAGTTCAAAGCAGGCCACCACACTGAGAATATCTTCTGGGCAATAGCTGCCCAGATGGCAGGGCAGTGGCACACGTAGCAGTACTGCTGCACAAAGGCCAACTGTGCAGCCACAGCCCACTGGCAGCTGGCCCAGAGGTGCAGATGCCTTTGCAGCCGCCATACAGGCACCATCCAGGTTTGGCAGGTATGCAGCCTTGGTGCCACATGCTGTCCCAGGTGGCAGCAGCCCCCACTGCCAGATTGCTGCAGTGGGTAGAGGGTGCAAGGAACTCTCATTTGGGGCTGCTGCAGCAGTCCAGCTGGCACAAGGGACTAGTGTCCCCAGATACCAACTGGCCAGGTCCCAGAAGCTCCTGTCTATTTGTATCATCCAATTTACTATGGGCCCTAAGGCCCACCCACTAACTACTGTATGGGGCCAATTGATGAATGACACAACTAAATTCTTGGGACAACAAAGGCAGAAAACAGAACAGGAGTGATGTGAGGGTCAAAAGGTCAAAACCTGAAAATGAGTGCTTCTGAGGGGAACACTGAGCAGAGCCCCCTGTGCCACACCCACCTGTCCTCAAAGGCATCCAGGGAGCTGGTGGATGCTGCCCAATGGTATGCAATGGTGGATGCTGCACTCAGAGGCATGTGTAAGGCGGTGAAAGGAAAGCAGCCCTGCTGTCCCCAGGCACCTTCTCAGCCACAGCCTCCTTCCTGGTCATGTAGAGGATCCACTTGACCATGAGGAGGTTGACCAGGAGGTCCCGGGACTTGGTGGGGCCACAGATGGGGTGTCCAAAAATAAAAAGGTGAGGGGTATAATTAATTCAAAACCTCAGGAGGAGGTTTTGGAGGTGGAGGGGCTGCAGCCTGGCATGCTCTAGTGACATGTGCACCAGGGTCTCCCTCTGCCCACAGAAGGAACAGGAGACCAGGGTGTTGATAAAGCTCACCAAATACATGCCCATGGTGACAGCTGCATGGAGAAGCCACCAGCTGAGGTCCCCAGTGGCCCATGGGATGAGGCCACTACACCCTCATTGAGCCCCCAAAAGCTCCTATTTGTCCATCCGATTTCCATCCGATTTACTACTAGTTAAGTAGTAGCCCCTCTTTATGGGGGCTAATGGACAAATGGAACAACTAAATTCTTGGGACAACTAATGAAAAAAACAGGATAAGAGTGTCATGTGGGTCAAAGGGTCAAAACGTGAAAATAAGCATGCCTGAGGGGAACACTGAGCAGAGCCCCATTGGGTCTCACCCACCAATCCTCAAAGGCATCCAAGGAGCTTGTGGATGCTGGCCAGTGGTACTCTGCCAAGAAACATGCATGGACAGGTGAGACAAAAGTGGCCCCACAGTTCCCAGGCCACAGGCGCTGGCCCCAGGCTCTAGCTCCCCCTGACTGCAGATCTGGGAGGAGCTGGGCAGGGTTATTTTTCCCCAAGTGGCACAACTTGCCCCACTCCAAAGCATGTGTCCAGGCACACGCTCTGAGGCAAAAATCCCCAGCTTAAATTTAAACCATGCTATTTGAACTGCTGCAAGCGCACATGCCTGCATGTGTGAACATGGCCCATGAGTTTATCTTGTCAATTATGTGTAAGTTGCACACCTAAAGTACTAATATTAAGTGGCAGCCCATATCACCCTTAAAAGGATGTCAGGGCACCGTGGTTGTGAATCAATGATCTATATGTTCAGCAGAAAGTTTTCCTGCCTCAGCCAAACCAATTCACTCCATTGCATCTATCATAGCAATCAAGTGTTTAACAAATGTGAAAATCATTAATAGCAAATCTTTAACAGGATAAGTTAACCAAAACCATAAATTCTTCTTCCTCCTTCCCCGACAAAAAACCAAGATGTCTGCAGTGATAACAACAAAACCACCCACAACTGCTTAGGAAAGTAAAGGCTGTACTAAGATACTGACATAAAATTTGACTTTTTGCATCCTTCATTACTACCATCTGCTGATGTAGTAGCAAAAAAGCATAAAAGTGGCAAATGGAGGTTTTGCCATTCAGAAAGGGAACTTCTACTGAAACAAGGCTACTATAATGGGAGTATTCCACCTACTCTAAATTCCCAGTATAGAGGTCCTAGCTCAGATGGTATTTTTTCCTGGTTGAAACACTACTCCTGGAACAGTCTCTGGGTGCAATCAGTGGCTGTAAAAGCCATAAGTATCTAAAAGCCCCTTCCTGAAGTGCACCCAGCACAACATGGTTTCATCCCAGGCACAGTACATAATTGCCTCATCATCTAGCTGCAGCTCAGTGTTTCATAGATGTGGCAGTAGTTGAGCTGAGAATTGGGAATCACAGTATTGGGCAAGATTGTGAAACAGTGTTTTTATTCCATGGAACTCTTAAGCTAGACAAAATGCTAAACCATAGTACAAGACTCTCAAGTACAATTATGGGATGTCACAATGTCACTTTCTCTGTCACTATAACAAACTACAGCATCAGAATGGTAATTGATATGGAATGGAGCGTCTGATAGGGGTGTGCAAAATGGGCCATATTCAATTCGGATTTGGCCTGAATTGAGGACAGTGATTCCATTCATGGATTCAGATCACTGTCCCTGATTCGATTTGGCTGAATCTGAATGTGAAGATTCAATGCTGATTCAGAGAATCAGCGACTCGGCCATAGACACAGCCTTAAATGTTTTTTCTACATACGTCAAGGTACCAGGAATGGCTCATGAATGCTGCAATGGTAGGGTGGATGGAGCGTCCTGCAGAAGCACGGAGACCCCCTCCACATGCTCAGCAGTGAACCTGGAAGCAGGCCAGAAGTATTTCTGGTCCACTTCCGGCTCCATCAGTGAGCGCACTGGGCCCCCCACCCTTCCCAGCTCAGCAGTTGGCAACAGAAGGATCCTGGGTGGCCCCCCAGACCCAGGAGGCACCAGTTGCTGAGTCGGGAGGGTGTGAGGGGCCCCTCTGTCATGCTCCCTGGCAGACCCAGAAGTGCTTCTGGTCCACTTCCAGGTCTGCTGCCGAACATGCTGGGGAGCCCCCCACACTATTGTGGGACATTCCATCTGCTCCAGCATCAAAGCATTCACAAGCCACCTCATACCTTGAGGTATGTAGAATAAAACATTTAAAACTGCATTTATGCCTAAATCACCAAATCTTTCCCAATCTCTCCAAATCAATTCAGAGGGTTCTGATTTGATTCAGAGAAATCAAAGGTTCTCCTGATTCTATTTGAATTCAGAGATTCAGCCACCAAATTGGGCCAAATCTTTGCCAAATTGAATCAGAGACTAGTGCTTCTAGTTTCTGAATTCTAGTCTTTAAAATGTACAGCAGGAAGCAGTGCTGTACTGAAGGAATTGCACTGGGGTTAAGAACAGAATCCACCCCATCATGAAAAATCTAGATTAATTCAGAGTTCACATACCCAATATTGCCTTACCCAATACATAGGGATAATAATGCTTCTGAATAGAACAAGATTATCCAGGCTTCCATCTTGGAAGTGATTTAGCTTTGTCCAGCTGAGAAAAATATCTGGAAAACTAACCATAATTTGATGATTGTACCACGCAGTCATTATTCCAAGCCAGCTAAAGTATTAATATGAATTGTATTATCTGGAATTTCTAGTAGTTGCACAGACTAACTCAACAGTATCCTAGACTATGGATAGGAAAATCTTCTTAAGGTTTGAAATGTACAGGTCTGGAAAGTCAACCCTAATTCCCACAGTAGCACCTATAATGATGTATAGTTCTTCATCCCTTAGCTCCCACATCATTACTGCCTTACTTACTAACTTGGAATATAGCCTGGAAAACAACTCAGTTGATGCCAGCTGAACATTTTGGATTCTTATCTCATTTCAGACTACTGGCAAAATCTTATCTCAGTTGAAGTCAGTGGCAACACTTCTATTGACTTAATGGGGCCAAGATTTCTCCCTAGAAGCAGAGTAAACTGCAGGCCATTTTTAATAGCAATGAAATGCAAACACTGAAAACAATTCATGCCAAGATGGGAAACGCTAATACATTTAATAATGCACAGCTGGAAAAGGCCAAATTAAAGAGGTGTGAGACAGATGCATTGTTATTGGGTGGGTGATACAGGAAAATTCTAATGCCGTGCTGATATATTCCAGCTGCTTTAAGTCATAATGCTTCAAAGTAATTAGCATTGTGCATAGTTTGTGGGGAGGAAGTTTCTTACTTTCTAAAAATATTAATCTTTTGAGTCAAGAAATCTGTTCAGATTCTCTACCAAGACTCACAACATCTTCCTACCCATGGGATATCAAGTGAGCTTTGGACCAGCAAAATTAGAGAAGCAGAAAAGAAATTTTAATGCCTTTATCCTCCAATAGCTGGACACAAAAGTTGATTACTGGGGCTGTATGAAATTTCGCTGCCAGTTTTGTTTTGATGCTGCTTCGACCCGTTTCAAGGTCAAAACAGCAAAATCAAAATAAAACAGATATAGTTGAAACAGGTCTTGAAACAAAATGAGGCAAGTCAAAATATTTTGCCGTTTTGATGCTATTTTGATGTTTCACCCATAGACTATAATGGGGAAGGTTGAAACAGCCTATAGCGTGTCATTTCTGGCTTGATTTGGATGGAACATGCAGGAATGGTAGCCCCTTCTGAGAACTTGAAGCCTGACAAGCTTTAAGGAGATAGGTGCAGGGGGTTTAGGGAAACTATACCTCAAAGGTTTGAAAGCAAAATTTGTGTCACATGTATGTGTAAAGCCACAGTGGGGTCAAAACTGCAGGCATGCTAGCCCCTGCTGAGGCCACAAAGCCTGCCAAGTTTCAAGGAAATAGATGCAGGGGTTTGGAGAAAACTGTGCCTCAAGCTGCAGACAAGCAGAACATGTGACATGGGTGACACTATGTGTGTTAAGGCACAGCAAAGTGAAAGCTGCAGGCCTGCTAGCCCCTGCTGTGGCCATGAAGCCTGTCAGCTTCAAGGAGTTAGGTGCAGGGGCTTCTGGGTTCTGGGGCCCTGCACCTCTAGCTGCTGACAGGCAAAACTCACATCCTGGGTGCTTGTGCAACTGTGTCTGTCTTGGTCACGGGGGGGGGAGGGGGGTGTGCAGTTTAGGGTGCAGTTTCCCCAACCCCCCTGCACCTATCTCCTTGAGATTTGGCAGGCTTCATGCTCTCAGAAGGGGCTATCACCCTGCAAGTGTCATCCAAATCAAGCTAGAAATGACAAAGTTATAGGCTGTTTTGTCCTTCCCCATTATATCCTATGTGTGAAACGTCAAAACAGTTTTGCCGTTTTGACCCTGTTTTGACGGAAGGGAACAGAACAGCTCTTTCAAATCAAAACAAAATTCAAAACATAACGCTGTTCTGTCGAAATGCTCGTCAAAATGAACGCTGCCATTTCGCACAGCCCTATTGATTACAATTCTTGGAGCTCCAAGAACAACATACAAAATACACTTGATAAGAGAAATAAGTAGAAGATCCCAGAACAGGACTAGTAGCTGGAAAAGGCCCTTCAATAGCATAGGTTAACCTGTGGCATGGGTTCCACAAGTGGCCCAGGAAGCCTCTGTGTGTAGCACATGACTGTCTCAGAAGGGGATGAAAACAAGGCCTCTGATCAGGGAGCACAGGGCAAGGAACACAAAGCAGAGCAGCAGATTGTGCAGGGGGAGGGAATCACAGTAGCACTTGGTGAGGGCCCAGAGCTACTTTGTGGCACTGCAGTCAAACAGGCTGGCCCCCACTGGGTTAGAATAAAGCTGAACAGGGATCAGACCCAGCCCATTCTGCTGAACAGCCCACAGGAATGCAAGGTATGAGCCAACTATCCCATAAAAACAGGAGGCATAGAATGGTGACCAGCTTATCCCTGATAAAAGTAAGTAAGTGTGGGGAGCCTAGGACTAAGGAGGAAGCCTGGGAACTCTAAGAAGAAGCAGATCATTGGAGAATTCTATCTCCAGGCTTGGGAGAGACACTATCAAAAAATATGTTTCATCTTTGGGGCAAGTCAAAATGAAAGGTCCTATAGGTATTCCAGTTTGGAGAAGAAATTTTGTTGAGAAGAGTCAGGTTTCCTCAATATAATTTTGTTTGTTCTAATGTCCAAACCCTTTTCTTGCACACAAGGAACTAGACAACAATCAAGACTATTTGCCTGTACATAGCACCAAACTTTTCAATCGGCTCAGAAGGCATTCTCTAGTCAGGCTTTTTTCAGAACCCCACACTGGCATTGGTTCTGGTTTTTCTAAGTGTGTGTGTCAACACTGTCATTACAGGTGTGGCTGCTGTTTGTGTAGACACACCTGACCTACGTTTAAACTAGATAGCCTGGATGCTCTTAGCAATGTAGCCATAGCAACACATAGTTCTGTACAGGCTAATTGTCCAAGTACTTCCCTAGATAGGTATTGCAGCCCCCCCTGAGCATTATTCTATTATGTAGATGCAGTTGACCATTTTAAAGCTAAATCTTCCCACCTATTCAAATTCCTGACTGTCCTTTTCCCCTTTTCTTCTCCTTTTCTTAGGCCAAGTCAGATTCTGGTGACCCAGGCCACTTTGCTGAAGGCGGGAAGAGGATCAGATTGGTTTGCTTTGTCTTCCAGTTTTTTCCCAGCCTCATGAAATCAAAGCTCTAATCAAGCCAGTATGGGTTAGTGGTAGTATTCTCTGAGCTTACCCAATTTTTGAAATTTCTTATTTGTGTTTCGTACCTGATTCCTGACTATCTGAATACCCATTCCAGTAGTTAACACTTAAAATAAAATTGGAACACTATCTTGCTTAACAGTATCATGAACTAGATACTTCAACTAGATCATTCAACTACTGATATGAAGTAGAACAGTCTCTAGACCTAAGCAGCAATCCCAGCAGCTAGAGATTGGTGTATTTGACCAACAGGCACATCCCTCTTTTCCTAATTACCTATCCTTATACTTTTGGTTAGATGGGGTAGCCAAGGAAAGAGTACCACATCTTTATTCCACGATCCAGGGAGATTTTTAACTGGACACATTAAAAGAGTTCAAGACTCTTGTTTTACAATGATCCTGCAAAACTACATTCATATACGAGAGGATCTGTTTACAAGCATTTAAAAATGAAGCACAGTATTAAGTTCACAAAGCAAAGACAAACAGGTGCAAAACTGCAGATGAGAACATCAGCAGGGCTATAACTGCCTGTTTGTAGCATATCCTGTCTCATTTTTAAAAATTTTTGTTTACATTCAGAAACAGCCACACAGCAGAGGGGTAGTTAACAGTATTACCTACCACTGAGCCCTGGTTTTCCAGATAATAGCCAAGGTACCCAACAGCCTCTTGTTCAAGCAATTAATCATGTTCTTCAAACACTGTCGAAAGAGACTTGTTTCTAATTAAACCACCTGAAAGCAGATCTACTGACAGTCCCAAGAGAAAAATAAAGAAGAAAGGTATTTGTTTCCAGCCACAGTTCAAAGGCAACCAAGCTAAGGGTTGCTGAAATAGAAACAATTATTATTCTTTTTTTTTTTTCCAATGAGCAGACCAAGATTAATTCCCATAGTGTTGTTCTGCTGAGACAGATCTCCAAAATGTCTGTTTGGGACACATGAGAGCATTCCTATGTAAGTGTAGTTCACTGTTTCATGTCTTCTAAATAGAATATAGTTTGAAACTGGAAAATACATGAGAGGCAAAATCCAACTTTCAGCAGTCATGTTATAAGTTTGGATGAATTCATGGAGGTCATTGGGGCTGCAAGTGTAACTAAGATCACATTCCAGTACTAAAGCTCAGTGGAATAAATTTAGACGAACAAACACACGAACACACGCACGGGAATTGTCCATTAAGAATGACCGGGGTGGGATGGAGGGGGAATGTGGACAGGAATGGAGCACCATATCCCAGGAGTGGGGAGAGGAGAGAAGCTTGCCCTGCCATCCCCTCTGTCCAACTCCACCCTACTGGTCTTGCTCTTCCCCCTCCCCCTGGCCCTGCTCCTCCCCCCTGGCTTCACCCCCCCCCCCCGGCTCCATCCCTGCCATTATGGTGGCACTCTGCACTCTGATTGGTTATTTCACTAACCAATCAGAGTGCTCTAAGTGTGCTACAGACAGATAGTCAGATTAAGCCGTTTATTATAGAAGAATATCTTGTTAACTGAATTTGAACTTTCAGACGTTCTGTTCTCCAGTGCAAATCTTGACCACAAAAGAATGCTGCGCTTTATTAGAAGGAACATAACAGTTAAGAGATGTAAATTCTTCTCACTACAATTGCCTGAGGTACAACAGTCCTGATATTGGCTGCAAGCCTATTTTTCTGTTTGTTTCCTTCTAGCACCTGGTAAACGACTTTGCAGTCTAGAGTGGCCTACTAAAAAGCTAGGTTGTGCTCAGGGGTGCTGGAGAAGCAAAGGAAAGGCCACCTTGAAACCAAAGTCCCAAGAAGGATTTATGATGTTCAATTTCTACTGGGGGGAGGGAGGGGGATGGCCCTCCCATTTACCTTTCAGGAAATCCAGCCACATGCTTGCAGTGGCTCAGGGCAAGAGCTGGGAGGTGGGGGGGGGTGTACTAGAGGATAGCTCTCTGGCACAGAGCCAGCATGATTGTCTTTTTACTTCCTCTTCCTGCTGCCCCCAAAGTCTCTGGGATTTTTAATCCAAAATTATAGCAGCAGAACTCGTCAGGGTTGCTCCTCACTTTCTCTTCCTGCTTCCAGGTGCCTCTGGGATTTGTAGTCCACAGTTGCAGCCAGCAGTAAATTAAAGTGGGCAAAAGGGTTGTTTAACTCTACTCCCTAGCCCCAGGCCCCAGCCAGGGTTTGCCTGAGTGGGCAGTCCCCCCCACCAGTCCCCCTGCAGACTGGGCTGCATCCCCAGCTGGGCTTGCTCCCCCTCCAACCCTCACTGTTCCAACTAGGGAGCAGAGGGCAGGGCCAGCCCTACTCTCTGGAGCAAACAGCACAGCCCAGCTAAGGCTTGCAAAATGCTGGGATACTGGGGGACTGTGATTTAACTTGAACCAGGAAGGGGTCTGGGACAGAAGATTCACAAACCCAAATCATTTAAGCCAGATACTATGTTCAACCAGGTTTATCTTAAACCAGTTTCAGCCATTTTGAAACTGGTTTATGTGCACTGGGCTTCTGTTCTGTTACAGGTTTAAACCAGTTTCTGATCACTTAAACCAGTTTATGTGTAACTTCTGTCCCTAGCCCAAGGGTCTTGTTTTATATAGGTTGTAGCATTCTAGCCTTCCAATGGTTTGGTGTTTGGTATGGACTGAAGGGGAGCTCTGAGTTCACTAACTGGTTCTGCCAAAAGACTTGCCATTGCATGATTTCGACAAACCACTCTCACGTTGTCTCCGTTCCTTATCTATAAAATAGGAAACAAAACTTTATTTCTGCCAAGATTGCACTTCACACCATGTAGCTTTGAGCTGCAGTGGGACATGTAGACACTGTTTACACATATAAAAATATAAAGCAGAACTACTTTCCCTTTTCCAGAATCACCTTTCAGGCAGCTAGCACTGGTGGTGAGATTGGAAAGTTACCTGTACCTGCATAGTGTCATTGGTCTTCGTTCAGGTATATAAACAGGGGAGAGAATGCCTTCGACATGCCTGTCCCTTACTGATGTCAGCTCCTCCATGGGTTTGTAAGTGACCAGCTGATATGTGGATTATTAGTTAGATTTTAAAAGTGAAATACATTGAATGTCTTTACTCCAGCTGAAGGTGGAAGGGGAAGGTAGAAGACGTGTGTTTGAAAGTTCCTTTAGCCTTCTTCTGCAATTCAAAGCTTGGCATTTACTTTTGCATTCCAAATTTTTCTTCCTTGCTATCAACAGAACAAGTCGCAAACTCTAATACTAGAAATGTCAAAAGTGAAGGTGACATTTAAAAGGGCAAATGTCTTCCCTGGAAGTGACAGATGCAAAAGAAGTCTCTTCAGCCTTTGTTCTTTCCTTTCACAAAGCTAAAACAAACAACTATCATGATTAATGGGAAAAGGAAGAAGAAAATATCAAATTAGGCACAATCTGTAGGCTTGCAACCCTAACTTCCTGATCTTCCTACATGGAGAATGTCATCATTGAATTGATTTTTATTAGCAATTAGTTCATCCCTTTCCTAGCAGCTTGTCAGAAAACTCAGTGGCTTGTATATGGTCTTACAGTAATACTCATTGGATCATCTTGTTTTTTTAAGTAATCATCATCTGTAGCTGGAAATAGCTACAATGCAATAATCCTTGTTGTCTTGGTCTCAATCTGTATTAAAAACTTCCTAACATCTGTGTGCCTATGTATCTATTTGTAAGGCACCACCACTGTAAATTTGAAGCATCTCTCAGTGGAAGCCATTTAGCAAAGCCCACTGATTATTGTTTCCATGTCTTTCTATGATTTAAGACAGCATAACCCTTTCAATTCTCTAGTGCCACTATTTCAAACTACCCCAACTCAGTAATGAACAGAGAATGGAAACTCTAAACTGTTCATTTCTGGGAGCTCATGTTAAATGCTTCTGAAGCACCTTCTGGACTTTCAGCATAATAATAATAAGAAAGTAATGTTCCCTTCTGAAGTCTATTTAATTCAATCAACCCAACGTTATCTTATCTAAACCCCTGTTCAAGGCAGAATCACCCCTAAACCATCTCAAATTTTTGTCAAATTTGCACTTAAAACTTCCACTGGGAAAACGTCCACAAGCTCCCTAGGAAATCTGTGTCAGTGTTTGAGTACCCTTGTAATTAGAAAGTTGTTCCTAATAGCCAACCTAAATCCCACCTATTCTGTCTCTGGTCTTGCAGCAACCACTAAATTCCAGGTTTTGGATCGTTGCTTCAACTACAGCAGTTGCAGGGCCAGGGAAGGGTTAATCTGATTCTTGGTGATGACACCTGACATCTCTTCTGGTGGTATCTCGCTCTCCCTCTGTTCTGCACAGCTGGAGACTGAACCCATAACCTGCTCCCCACCTCCATTCTCTCCGCCTCAGTACAAACTCTTCAGCACCCTTGTGGGGTTGGGGATCAGAGTAGCACTTGCGAAGGAATGAGGCTTAATTTGTGGCACACCACCAAAAAGGTTGCCTACCTCTGGGCCAGTGACTGGTGAGCAGTCTAGAACCTAGTAGACTAGCACTTTAAATGGTATTGAGGCCAAGGACTGAATGGATTGAGTGTCCTTCTCCTGTCTCTCTCTCACACTCTCAACCTCTCTTTCTCTCTTGCTTCCTTAGAGCTGGTCCCTCAGGCACTTTGGCAAGAGCTTGTGCACTGTTGTTGCCTGTGCTGCATCTGTTCTGTAGATAAAAAGGCCACCTGTCAGTCAGGCTGGCACATGTCTACCCCTTTAAATGCATAATGGGCTTTGGACCAGGGCTTTCAAAATCAAGGGATGTCTTGATTTCAAGGCACTTAAAAAAAAGCTAAAAACTAACTATTCATCAGTGCAAGTAAAAATCCTGGCATTCATGTATGCAGCATTTAGAAATAATTAGTAGGATTTGAATGATAAAAAACTGAATACAAATTGGTATGATACATTCTTATGCAAAAACAGCTATTAGAAGTCAATCCTGAAAACTTTTGATCTAAACATTATAGTAAAGTCATCATAAAACAGCCAAAATGGACATAGTTTTGGCTATTTATTATGTTTCATATCCTGAGTGGCTTTGAGGAATATCTTAATACAACATTTGAAGTTAAGACTTGTGCTTTCCAGACCAGAAGGAATTCATATTAGTACCTATCCATTTAATTCTGTTCCCTGCATCAGCTCAGCTAAATTGAAAGTGAAATGCACAAACAGCAGCACAATTTCTTCCCTGTATTGTTCTTGAGGTAATGTAGCTACATGTCAGCTTTTACATAGCGCAGATTTTATGAGCATAATTGAGATATAAGAATACTGACTTTTAATGATGACTGCTGTAACTATATTAGATACAAGTAGAAAACATTCTGTATAAAAGAAGAAACTGTATTGAGGTAAGTAGTACTCTGTTCTAATACCAAAAAACAAATCGTTGCACTTGATGACTAAACGCATATCTTCACAATTTGGACTTAGTCTCACAGTTAGGAATTTGATGAAGCCTAGAGATCAAAAAGATGATGGGAAGAAAATGCTTACATGGTTTGGTGGATGGAACAGAGTAAGTGCACTAACTGTGTGAGAGTGTTTAATACAGATATAAATGTATGGAGGGAAAGGCTCTTTATCATGGTAAAGAACAAAACTGGAAGCTTCCTAGTTACACTTTTGTTGGTTTTAAAGCTTGAAGACATCTCCAAGGAGTGAAAGAAAGCAGTTATAAGACCATTTTATAGAAGGGAGACAAAATGGAATATAAGAACTCTCTCTCCCTTCATAATAGTACTTATTTGATCCTATGGGTGTGTCTCCACATTACCCTATGGTGACATTGTTACTGCACTGGGCTTTATTACTGCCTTTCAGAAGTACTAAAGCATGTGCAGTTAACGCCCGTACTGTGCCATAGACGCAGCGCACAGTTATTTTTAGCAGCTACTTCACCATATTGGTGTGCTATAACAGAGGAGTGGCAGAGTCACTGCTGGTTACATGTAGTCACCCGTGGACACTGTGTCACTGTAGCGCATCACTACAGCAACATAGCATCATATGTAGATGCATCCTATGTGTAATAAAATGTATAGTCTTAATCCATATACAGAAGGTACTAGGGAAGTGTCAACATGGACTCCAAAAAAAGAAGTCCATTGTGGATCAAATATTGTCAATTCATTTACTCAAGAAACAATGGGAACCTGAAAAGAAAATGTGTATAGTTTTTTTTTTATAGATTAGGAAAGCATATGTTACTAAATCACAAGATTTCATAGATTTTCATAGACATTTGGGCTGGAAAGGACCCCAGAGGATCATCGAGTCCAGCACCCTGCCCCATGGACAGGAAGTCAGCAGGGATCATAGGAGCATCCAAATGTGTCTTGAAGGCATTCAAAGTAGGTGCTTGAACAGGCTCTGGTGGCAGTGTATTCCAAATCTTGGGGGCTCAGGCAGTAAAGAAGTTCTTCCTTATGTCCAGCCTGAATTGGTCACAGCGGAGTTTGTGACCGTTCAATCTTCTCATCCCTTGGGGTGATCGTCTCATTCCTTGGGGAACAGACGTTCTCCCAATCCTGGTGAGCACCCCTGATAAACTTACAGGTGGCCACCAGATCACCCCTGAGCCTGCGCTTTTCTAGGTTAAAGGGTCCCATGGCTCTCAGCCTCTCATCTTAAGATCTGTTTTCCTGACCTCTGATCATGCATGTGGCTCTTCTCTGGACTCTCTCAAGCTTCTCCACATCCTTTTTGAATTGTGGAGCCCAAAACTGGAGGCAGTAAACTCCAGCTGCGGCCTCACCAAGGCCAAGTAGAAAGGGAGAATGACATCCCGGGATTTGCTTGAGAAGCATCTATAGATGCAAGCCAGCATTTTGATCGCTTTACTAGCCACAGCATCACATTGAAGGCTCATGTTCATCTTGTGGTCAATCACGACCCCCAAGTCCCTTCCATCTGTAGTGCTAACCAGTGTAGTACTGCCGAGCCTACAAGCATGCTCCAGAGTTTTCCTCCCAAGGTGGAGAACCTTGCATTTTTCAGTGTTGACCACTAGGTTCTCATCCACCCATTTCCTGAGCCTGTCAAGATCTGCCTGGATCACCCTCCTGTCCTCAGGTGTGGACGCTTTACCCCAGAGTTTGGTGTCGTCGGCAAACTTGGCCAGTCCACTTCTGAGATAGCTGCAATAAAGGAATCCAAATTCTTTCATAAGGTTACTATGATAAGTATGATACAACTGTGGGTTTACATTTAAAAAAAAAAGATTTCACTTTCTGCTTCTATTCTCTATCTCATTTAACATCTATATGGGACTAAAGCAAAGAGCCGCATCGTGCCAAAAGGTCTTTAATGTGGCTATAACAAAGTAGTACAAGCATGGCAAAATTGGCCTAAAACAACTATTTGGATTATGCCATTGATTTGGTTATCATAGAAGAGATAGAAAATAAGGTACAAAGGGTGACTGAAGACCCAAAGGTGGTGGCAAGCAAAACAGGACTGACAATCATTGAATAAATCAAACCAACTACATTGTTGCAAACCGGCCAAAGGATAAGCCACAGACTTATTGAGCTTTTAGTAACCACAGATAATCAACAAACTAAGCAGTTGAAATACCTAGGAACATTAATTTCTAATAATGTGTTGAGGGAGGAAATTAAGGCACCGGTACGTAGCTCATTTACCTTGCCATAGTTTGACTTAACCCAGTACCTGAACTAACTCATGTCAGGCTAGCTTGGTATCTCAACATTATGCAACAGGATCTATGTTCTCTGAGCCTCCAATAAATATGATCATTATATTTCTTTATATGTATGTGAATTCTGGATACTTAAAAAGAAGAAAAGGTCACTAGATAGATACTTTTGAGAAGTATTTAGATGAGATTTGGACCTAGTAAGGGAAAATGATGTGGGGAGATGTAATAAAAATTGCTGGAGGTCTCTGAAGAATCGAGTGGGCAGGATGTGTGGTAGAAATTATGAAAGACAGACCCATTAAGCATCTGTTAAAAATCCATTCCTTTGGTATTCCAAGGATGGCAGGGGTAAGGACTCTTCATATGAAATACCAACAATGGAAAAGATATATGGCCTATGATAGGAAGAGATTAGAGCAAACTGTAAAAGTGACAAAGTGGGCAAAGTGTAAGAGTTCTTTAGGGTCTATGGAATCTGGAATAAGTACTTATTGTATAGAAACTACTATTCGATATTTGAAGAAATGGTTCCATATGCTAATGTGAACATTTGGACTATGAGCTTGCTCCTGCTGAAAACTATGGCACAGCTCACATTGACTTAATGATGCAGGACTGAGACCAAGTTGAGAATAGAAACTACTTACTGTGCTTGAGTAAAACTAAAATTGAATACCTATCATAAATTTTGGAACGTTCAAGGCAAACATCCATTTTCACTTATGATTCCCTTGATTCTTCCTAGTGATACTGTAGCAGGGCCAACAACTCTAGTCTATTCTCTAGGCTTTTTAATTGGAAATATCTTAATCCTCCACAAAAACACAACTATTTTGGTCTTTTTTTTAAAAACCTCATCACTTTTTTTCTTCACATTGTAGAGCAGATTTTACTTTTTGCTCGAAAAAAAGAGTTTCTCTAAATCAAAGAGGAAGCAAGCTTCTCATTAGCAACAAGAAAAATAGAAATAAATCTAGACTCATTCAAAAGGCAGAACTTAATCTCCTCTAATTATTTCCATAACCCTAAGGAAGCTGCATTTCCCATGAGTGTATCTGAGATAATCCTCAGATATTAAGAAATCAGTGGAAAAAGCAGCCAATTTAGTAAGCAAATTGGAAAGAGAAAAGGAGAACTGAGCACCTGGGAAGGAGACATGCTTCAGCATTTATTAAACAGTCTGACAGTTCTCTCTCATAAGCTGAAAGAAAGCAGCAGATCACTTTGTACTGTAAAGTCACACAGAGGATTCATAGAGTTTTCTAAGCTGCCAATAATTCAGTTTCATACATATATGTTTTAATATTTTGATTAGTATATGAGAAGCAGACTTAGATGTGAAGTTACAAGTCTAGGACTTGATAGTTGTTCAGAAATAGGCTTTAGGATGTAAATTGTGACACATAAATATTCTACTGCAATTGCTTTTAGTATATTACTAGACTTGCTATTGACCTGGCTCGCTATATTGTCAAACTCTTAAGCATGCCTCTTTCCTTGCAGGAGGCAGGATAGATTTTCACCTTATGAATCATTAAATCAGACGTGTATAGCATGAGCTTTCATGAGCCAAACTCACTCTAACCAGTATCTGATGAAGTGAACTTGGGGTCACAAAAGCTCATGCTCTACATCTCTGATTTAGTTAAGTCTATATGCTGCAAATCTACCCTCAGTGGCAACGCATAGGGGATGCACGGGGATGCATGTGCACCCCCTGACAGGCACTGCTCCCAACTTAGGTGACAGGCAGGGGACAGGCAGGAGCACTAGTGCCCCCTCTGCAAATGCCGGCTGGGGAGTGGGGATGCCAGGTGAAGCACTGCTGGCACTTCTGGGAGCACTGTTCATGCTTCCTGGTTGGCAAGATCGGCTGTGGAAGGACCCCCCCAGTCAGTGAGATTGGTCGTGGGAGGACCAACTCCCATTGCTGACTGGCTGCTGGGGGGGCATATGCCCCACCCCCCGACTCAGGTAGCACCAGTTGCCCATGTGTACCCTGTCTAAAAACCATGATTTGTAGCAATGTTCTTTCCTGACAGGAAACAGTGATCCATCTTTATTCTCTTGGAACTAATAGAAAATAGCAAGCAAATCCAAGAACAGAACAAGGACATGTATCCCCTCACTTTGGCTGTGCTCCCTTCTGCCAGAGCTCTGTGCAAGTGAAGAAATCAGGAGCCCACCAGATGATCAGGCTAGAAGCTGGCTGGAGCCTCTGCTTTTGCATGACTTCAGAGCTCTGAGGGTGAACACTGCTGCTCTTTGCTCTTTTCCACTAAATTCAGTCTCAGTGGAAGTGAGAGGATAAGCAACAGCAGTGCCCACACCCTGGCTCTGGAGCCATGGAAAACAGGGGCTGTGGGCAGACACCACACTAAGAGGTCATGTGCAGCACAGCCAAAGCAAGGGTACAACTGCACTGCCACAGCTTCACTGCATCTGCTCCTGCTAATAGAATTTTTTCAAAATTTCAGTTAAAAAAATTGCAATTATTTATGCAAAACTGCCCCTTTGACAAACATCTGAAAAATTCAAAATTTCAACAAACTGTTAAAACAAAAACATTTTGTAAAAAAGTATATGTTGCCATTTCAAACTAGCTGGCACCACTCTCACATCAGCCATGGCTTCTGCCTCAGGACATTGTGCTTCTCAAAGGTCCTAATCAACTAGGTTGAGTGATTTCTGCCATTGCATCTCTTCTGTCTATTCACATTCCTGGGTTTAACTGGGATTTTAGAAATCCAAGGGTCTTTCACTACCAAACAAAAGCACGTTATGTTCTCTCCTCTTCCCACTTGCAGAAAGATCATTTACCAAAGAACAGATTCTCCATACTCAATATGATCCTACCCTTGACTTTCAAATCTTATTTGGCCTGATGGTCCTATATGTAGGTCTCTTGTTCTGCTAGCTCAGCTCTCTAGGGAGAAATCTAGGGGTGCTTACAGATGTGATGATCCCTGCTCTAACTTGTACACTGCTTTACATAAAGCACCATGAGTTAGATTGGCCTCCCTGACCCAACAAATGTTTACCTGGGGGTGGGGAATTGAGCTACCTCTTGGAGCTGATCAAGCAAAGGAGCCTGCCTACAGCATCTCTCCCCCAGCCCTGTACCCCTCTCACCCAGTTCTGGTGCTGTCTATAGGAAGAGGGGAAGGAGAAGAGAGGGTGAGCAAGCTATGGGTTGGGGTTTGCCCAACCTGAGCTGGAGGGGGAAAGGGCTGGGGAGGCCACAAGGTGGGGAGCCTCCAAACCACCGGCCCCCACTCCAGCTCAGGCCAAGCAAACCCCAGCCCACAGCTCAATTCCCCCTCCCTTCCTGCAGGCAGCACCAGAGCTAGGGCTGGGCTGCATCATTCCAGCCCCAAACATGCAAAGCACTGACCTTGTGGAATAGAAATTCTCTAAAACACTCCACTTTGGAGCACCTTCATCTGAACCTTCCTAAGATGAGGGTTAATTTTTCATGCAATTGGACACTTTTAAAGCACTCTACAGCTATGCACATGTGTCACAGTATGGCTGTAGAGCACTCTTGGGGACTGACTGTTTGACACATGTAAATTCTGTCTGCATCCTAGTTTGAAATTTTGTACTGTACCAGCAAAGCATCTGGCACTGTAGCATGAAGACCCTAAACTAGAGTTCTTCTGAAATATCAAGAACTTTGTTACAACTGGAACACTGCCATCCATTCATGCTCTGAAATGTTCTTCTTACTTTGAACTAAGTACTGGCATGGATTCCAGTAAAAGCAGGATGGAGAAAAGATGTGTGTGTATGCATGCATGTGTGCATGTTCTCTATATGAGAGTATATGCATACATGCATAAAACTCACTTTCTCTAATTGAACTGTTAGCTAAAAAGATCAATGTGAGCTTATTAAGGTAACTATTTTTATGCTTGCAAGCTGACTGGTTCTGCTGAATCTCCAGCTACTGGAAAAGTGGGGACACAAGTTTTGGGGGTATATTTTCCATTTACCATTCACTTATGTGTTTCATACAATACATCATGACCAAAACTGGGTTTGGAAGGCCTCTGGTTCCTACCATTATTGTAGGTGAGGTGGCTGTGTGGGAAAATCTTCATTTATCAGTAATTCTGCCGCTCCAGGAGCCTTGTTCCGGCAGGCCCTGGACGCGAATCAGGTTAGACGCTAGCTTATCTCATGTTAGCTTCAGGTTTCCCCTTATCTGGCTGCTAGATAAATTAGATTTTGCGAGATCTCTTGAACGAAGGTACTTATGAGTTGTTGCTGATAGTGGTTGCTTTTATTGAGATCGCATTACAGCAGACAGTTAGTCACCGAAGGGAGGGGGAAGGTTCCAGGGGTGGCAGGTGTTGCTGTGACCTCTCACTATGGCTTAG
>JAGPOW010002514.1:24073099-24113702 GCA_030014935.1 Caiman crocodilus | reverse complement strand
CCCCGCAACCCCATCTCCCTCCGGCAGCACGCCACCGGCCTGGTGGTAAACTATATGTGCCCAGAGTTGATCACTCGTTTCAGCCTTCCTGTCCCCTCTCTGCCAAGGACAGGCTTCTAGCAGCATGTTAACTGTCCATGAGCATCCTGTTCGTGATGCCATGCCGCGCCAGGAGCCTTGTTCTGGCAGGCCCTGGACGCGAATCAGGTTAGACGCTAGCTTATCTCGTGCTAGCTTTGGGTTTCCCCTTATCTGGCTGCTAGATCAATTAGATTTTGCGAGATCTCTTGAACGAAGGTACTTATGAGTTGTTGCTGTTAGTGGTTGTTTTTATTGAGATCGCATTACAGCAGATAGTCACCGAAGGGAGGGGGAAGGTTCCAGGGGTGGCAGGTGTTGCTGTGACCTCTCACTATGGCTTAGTGGACCGTGAGAGGGAGAGCTCCGCCCAGGGTGAGCACGGGCAGGGTTTTATAGCTGGCTTTAACCTATGGGATCTAATTTCCCGTTCCATTCCTTTTTTAGCATAGAGCTGGCTTGGGACACTACGGGGGGTTTGGCTTGTTAGGTGGTGTCATGGGTCACTGCTTGCACAAATTCATTTTCTTGAAAAGTTGTCAAACAACCATGCCAAGCTTTTTGTCTGTCTGTCTGTCTCTTTCTCCCTCTCTCTTTCACAACATGCACATGCTCTCTCTCTAATTATAAGCAGAATGCACAAATGACACTACATACTTCACAGCATCTGCTCAGGCCTTAATTAATCCTACCTTCACTGGGTCACCATGGCAACAGTGCTTAACAGATTGCTGACTTAGAATGTTCAATAGATAATTTTACACTACATATTTTATTCAAATTATAGTCATAGCAATATTTCTGTATTAACTCGACATTGCTTTCGATAGGAACAGAATGAATCCTTCCTACAGGTGACCTCATGTTCTGTATTTCCTTACAGTAAAGTGTAATGCCTTTCATTATAATCCCCAAAGAAGCAGATGCATGCTGTTTCCAAGATGAAGGAAAAATCCCATTACTACTTCGTGGTTTTTAAGAAATTTCTGGGTTGCAGGAAATCAACGGCCAGTTTTCAAGGCCATTCCTGTAACCAATATGTAAAGGAGAATAATGCTTCAAGACAACAACAAAGGATAATTTCCTAAATCCTTCAATTACTGTGGTCTCTGACCAACTGTGTGATACTGCAAGAAATACCCTATAATCCTTTTCTGGGGTCCAAAGGACAGCAAACATTAACAATAATGATCAATCTGTACATTTTGGGTGTCTTTTTGAAAGAGACCTGTACCCTTATGGATTTCGTCTTTCTCTCATGCTCTTTCCTGCCAGCTACATTGAAATCAGCACAAGAAAATAAAATGTGTTCATTTTTGTATAACTTGTGAGTGGATCGTGTAAGATTAGGCCCCTATATCCTTGCTGCTTACACTCCCTACCAAGCCTGGCTCAGATCTGTTGCTCTCAGTGTCTGCTGGGCACAGGCCTCAAGAGCCAATTATAGATCATAAGTGCACAGGCAGTTTTATGCCAATCACAGCAGAGTGCAGAGCAAGCTGAAAACTGCTCTAAACTATGCCAGCTGGTAACCGCTCCAAAGGAGTCACCTGCCAGCTGGGATTAGACGTGCAGAATGTTCCAGACATACTCTTTGTCTGCCCTTCTGTGCCTACACCAGAAGCTGCTGGTGAAGGGGGTGACTTAAGTGCCAGTCACATTAACTCTATGCCCCCAGAACCTCACCAGCAGAGAATCTCCACTAGGAGAGATGAAGGAGGTTTCCCAAAATAGCACAAAATCAGAATCTGGCTCCCTGACTTAAATCTCTCTATCCTGATGTAAATCAGGTTAATTCCACTGAAAACAATGGAGTTATAAACCTGATGCAAGAGAAATGGGACTCCACTCTAAGTACTGCCTTCTGATATGGTTACAAATGACAGAAACACTGGCCATACAGTCAAATCAAGGCTATTATATATATATTTGGGGACAGTAAAGTGAAAAGTGCATTGCACTGCAAAGCTAACATTTGCAGTTTAATATGCATTAAAAATATGATTGTCTGTTTAATGTAAACCAGTTTTCATTCAATATTTGACAAGGGCATATCAACTTAAAAAGAAAGATTTTTGCTACTATAGTCCAACAAAACTCCTGTTCCAAAGGTATTTACAAATTAAACTTTAATCTCAGCTCAAGGAAATCTAATTACTGCTTCCTTTTGAAGTAAAAGGAACAATATTTACTGGATGGATCTTTAAAAGGTAGAGCTGACTTTGAAGCTTAAACAATGCACATGTTGTTAGTTAGTATATATATCCAAGCTCAATCCTTTTTTCCTGGGGAAAAAACATGAGCAAATTTTCAGCTTTCACAGAGACTTTATGTAGCAGAAGAATTTCATTAATCGCCACCTCCCTCCCCATCCCCCCACTGTGTATCTTCATACTTTTTAGAACACCAAGTAAATTGACAACATGGTAAGAGTTTAGGGCAGTGATGTTCAACCTCCGGCCTGGGGGAGCAAAGGTAGCATTAATTGCTCCCAAAGCTACAGCAATTAACCCTGTCATCACCCCCCTGCCAAATGGACAGGCTCATGGGGATCCCCAAGAGCTGGATGATGCAGCCCTATACATCAGAGCATACCAAGACTCCAGATCAGGCCACAACTGGATCCAATACCCAAGGCTGGGCTGGCACAGGGGCCAGAAGTTTGAGCACCGCTGATTTAGGTCAATTTAGCTTACTCAATATAGGGAGAAGTATATGTGTATTGTCTATAGCAGTGGAGGCCAACCTTTTTGGCAGGAATGCCACAAATTAGTCCCACACCTTCTCTGAGAGTCACTCTGATTCCCTTCTCCTGCCTGAGCTGCTGTTCTACTTTTTGCTCCTATCCCAGTCTGCTGCTCTGCTTTCTGTTCCCTGCTCTATCTGTCAATACATTACCTGTCCCGTCCCCTCCCCAGTCCACTGCATTTCAGCTGCTCAAAAGCTGCCTATACACAGGTTGACCACCTCTGGTCTATACATGTACTCTCACGTATGCTGGAATAAATGGATGTTTGTATTGGGCAAACCACTTAAACCTGCAGTACATTGACATAATCCCCTCACACAGCCTCCAATAGACCATTCTCTCCTCTCTGTTTCTTAGCAGAATTAGGCTGTTCCTGAAAGTCCCAGACCTTTTTTTGTAGTTGGATGGAAATCAAGGTCATTCTAATAAAAATGCAGTGACAAATTCACCAGCCTGCTATCTAGCCTGGAAGTGTCCTTGTTTGTAGGGAAGAAAAGCTTATAGCATGGAGGCAGCTGAAGGAAAGCAATGGATACTTAGACACTGTTTAACAGATTCTTCCAGGAAGGGCCAAATGTAAGTATTTCACCCACATGTCTCTCCATTTGAGAGAGAGAGAGAGAGAAAGAGAAAGAGAGGTCTACCATAGATACAGGTGACCCCTCTCATTAGCTGAGTTGATTTTCTTTAGACCCCTCTGCGCAATTTGATTAGAACACACCTACGAAGTCTGCATTTTAATTATATGCTAAACCCAAATGTTTACAAATTCTTACCTGTTACATAATATCTATTAGGTTATATAAGCTGCATTCTCACTACCGCAGCAACCTATGTGCAGGGGGAGAGTTCCCCATTTATCTTTGATTGTGTATTTATGTATCTTTTAGCTTGTAACTTTGAAAACATTGTATTTGAAAAGAGGTTGGCTGGAGTGGTTAACATTTGGATTCAGGTCTGAATTTCCCAAATTTTCAGAGCCAGGTTCAGTCCTCTCTCTAAAATTGGTCTAGAATTGTTGGCAGAAATTAGAGAAATAATGGATATGAAACATCTAAACAATGTCTAGGGAAGTGTTTCAGCTGGTCTGACAGCCACTGGGAAATTAACTGCTGCACACTAATTAAGTTTACATTTAACTGACATTAGAGATGGTGGGAATGTGTTTTAGGTCATTTTAGCAACTCTGATGCTGTGAGAGCTCCAGATTTCCCAGAAGTACAAAACATTCTAGGAGTCTGAGTTTTTAAATTGCTTGTTCCTGAAAAGCATTTCCAAAAATGTACTGGAAGCATCATCCAGTCTAAAGGGCCACAAGGGCCCTTCAATCAGGGGTCCAAGCATAGTACTGATTATTGCTTTTGACTTATTGATCCTTCACATATGAAACTCACCTAAAGATTCTTTAGTACCTACTATTACATTCTATGTATGTTCTTATACCATCCTTCTCAACATTATCACAGTGTTACCTGAATGCCCAACATCTATCACATGCTTCAGCAGAAACCTACCTGGGCAGAGACATAACCAGACATTTGGGTGCCCAGAGGGACAGCATGAGGGTAGTGAGCGGGAGCAGGAGCACAAATGCTCCTTTGCCATATCTGTAGCAGTTCTGTGTTCCCCCTCTCCCTTCCCCTCTTCCCCCTCTCCCCCTCCCAAACGCTGTAGAAGCCAAGCTAGAGAAGTTCCAGGCTGTAGGAGGTAGGTGTTGGGACACAATAGGTAGGACCAGCTCTATGCCACAGGGCCCTAGAAATTTAACTAGAGCAGCCCTGCACTGGGGACTCAGAGACTCCTGCCATGTCCCTACACCTGGTTCCTATGGCTGGGTATCACGGGGCTGCTCCTGTTGTGTCCTGACACATTGCTTGGCTTGGCTCTGATGGCCAGGGGAGCTCTGGTGTTGCTGCAAATGTGGCAAAGACTCTGGGGGAGGGGGATACAAAATAATTACAGTACCCCTTTTAAGTCAGCACCAAGGCTGCCTTCTTGCTCCCCCAACCAGTTATGCTACTGTACTTGGGCACTTCTGTGCCCTGGACAGCAGCAGCAGTGCACAGGGCAACATCAGTGGCTATGCTGCTGATGGCAGTGGCAGTTGTCTATGTTCACCCAGTAGCACCATACAGAAAAAGAATAGGACTGGAAAGAGAATTCAAATGTTAGGTCCCATAGGCCTCACTGAATATCAACAAATGCTCAAATTTCACACTACTTGTTGGGGAGCTTCCCTCCAAAAATGGCTTCAGCCTAGACCAGGTTACACAACATCAGTAACTCACAAGCAACAATGTCAAATGCTGCAGGAATATGAGAATAGATTTGCATCCATTGACAGATGATTATGTTTCAGTCTTGCTACATCTCAATTCCTCTCCTGAATCCAAGTTAGGCTGAGCTAGCATAGAGGTCTCAAATGAGCCTGTAGGTGGACTTTGATAGTTCATCTAAGAGCTCACCAAGAAATAGAAGTTTTAAGATATACATGGGAATTTAAGATGCTGCATGCACCTGTAAGGGGTTTCTTCATGGTTGGTTGAACTGTTCTGTTTGAAGGAGGAAGGTAAACTTTCTTCCCTGAATAAGGCATTGGCTATTTTTATCAAAAGCAACAACAATTGCCCATGTATCTTTCCCTAGTCAGGAAGGCCATAAGTTATATTCACAGCTTAGGTAACATCTCCTTTAGGGTTTGCAGGATTATGTGGTGAGTGAAAATGCTTCATTCAGAGAATGCATGTGGATGTTTGTTGATTGGTAAAGGGGAAGTGGTTCCAAACTTCAAAAAATCCGTAAGATTACGCATGACCTGTTTGGTCAAATAGACTGATAGGTTTTTGTAGTGCTTGTGTCTTAGTTTTGTTACTGGTTATGTGGAACCCTGGGTTAATGATACGGAAGACAAGTGGTAAGAGGAAAGGTAGAGAGAACTAGCTTTTCCTTGGACTAGAAGAGATTAAGGGAGAGAGACATGATGATCACAGTTGTCAAGTACCTAAAAGGCTGCCATAAAAAAGAAAGAACTGTTCTCTCTTGCCACAAAGGGAAAGCCAGGAAGCAATGGCTTTAAATTGCAGCCAGAATAATTTAGATTCATTATCAAGGAAATCTTCCTTACTGTTAGAACAGCAAGGCAATGGAATGAACTGTTCACTGGAGGCTTTTAAGAGGAGGCTGGGATGTTCAGGGATGATTTAGGAATAGCATCTGTGCAGGGGACTGGACCAGACGATCCTCAGCCCTATGAGTCTGTGACTGTTTATGCATTGTATATTAGATAATCATTGATGTAAATGCAAATCAAAAAAAACCCCTTCCCTCCAGCAACAGGGACTAGAGACTTCAACTCACTGAGTTCTTGCTTCACACCCCTTCTTTCTTACTCTCCTTCTCTTGCACTTATGGCTTGCAAATGGTTCCGCTTCAACTGGGAGAGTTAGAAGCTACCACACAGCCTAGCCCTGTAAGTCCCAACCAGGGTGCTGCGAGATCCTCCAAGGGTGATAATGCCCCTTGTGCCAGGAGGTAAGCTATCATTCCTCCTTCTGCCAGGCACCTTAGCATCCTGCAATCATGCAGCACCTGCAAGTGCTCCCTGCACCCCGGCAGCTCCCATGCTCCCAGCAGCACACTTTTGCTGTGTACACAGAATGTGAGGCCGCAGGAATATACTTCTCAGCCCAGATCACCCCCCTGCTTCTCAGGCTCCCCATATGCAAATTGTCAGGGGAGCAGCCCTGGCAGTGGGATCCACACTTGCCCCCTCAGGTACACACCAGGGACTGTGAGGTGGTAGAGTATGGAAAAAGCAGGACATGGTGGAGTGAGATCCTGATCTTACTGTTCTTACTTGGCACCAGCTAGATTCCACTAAATTACAGAAAGTTATGGAGAGGTGCAATGAGGCTAAAAAGCTGACAATCACTGGCCTAGCCATTAGGAGGAGCAGGAGTTCAGACATGTGTTTAACCTAGCTCTGGGAGAGAGGGGGAGAGAGAAAGAGAGAGTGTGTATGTAGGAGAGCAGCTCTGAAGTGCCTAGAGCGTCTTATGTATCAGCGTCCCCACACTTAAAAATGGCATTGGGGCACTATCTAAAGCTAGTCAAACAAGCTTTAGTTAAAGCACCCGCATCACCATTTTTGAGCACAGGGACACTGATACATGAGATGCTGGAGTCTGCTGGAGCGCAGTAATTACCATGCTCCAGCAGACTCTATTAATCAAGTCTGGTCCGACACACTATAATTACAACATGTCGGGGCAGCCTTGTTGCTCCTGTATAGGTGCCACAGCTCAATGGCTAAGTTCCTTTTTATATCTGGACCTAGATCCCAAATGGCCTTATAAACTAGGTGGAGCAAAATGTATGCCCATGAGAGGCCCAGGCTAGTATGCATGTTCAGAGAGCACACTGACATTATCACACTTACCACCTTGGTGGTGTGGTGGTTTTCACCTTCTTTGCAGAAACCTAGGGGTTGGAGCACACATCCAGAAAGTGAATGGCCTGCAGGCAGCTCTTCACTCTGAGTGGATTCAAACTGATATCTTCCCCAGGTAGTGCCCCAACTTATGTGTTTTTAGGCCAGAAAGACAAAGACCCTCTTTGTAGTTGGGCTACTGTGCATAATGGCATGAAAGCATCATGGGGCAAGGGGCCAGGGACAGGATAAAGAATAGGTTGATTTATAGCCCAGAGAGGAGGGTGCTCCTCTGAGAGGGAAGGAGGGAGGCCTGGATTCTGGTTCTTGCTGTTATCCACGTCATCCCGTGACCAAGACAAAATGCATAAACAAATTCAAGACTGGAATTTTATTCAAGGCCTGATTCACCCGGGGAAGTCACTTGACTTCTTCATGTCTGAATGAATCCACGTGGAAAACTGCCCCTGTAATGTCATTCTACCATGAGGAGGAACACCTTTCCTTTCCATTCAACATTAAATCAAAACAAGTCCTAAGAGATGCACCTTCACAATACTACACACTGTTTGTCTTTCTCTGAATTAACAGCTATATAAAAGTGAGTGTGCTGGAAAGTGTTACAGCACATTGCTATAGAATTTGCACCAACTTGATGAAATGCAGTGTAAAGTCTTGGTCAATGTTGCCTATACAGGGCTGGCACAAATTAATATAGCTCAAGGGACAGCAGCAAGTAAAATGATTGCTTGTTTTTAACATAGCAAATCTCTTAACATACTTTTTAAAATCATCTCAGTAAATAATCTGTGCTTTTGTGCTGAGAAGCCAAAACTTTATTTAATTTAGTCACATTCTTGGAAAATGACTTGGCCTAATCACTTCAAAAATACAATCTCTGTGCATGGACAAAGCTTGTGATGTGTCTCTGGAGAATGTTAACAGGCAGCTAAAGGTGTTTTTTACATTATACTGTAAATGACAAAAAGGAAACCATTTACTACATGCTGAACCAATCCTCAGAGTTCCTGAGGGCCCGGAGTCTATCAGTGCTTAGCACCTTGTATGACTGAGCCCATCATGAACTAAATCCTCCTCAGCTGGTCTGTGGCTCACATTTACAGATTCACCAAACAGCTTAGGTCTGAGTTGGTTAGAAAATAGCACAGCCATTTGGTATGACATCTTTGCTTTGAATCAGGTAATTGCATCAAGCTGAAAGCCCTGGGCACTGTCCAGGTATTAAACTGAAGAAATCCTCTTTGTGCAAAAATTAAAAGTGTTCCTCAATTATTTAACATTCTAAGAGAAAAGGCATAGCCACAGAGAGGTTGCCTCCCAATGACGTAAGCCTTTCTTTAATTTTCAATACTGACACGTATGACTTTTCTCAATGATGAACTTTCAAATATAAGATACTCAGGAAATCATGGCAGAAAAATGAAGCAGAATGTATCTGATGAGTTGAAAATAATTATGACAAACCCCACCAGCTGCTAAATACCATAAGAACGGGCAATGTGCTTTATACTATCAGACAACTGTAGGAGATGAGAGAAAGGAAAGGGGAAAAGCAGTAGTTCTTTGAAATACATTTCTTCTCAGCTGCATATAAAAACTGTCAAAAGAGGAAGGATCATTAATGTATGCCTGACAATGCATGAAAACCTGCCTCCTAAGGCGATCATTGTGAAAGGATCAATGGGGTTTCAATAAAGAGATTTCATTGCTGCTACCCTGACTTAGCTGATTCTCTCTGGATTTTAAGGGCTCATGTTTAAATTCAGCTATACAGAAGAAATGTCTAAATAATGGATAGAGTCCAGGGTGCACAATAGATCTCAAGTTAAAGACCACCTGCCTGCAGTGTGCGGGCCTATATTTTAAATATTTTCTTCAATTAAAATACTTAATCCAGAGACCACCTGTTTCCTGTCCTTACCTTTCTCAGAAACATAAGTTTTACTGTAAACACAGGTGAGCAAAATAAAACACTGCCTGACGTTAAGGGACTTGAAGAATGTCAACAGCGGAAGCAGAGCCCAGCCATTTCTGGAACTTTCCAGCCTTATTAAATTTGGAGAGAGTAGCAGTATCTCTTTGTTCCCTGCCCATATGTATCATCATCCTGGATTAGCACAGTGGCTCAGCTAGCCCAGTATGTTGTCCCTGACAGTAAGTATTACCAGGCTACAGTGAAGGTATCAGCAAGAAATGCACATCATGGAAAACTATGGAGTAAATGACTCATGGGGAAAAATCATCTCTAATTCCCACCAGTCTGCAGCTGGTTTATGCACCTTTAAACATGCTTGGAAAAAAAAAAAAAAGTGTTGTTTGTGGGCTTTTTGAAGTATGAAGATTCCTCCCCTCAAACTCACACCCTTTGGCAGGAATGAATCAATCTTGCAAGCTTGAGGTCTGAACACGAAAACATATCAATAGACTTAATTCCCAACTTGTGTCAAACCAGCAATTAATGCTAGCTGAGGGTTAGAAATTATGCCAGGTCGGCGCACAAAGGCTAACAGAACTCCCCGGTTAGCATTTCATTAGTATGTTTGGAGCCGAGTGGTTGCTGTGTGAGACAGGAGAGAAGGGCATGTACTAAAGGGCAGATGTAAGTCCAGAGAACACCAATTTTGTTTAGGTTTCCTTTTGTCTGCAGGCAGAGTATCTGAATGTCATGAAAATGAAACTTTTCAGAGTGGTATGGGATATTTATTTAAATTCAACAAAAGTATACAAAATTTTCTGGAAAACAGAAAGCAAAAATAGGTCCTGGTTTACTACTCTCTAAGACATCAACACTCATTATTCTAAAGCAAAAGGCTTCTTCTTCTATGCTAAAGCAGCAGGATTCAGTTAGACTAAAAATATACTACCCCTTCTCTTTTACATTTTGCAATAAGAAAGTTTCATTTGGTGAATTTTAAGGCTGGTACAGGTAAGGGCACTTGCTATATAACCAGTTCTAGTTAGAATATAGCACAAATAGACCTGAGGCACCTCTGCAGAAAGGCTGGTAAAAGTGAAGGTTATTCACATAAAAAAATGACAAAGCACTAACCAAAAATGACCAAAGACAGTCTCCTCCGTGACGCATGCATGTCAGAATTTGGGTCTGCAGAGCTGCAAGGCAAGCAATCCATTCACCCTCCTAGTCCTGAAAGTAAGGTTACAAGTCATACAGTAGCCACCACTGTTTAACCTTCTCTTACAATACATCTGTCTTTAAAGTTCACTGATTTATACTATGAGATCTCTAGCAGCAGGTACTTATTTCTAAGCATTTATACTTGCATTTTAAACTGAAGACTCCAGAGAAAAGTGACTCCAGTCTCTACAGTTCCCATCTGCAATCTTATTGGAGCATCTTTATATGTCCAAACCTTTTGAAGTTGCCCTTCATGTTGATTCTTGTGAAGAATTTGGAACCATGTGTCATAAATTAAAGATTAAATGCTTTAAAAATAACTTAATTGTTATATTTACCTTGAGAAAATCTTGCACTGAATATTAAATACCATCCCTTAAAGCCATTTGCTCATACAAGGAGTGACTACAAACATTTAGAAAAGCAAAACACAATATTATGCAATTTATATGGGTATTAGAGAAGCAATCAGAGGTAAACAATATTTTCTTCAACTCTGTCTCCATTTTCTGCATCCTGTACCCTGTCAGGCCGTGGGCTCATCGGGAATGTATCTGCAAGCTGCTGTGGTTGGACGGTTTCGCAATTCGCACTGTATGGTGTTGGGTATTGGCTCTCTGCTGCATTTAAATCTGTAACATAAAGGAGAGCACCTGTTACAATAACCATATGATACAGATACACACAAGGATGAAAAAGAATCTTATTTTGTTACTGTCAACTTGCTAGAGAGGTACTGGGGCACAACCTAAACCCTGTTAGGGTAGGAATGTTTCCTACAGCGAACCAAAAAATATGGGTCTAATTCCAAGTGACTGAAGCCAGAAGAAGTCTTTGCACTGATTTTTTCCCCTATAGCTTGGACTGGTGCCATTATTTTCGTCACAGTAATAAAAGCATACATAACTATATCCATAAATGAAATATATATACCTATGTTGCACTTACCTTGCATCTACTAATGGAATGGTATAAATACTGTAAGAGAAGGACTGCAGGGCAGTACACAGGGTGCAACATTTATTTTCACTTGTTAGTGAGACCAACTCATTCATCAAAGTGCTAAGCTGTCCAACAGCACAGAGTATATTTTCAGTCAGACTGAGGGGTTTTTTTGTTTTTTGTTTTCATGAGTGCATTTTTTGTGCTGCAAAAGACTTGTGGGATTAAATCTTGGCCATCTAACTATCCTTATTTCTCTGCCACAAACTTCTCATATGATCTGCAGCATGTCATGTAATCTACTCCTGCCTCCATTCCCTGTGAATATAATAGGAAAAGTACTTTCCTATCTCACAAGGTTACATCACTTATAGGGGCATATAGGCAGGCAGATTTGTAATTCAATTACAGATACAAAGAGTGAGGCTGAATCTATAACAAGGTGGCTAGGGGAGACCCTTTTAAAAAATGTACAGCTTTCCAAGCCTTCTGGCATGATTTTTTACTTCCTCAAACTCCAAAATAGTGATTTATTTTCTACTCAGCCTTCCATTTTCATTCCAAGTCTCTTGAGATCATACACATTCCATATCACAATTTTTGGACTTTTCTATATCTTTAGTTAAACAAACACCGGGTTGCTACAGGAGTTGAAGTGAACAATAAGTTGATGCAGTTAACAACAGTGGATAAAGAAATTTAGTATAGCTGAAAATACTCTCTCCATATACCCTGATTTTAATGGAAAAAAAGTTTGCTTTCAATAAATCAAAACCTTCAGATAACGTGCTGAGGAAACAGTAGAACCTGCCAGTACTATATACATGGCAGCATCACTGGCATCAGGGGCATCCCAGTAGGCAGCAGGATTTTCCAACTCTGCTGTCACGGACACAGTTTACAGCAATCTCGCTCTTTTAGGCAAAGGCTGGAAGAAAAAGTGCTCCTTGATGTTCTTCAGTTCTTCGGCATCTTTTTTCTTATAGCCTGCTGGCTACGAGATGCAGGTAATTTTGTAGTGATCATGCAGGAACATATTGCCTGTGCCCTGCTCTCTATTCTCTTGCTTGACATGTATGTACAGCTGATGATAATAAACAGTCTTTGGAACCTGGCTCTCTGATCTGTTTTACATGTTAACCTTACCATAGGTAATTTAAAGTGGGTCTATGACCAGTGCAATATGTTATATAGTAAAAGTTGCTTAGTTATAGAAAGGTATAAACAAGTACTAAATGACTGCGCAGTAAAGTCACTGATGTTGTGCAGTAGCTCGTTACTACAGCACAGCAGCACTGTCATGCTTCCTGCCACAACACTACCGTGCAGTAGTAACTAGCTACTGTGCAATCAAAGTCTTGTGTAGATGCAGCCACAGAGAGTTAACTTTAGATTGAAACCAGTTTAACTCAGCAAAATTTGACTCTCTACTTTAACGCATCTATTTTGCTAATGTTTGCATTTTTCATTTATTTCTTTTTTGGCAGCAGCAGTAGCAAAAGGATTACTATTGGCAGACTGTGATTCAATAAATGACAAATATCTTGCAGAAATATGGAAAAATTAACTTACTGATGAATGTATTTGGTTTGAAAAAATAATATAGCAAGGAAAAGACAAATATTTTTCCTCAGCTGAAACTAACCTACAAAACAGATTAAATCAGGTTGGGCTGTTTATAACGTACGTCGCATTTTAAAGAGGTCCCTTCATCTTGAGCCAACCTAACATTAAAGTCAAGTAAGTTTGCTGGAGGATGGGTGGTCAGCCATCGGAGCCAGCTCACTAAGTATCAACTGCAAAACCAGCAGGTTAGGATGCTCAAGGGAACCCACTCCTACCCCAGCTTCTCCATGAGTACAGGGAAGCCTAGGGACTCCAATGGCAAACTTATGTGCCTGTACACTAATGCTAGGAGCCTGGGGAATAAACAGGAAGAGCTGATCCTTCTGCTAAACAGAAATGACTACAATCTCATAGGGATCACGGAGATCTGGTGGGCCTCTTCTTATGTCTGCACTACCAGTATAAATGGCTATACCCTGTAAACATGCCACCCTGATTGTGCCCATGACTTGCTGTTGCTTTGGGCCATTCATTTCTTTCTCCAACTCAGTCTCTTCCATCTATAAAACAGAGACTGAAATACTTACCTACCTTCCTCCCCTCCTCCTGACAGGTTGTCAGGATTAGCTGGTTAATTTTTGCATAGCACTTTTAATATTTATTGCATGATACAAGGGTTAATTATTATTTTGCTTTTATTTTCCATGTCCATTTCTGCTCTTTAGCTATTTTTATAAAGTGCATACCCACTAAAGTGTAATTATCCCTTTGAAGAAAGAAAAGGTAGAGAAAAGCTTTAGATTCAGTTTTTTCAGTGTTTAAAAAAACGGCAGTAGTTAAAACAGTTAAATCTTCATATCACTTTTCTGCAACTGTTAAGAATTTGTGGAACCAGAGCTCAGCACGAGCAGTTACAACCAACTGACATTTCCAACTCAGTTACTTTTGAAAAACATTAATTGCAGATATTTTTTGCACAGTTTTTGGGATGCTGCTCAACTTTGGGCTCTTACAAAAATCAGCTTTTTCTAAGTGAATTGAAATAGGAGAGTATAAATTAAGGGACATCTCAGTGTTTTTTGGAGTGACAAGTGATTTTGCTGGTCTAGAACTGCTTTCTCTAATCTAACAGATGAGCAAAGTGCTGGTTTTGGCTGCCACTTGGACAGGAAGGAACGTAGGCGCTGCCTAATAAAAGCACAATACATCCCAGGGATGACACATTCATTTCGTAGGTGGAGAGGGTGCCTGCTGTCTTATTGCTTCAGTGCCATCCTGCAAGCAGCAAAGCCTTGAAACCAATCCAGAGAGCAGCTGGTATCACAGTAGGCATTGTGATACCATGATGACAGCAGCTGCTCAGGGAGGAATGAAAGAACTGCCCAGAATTGCTAATCAGGATCTCAGGTGTAGGAAGGGCTGAACAAATGGACCATGCTGTGTAAGTTTACAGTTATGCCATCACGGCCTCTTGTTATGCATGATAGTAACAGCTGAAAAGAACCATGCTTTATGAGGACTTCAGAACAGCATTGCAGATCCTACAGAGCAGGAAAATTGTTTGAATTAATGCTACAGGGTCAGAGTAATGTTAAGAGGCTTGCTTCAGATAAATATCTACTGCAAATGTATCCACAATCTAAACTGGCCTTCTGAAGAAAGGCTAAAAAAATTTAACCCAGCACCTAGTAGTACATTTGAAAGAAACCAGTATACTCAAAATAGCTTGTTACAGCGGATTCTACTCAATATAAAGAGCTTGATATTATTCACTAATACTCAGCAACTGATCATTGAAAAAAGCTTTTGGTAAAGATGCATAAGAATTATCTTACGAATCTCCTTTGTCTGTTACTATTTTATTCCACTTGTCTAATCTGGGCAAAAAATCAGCTTCATAATCCTCCCTCATTTTAGTTTTTAAATTGACTTTCACCTTTTTCTTTCTTCTTTTTTTTGGGTACAGATTGGCTTGTGCTGTTCTATAAGACTGAAAAGGCTGTGCTTAGCTCTTCAGTTTGTTTAGCTCAACAGCGCACCCAAAAGCCCAAGGTCCACAAGTTCATGTGGCTAAAAGTAAAGAATGTTCAGCAGCACTTGATATCAACTGGAGCACTCGAAAAAATCTGAAAACCTTAATAACTCTCTGATGCTGCCACCCTTATTCATTCCAACATTGGGACTATTTGTATAGTAAGAAACTAAACAGCATGAGTTAAGACAGAAGAACTGGCCCTTGACCTCCTCTATTCCATTTGAATTTTAAGCAACGCAATTTTTGCTTCAAATTTCCACAAATGCATCCAACATTTGAAGATATTTCATGAACACCACACCATGGCCAGTAAAGTTAAGTCCCAACACAGAGCTATTTTACACACCACCCTAGTGTGACAAGTTGAGCAAGTCTGGCTCCCACTGATGTCTGTGGGTGCTGAGGGCACTCAGCATCTGTCAAATGTCCTGTGGCATCAGGCCAGGCAGGCCCCTTTCTACTTCAAACATTTCTCATTCAAATTACTAGTGTCACTGCACATAACTACCTTGTTACTCTAGGAGCTGCTACCAAACCAAATGTTACTTTTGAAGCAATGCTAACCCTGCAAAAGCAAATACATCCTTCCAGAGAAGAATGATATGGATAGGTCCAGTCTTGGTCCCAACTTCAGCAGCATGAAGCAACTGGCAAGTTGCCCTAAAAGGGTAGTTGAGGCCTCTCTTGACAAATATAAGCCAAGGATAATTTACGGTATTTTGCTACATCCACCAGCTCAAACTTCTTGGATATACAATTTTCATCTAGCAATATTGCTAACTCTTACACATAAGGCCAAATCTTCACCTGTACCAAGTTTCCTATGCGCAGAACTGAAGAAAGGAAAGCCAAAAAATTTGGTTTGTCAGAAGCCAACTGGTCAGATTCTAATCTAATTCAGCTACTCTTCTCTACCTCCATATTAGGATGTGTTGGAGGGATAACTGCTAGGAATTATCTAACCCGGAGTATCCCTTCAACTACTCATGCTTTATTGGGCATCATTTTAGTAGCCTACCTTCCTTTCTTCCTAGTCTTCCCTGTTGAAGAGCTGGCCTTTATGTTTAAATAAGACTGTATGAGATTATTCAACCATAATTTTTAATTTTGCAAATCAAAAAGTCAGAAGCTGTTTCAATAACTGCTGTCCTCTAAGACCAAAAATCGTTACATAAAGCCAGAAGGATCTGCAGCATTAAAAGTAAATCAAATAAGCTGTCTGTATGAATCACTGAATCAAACCAACTCTCTATGTATTAGCATAAAGAGCAACTAGCCTGCCTAATGCATTTGTAAGAATGGAGTTCCTGTCTAAACAAAGTATACCAAGAGAAGGCAAAGTCTAAACCTGGTATAAGCAGGTTCAGCTTCAATAAACGTTTCTGGAACAAATGCTGAGGAGCCGTAAATGGTGATTCAATAAAGACAGGACTTAGCTGCGAGAGAAATGGGCATAAATGAAATGGGTAGTGTATGTACAAACATGAGGGCCTGGAATACAAACATAGCTAAGAAAACAGCTAACAGCAAGCTGTAAGATAAACTGGCTTCCCAGCCTCTACATATCAATTAAATGCCATAGTTTTACTCTGTTCACCCCCTCTTCCAGTAGGGCAGGAACCAGACCCAAACCCCTGATCTTGGAGCTCAGGGACCAAGCACCAGCTCAACCCTCCACCAGGCCACAGTTCATAAAGGAAGCTTTCTACCTTCTCTTCCCTCTAGCAGGTAGAGGGACCTCACTGGGGAAAGACCTTCTACTACTGGCTCCTGATTGCCCTGGGTTCCCTGCCCCTGATTGGAGTCTCCCACCTATGTAAGACTTCCTATTTCCTAGGGAAGCTGTCTGGACAATGAGGCTCTTTCTGTCTTTAGAGCCTCTGGTGTTTCTCTGCCTTTGTGCTTTGATACTAGGACTGACCACCTGTTGCTGACCCTGCTTGAACTTTGACCTCTGCATCATGTTTTGAATTGTTGGAACTTGGTTCTTGCAGGTATCAGACCCAGCTTGCTCCTTGACTATGTCCTGTCTAGTGTTTAGACCCTGGGTTAGACACTGACCCTCTGGCTTTGATCCAGTTACCTCTGTGGCCTCAGTTAACAGCTTCAGCAAACCAGCCAGGCTACCTCCACCTCGGCATGTGAGAAGATAGATATCAAATATTCAGATACCATAGTGATAATTACAGGAAATACAAAGATGGGTAGGGATTACCAGAGGCATAAAAGCAGCTAGGTACCCAGGGCAGCTGTGATACATGGAGGCAGTGGTAACCTCTGGCTGTCTGTGCTGCTGATGTGGATGTGTGGCTGCAGTGGTAGATATTATTCTTCTGCCACCAGCCCTCCAAGTTGGCACCCAAGGCTAATGGCCCAAAAACTCTGCCTTAGTTATGCTACTGAGAGTTACTCTCTAATTTCTTAGCAATATAATACCCTGTGGTTAAGGACAAGCATTAAAAAAGCCTGAGCCTGAATTGATTCAATCATTGCAAGTTAGTCTACGCTGACTAGGCTGAACAGGTTTGTAACCAATAAGACATCTCCTTTAGACTGAAGAAATGTGGGCACATGCCTGCAGTGGCTCAGGCTAGAAGCCAGGGGGTGCTAAAGCAGCCCTCCCTTTCCAGTGCTGAGCTATGACGAGTGCGTGGCCAGGCCCTGGCAGGACTCTCTAATTAGGGAGGGGCTTCCCGCCCTCCACCTCCTGACCAGCCCAGCCCAGCCCAGCAGGGATTTGATAACACAGTGTTTATCACCCCTAACTCAAAGTTTATCAGCCCATCTGAAAACAAAAACCTCTCTTATTAGTTCAAACTCTTCTTAAACAACTTTTTCCAAGGAAGAAATGGAGGGACATTACCAGCTACCTGTTGATTAGCTCCAAAAAGCCCTAGGTGGACACTGCCCTGTCTGCCTTACATAGACACATGTCAGCATTAGCTAGCATACCATGTGCTAACTACAGTCCATGCTCTGGGAGAGGAGATGGGGGAATCCCTGCTTGAGCAGGGAGTTAGGGGGAGGGGACACAGCTGTACCTGCTGTCTCTGCCAGAATTCTAGCTAGGGAGCAGAGGGGAAGGGCCAGGCCAGCTCTCTGGAGCAGAGCACCCTACCCAGGGCTGCAAAGTATCTAGGATGCTGGGGGACTCTAGTTTAAGTTAAACCAGGAAGGGGTCTGGGACAGGCACTGCATAAACCAGTTTAAGTTAAATCAGTTAAGTCTGATACTACATTCAACAAGGTTTATCTCAAATCGGTTTCAGCCATTTTGCAACTGGTTTATGTATACTGAACGTCTGTTCTGTTATAGGTTTAAACCAGTTTCTGATCCCTTAAACTGGCTTATGTGTAATGTCTGTCCCTAGCCTATGTGAAACAGAAAGCCTTCCAAGTGCCTCCATCACCTGGACCTTGCTTTACTCTTTGTTCTTCACCTTTTCAGGAATTCACCTTTCCAAGATTCACATCAGGACTGCTGGTCCATGGAGTAGGTAGAGAATTTTTACCAATCCCCAAACCAGCCAATCCCATGTTTCCACCTGATTTGGACAGAACCAGTTGACACACTGAATGGGTTACTATGAACTTTACAGTCACTTGGCATAAGTCAGGATTTGGCCATGTTGGCAAAAAATTTTTTATGAAATTACAATTTATTTCAGCTGCTTCTAGCATCAAATATTAAAATAAAAAACATGAAACCTCACTCTTACTCCTTTCAAACTAATAAATGGTTTTTCCTCATGTACAAAAAAAGTGTAAGTCTTTTCTATCCTTTGCATCTGAATGGGCAAATAACATATCAAGTTCAGTTCAAAGTCATTTGAAATGGCAGAAACAACATATTTAGTCTCCAAACTAAAACTCAGATATAAAGCAAAGTATTAGCAAGTGCCTATAGTGTTGAGCATAAACGAATGGAGACTGAGACTCATATGCACTCATAATTCCATTATGTTCCTTTGAAAATTACAGTCTGCATTGGTTTTGCTCCTCTCCTTGTTGGCTGCTGTCCATTTATCAAAGCATCTGAGTGCCTCCAACATTAAATCAGCAGCAGCAACAAAGTCCCAAATGAATTGCAGTGGAGTCTCTGGATCTTCTCCCTTTTCAGGATGAAGACTGTGGGAAGCATGCATGTATTTATTTATTTATTATGTGCTAAAGTTATTCTAGTAGTAGTAAATGGCTTGCCATATTAAGGCACAATTGTGGATGTGAGGGCAGTATGAAATGTGTTGCTTCATGGGGATGCCAGAAAACAATGCTTTGTGAGGAGTGCAGGGGGAACACAGTTCCTAGGCCAGTCTTTGACAGACCATGGAATAGGGCTATTTCTGCTGTACAGGGAGTTGGGTTGGGGCTATGACTCCCCTTCAGATTTAACTGGATACTAATACACCTGCTAAAGGCAGAATCTTGTGATATGGGATGCAAGCATGGAGGCTGGCTGGGCCCACCTTGCTTGGAAGCAGGAAGAATCTTTGCTTTTATCTCCCTCTCTTCCCCCTTGCCCATTCATAAAGGTCTTGACACAACTAGGCCAGAGTGTCTGTCATTACTTCAAGTGCTAATCAATTATAGGCTTAGACTTTACATTGAAAACTGAAAATATTACAATTTTTGCTAATCCATCCAGGAAAAATATTGACTCTCATGCTACTGATGGCAGATTTAGTTAAGCAGCTTTGAGATTGTGTTTTTCTTGAAATCACAAGTTTTTGAACACATCTGATTAAGAAGTAATCAGTTTTCATCAGAAACATGTTTGTGGACCTCCTGATAGCCAAGAAAATGTTGAAAATTAGAATCTTAAAGGCCCCCAAAACAGGAAGCAAACAGAACCCAAATAATCAATTTAAAAGTCTCAGGATTCTTGGTGGCCTGATTCATGATACTGTAAAATCCTTAATGCTGGAAGTATTGAAATGTGGCTCTTCGTTTTTATCAACAGTCACCTGAATTATCAAGTCTGGGAGGGAAACAAAAACAGCCTAAGAGGATGCGCCTAGCTTTTAAGGAGGCTGTTGTTCCATTCAACTTTGCTTTGAAATTATTTAAAACATTGTAATCCGACTCCCAAACCAGGCAAAGGAATTAGGGCTGTGTGAAATTTTGCCATCTGTTTCGTTTCAACACTGTTTCGACCAATTTTGAGGTCAAAACAGCAAAATCGAAAGAAAACAAAAGCCCTTGAAATAGTCTCAAAACAAAATGAGGCTGGTCAAAACGTTTCGAAAGTCAAAACGTTTCAACCATAGGCTGGGGACAGGAAGTCAGTCCAGTTGGGCTGACTTTCCATTCCCATCACAAGATCCGTAGGGGGCGGCAAGCCAGCCCAACTGAGCTGCTTCTCCAATCCCTGTGCTAGATCTAACGAGGATGGAGTCAGGAAAGCAGCTCAGCTGGACGATCTAGTTCTGGGGATGGGAAGTCAGCCCAGCTGGTCCAACTCCCCATCCCCAGCGAAACTCAAAACAGCCTTTCTGTTTCAATGGAACAGAACAGCTGTTTTGACCTGAAATGAAATTCAAGATGACACACTGTTCCGTCGAACCGTCGAAGCTCAAGGCAAAACGGAACAGTGCCATTTCGCACAGCCCTAAAAGGAATGTTCTTTGACACTCGAAAAAGCCTTGCATCTTCTTACATCACTGTTTGCAGTGGCTGCATTGAAGAGGCCTACCGAACAATAGACTTACATTAAAGAAATTCAGCTCAGTCAGTTCTTACTTTAACGGGAAAACAAAACACTTGCTTATAAAATATTTTGACCTTATTTGTTTGTTTAATTTGGGCATCTAAAAAAGATACCCATTCAAGATCACCGACTCCTTAAAACACACTACTAACAATCCAGTGGAATCCCAGCAGAATTAAATATGAAATTAGCCAACCAAACACCAATAAAACTCTTTGGTGAGCAATGAGGATTGCCAATTATTTATTTATGTTTTTGTAAACGTCAAATTCAGAGACTACTGACTGCCAGTGAATCCTGAACCTTCGGCTTACATACACAAGACTCGACCACTTTAGCTAAGAGGACTACTTAAGGCTAAAATTATTTTTGTTTGTTTTAGCTTGTAGATGAATGTGTCAGTAATTGTGCTGATGTTAAGGCACACAGCTTTGAAAACCTTTCACCCCTATACTGTTTTCACTGTGTACCAAAATAAGAGATTTTAAAACAGGTCTTACTTGAAAAATATACCCTGTCTGTGCAATGGGTATAGGGGCTCACCTCACTGGAGTCTACTGCCTACCAGCTATCTGCTATTGCTTAATACTATTTTTTTATGTATGAATTCCCTATTAGGCAGTCTCTGTGTTATGATCTGAACCTTTAGATGGCTAATCGCAAAAATACACATGGTTCAACAGGTATTCCACCAACCATGAACATGTTTTATTGACCTGTTTCTTTTATGGCTCATTAACACAGCTGCACTTAAATGATCAAGAGAAAATCATCATGAAAATGAGAACACACTTTATAGAGGAGGCTAACAAAGAACATGATGGCTTGTATATACAAGGGTTTTCTTCACTCATCACAGTAGCCATACTGTGCCAGCATACCATACACACAGCTGCGTTAGAAAGCAAAAAGGTGTTTTATCTAACTAATGAAAAGAAAGAGACAGGTGAGCACCTGAGATAGAATCTTGCCAGGGTACTTAAGTTAGGACAAATTGCAATTTCCATATCAAACCAAACCTTTGAACAGTGTTTCCCAAACTACAGAAAGCTGAAGAAACCTACTGCACCCTCTCAGCCAAACTGCTGTTTGTGAAAGACCTACACAGCTCAGGGTGCCTACCCCCAGCTACTTTTTGGCACTGCATGGGCAATATGGTGCACAGATCTTCCTCTCTCTCTCTCTTTTTTTTTTTCTTTACACAGGGCACATCTACACATGCACTTTACTGTGCAGTAGCCTATGTCACATCAAAAATGGTGCTAATAAGCTAATGCACAGTAGAATCAGTTTACTGTGCACTTAAAAGTCATTTGCTTGCACTGCGGGTTAGGGCAGCCTAATGTGCCTTTATATAGTACCTCATATTAGAGGTACTAAACTTAATGTGCAGTAGCAAAAGTGCATTAATGAATGTGTAGATGTGCCCACACACTGTCAAATAGTGAACTATTCAACAATGCTAGCATTTAAAGTATCATCACTAGTATCTAAATTAGCTTCTGTTTATACCTCAAAATTTTACTGGTGGTAGCAGACTAAGAATTCAGTTTGACATTGCATCACACTTAAACTGTCATGCTTTGAAAAATTGCCTGCAATTGTAAAAATTAGGGAGTTACTTTCCAAAGCTTAAGCTGAAACCGTGGAAAACAACTAGGTAATGCCCCTACCTTCCAGCTAGTGTTCACACAACTTTCAATGCCCATACTTTGAAAACAACACTTTAGAATAGTGGTTTTCAAATTATGGGTGCTTTTTACACTGTTTCATGCCCTTACAATTCTGGGTTATAGATAATAAAAAAATAACACTAAGTCACTACAACCACACTATACTCTCTATAACAAACTACAAGTTACTGCAGAAGAACATAAAATCATAGGTGCTATACTGGGTCAGACTAATAGTCCATCTACTTCAGTATCCTGTCACCAACAGTGACAGGGGTGGATTCTAATAGGAGGGACTGAATAGGATATCTCTGGAGTGATCTATTCCCTACTTATTATCCCCCTAGCATCCATCATTATAGGTTTAGAGATGCCCATATGAAACATCTCCAACCATTCAATAGCCATTAATAGATCTATCATCAATTCATTTATCCAGCCCCTTCTTGAAACGCTACATTATCAGACTCTTCCACCCCCTCTGGCAATGATTTCCATACGCTAACTACACTTGATCTGAGCCTTCAAGAGGCCGAGAAGCGACATTAAAAAAGTACTTTCTCTTGCTAGTTTTAAATCTGTCACTACTAATTTCAGCACATTTCCCTTACTTCTAGTACTCTGGAACTTGCAGTTTCCTGTCATTGGTCCACACCTTTCATGACTTTATAGACCTCTGCTATATCCCCATAGCCTTATCCTTTCCTAACTGAAAAATCATAGGCTTTTTAGTCTCTCCTGGTATGGCAACTCTGTCAGTACCCTGATCATTTTGGTTCCCTTTCCCTGTACCTTTTCTAATTTTACTACATCTTTGTTGAGATGTGGGGAAAAGAACTGCAAACGTATTCAAGATGTTGATTTGTAAAATGGCAGAGGTGTTCATTATTTTTCTTCCATTTCTATACCCCCTTTTCTTTTGCTCTCCCGTTTCCTCCTAATGTGTACCCAGTAGAAAATAGATACGTTCCCAGAAGTACAATACCCCCAGTTTGAGAAGCACAGTCCTTGAACAATAAATGGTCACCTTCATTACCAGTGCAGAAGAGAGTGGCATTTACACTATCAACAGTTCTCCAAGTACCAGGGTTTTATTGGGGGTTTCCCAATAACTACTCAAGTTTACCACTTTCAGCTCATAAAATCTGAGAAAACCAAAACCCAAGTTTATATGAATGAAGACTAAACACAATATCCAAGGATTCCCTAAAAATCCATTTCAAACCTCATAAACTACAAGGCACAAAAACAGATACAGTAGGAACACCTTATAACATGGATGAAGGTAAATGGAAACAGTGCAATGTTTCCATAACACTGATAATTGGTTGCTATGGTGGAGCACTATGCTCCACACTACAAAGGAAGGCAACCTTCCCTTTCCTTCTTCCCCTCACCAACTCAATTCTGGCCTTGTCAATTTGATCCAGGGGAAAAATTATGATCTCAAGCAGAAATGCAAGACTCAAGAACCTCTGAGTTTTCCAAGTATCAGCAGAAGCACTGGTGTACCCTGCAGTCAAACCCACTCACAGCCTTAGTTGTAGTCAATGGACCAATGTTTCAGAGGAAGAGAAAGGGAAGGGGGAAAACAGAAGCTACTGACATTCATGAGGTAAGGGAAAATTCTTCCAGCCCTGTAGGTGACCAGCAAAAGCCCCGATGCACTGGAACTCTACTGCAACTCTTCTTGAATGCTAGCTCTCTTGATCCCATTTGATGATACTGCCGCCTTCTTTTCCATCGTAGAAAGTGCTACCACATTGCCCATATCCTCAAACTACTGTGATGCTTCTGCATTCATTCTCAAGTTCCATCAAAATTGCTTTCCTTGTTTTTAAGGAAATGGAATAGCTTTATCTCTTAGCTTTAGATCTTTTACTCTCTAGTCCCCTCAGTAGCGTCTGTGCTTCTCTAGCCTATTCTTTAGTACAAGATACTTCTGCTCTACAATTCCTGACAACTGGAATAACCTTCCTACAACTCTCTCCCTTAAATTAAAAAAAGAAACACAGAAATACCATCTTTTCCACATTGCCAAAATAGCAATTTTTTCTTGCTGTCCATTGCACATTATTTAATTCACCAACGTACACACTTTTATAGTAAAACTTCATTTATTCTCATTAGCTTTTTAAGTTGGGAGTGGTGATGAACAAACTTCCAGAGAGGACTAGATAAATTCAACATGGCTATTTTTTAGGATACCAATCTACTGAATAAAGCTAAACAGAACAACATACAAACACCACCAATAACCGCCTCCCTTCAATACAGGTTAGAAGGGCCTCTGTTTCCTATAACATGATAATAAAGACAGCCAGATATTCCATGAAAACCCCCAGGAATTTCATTACTTCTCATATACTTTATATTTGAAAGGTACTCAGATATTACAGCAAAGGATAGAAGTAAGAGATGGACAAAAAATCTGTCCCAATTTCTCAGTAAATATTTCACAGAAGATGCTGTGTAGTTTCATGTTGCACAGTCTTCATTACTTTTATATAACATGTTACTGGGCATTTCCTGGTTTACTGTAAAGTATTATCAGCCACAACTAAAACTGGATTACACTTTTCAAACTAAGTGAACAAAGTACACAGTGGGATTCAGTAGCCTGGACTTCCACTGAGTAGGCTTGCTTGTTCCTTATTTTCAAAATGTAGTGAATTGCAAAGTGTTTCTCTTGGCCAAAGGGAGTCATCATTTATTCATATTTCTGCCTTGCATCTATTTTGGTTTCTAAGCACAGTATAGCATTTATATAAAATTATTTCAACAGAATATGAAAATGAGGCAGCTAACTAGGCCAGTAACCACAGATCCCATTATATAAGAAAAATACAATATAATATCTTCCAAGGTTTCAAAACCAGTGAAATTCTATTGTATTGGAACTTTGTTTCCCGAGAGATTACTTCTTTTCCTAGGATATAGTAGAAGCACTGAGCTTGGGAGAACTCCCAAGCTGAAACCCCTTCATGATAAACAGAAAGGAGATGCTTGGCAGGGTGCTCTTTTGAGAGGGGGTTCTGTTGTTCCCCGGCCCCTGTCTGGTTCATCAAAGCCAATCTCTTGGCAGAACCACATGCTCTATCTAGATAATGATCCTTATTTTTTAAAATCCAAATGGTCATATTCTTTCAACTTTGCAACTTTCAACCTACTAGTCCCACTGCTTTTGAAGCCCATTTCATTGAGGTTCATGGAATCACATGTATTAGTAAAATGAGAAAGTTTGACCATTATCTTCTTTCTGCTTAAGAAATACGCCACTAAGTATGATGTGCACAATTATATGAAATGTCAGTGGTAAATTGGATGAAGGAAATAGCCAATCTTAATGTTGCTCTTCCAGAAAAGTACAATGCTTTTAAAAAAAAATCTCTCTAACTAATGAAACCTTTACACAACAAGACATTGCTAACTCAAAACAGTACAATTATATAGGAAATGATGTATTTACATTAGCTACTATTATAAGAACAACACATCATTAACTCCTTTAATTATAAGACTATGCAATACCACTTCATGCACTGTGGTTACATGCAGTAACTAGATAACTATAACTAATAAGAAAATTATTTACAGAAGTACAGTCCCTAAAATGTCAGGGCCCAAAAGCAAGTACTGGCTGAAATGTGCTAATTGCAGATGACATATAATGACATATTTTTCATTTTGGTATCACACTGCCATGTGATTTAATCCCTTTTGCCATCTGCTTTAAACAAATGGCAATGTTATTCACAAGAGGAAAACATACTTCCCCCATGATTCACTTCCACCAAGTATCCTTGCAAGCATTGTGGCTGAATACAAATCTTTGTGCTCTTTGGTATGAGGCAAACCTGAAACTTACTGTCACCATTTAGAGTTAAGAAAGGTTTTATTCAGCCTGAAGGTATCTGCCCGCCACTTGTAGCTGTGCAATGTTAACTGGCAGTAAGGAAACAAGATGTTCTTTCAAATTTCTGTATTTCTTCAGTTGTTTGAATTGCAACCATGTTTTAACCAGTGTGCATCTCAAATGTACATGTAGGCTAGGCCTGTCTAACTTCTGATTGGCCAGGGACTGCACCCTGCATGCGTCGCACAAGCCGAGGTCACACACCTCAAAGGTTGCAACAATGCAAGCCACAGGCCCCTTTCCCAACTGTACCACATGCATTGGTAGGTGCCCCCCCCAGTTCACCAGCCACAGGTTTCCCTGCTGCACCATGCCAAGGGCTTCCTCAGCACCCCAGGCTGCATCACATTGTGCCATGCTGCCCCTTGGGTAGGTGCAGAAAGTAGAAGCCAGACAGGAAGCCCAGATCCTTTAGTTGCTGCTGCAGCCAGAGCAAAAATAGAAATGGCAGGAGGGTAGAAGCCTGGGAATTGCAGATTAAACCCTCATAGGCTACATGCAGTGCACAGGCTGCCAACTGGATAGCCCTCATGTGGGAAGTCATCCATACTGAGGATACTGAGAATACATGAACAACAGAGGGACAAACTACTTATCTTGGAGTTAAGGAAATGTTGTCAACTTGGCATCTAATTAATTATAAAAAGAGTTAAAAGTAGTTTGAAATGCCATGTCTCATAAAAATCTCCTTGTCAAATTGGAGTTTTACAATCTGTCCCCTCTCTGTACATGGTTTTTCTCTTCAGTTTTTAATACCTGGATTAAAGACTCAATGAATGGAACTCCCTGACTGGACAGGACAAATAGTAAAAAGTGGTGATATACAAACGATTGTCAAATGAAACCAACCAAAAAATACTTTCCATGCCAGCCAAGACCTTGTTTTCTAGTTTACTGTAGTTACTCTCTTCAAAAACAGAAGTTCTGTTCACTATAAACCATACTTAAGTGTAATTAATGTTTTAGTGTGGATACTGACAACTGTACCAGGTGTTTTCCTAATCAGATAATTCAAATGGAATTGTCTCTTTGTTAATGGATTATGTAGTAGTGAGTCGGATAGATACAAGAGATGTATATACACAATGTGGTGTAAAAACAAACTGTCCCTAGACCCTAGATAACTGTCAGGGAATCAGATGGAAATATTTTTAACAGTCTTCCTCTCAGCTGATGAAAGCAACCCTGTCTGACAAAGCACTTTAGCATATGTATCTGAGTTATGTCCTCTACAGTGCTTTCCCAAACTTGGCCTGGAGTTGAAACACTGACTGAAATGGTTTTCTAACTTGGAAATTTTAGAAATCTTCTGTAAATATATTTCCAGAATTCATTTAATACTATGCTATACACAGACTATTTCATCTGATATTTATCCTATGTTTAGTTTTACAGTCTAATTCCTACAACTTTAATGGAATATATGAGACCTAAGTAGTGCGTAAGTTTTGTACTGGAAATTTGCATAGGAGTGAATTTTACTGAGAAGGTGATTTGCTTCATTATGCTATTGCACACAACAATAATCCTGAAAACAACTCTGTTGTCATAAAGACAAGGTTTCCCATCACCTTGTCTGATACCCAAGTAGGTCTACCCTGGTAAAGTGATAAAGATGCCACAGAGATCAGTGTATGTTGTCTATACGAGATAATAGAGATAGTATAAACATTCAGTACATCCATTTAAAATTGTCACTGATTACTGAAGAATTGAAATGAAGAGATCAAGATTTCATCCTTCCCAAAAACATGGGTCAGATGTCAGAACAAATAATACTAGACAAAAAAAAAAAGTGGAAAAAACCCCCAAAAACGTGGTTCTATGGATATTTTGTCTTCCACTGGTTTTATATGTCAACAATTTTAGGCCCATCCCCAAGAAATAATTGCTGTATGTTTCAGTATACCATGAAGATCCTTTTAGCTAAGACTGCAAAATTGTGCAGGGGAGAGGGAAAAAAATCTGACCTCTGTCCAGTGCCCATGAGGCATCATTCCTTTAAACTTACTTCAGCAGAATTCCTAGTGACTATCACTTCTGAGCAAAATGCAGTACAGACCCATGAAGTGAAGTGCTGTTCATTTCTAAGCTTCAAAGAATTCAAATTGAATTGATTAATCAAAGTTAAAGAATAACTATGTGATGAAAAATCAGTAGGTGCCATTCCAGGCAGATATTCATTCTGCCACATAAACTAAATGCTAGAATGCAATTGATTTCATTTATTTATACCTACCCTGCCACAAACCCGATTCTTCCTCTTTCAAATTAGCCAAAGTAGTAGTCATCTTCAATGCAGATAATTTAACAACTGTTAGCCTAAAGTATTAATAGATTTTTCTTTTAATCATTTTCTTCCTTCTCCTGACACACCTATTCTAATGAGTGTACAGCAGACAGTGCCAGTTTCAGCTTTGTGGGAACGTGCCCAAGGTCTTTAGTAAACCTCCTTCCCATCTACAAAAAACAATGATTTGTAATGATGTCATTAGCTATGGGAAGAGACATCATCTTACTTTGAAAATAATTATTATTATGCAGTAAAGGAACATAGCTATTTCAGTTGGGTGTATTTACGAAGTTAAATTGTTTAGTTGGTAGTACACAGCATAATATAGTACAAATACAGTAATGTTTATAGGCATTAAATAGCTTGTTTCTGATAGATTATTTTATATCTTATTTTTCAAGGTGTTTTTAAATCCAATACCACTTATTACAGCAGCTCTAATGATTCAGTGAAAGCAATTACCTAAATACAGTAAACTGTTAAAATATGTTTGGATGGATATGCACCACAGTTGCCAAATGTGTCTTGTGCATTGCCATTATCCATAACTATAAGTAAAACTTGTTCAACCAATAACTTGTTCATCTATTTCCCCTTACCACTTGGGAATATTTTTTCCACACAAAATTATGATAATTCAAAAATGGTTTTCAGTAGAGCTAGTGAAAACTTTTCATGATTTTTGTGTTTTCACAATGATGGCTGAAAAAAAAATGTTTTGCATGACTCCAGTTTTCAACAATTTGCCCTTTCTTCATTCCTGACTGGATGATGGTCAGTATTCCTGAGCAGAACTGACTTTAGCCTGAAGATGCATCAGGAAACATGTGCACAAGGTCACAGTTCTCTCTATCTTTGCCAGTCTAGCAAAACAAATCTGAGGCGGAAATCAGCCTCCCGAGGTGAAATGTCAATACCACTCAGCATGGTTTATACTGCTTCAGAATGGGTGATTTATTTCATTTCCATGTGCTGAGTCATTTGCTTGTGCTTTAGGCTGCCATCTGTTTTTCAGGAGAGAAGTTTAAAGTTCTCATTCCATTCTCTGTGTACAGTAATGCATGATGTATGACAATGCTAGGCCTGAATCATTCAGGCACATGCAGTGTATGACTGAACTATGAAATACCTTTCATCTTCTCCAATACAAATATGTTAATGGAATGTGATATCTATTTTGAGAGTTCACAACACTGTCCTGCTCTAGCAACATGTTATAGGGGTTCACAACAATATCTGCACTAGCAATATGGTACAGGGGTTCACAACACACTTCTGCCAAAAGTACCCAAGTCACTTAGGATATGTCTACCCTGAAGCCACTGCTGTAATTGCACTGAATGTAGACAAACTGAGCTAGACAAAAACTACCTTCCTTGGTTACAGATAGCAGCATACTCACGGTAACACAGGAATGAGTACAGACTAATTGCTTGTGTATTTTACATAACTTCTAGGGCAGGTATTCTAACTTACACTGAGACTGAAAACAGATCTTGTCTTTGAAGCACAATGAACTGTGCCATGATAACTGATCCACTTCACTGATGCCTACAGACATTGCTGGGGCTGTTCTCCTGCTGGGTCACACCTCTGCTACTCCAGGGGCTTCAGGGGTCCAATCCTGTGTCAAAGCAGACCTAGGCATCATGCTCTCACTAGTGGTATGTATCTGCAAGCAAAGGAAACCCTCCACTTGCAGATGTGTCTCACCTATGTTGGAGACTGGTGGTCTACCCCTTCAAGGGATTTCCACAGTGTGCCTGCATTCAAGGAGCGTGAACTTCCATAGCAGTTCCCCTCTTTGCATTTGGATATGTGCCTCCCATATTAGGGCATGTCATGGGGCAAGGCAGCCTCACATGCATCCTGAGGGAATCCCTTGGAGCAGCTTTTTGCTGGCCTGGCACACCTCAACCTTGCAGGAGAGTCCCATGGGCTGTATATCACGGTGCTGCTCTCCAACTCCAGCATGTCTGCAAGCAGAGAACCTTACTTGTAGATGCATGCCCCATGTCCAGATGAGGCACCCCCAGGGCTGTCATCTTGCAGGATCCAGCCCCTGAAGCTACTACTTAGGGCAGCTGCAGAATATGGGCAGTCATGGGCATCCTGACTTCTCCTGCCATAAATCAACGGACACTGGGCACAGAAAAGGAGCACAAATTATGGCTAGGGTCATCCCAGTCACAAAATGTAGGCACTTGTGGTTTGACAAAAGGCTAAGACATCTGTTTGCTCAAATTTTGTGCTGCTGTAAAACATGTCATGATGGCACAATTGTCTGTTAGCAGCCTGAGTCTCGCACTACTCCAGCTACACTGCTAGCAGTTTCTGAATTAGTTTAAAGCAGACTTGTCCAACATGTGGCCTGCCAAGGCATTTTCTGTGGCCCTCAGTGCTGCAATGGGAAACCCCTTGTCCCTCCCTCAGTCCCTCAGCAGCTTCCTAAAGGCTGGGGAAGAGACAAGGTTCCCATACGCACCGCGTCAGCACGGTGCAGCCCGGCCAGGGGTGGCACTGGCTGCAGCTGCTGAGTGGCTCTGCCCACCCGCCTGCCCCGAGGAGCCACCAGTGCACACCCGAGCAGCCGTAGCCAGTGCTGCGGGCTAGGGGCAGGCACAGGACGGAGCCTTCACCTGAGAACTTTGCCGCTGGGTGGCAGAGGAGTGGCTCCCCTCGCAGGCCTGGGATATGCCAGCTACAGGCAGGGAGAATGTGCATCTGGGAGCGCCCGTGCTCTTGCCCCCACCTCCCCGCCCTGACATGAACCTGTGTCCGTGCCCTTGCCCATGTCCTGCGCAGCCAGAGCAGCCCCACGCAGGAAGCCAAGCAGTGGCTGCTGGCACTGCTGGCCCGAGCCTGCCTCCTTGCCAGCCCCACTGCCCTGCCCTGCCCCACAGCAAGGCAGCGCCTGCTCCCCCGACTAGTCTCCCCTCGGGTGCTGTGGCTCGCTGGCCCGGCCGCCCATGTGAGGCCCCAATTCCTGAAGGGGCCGCTTCTCATGTGATGCTGGGGATGGGAGGTGGCGCAGGCACACGCAGCCACCAGGGCAGCGAGGTGGGCAGCGGCAGAGCAGAGGGCGCCCTTTCCGCACATCTCAGGGAGGCTGTGGCCGGGAAGACAAGGAGGAGCCCAGACCAGGGCTCCCATGCATGGCAGCAGCTCTCCCCGCCCCACTCCACTGTGTGCCTGGCTGCAGCTGTGGCCATGCCAAGCTGAGCCGCAAGTCTCTCTCGCAGCCTCTCAGATGCACTGAGGAGACCCTGTTACCTGCCCCTTGCAAGGCAGTGACTGGCGGAGGCTGCAAAGCACCATGCAGGTGTCTCCCACTGAGACGCATCCCTCCACCGTTGATTAGTTTCCACTCTGGTTGATATCTTTTCCACATTTGGTCTGTTAACTTGCATTATGCTTCTTTCATTATGCAACAGTGTTTATTTTAGTCAAGTGTTTGGTATTATTTCATTGTAGCTTTTATATTGTTTTATTTTGGATTTTAAACCACATTTCCAGGCCCATTTCATTGTCACTTCCTTCCTGCAACTTCATTGGTGTCAAAGATCATGTGACATCACTTCCTGATGTGATACCGCTTCCTGTGAGGTCTTTGAATATGGCTCGTCGGCCCACTGGATGATAAAAAAAATCATGACCGGCCCCACATTCAAAAAGGTTGGACACATCTGGTTTAAAGCTACCATGGGTGTAGCTATTATATGAGTTGACTGCAATGGAGACACCCTTTATAAGCCTAAGTGTTTCTCTACTATACAAACTGAACTAGTTTATCTTAAAATTATATTATTTAATAATTCATGGCCAAAACTGTCCATGGCCAAAACTGGTCTAAGATAAACTTGGATGGATGCAGTAACAGATTTACCCAATTTAAGTTAAATCAATTTATTTGACTTCTATCCTACATCACCTCCAGATTCAAGCTAACTTGCAGTCTCCCAGCATCCCATGATGCTTTGCACCTCCTGTGCAAACTCCCCCTCACAATGTGGGTGGACTAGTTTTGGCCCAAGTTGTCTGTTCCAAGTGAGCAGGAAGGCATGCTCTAGTACCCACACCCAGCTTCTGGCTTGGGCCACTGCAGGCATGTGGCTTCATTTCTGGAATCAGAAGTGAATGTCTGGTCACTTGCTTATCATTTTAATCTTTGCAACTTAGACTAACCTGCGAAGACTGAATTAATTCAGCCTCAGGCTTCTGACCATCTCTACTTAGCCCTACTGTTTAGTCCACAGGGCAGTAACTCAGACTCAAGCTCCTGTAGACTTTACTGGGATTCAGGTTGCATAATAATTATATATTAGATAAAAATACGGCTTGCTTGCATTTGCTTGACTAGAGTTGGGAGAAGCAGCAGCAAAGGAAATAGTAACTTCACAGGCTAGAAGAGATAAGGTTGTCAGGGAAAGATAGGTTAAAAAAACAGCAGCTCTGGGTCACCTACAGTGAGTTCAGAAGTTTTATGTCAGTTAGATCTAGTTTTACTGCAGGTGCAGTTTATACTGGCAAAAATAGGCTGCTTGATAACAAATAAAGTACATCTGCTTGCCATATTAGAATTAAACCTGCTTAATATTAAAGACTGGATAACATAATAGATATATCCACATATCTGCTAACCTTATCTGAAAATCTTTATGTAACAAGCTTTTTAAGTCTGGCAAGGTCTGCTGTAGAGTTTTTGCTCTTCAGCTTTGAACTTCAGTTCTCACTTTAAGACCAGCAAACAGGCAGCAGCCAGGTGCCCAATGAGAGCAGACATTTGGGCCCAGGGATATAAACTGGGCTACAGTTTGCTGCAGGAAGGAAGGAGGAAACATCCCTGGTGGTTTTTCAGCAAGCACTCAGGGCTTGGTTAAGGAGCCCTGAGGCAGAGCTCAGGCCAGAGGAGGGACCTGGGGCTGCACCCAGGTGGCAGAGGATAGCCTGGGGCATGAAGCAGACCCTGTTTGACAGGGGCGACAAGTAGTGAGACCCTGTGAGAGGGGTGACGAGCAGAGCGGCCCCATGAGTGTGGACAAGTAAGGAGACCCAATGGGGGCATAGTGGCCTGGCAAGGGGCTAGGAGACAAATAGGCCTACAGCCGTACAATCACTCAGTCAACATTCAGGTGAGAGAAGCAGGGGGGCTGCACCAGGGCTGACCAAGGCGAGAAGAGCTAAGCCCGAGCCAACTGAGGCTGGGTGGGATGAGTGCACCCTGAGGGCAGTATGAAAGAGGCTGGGTGACAGTCAGCAGAGTGAGAGAGACCCTGGTGACAGCAGGGTAGCATGCAAGTGGTTCTCCAGAGCTGTAGCAAAGAGCTACAACTTTGTGCCCAGTTTACTATGGCCATAGGCCGGAGAAGTAATATCAGAAAAACATCTGCGAAGCATGTGACCCATAGAGGGGAGGTCGATGCAGGTATTAGGCCACTTAGAAGGCTCAGAGGGGCAAGTAATGGGTAGCTTCCCACCTTAGTAACAATTCTCATATTTTTCCATCAAGGCATGGCAAGTGAGTGAAGCAGGTGGTTACCCCAGGAGCAGGACAGCCAGTGAAGACCTAATAAGTAGGCCACCCTGTTACATTGCTGAAATGCATATCTGTACATGAACCAAGACAAGCCCATCACCTGTTAATCCTTTCTACAACCTAAGGATCTAGTAAATTTAAAACTAATCTGTGTGTTTCAGATATTATTAATTTTGCTAATTTAGGCCAATGAGCATTTTATTATTTTTTACCATTGGTTTGATGTAGGACTCCTGTAGAGGTCAACCTTCTCCTGTACTTCTTTTCAGGGCAAAAATTCATGAGCCAGTATTAATTGTCATAATAGAATTTAAATCATCTACTGTTTTTGCTGCATCCAAATAATGTTGCAATTCTGGCAATAAAATGGTAAGCAAGGTCCTATGATGTGAAATACTTGAACTATTTTAACAAATGCATGTTACTTTTTCCTTCTCACTCCCTTAACCTCTAGAAGAAGTTCTGTGCGCTTTTTTCTGATTTGGTGCCACTCTCAAAGCATCTTTAATAAGGTCCTGAAGCAAGGTGTCTATTACTAACATGTACTTGGAGCATCAATTATCAGTTGGACATAATGATTTAAAAACTGTTCTGACTCAAATCTCGAGCACTGAACACTAAGTCTTTATAAAAGTGGCTATTGTAAACTCCCAATAGAAAAAGAAGGTCAAATAGTTCCAAAAAAACCCTAATGTTGAAAAATGATTTTGGATTTACTGCCATTGATTGCGTTGATAAAGATGCAAGATGTAGGATATCTTTTCAAAAACTTTGTCTACTTTCCTCCAATCCTCTGACTTTCTTTTCTTCCCTTAATGGAAATAAATTGGCCTATCATTGCCTCTGCAAGATGTAATGTAAAGCTAACTCTCCTCAATAACATCTTAACCTGTGAAGCAGTAGCAATATCAGCCAGAAGCCCACTGATACACACCCCAACTTGACACCATACAATTATCAATGTATGTTTTTACTACCAAATTGCCTACATTTTTAGCAATAAACTTATTGAAAGGTGACATATGGCCTGTTAGATATATATGTAAAGTGTTAATTACCATTATTAAATGCATCCTTGTTGATTTTACAGGAGGAGGGTATCTGTTGGTAGGAACTTGTGGATTTCCAAAGTTCATTGGTGACTGCTGATTGACAAGAAATGTCCATCTTGAGGTTAACCTGATTTTCACTAGTCCTTGTTATATCTGAATTTGAAATATTTATCCCATACACACCATCCTGGTAAACTACAGATGGATTTGAACGGTTGAGACTCTTTAGTGACATCCGTACTAAAGCTTCATTTATGATGAATGTGTTTTCACCACATAAGCTGTCCGATTGATTGTGGACTACTATCTGCATAAGAAAAAAACAGGGAAAGTATTTATCAACTGCTTCATCCTCATCCAGTACTAGATGGCTGCTTCTTATATTGGGGCATCATAACCTGACTGTGAAATTTGTAATGCATACATGCTTTAGAGTACTTTGAACAGGTATTGTAGAAACACACACAGCAGTATTCGCTTCAGCTCCACTATAAGCACAGGAAAGCAAATTGCTATTTGCCAAATATCAAAGAGCAGAAGGCCAGGTCATAGAAGATGCTGACATCTTGAGACTGACTGAAATGGCTAAAGGCATGCAACCCTCTTGTAGACACTGCTGAACTAGCATTAAACTAGCTAGCTTGGGTACCAATGGTATAGTAGCCATGGCAGCACAGATCTCAGTGCAGGCAAGCTATCCAAGCATTCATTTAAGACCACAACAAGGTTTTTTAGTTTATGCTAAACCCTGAGCTCTACAGTTACTCTATATCCAAAATAGCTAGTTCAGTGCTAGCTCAGATATGTCCACCCAAGTAGCAATCACACCTTTAGACCACAGTATAGACAAGCTTCAGAGCAAGCAAAAATGGTTTTATAGCTCATTGCAAATTTATAAGAGCTTTTGAAATGGTATCTTCTTTACAAGAGTACCTGGTAGTGGCATTCAGCAGACAGGGAATATTTGTTGGTAGCTAAGAATACCACAGGGATAGCTCTAGTAGCCAAGAAGTGAAGTTAAGCCTTAGCCATTGTGGAGTTTCTAGACCTTAGCTCTAGGAATTGGCAGTTTAAAGTTGATACTGTATTGGAGGCTGTGTACATTATGTGTGGGTGTTTCTTCCGCCACAACCTATTGGTATTTCTCCTGGCCCATAATTGGATCCTTTTACCATTACACTGATAAGCAATCTTTGTATTATCTCATTAATAAGTTCTGCCAAATGAGACAACATTTCACTGTAAACTATACTAAATCTTTGAGTTGCTTTAGTGCTCAGAGCAGATGAGTATCCAGCAACAGTTTTCATCATATCAACAGTTTTCATCATAATTGGAACAAAAGAGAAGATGAATAGCAGAGGCTGTATCTCATACTATGAACACCAACTGGCACAACATAGCCCTGGGGGTGGACAAGAGATGGTTCGGGTTCAAACTGAATTTTTCTTGACAAAACAAAAAGTTTTAAAAAAAAATTGTTCTATGTGAAACATTCCATTCAACCCCAAATCAAATATGTCATCCTTGTGTTCTTGTAGAAAAACAAAAGAAAGAGGAGGAAGTGAAAAAGAAGGAGGATTTGGAATTGGTGCTGCTGCCCTCGTTTTATCCAATATCTCAGGGGTTTGAGCATTTACCTAAGATGCACAAAACCCAGGTTCAACTCTCTTTTCCATCTGATGCACAGCCCATCTCCCACCTCTCAGGTGTGTGCCCTAAACCCAGGTTACCTGGTACCCCGGTGTAGGTGCTCTTAACTCTTGTCAACACAAAACCACTTTATATGAATAGCTAAGCATCCACTGGAGTAAAACAGAGGAACACCAGATCCTGACTGGATTTCCTAACCACCAATGTAGAGAAACATCCATTCCCTTTCACTGTGTCTCAATACATATTTAAAGCATTTTAAACATTAAAGGCCAGATCCTATTTCACTGATTCAACCTCTAATTGACACTTAGGCATCAAAGGGTTTAAGTCAGATTCTACTCCTTGCTGCCCGAGTCTCCAAAAAGCTGTTAACCTAGCAATTTATGTGATACACCATTATTTTAACTTTAAGACTTACTCAGAAAAAAGTGGTGAAGAGGAGAAAGAGGGCCCACTCTTATGTGTTAACAGTTCTCGAGTTACTCAAACAAGTTGGAATAAGCTTGCATTTCAGCAACTAATAAGTGGTATAGAATCTGGATCTAAATATTTAAGCAACATTGGGACAGTTCTAAGTTGCACCAACTAATAACGTCCTCCACTCAGGCTAATAAAGGCCCCATCTAGACCATTAAATTGGCATGACTGGCTGAACTCCATGCTTCTTGTCATGGTAGAGTGAAGGGAGGTGGAAGCAGAGCCCATTATGCATGCTGTATGACAGTCAGGAATTCCCCACATCAAGAGAAATCCTCAGCTGCTTCCTCAGGGTAGAACTATAACAAAGGAGTAGGAACATGGGCTGTGGTTGAGGAGAGCCCCTTCAACATTTCTAGAGTTTGCACCTTCACTTGTAGAGATACTGTTTTCCTCTGAAAAACAGAGCATGGAGGAAAACATTGCATTCTACTATTTAATGGCAAAGTAGAAGTTGCAGGGCAAAGCTTGTGATAACCTTTTGGCTCCTTGTGATAACCTTTTTTCTGTCCCCTTATGTTTGTAACTGAAGTCAATTTAATATAATTTCAACAGCTAAAAATCAATATTTATTTTTAAACATCTCTTCCAATTTGTATCGATTTTTATTATTTAAAATTTTCAGGAATGCCTGAAATTAGGGCTATGAGGGGCAGACAATTTAGTAATGACAGTATCCTGTTAAAAGTTTTAAAAAATCATGTTAAAACATAAAAAGTAAATATCCAAAAATCAATAAAGCATGCCTAATCACACCAGGGCTGCACCAGGCTCAGTGGGAGTTTGGCCCCAGTCACAGGGGCCAGGCTGGGCTCACCAGGAGTTTGGTGCCTGATGCGTAGCTGAGGCTCCCCCACCACTCTGCCTACAGCAGCCACTGTAGGTCTGTGTGGACGTGCGCACATGTGTGCACATGCACACACTTGCATGCATGCGTGAGCAGCACCCCTCTTCCAGATTTCCTTACCTCCACTGCAGATTTTTTGTTGTTTGCATTTACTTTCTATAAATTTTGATGATTACCAATGGAGGTATGTTTCCATCAATATGTGTTGGGGAACTCACCATTTATCAATGTTTATTGATAAAAATCAAATCCTGCCAAGCCTATTTATAACCATGGGCAAAATGTGCTTTTTGTACTGCTTTGATATTCATTTAAATTTGTTCTGCTTGCATCTAGGTCTCACAAATACCAGGATCAAGAAAGCTGTCAGCTGAGGTATCAGACCAGCCTCAGAGGCCACTTCCTGAAATGTTATCATCTTCAGTGCAAGTCTCTACAGCACTGTGGTTGGGCTTGTGGGGAAATGTGTACCTGTTGGTTCCCTGAGGATGAGACCACTACAGGAAGACCACTCTGGCAGCTATGTTTCCAATGCCACAGAATCTTTTGCTGCATCTTCACCCTGTCTCTTTCCATTTCCACCATTCTTTGGCCCTCTCTAAGCCTTTCCAGGTTCTGCTGGTACTCCTGTAGCTGCAAATCCAGCTCTCCCTGGGTCCTCTGCAGAAGCTCTTCCTGACACAGGCACTCTTCCTCTCTCTCCTGTAACCAACTCTCTCTCATCTCCTGCTCCCTTTGCCGCTCGTCACACTCCCGATACCAGCGCTGTTGCTCTTGTTGAAACTGGTGCTGAAGCTTGTGTATATTTACTAGTTCCTCCTTTTGTTTTTCCAAATTCCGGTGCTTCTCCTGTTCCAGGAGTAGGTTTACACGAGAGCTCTGACCACGGCTGGTTCTTTCATGCTCCTGCAAAAGTATCTTATGGATCACAATGTGACTGTCCTGGATGGTTAGGGCTGCCTAGTCACCAAAACAAAACCAAATATTAACTTAAAAAATATGAAATTAATTTAGTTAGAGGTTTTTCATATAACTATTACATAAAAATCTTACTATTTTCCTCAAACAGCCATGCTCACAGCCTCTTCAGAGCCCATTCATCACATGAGCATAGGATTATATGGGCATACATATGCTGAGGAACACTTCACTTTTAAATGCACTTAATCATTTCACTCTTTCCATGCAATTTCAAGTTACAAATGATAACAATAACAAACACCAATAATAATAGTAATAGTAGTAGTAGTAATTTCTGTTGTTTAAGTTTAACTTTTGTATCACAGATCTTTTGAAGTTGAATAAAAAAGAAAAGTAAAATATCAACATTTTTTCACACAATGAAAAGTTTTGAAAATGTTTGATTCAGAGATGTTGATATTGTCCCATTATTTTATCTGTCTTGAAAACAGTGTTGAAATATTGGAATTTTCTGTTGGATGAAAATTCTATTCTCCAACCAATTCTAGGAATTTCATATCTTGGAAAAGGTTTTCTGGACAAGCTTTCTTCACAGTTCTTGGAAGAAGAACATCATTTTGTAACATATCTTAATTTATATTCTATACCCACTTTATTATTTGTATTGTGCAGTGGTAAAAAAATCAGCAAAATTTAACATCTGTATCTAAAAGTAGGACAAGATAAAGAAATCGAAGGAGTAAAACACTAATGCATCCATTACTTTTCACAATTGTTACAATAATACCTGGATGCTGTACAAGAGACGGGTTAAATTCTGGATTGCTTGTACAATCTGAAAAAGAAAGGGAAGGATTTTCAAGATCACACATACCACAAAGTTTAATCAAACAACACATTCAGATTTGGGGGTTTAAACAAACTCACCTCTGTCTGTGTAGAACGTGGGAAAATCATGCATTCTGTCTACAATATAAATAACATATATATATATATATATATATATAGCTATGAACAGCAGTCATACATCATAAAATATCATCTAGGTAATGTTTTTTTGTAAGATCTCATATACATTTTAATAATATATGCTATTATGAGTCTAACCTATTTTTGTGTCATGTGAAAAAAGATCAAAAGAGTAACCATGAAAACCAATAATTCACTAACAGCACAAATTACAAGAACAATCATAAGAATAAAAATATTTCATTCACAGTGTTAATCCCCTACTGCATAAATTCTACAAAGAAGAGACACTACCATTCATGCTTTGTTTCCTTGATAATTTTGGAAATATCCAAGTTATCGTACATACAGTAGATTGGTTTGTGTTCCTCAGAGCCAGTTATTATAACTTGTTAGTGAAAAGGTTTCCAAAGAAACACATTCACTAACATAGCAAGAAGCTACAACACTTTGCATTAGTAGGCTACACAGGATGCCTCAGACACATTATAATTTTTTTTTTTATATATATCTTTATTGCACATTATCTCATCTTTACACAGTATGTACAAAGATTCCTGAGCAGTATCTATTGAACATATATTACAGGTATCATGTTAGG
>JAGPOW010002514.1:24059722-24072999 GCA_030014935.1 Caiman crocodilus | reverse complement strand
GCACAACACTTGTGTGTGCAGGTCCCTTAAGGTTTTGGACATAGTTTCCCATCTCTGCTTCCCATATAAACTTCGGACATTTAAGGATGCTACAGTCAATGCCATCAGGGCTGTTAGGCAGAAGAGTATACCCTGCATCAGATGTCGTCCGAGTCACTACTTAAATCTGAGATGTCCCCCCCGACCTCTCTGCATCCCCGTGGTCTTGACCAAAAAGTCAATCTCAGAGGAGCTCAGGTAACTATCACTTCCCTCCCTTTCTTCTTCCTCAACCTCCTGTTCCTTCACAGGCATCTTCCCGCTCGTTCCCACTGCTGTTTCCCTCACTCCCCCTTCTGTCTCCTGGACCTTGCCCCCTTCCAACCTATAGCCACTTTTTCTTTGGCTTTGCCCTCCATTTCTTCTTTCTTTTCACGGAAGGAGCCTCTTTTCCCTGATCCCCACTCAGTTCCAAAAGCCTGAAACAAAGGCTGAGTGTCTTCAGTCCTCTGCAAAGTACAGCAACAGCTACTAACATACATCCTAGCAAAGCTTGTTGCTATTAGAGTTGGCTCATTAATTTTATGTTTCTTCCTTTCCCAAGAACCTTTTAAAATTCAGGAACAGAGAAGTTACTCACAGCCTTTCAGCATGCAATACTGCCATATTTTCTCTTTCCCTGCCCTTCACTTGTCTCTTGTTCTATATGACCTTGCTATTTTTCTTCTTCACTCTTCTTATTTTTCCTTGTTCCTTCCCCATCTTTTCCTCTTTAAATATTAATGGCAAAGCTACTGAGCTCTGCAGTTAGATTCCTTTTTGTAGTCCCCCTGTGGCAAGGTCACCATACAAAAGAGGACTGATGACAACAGAACTTGAGCAGCACTGAAGGAGCACATGTGGCGAAGAGAGAGTGAGAAGTGGGGAAGGGAAAAGGTGGGGACAGCAGGAGGAGGAAAGAGGACAAGAAGAAACACTGTAAAAAAGGAGGAGGCAGGGCTGAAAGCTGTTTACTGTGCTATACTACAGCCATTAAGCTAGAGAAGTTGAACAAAATGGAAGAAAACCCATTATTCTTTTTAGCCCTATTTCATTTAATACATTGGGCATGCAGTGGAGTAAAGCCATGACAGATCAGAACATGACTTAGGTCACCCAGTGCCCATGGCCCTCCTCTGAAAGTATGTCTGCACTGCTGTCAGTAGTTATCATTCCAGCACATTAATTACACTCAGAATAGGTTTAATTTAGCAAGTCTGAGTAACAGCAACAAGGAAGACTTCAGTGTAGACAGGCCACTGAATTAAGCATTGAGAATGCTCATACAGTCCATCACCGTGGCTTCTCTGCTATTGCTACCCAAGGTAGTTAGCTCAGTATGTCTATCCATTTTGCAATCACATAACCCAAATCCTTGGTAGACATACCATGAGGGTATAGACGCATAGAACAATATTGCTGATATCAAATTATACTGATATAACCTATTGCAATGCAACTTGTAGCTGCATGCTTCTGTACTAATGCTGAAAATCCACAGCAACTTTGACCCCGAGTCATTTATTCACTTTACCATCTAGCTCATCAATACAGGAGCATACAGATGTAATAGTTACAACACGATAGCTGATGGGTGTTCTCAGAAGCAGCTCCTCCTTCCTTTTTAAAACAGTTTAAACCATAGGTTTGTCCATTGCTTACCTCGCTTCCATTTTCGTTACTTGGTCTGCCACCTTCTGGTAAATCTGTTATATTATGAAGCAAAAAATGGTCGACCTAACTATCTGGAGTGAGTCTGACTCCGTCTTCCACTGTGGTACAAATTTTTACATCCTACCTGTTTCTTGTTTGTTTTCCAAGTTCACCCCCCATTTCCCTCTTTCTCTGTCTCTCCTTTTTTGGTTTTTATTTCTCCCCAGTAACTATAGCTTTTTGGCCAATTTTGCTTCCCAGTTTAATACATTTTCCTATTCACTGCTAACTCTCCTCCTCCTCTTTTCTGCATTTCTGTAAAATTATCAGTTCTCAGTTTCACTATTGCAGATTCTTCTCCCCATCTGAACCACTCTTCCCACCCTGTCTCCCTCCCTCGTTTCCCTTCTTTTTTCTAAGGGGAAGTCTGTAACAAGTATTCAAAGACAATTTCCACACTAAGTCTGAGTTTATTCTCATTTTACCTTTATGAAAAAGCTTCTTGTTGCTAATTAAAACTTCTTGTGTCCAGTCTCTGTTTTGCACTGATTTTTCAGTGTGAGGATTTGGCATTAATTGTTTTAGCTCTTTAAAGACTTCCATGATTTAATCTGTTTTGGTTTTCACTCAATATGCAAACCTGGTGTGAGAACACAGGCTTGTTATACTGGCCAGCTCTCAGTAGAATGAAAGTCACCTGAGTGCAAAGGGCCACCATACCACCTATTTGTAACATAAAAGATCTATGCCATGTACATGCTATAAAATGGGATTAGAGGAAGTCGCAGTATCAGTCCCACACCGATTAGCATGTAGGATAAAGAGAGGACTGGGCCAGGTCAATGATCTGTATTTTCAGGGGTCCAGTGGTCTTAACACATTGCATGACTGGCACAGAGAGGATACAGCTATTTCAGTCCACAGATTGACTGATTCTTCTAAAAATATATCATGATTAATTAACCACTGTGACTTGTTTCATTTATTTATTTTAACTTGATAAAATTCACCCAGTCAGTGCTTTGGGCATCAGTACAATTCTTAAGCACCTCATGCTAGTCATTATTTATCTGAGTTGCAGGCTCCAATCTGGTTCAGTGTTTATCGTGCCAGGTGTGATACATAAAGATAAAACAGATACAGTACCTTCTCCCCCATCCCAACATCTGTCTCTTCATTTACAATGTGCTCAAAATTGGGATTAACGTCACTACAGTCCTCATCTCCTTGTATTTCTGTAACTAGAGATAAAAAAAACAAAACATGTATGTGATAGAAACAAATAGCAGATATTTAAAACATAAATTGAAACCTTTTTCTGAAAATGCAAATAAATGCACATTATCTTTACAATAACTCACAGTATGCTAAAATTACAGACTTACTTAGATTGTACCTATAAATATATAAACAAATATATTTATGATGGAAATGCAAATGTGAGAAAAACAGCCCATGCCATTTTCTTCAAAAAAATAAGAAATGTCAGCTGTAAAAAAGCAATTTAAGAAATAAATGTTCTTGTACTGCTAAAAATACATTGATTCTATAGTTCTTATATTATTTTGAACTGTCAAGGCTTTTAAGAACTCTATGTTATATGATTTATAGCTGCAACTATTATAAGGTCATAGTCTGTGCAGCAACTGAATTTCAAAACATCTAATGAAAATCAATTAGTTAAACAATAGCTTAAAATGTGATAAAATTTTGAATATTGACCAGATATTCTGTGTGTAGTGTAGTATGTTTCTCTGTATGTAAGTATCTAATATTGAGTGGAAGAAGGTATATATTTGGGAAGATCGACAGCTGGAGCAAAAGTATCCATTGACTTCAGTAGAATTGTTATAATTTACAGAGGTGGAAGATCTGTTCTGGTGAATTGTGGAAGACTTAGAAATGTCCTGGAAAAAGTTGCATTTTTATTTAGACCATCAGAAGTATCAAATTTTACTTACAACTGGTAGATGATCCAAAGATATCATTGGTACCAAGTGTGTGTTTCAGTCTACATTCTCCAGCACTTTCCTTTGGTGACAAGTTTGTTTCATTTAGTTTTGAGGATGCTACAGCAACATGGAGGCTTTTCACTGAAAAAGAAACTATGATTTTACAGAATGAATATGAATATCTGTACTGATCACAAATCCATGTCAGGGTTTTCAGACTGGAATAATCCCTTGTGAATTACTATGTAAATAATACCATAAAAGCACCCTGAAAAAGTACACCAGAAGTCAAAGTCAATCATGACTAAGGATGAGATTATACATGACAATTAGACCACATTAAGAGCACTTAAATCTTGAATGATAACACATTAAGACTCATTAATAAAAGTGCCCCATAGAGGTCTTAAAGTTATGCTTCTTGGGGTGAGGATTATTTTTGAGCTGTGCTACTTAACTCAAATTAAGTCAACTTCTGGGCGTTTACCTGAGATAACCCACCAATTTGCAGACTTCAATATCCCAGAAAACACTGCCTCCCGGGCTGACAACTGGGAATAGCCAGACAATAGGTGGATGGGAATGAGGTGAGTAGAGAAAAAGGAGAACAAGGTGAAGGCAGGCAGGGAAGCTAAGGAGAGAGGGTCATGGGGGAGGGAGCAAAACAGCATTGGCGGGGGGGAAAGTGGGTAGGGGGAATAGGGGAGCAGGTGGGTGGGAATCTACCTCTACTGGTAAGGGAGAGGGATGTCCCTCCAGTGTCTGCTCCTAGCGCCTGTACAGATCTTACTGACCCTGCAAACCCAGATCAAGACCCCACCAGGCCCCACAACTGAAGGAGGGGCAGCAAGTGGGGGGCCCCCAAGATCTGCTGGGAACCTCTCCTCCTATTCCTGTCACTGCTCTCAGGCTGACTGGGGTGGCAGGGCAGTGATCCCGAGTAGAGGGGGCAACTGAGGGTGATGGCAAGATTTGGGGGTAAAGGAAAATCTGGGGGCCAATGGTAGACAGTGAGGTCATTTGGGGAGCAGAGGGGATGATCCAAACAACACAGGGGGCCTCTTCCTACCTCCTCCCCAGCCTATAATGTGGCTAAAGAGGTGACAAGTGGGGCAGGCATAGAGCAGACTTGAAGCCCCTAGCTATATCCCTGCTGATCAGCCCTCTTGCAGCAAGTCAGAGCAGTGCACACTAAAGAAAGTATTAATCCTAACTGTGTGACTGAACACTAACCCTTCCTTATCTTAGCACAGACTAACATTCCTTTAGCATAAGCACCTGATAACTCTAAAATATAATTTCATCCTAAGAAAATAGAGATAAATTATTTTACTCCAATATTATTACCTTATTGGCAATGGGAGCTTTGTACTGAAAAACCCATGTAGTAAGTAGTGCAGTAACATTATATTCAGATCATACCCTTCTGTTAAGCAATGATTTGTTTAAAATACTATAGAATAAGAGTTTCTTCCATCAGTGAACACTCCCAAAACATGAGCAATTTTTTTCCTATAGATTTCAATCTTTATTAGTCAAAAGTAGAATTTTTGATTCCCCTTCCTGCCCCAACCTCTTAAGCTTTTCTAGGGTCCAAATGTTCAGAATCTTAGAGCATCTGAATTAAGACTACCATAGCTTGTTACTTTATAGATGGGATCCAGATATTCACCTAAGCTTTTTCTCAATACCTAACGTTTAAAAGTTGTTAACAACATCTCAAGGAGCTTTGAACTCAACAGCTAGATACAGGTTTTCAAATAAGACCTACATTATAGGCCCTGGCCCAATTTACTAAGACTTCACTGGGTGTTAAAATGGTCTCCACAAATCTTCAGGATAATACTTTTTAAAAAAAAATTTCCATAAGCAGACAACACTTCCAGTAACACAGGTCCCCTAACTCCATGTTGAGGCTCGAAGAAATATGTAACCTACACAATCAGCTCCTGCACCAAGATGTTTCTTGGAGGCGTGTAGGCTAAGTATTGACCCAACCTGATTTTGCTGAGCTTTTGAGACATGACTAAATCATGGCAAAAGGCAAACTGGCTGAAGGCCAAATATATATTAAAGTGTAGTATTTACTTGAAATATCTGAATGTAGAACTGTCTGTGCACATGGCTACAGATTCATTTTAAAAAAAACCCCAAAAAACTCACCTTCCTTGAGTGCTGTTGCCAGCAATGTGGCAGACTGTGGTGTTTCTCCAAAGTCAGGTTTGATAAGGAGGTGTGGCTCTACACGGACATCCTCAAATCCACACATATCTCCAAGCTCTGCATAGATACGAAGCTTATCTTCCAAGTAGTTACAGATCTGCTGGTCCTGGTTATTCAGAGATTCTATGAACAAAAATTATACAGGTTATATTAACAGTAACACCTTTCTTTCCAGAGGCCATTTATTCATCACCCATCTGCCACACTAAATACAATTTGCTAATTCAAGCAAAGCACCTGCTTTATATAAAACCTTCTGAAAACTGCCAGGAGGGAGATTCACTACATGGTTTACATTGATAGCAGCTGGCAGAGACCCTTGCATAGAGTCCACCAATGGCAGAAAGTCAGATCAGGAAGGGATTTTGATAATGCAACTTTGCCTATGATCAGAAACAAAGCAGAAGCATACCAGCTGCTGTCAATGAATACAAAGCCATACATTTATTAAAGGGTCAAGTTACTTCAGCAAAAGAAAACTGTATCAGCCAAGTGTCAATTTGGAAAATCAGTTTTGAAGGCTTTTTCAGTAGTTATTCTTATTTTGATTGCAATGAAGTGAAAAATGCAAAACATCCTCATGAAAGAATATGTCTACACCACACAATGCAACACTGCATAGAAAGACAAGACCTAGCTCTAAATGAGCTAAGCTTGGTATTAGAAACAATCCAGTCATGCTAGTGTGGAACTTCATTCAGGTTATTTTACACATCCATAATGCTTCTGGTGGCTGAACTAGTTATTTAGAGAAGAACTGGATACCTCTACACAGCACAGCATTCAGCACTGTAAATATTAAAAAATAAATACGTCTAACCTTCAATCACATATCAGAGCATTGCTTACTTGACCATTTCTATAGCCTATCCAGTGACCAATCCAGCCATGCTAAACTCATCCACCATGGTGTCTGCTATTTTTCCCAACAATGGGAGAGGTTCCATACCTTGACATTTCTGAATTTTTGCCACTTTGGCCTCAGCTATCCGTCTGTCCTCATCAGGTTCACTATTTTTTCCTTCCTCCTCTGGGCAACTTTAACAAAACAAAAGTGAATAAAGTATATAAATTACACTGGGGGTGATGGTGGAGAGAGAGAGAAAGACAGAGAGAAATTCTGCAGCCATAATAAATAAAAGGCAACATTGTCAAATTCTGCCATAACACAGGAACAAACCCGTCTACAGCCTCTTTTAATATTATTGGTTAGTTAGAAACTAGGTTGATGGCTTCCACTTTACTGAATAGGAGGGCAGGAAAGGAAGACAACTGTGACAGAGGCAGCTGTGAAAATACTTCGCAAAGGAATTGAGCAAATACTCAGTCTAGCTTCAGTTCACCAGTTCAAAGTGCTCTGTGAGCCCTGCTAAAGACTGAGCTAATACCTACCTCTTACCTGAAGCCTATTCTGCGAGTCAACAGCATAAACCAACCCCTTTCTCTAAAGTAACATATGGCCTTTAGATTCTGTAAAGTTCAGTACTGTGTAGATACCCAAGTGTAGTTCCACACTGTCATGGCTATAACTGCATTGTACCATTGCACTGTACCACATAGATATATATCTAAGCAGCAAGCCTGCTACTCTGAAGATATTTTGGGGACCAGTTACCTTCCTAACTCCCTAATGACTAAATGGGAGGTAGCAGAGCATCTGGCCCTCTCAGGGAAACTTGGGGGAAGATTTTCCCACAGAGTGTGTATAGAATAATGTCAAGAAAGGCAGCCTGAGCTACCAAGCAAATAGGTCTCACTAGACAAGGGCAGGCAAATAGGTTCCTTAGGAAGCCATGAGAAACCTAACAGTTTGGCACAGTTTCCCTCTGAGGTTTGTGCGGGGTGGGGATTGTTATACAAGCCTTAAGCATAAATCAAAACTGAGTTTCACTACTGGCAGAGGCTACCAACTTCACCAAACAGTTGGCAGTGCATGGAGTCTATACACAGAGGTTGGAAGCTTAGTATTCACTTTAGATGGATCTGAGGCTGCTATGGTACTAGTGAGCTCAGCTCCAGAGTGATATTCTATTAGAATCAAAGCAAACAAAACAGTTTAATGAACACACTGCAAACCAGAACTGATCAGCTTAGCACAGCTCTTATGAGATGTCCTACACTGCATGCTTAAAAATAAAAAAGTTTCCCTGTACCTTTCAATTGCATCTTGAATCTTCCTCATCCAATTATTACGTTCCTCTTTGGAATTTGTATGAATTTCATACATCTCAGGGCCTGCAGATGAAGCACTAATGAGAAACATTCCTCTTTCTTCATTGGCTACTTCCCTTACTATCAGCTTCTGAAGGGATATAACTGAAGGCTTCTGGTCCTATGTAATAAATAAATAAATATATATATAAAAATCAAAGCATATTTTAAAATAAAATGATCTTATTACAAGAGACAGAAGTTTTAGAAGAATGCAGATTGTTAAGTTATTGAATCATTTCTACTCCTGGCATTTATGGGCACTCTAAGTGGGCTTTACCAATGGTATAGGGCTTATATTTTGTAATGATAAGAGAAGCAAAGTTTCTAGGCCATATTCCTTCAGCTATTCCTATAATTATTAACATAGCCACTGAATATCAGAGTAGAAAGTGTTCTGTACCTGCTAAAAAGTACTGTTTAAGATTGAGCCTCAGAATTCACATATATGCTTTTGAAAATGTAATGTAATATAAAGAGAATTTCCTATCTTTCACGTATAACGTATGTACTATATTTGCAGTTAAAATACATCTTTAGCTTTACTTTGCACAATTAAGCAGGGTGTCCAGACTATAGAACAAGCTCCCTCCAGAGGTGGTGCAATCACCTACCCTGGAAATCTTCAAGAGGAGATTAGACAGTCACCTTGTTGGGGTCACCTGACTCCTAATTATCTTTCCTGCTTGGTGCAGGGGGCTGGACGTGATGGTCTTCCAAGGTCCCTTCTGGCCTTATAATCTATGAATCTATGAATTTTTATAAAATTTACTTTTAATTAACAGCCTGCTTCTATTTAAGAGCTTCATAATCAGTGAAATACAACTTTAAAATATTTTCTCTTTTTCTTTTCTGAGAAACCTCACTCTCCTTAAAACATGAACTTTGAATTTGGAAATCATACTAATAAGCAAATGCATCTTCATTCTATAACAAGATCCCCAGTGCTGGAAAACAAAATCAACTGTGATATAATTGGGTAACCTAGACCTAACTTACAAGAAAAGAGCAAAAAAAAATTTATTGTATACATTTAAAAAGGTTGTTCCTATACTTACAACAGCTGCAAGAATATATTTTTGATCTTTTTCTTGTAAGAACAGCAGCACGTCAATTAGAAGTAGTGCCAAGATATCTTTAGAAAAGAGAATAGTTTTAATGAAGGCTATCGAAGTTTATTCCCATTTCTACTGTAAAAAAAAAAAAAAAAAAGGTAAAACCTGAAGAAATAATTCTTAGATACTGAACAGAAACTAAGAATAGGTTTTTTTGTTTCTTAATACTATAAACAATGTACTAAAACAAATGGATACCACACAAGAAAATGGTACGTGAAGATATAAATTTACAAGTCGATAGGACACAATAAGGAAATCAATTGCAGACCCTGGGAACAGAATGAAGGTGGAAAAGTAGGAAATGCAACAAAAAGCAGATGCCTAGAACTTCACACAACCACTTACAACATATCTGAATTTGTCCCCAAACCTAGCTGTACTGTGTGTCACCTGTAAATCACAATACTTTCTGGAATTACTTTTCAGCAATTAGCCTTATTTCTTGTGCCTTGGTACCAGTACCTCACAAACTCACTTCCATCAAATAGTATAACAAGTTATTTTATCTTTTAAACCAAACAATTGCTATATACCATTTGCAAATAAAGAGTTATAGGGCTTCTTTGCAAGGATGTGGTACCTTTGAAACGTCCAGTAGCAGTTTTCCAGTACACCACGCCTTCATGCAAAAGGGTTCTTTCTTCCTTTATCAGGTCCTGCTTCCTGAACACATGGCCATTTTTCAGCTTGGTATAAGTTTTATTTTCAATTTTACTGAGAATCTCAATCCATTTTTGCTTTCTTTCATATTCACTGACTTCCAAGTCTACTGCTGCAATCATGTCTTTAATAAGACAAAGAGCTTTGCATAAGTCCTTATGTTCTTCTGTTCCTTCTGCATGAAATAAAGAATAGACAATACCTCAGTCATACACATATTTAAGACAAGAAATTTTTATTTTTCTAGCATGAAATGATTAACAATGTAATGCAATACAGTAAAAGCTGTGTTATTTGGCACCTTACAGACCAGCATGCTCTATTAACCGGCATGCTGGCTTGTAAGGTAAGAGCGAAATGGAAGTGCCCACCATGGTACTTCTGGTTTCACCGAGCCCCCATGGCCCTGGGCAAAGCAGCCTGCACTGCCGAGCCCCCACGACCCGGGGCATAGCAGCCTCCGCTGGGCCCCTCTCCCCATCCCCCGGCACACTGACACAGCAGGAGGGAGGGAACACGGTGGCAGCGCATTGGACGTGGCAGGAGAGGCAGCAGCCTGAACAGGTCAAGACGCCTGTTTGGGCTTCTCAGGTAAATCGGCATATTTGGTTATTTGGCAACTCCCACTCCCCATGGGTGCTAGATAACAAAGCTTGCATTTTCTATGTTGTAAGTATAACTTGACAATTACTTTACTATAAATTTAAGAGTTCTGCTTTTTGTTGGGTTTGTGTCTGCCCATGAGAAAACTGCAATTATCTCAAATTTATGCACTGATCAAAATTACTTCAAATAGCCTTTCCAAACAACTCATGGTCTGTGCATTTCCAGTATTTTGATTGGATACGGCATATTTTTGTTTCCTAATTGGATGACAATCATTTGGAATACAGTATTCAACATGAAGAGCTGCGTTTGTATATCAAAACATTCCCCAATACTTATTTCTTCTCAATTTTAACAAACATGACCAGTTCCCTGTATCATTACGATCAGTTCTATACGGTAAACTTATTCTTCCTAGACGCAGCACCCTCAAACATGTTGCACTGCTCTGGCCAGGCTACCTCCTAAGCTGGAAGCAATGTACACAAATTCACAAGGTGCTTCTGGCAGCCACTTAGCCATGCTGAGTGCCCATTAGCCTGCCTGGAGCACATACAGCAGGGGTTGTCAACCCGGGGTATGCGTACCTCCAGGGGTATTTGAGAAGGCTCTAGGGGGTACACGTGGACAGGCGGGGACAAAGCACTGCCATGCATCATCCTGTGGTGCCGTGCAGGCACTGCCCACCCAACTGGATGTGTGAGGCAGGGGAAGTTCGCATGTGGTGGCTACTGCCATTCATTTGGCTGCGTGCCACCCCTGCTCTGCATCTGGCCACATGCCACCCTCCTCCCCTACATCCAGCCATGTACCCCACTGCCTCTCCCCTGCTCCATGTCGTGCCACCACTGCTGATCCAAAAAGGTTAGAAACCCTTGCCATACAGAGGTACTACTTCCAGTTTAGGAACAGCAAAGTGTGCGTGAAAGGTGCTATTGTCTTGTTACTGTGGGAGGCTACAGTGCCAGGAGACTTGGTGAGGGCCCTTTAAAAGCAACGGTTCTGTGGCCTGGGGAAAAGGCAGCTGCAAAGGCTTCCTGGGTAAAGCCCCAGCTGGCAAGCAGCAAAAAGGGAAAGGAAAGGTCCCTGCAACAGCTAGCAACTTCCCTGGAGAGTGGCTGAATGCTGAGGGGATTGCAGTCAAAGGGCAGGCAGCTGTCAAGGCTGAGACTAATGAGCAATTTCTGTGCTAAAACCAGACAATAGGTCAGTCTGACCAGAAGGGGAGGGACTCAGGAGAATAAACAGGCTTGCCCTCAAGCTAGAGGAGGATTCTAGCCCTGGGTGGGGAAGAGGCAAGACTCTCAGGCCGACCACAGTAGTGCCCAGGAGCAATAAGGGGGGCCCTGGTGGATAAGGACAGAGAAGGATTTTTTGTTTTTTTCTTTTTCCTTTTACCCTGCCACAGAACTCAGAGGGGATAAAGGATTTCAGTTCAGATCGGGTTCAGATAGTCTGCAAGTGCCCAGAGGAGCAGTATTTTAGCTTGAAGCAGTTGCTTGCAGTTTTGTTCTGTTTGATTGGAGGACCAGAGTTGCCTGTGAAAGGAGGAGGCAGATGCATTGCAGGTGCCATAAAGTACCCTGTGCAATTAACCCCTTGTTGATGGGGGGGTATACACAGAGTAAGGGGGAGATTTAACCCCAGAGCTCCAACCATGGAGCTCAATTCCCAGCTGTGCCAATGCTACTAAGAAACCAAGGCTGGACTAAGTGGGACTAGGGCTGAAAGTAGAAATTAGAACTAGTAGGGTTGGATCAAAAGGGACAGGGCCTGGACAAATATAGAAAGGGTGGAGCCAAGCAACCCTAGGGAAACCCCATTCTAAGGTTCAGGATACCTCCTAAACAACTGGTTGTTCCATCAAGGCATAGAAAATAAGATATAAGGCCATATATATATGGTTTGGAAGAGCTGAAGTGGAGACAGGCTAGCAGGCCACTGGGAGTTATGACCTCTCAGCAGGGCTAGTCCTGCCACGCCAGAGAAAGTAAGACTACTGTATTGTTTCTAGACAGGATAAAATAGTCCAACAAGGTACAAAAGCAAATTAATTTTAAAAACTGAATGGCTACTAGGGGAAAACATTCTGTATGGTTTGACCAGAACTAAGCTATAAGACATTCCCTTGAATTCATTTACACTGATTTCCAGCTTTGGTACCAAAATAGTTCCATATTTTATATTCAAGATCTTTTAATTTTTTTTAAGCAAAAATTCTTAGACCTTTTATACTCATCAGTCATGATCTGAATTTTTCCCCAATGTCAAACTGACGAAGACCATAGTGTGTTTTGCCATATTCTGCAGTGTAGGCCAGCCATGGTCCTTTTCCAAAGATCATCTGAGCAAGTATTCATCCAAAAAACTTCCTGCCATTACAATGGCAGCACACTGCTTTTACTCATGGCACACTGTAATGGGAGTGGTGAGGTGTCCCACAGGCTGCTTGTGGCTGCAGTGCATTAGAGGGATTGAAGTGGTTGTTCTTATGGATCCTTTGGACAAATGACTGCCTATGAACATAGAGGACATAACTCAATGGCCCAGGCAGCCACTTCTAGCCCTATGTTCCTATGACCTCTAAACCTTTTAAAGTTTGTCAATCCTTGACAAGAACACGTCAGAAATGCTGTTTTAGTGACATTCATTCCCGCAGAGGTCAAGTGATGCCTTTGGGCTGGCTCTCTATAGATATATATAAATCCTGTTTCATCTTATTACACACACACACACACACACACACACACACACACTCTGCGAGATATATATATATATATATATATATATATATATATATATAAAACAAGATTTAGGCTATCACTCACCTCTCGAA
>JAGPOW010002514.1:23997028-24059622 GCA_030014935.1 Caiman crocodilus | reverse complement strand
ACAAGATTTAGGCTATCACTCACCTCTCGAATACTGCAGTATCCTTTCTACAAGAACTGGATACTTTGTGATGCGTTGAGTGACAAGCAGAATACATTCTGGGATTCCTCGACGTCGGGCCAAAAGATTGCTATTTCTCAGCTTTAAAAATGCATATAAATATTAAAGTGGTAACATACAGTAACAATGTCAGTTCACTTATAATCAGTGAATGCAATTTGAGTTAAAATGTGTGGGAATCAAATGGAACAGAACAAAACATTAAATTAGTTGCTCTGTCCACAGTCAATTACTGATATCTTCCTAAATCTCTCCACAACTGAGTCTGTTCCTAGTTTGTAAGAAAGCCAACATTTATATTTGGCAGCCTTGCCTCATTTGATATATAATCTTTTGTTTCATGCACAATTATTTTCTTTGCACTCAGAGATGGTATCATTGGGTGTCTAAAAGACATAAGTGATGACGAGTCTAAAAGCCAGAACATATGTATATTATAGACTGATGTCCCAACATTTTTCTCAATGAAAGAGAAATGGAATTTACCAGTTGACTTGTAAAGAAGGACTCAGTGTTTTGTCTTAGCCACTGTAATACATGTGAACAGTAGCAACCTGATTTTGAATCCAATTTCCCACCCTTGCAGCTTATTTAGTGAAATAATTATTTGAACATAATAGAACAGGGAAGCTCAACATCTTTTCTCTGGTGGACCAGATGAACAGTGCTCCATCTTTCTGTGGGCTAGATCCTGCCCATGGTCTGCACTGGGCCTACTGTGGTGGCCACCATACAGCCATGTGGAGGAGGGCACAGGGCAGCCCAGCCACAACCTGACCCCAGAGAGGGGGAAGGGTTGTGACCCAGCCCCAATCCAACCCCCTGGGGTAAAGAGAGTGTGGCTTGTCCCCATGGGGAAAGAAGTGTGGCTTGGCCCACAAACCCTGCCCCAAATAGGGGACAGCCCAGCCCTGATCCAGATAGGGGAGGGGCTGTGGTCCAGCTGTGCAGTGCTTGAGGTCTAAGGAATTTGGCAGGGGAAGGGTAACTGCATTAATGGCCATTGTTCCCTCACTGCCAAATTACCCATCCCATGAGGAACCACATGGGCCAGATGCAACGGCTCTGTGGGCCACATTTGGCTTACAGGCTGAAGGTTGAGCATCCCTATAATAGAAAACTGGTTCTTAAAAGCAGGTCCTATGAAGTATAAACCAGAATTACTAGTTTTATATATATATTTTTTTTTTTTGGACTACTGAGTTAGCCAAGTCATGTTCTTATAAGCACTTACTTTAATAAAATTCTGGAACTTCTTGTTTTGTTGCAACTCCTTGAAAAGATTAACAGCTTCTTTCTGATGACTACAAAATTCTCCATATATTTTCTTCATTTTATTTGCATTTTCCTCTGAAAACTGATAAAAACAATACTTAAATTGTGCTGAGCAAGATTTCTAATTTTAAAGAGTATGCATAAGGATTCATACATGCTACATATTTATGAATAGTATGCATTTTAAAGTAACTTACTTTTTTATATTGGTAGCTTAACTTTCTGATTTCCATTGAGCAATGGAAACAGGTTACTTGTTTTCAAGAACATTACAACAGAAGTTGAAACAGCATCCCAGGTATTGTTAACCTTGGCAATACCTCAGCACTGTGCTAAAAGACCCAGTTCAAGAGATGAGGCAGGATATTGTCTATATCCATCCAGTTCATTCACCCATAAACATTTCTGTGTAGGTGTCTAAAAAGCATGTCAAGTAGCACAGCAGATTTAGGGATGGGAGCAGCGCTTCACTACACATTGCACTAAGACCATCATTGCTCACGGAAGTTATCAGTTGGTAACAATTTTTTCTTACTTTAATTCTCCCCTGATTCTGAAGCAGTAACTTAAGATGAACATCTTTGTACCCGGTTAATCAGTCCTTTAAGATATCCAGTCATCTCCCTGACCCATACAAGTTTAAAATTGTGAATAAGTACACTGAGGTTGTATTTTGGCAAATCTCTTTACCTGCTCCACAAGGAGGTCTCCAATTCTGTTGATGATAAAATTTCTTTCGTTCTCCTCTTCACATGATTCCTGTCTTCTTTCCTTCATTCTGCAGAAGAATTGCCTGTGAATCTCTAGCAGTTCATCTAAACAGGGGAATATTTTGTCCACTGTGCTGTGGTCTAGTTGTAATTCTTCCTTCATTCCTTTCCTGAATATTTCAGACATAATGAACAGGGTATGGATGTGATGCACTTCTGTTTGCATCAGCTCTGTAGTGTAAAGACAGACAATGCAGTGTAATAATAACTAGACATTTTCCTCACAGTTTACATGCTTTACATACATTTATAGTCAGACATAGGGCATGCATGTTGTCTTCCATGATAAGCCCTAAACCTAACAAACTTTAACACACACTAAAATATAACTCTTTAAAATCCCTCTACATCTCTTGCAAATTAGTAAAACGTTCCATAATTGCACTTAGTTCCATAATTTCCTAAGATGACACAGGATAAAATTTACAGCAGAAGCTCTCCTTAATTTCCAAATCATTACATTTTTTTTTAGATCTTTCCCCATAATCCCAAGAAGGTTCCAGGATGACATTTCTTGTTGTTTTCAATCTTCCTTCTTTTCAAGGCTTTGTCCCACAATGACTACAGGATTCCCTCACTTTATACTGTACATGCATTCCTGGAAAACAGTGCATAACTCAAATTCACATAAAGGGAACCCGCTTTAAATGTAACAAATAGGAATACATTCCAAAACCTCAACTGTACTGACCCCAGACCCATTTCTACCACATTTACAAGACTATTTTGGTACTCACCAACAGCAGCTAGTACACACAAGCACAGGGTGTTGGTGAATGTTACCGTTATGGGGATGGCAACTCCAGAAATGCATGTCGCAGACAATGAGCAAGGAGTACCGATCCACACAGGATACTATTTTGGTGTGCATCACTCCCACTATGCACTGCACAAAGCAGCTGACTGCAGGCTTCCACTACACTGATTGCATAAGAGTGAATTTACCTCACATACAATGAATTTTTGGTATAAAAAGGTTTATCGCATAAGAGCAAATTTGCACATACAGAACCGGCATAAAGAAAGGGAAACCTGTATCTTTCCAGCAGCACTGGACAAGGCACCTTTCTTAGGTACCTGATACCACTTATGAATGGTATAAAATGATGGCATCATCTTGAAAGATGATGCCTTACGTCTCCTTAATCTCATTCATTCCGCACTGGAGAATTTGTCTGTGGGCACCTTTCTACCTTGCCGAAAAGATATACAACCAGGCCCCAAGCCTAAAAAGGCCTTGACAATGCAGGTCTTCAAGCCAATCCAGCAGAACTGGATGCAAGTGCATTTCATTCTAATGATAGTAAGGAGCCTCACAGTCCACCTCCCTGATTCCTACAATGCTCCATGGAAGGCACTTTGTTTTTCAGGTGTTAACCAGGTGGCCATAATCTGAGTTATATATTTACCACGTTGTTAGACATAAGAATGAATCAGAATCTGTTAATATTTTTTTCATCTTGCTCTGTGCTAAAAGTGGAAACTTTTGCATTTTCCTTTGAGGTTGTTTATCTGTCTGTAGGAAACCACTGACTTCTGTCAAAGTCAGAATTTCCTGTAATGCAACTAATCTCTATCCATATAACCTCCTCAAAGCAAGTATCTGAGCACTAGCACAGTGTGGAATGGAATCACAGACACTGAGAGCTTTTCAAGGGTCCTTCTCAAGCCCAGAAAATTGGCTTTGTTGCAAAAATGTTCTTCCTTAGTTCAGTTTAAGGATCAGGACATCTTTCTAACACAAGTGCCAGATCCTACACTAGCACAAAGTAGGGGGGAAAGGATGAGTGTATGAGGGCTAACTATCATGCCGCAGTAAAAAATGTATTAACAAAATGGTTACCACGCTACTATGATTGGGGGCAAGGAGACTTGCATAGGATTTTATGTGCTCCCCAACCATAACCACCCTACTTTCTCTGCTTCTGTAATATAATGCTGGGAAAGTCTTTGCATGTCCTACAAGAATACATGCAAAAAAAGCCATTTTAACATGGGAACAGCAATTCTGGCTACAAGATCTTTTACACTATACAGTCTAAACTTCTGTTGGCCTGTAAGTCAACATAACAAACTGATGAAGGCACAGCAATCCAATTCTAAATTCACTTTTTTCTGAATTAATGCACTAAAAATTCTTGAATGCTCATTTGTTCATAGGGGCCATGTGGACGTTTGGTTGCCCAGGGACAACAAAAAGCAGGATACCTTGTGCCACTGCTATTTGTCCCCAGGGAACACACATGCTACATGACCTCTAGAACATGGCTGATTACCCTGGGTGGGGTTGGGGAGGCTGGGGCCAGCACTGGGCTGGCCCTAGCAGCCTTACCTGGGGTTCTAGGGGGCTCCTGGGGTGCAGCAGCAGCAATCCTGCCACTTGGATCCTGGCTGGCAGCTGGAGTGTGGCTTCAGCCACCCAGGTACCAGTTTTGAGAGGCATGTATTATCCACACGTATGCCACTCTGCTTTGGTTTTTTTGCGCTGCTTTTTTGAGTCCTGGATATCCAGGGGTCAGAAAACCCCAACTGCACTGCTCCCTTGCAATGTGGAGAAATGCTGAATGTGTGATACGTGGCATTGCAGACATGTCTGCAGTGCCACAAAGCTCACAGATACATTCATCTGCACATGGCCAGAGAGTGAACAAGGTCGTAATTATGGTCACATTGACTTAAGGAATAAACCTAGAAAGTTCAGAGGGTTAGAAGACTTACTATGTGTCAGCTGTTCTGCAGTAAGAATCCCTCTGTCTTGCTTACCATTGGCAAGGACAAAGTGCATGTGGGGAAACTTAACTCTGTACTTGCCCTGTTACTAGGGTAACAGCAGGCAGTTGATGTGGGGTAAACCCCAGTTCCACAAGTGCACTTTTTTTCATTTGTCCATTCTGTGAAATTCACTTTCAAATCCAAACAAATCTTTGCAAGCGGCTTTTTCCAACAGTCTTAGCTCTAGAGATCATCTCTATTTGTGGCAAAATATCCTTTTTAAAATATTCTTCATTAGCCATCTTAACCTTTAAGCATTAGACATTTTATTCTGATCAAATGACATGCACATCTTTCCATAAAGTTTGTGCCAAGGTATTTTCTGCCTCATGAGAATATCTGAAATACTGACCAAAAATTACATCCTGTCTTTTGATAACATTCTTCTCTTGCTTGCTACAAAATGCTGGATCCACAACAAGACTCCAAGATTCGGCCTCAAACTCCTGTGTATCTGTGCTTAGGTCAGTCCACAGCGTGGCATCCACATCATCTATGATGAAATATAAGCCTCATAAGAACTGGCAAAACTAATTGCAAGGGAAACTCTTGGTATGCATGAATGTTAATTCATAAATACTTGTATTGTTTAATTGAGATTCATTAAAAATTCTAATCAATGCTGAGAATAAATCAAATTCTAAGTACTGAAACCTGAAAAATTGAAACTTGTCAATAATGTCAGCATCACTATCCTTTATATTTAACTGTAAATGGAACAAAGAAGCAGAATACAGTGATTGTTGATACTTTTTCAGATTTGAATCCTTTTTGTTTACCTTAGTTTAAAATATCACCTCATAAGCTTAAAGATAAAAGCCAAATTTTGCAAAAGGGCCTTCTGATTCTGGGTGCCCAACTTAGGTTATTTTCATAATTTCACTAAAGGCCTATCATCACTGACACTGATATCCATACCCATTTTTTCTGAAACAGCTGGTATCTGTTGACTTTCCAGGCTTGAATGCAGTAGGGGTGTGCAAAGCGGGCTTTATTTGATTTGGATTTGATCTGATTCGGGAACAGTGACTCGATTCGCTGATTTGGATCACTGTCCCCAATTTGATTCAGCCAAAACCAAACTTGAAGATTCAATGCTGATTCGGAGAATTAGCAATTCAGACAGACACAGCTTTAAATGTTTTTTCTACATATCTCAAGGTTCCAGGCATGGTTCATTAAAACCAGCAATGCTGGAGCTCAGTGATTGGCTGTAGGGGGACCCCAGGTGCCCCCCCAGACCCAGGAGGCACCAGTCACTGACCCAGGCGGCCATGGAGGAGCCCCCCCCAGTGGCCCCAGAAGTGGACTGGAAGTGCTTCTGGTCCACTTCAGGTCTGCTACTGAGTGCTCTGGGGACCCCCTACCCCCCTGCTGCTGTGGGACGCTCCATCTGCCACAGCATCTCAGCATTGACAAACCGCCTGGTACCTAGAGGTATGTAGACAAAACACTTAAAGCTGTGTCTATGTCCGAATCACTGAATCTTTCTGAATCAATTCAAAGGGTTCCAATTAAATTCAGAGAGATTAAAGGCTTTCCTGATTCAATTTGGAGATTCATCCGCCAAATCGGGCCGAATCTCTACCAAATCAAATCAGGGACCAAAGCTTCACACAGCCCTAGAATGCAGATTCAACAGAGATGGCCAGTTGGAGGTTAGTTTTTTGTTATTAGGGAAAACAAGTAATGCAAGATTTTGGGGTTTTTTTGATGAGTGTGCAACAATATATACATCATTAACACCTATTTCAAGAATGCAGGTAGAAAACATGCTACTTTGGGGGGAATTAGTTACTTTTATAATGCAGTTTTGTGTAGAGACAACAATATTGAGAACCTAGTATAAAATTTGATCAGAAATTTCTTAATTAAGTCAGAGATACCTCAAAATGATACTTTAAATCTGCACACAATCAAAGTTAATATATAAATATTTTCTTTTAACTGAAGGAGTAGCATTCTTAAAGGTATTAATAATTACTCCATTTCACACTTTCCAGTAGACATTATAACATGTGGACTTCTCAAAATGCTCAATCATTAACCTTCAATTACAAAGGACTCCATTGATGGAAGGGTTCCTATAGCTTGTAACATCTCCTCAGATTGTGACCTGGACCTCCAGGTATCAACATCTTGCTCTGAAGATGGCAAAGATCTGCAAGGAAAAAAAAGCATTTATTAGCAGCAACATAACCAAAAATAATCTAGTTAACATACTGTGCTGGTCACCGCCCTATACCTTTCAAAGCTGGTACTTGGAACACTTTTGGATAAAGAATGAGGTTGCTGCAAGACTTCTTTCTTTGTGGCACACAGTCCAATGGGCATTGAAGAAGACGGATGAATTGAGGACAGCACAGGCTGTGGGATGTCTCTGAATGATGGATCTATGAGGTAAAACATTTGCAAAAAATCTTGACAAACAAAATATGATGTTATTGATTGCATGGCTATAATGTGAAATACTGAAAGATGCTGAAAGAACTAATTCATACCATGCCATTGGGATTATACTCTAGTGGCACAAGTTAAAACAAGAGTCAAAGAGAAGCTAATGGCTCCTAAATCCATGCCTTCCATGTGAAGAAAACTCAAACCATGCATACACTCTTAAACCATACAACTACACCTCTACTTACAAAGATGTTAGTGCATATTGGGAGAGGTATTTTCAAAAGCATATTCAGCGTTGGCCTGCCTGCTTCTGCTGAATTTAAAGGTAAGACTGCCATTCATTTCAGGGAAAGAAATGAGTCTAAAGATACATGTTTGTGAAAATCTCATTTAATATACATCTCTACACATACACATATACACAAGCAAGTCCACTTGTTTTCTCATATGCTGTGGTCATTGGGAGAAAAATACATATACAAACTGTAAAGAAAGCTTGCCCTACTATTTTCTGTTATTCACAGTAGGCACTAACTTTAAAAATGACAGATTTACCCTTATTATCTTGCTTACTACAGTACTTACTTGTTACAACTGTTTGTGGTCTGTTCTTAACAAGGTATCTCTCTTGGACTTTCTAGTAAAGAAGAATTGTATCTTATTAAATGCAATAACAGTTGTTAATAGTCAGTCATGAACCTACTTTTATATTATCATCTAGAAAAGCTCCCAGGCAAGCTGCATTATGTTCCTAAATTTCTGTTAATGATGAACAAATCTAAAGAGATAATGAATTGAATACTTTTAAGGCATATTATAAGATTAGACTGTTTTTTTCTTTTACAAATGACCGTGCCATTAGGGAATTATTCATTTAAAATTTGCACAGGATTTGTGATTTTCACAACTAAAATTTAATAATTTTAAGAAAATGATCATGTATTTGCAGGTACAGTAAAATCTCTGCTATCCAGTACTTAACCAACCAGAATACTCCATTAAATGGAGTTTCTGGCCAGCTGACCAAATGTGTTTGGGGAGGGGGGGGCGCGCCTTGCATGTGGCAGCTGCCACTGCCACACACCACCCTGTACTGCTGCCGCTCCGCATGCAGCTGCCATCACATCCCCGCCCCCCCTTCCCCTCCCTCAGTTCCATCAGCTAGACGTGGGGTTGAGGGAAGCTTGCATGCAGCAGAAGCCACCGCCGCCTCACCCTTACCCCCAACTCTGTTTTATCTAAAAACCCTGCCAGGTTATTTCAGGTAACCAAAGATTTTATGTAACTGGCAATTCTGTTACCTCAGGGATGCTGGATAACAAAAATTTTCATTTTACTGCATAATTTTCAGATTTCAAGGGATGTAGGATAGGACATTGACTGCAGAATTCAGTCAGAAGCACAATCCATTCCCTTGTGCTGCACAGTACAAGACTCATACACATAGACAAGCAAATAGTAGTTTCTTTCTCTTCTTCCTCATTCTGGGTTGGGTATATTGTCTCTTCCTGGTAAATATTCACCATTTACACTACTTGTTTGAGCCAACTCTTCTATTATTTCAATTTACATTTTAAATGCATTTTGTAGGTTTCTAAAAGTGCATACTGCTATAGAGAACACACAAATATGCCTTTAGAAGTGCTGCTTAGGACTTTTTCCTGTGAAAGTTTTGGCACTGTGACAGCAACTCCCACATAGTCATCCTGGCACAAACACCTAATAGTCGGTAAACAGTAACAGTTCAATAAGAGGCCTTCATCGGTGTAGTTTATCCCAGAACAAATCACTTTTTTTTTACTCCATAAGAAGAGAAGCCTCTAGATGTAAATTTCTGCATATATTTCCTTCATTTTAATAGCTGCAGCATACTGGCTTTCCTACTTGAGAAGACTAGACTATCCTGCTCTTCTGCTCCACTTGGTGATTTTGCCTACTTTCTGAACATTGGAATGATAATAGTTCAAGGAAAATCTATAGCTCCTCAAGGATTTTCCTTTAAACATGTTTTAAAAATGCAAATGCCATTTACCTTGCAAGAAGCCAAAAATCAAAGAGACTGACGATGGCCATTTCCACTTTTTCTAAAAATTTCAGGTACATTGCTTGTGTTTGCCGTCATGGCAGACATTTGACATTTCTTTAACCCTGCCTGTGTATTTTGCATATCACTTGTGTCATTTTTCGCCCTCTCAATTGCATTCTGTGCCATCTTGGAGAAAGAATATCAAAAGAGACATAAGACAAGTTATGTACAGAAACTTACTTTGGCACATACAGTAGCAGAATCCTTGCAGTTTTTATGCACAATCACATCGCAATCTGAAAGAAAAGACAGATCTCAAAACCCAAGTGCCCAGGGACCTGGATACTGCAGAGAACTTTATTCCAAGGCTTCATTATTTTTCTTCCTTCAGACTAAGTTAATGAGTAACCATAAACATTGCCTTAATCTTTCACCCCATGGTTGACGGAAAGCAGCTTTCTCCTAAATTGTTTAGGAATTAGTAAGAATCTAGTTTGCAAAGATACGAGCAATCATTGTCTTTGTTTACTCTCCCCGAGGCCTGTGGATCCTGATCCAATAAGTAAAGAAGCAAGAATTTTCAAACTCAGGCTCCCTTGAAATGGAACCTTAAGCAAGTATCCTGAAACAGATTATTACAAGTTTTACCTCTACATAAAAGTTCCTACTTACTTGAGCACTGCAATGACTCCTTCCCTAAGACGGCCTTGTCGCATACTGTACAAGGGAAGACCCCTGGGAAGATTCCATTTACAAAATAATGTCTGTTCAGTTTCTCTTTGTCTTTGGCATCCTTATTTTTTGTCTTCATACCCAGTTATGCAGGCAAGAGAAGACAAGTTAGACTAGCTGAGTACACAATATATACAATTATAATATCAAAACACTATTTGAAGAGAAAATTATCTAAAAAGATTTTACCTCCTCTCCAGTAACAACTGGGACCTATTATTTCTAAAAAACATGAAGACATATCTTACACCAGGAACCATCAAATGATTCTCATCATCACCATCAACTAAGGACAATTAGAAAATATTGTTAAATGTGCAGCAAATGAACATGCACATAAGAGCTGCCTGAACATAAACTGAGTACCTGCACTTACAGACTGATACCTGTGCTTGTATTTACCTTGTTTGCATATAAAAATGTATGCAAGAGCAATTAAAGATTTTTTTTTAAATCACTTGACCATAGATGATTAAAGAGACAGTGGTAGGTTAAAAATCAAAGTTTTAAAAATAAATTATTTACTTGTGTGTTACAAATACCACCTTATGCCTACACTGTGCAAAACTGACACAGGTGAGCACTCATTCATACAAGTCTTGTAACAAGATTAATGTATGACACTGCTTGTTGCTCACTAAAATAAATAAAGGCTGCCTAAACTAGCCTTTAGATCAGGGCTGCCCAACTTCTAAGTGGCCAGGGGCTACACACTGCATGGGTAATATCAGTGGGAACCAAGCCACCACAAACCACTGGCTTTCTAGGTGGCACATGGCATGGACACCCCCTTCTTGCTGCACTACACACATGGGTGCCCTGCCCCCACCCTCAGTTCCCCAGCAATGGGATTCCCTGGCACTGCAGGCTGCACCACACTGTATTGTGCCACCCCCTGGGGTGCAGCAGGAAGTTGAGTCTGAAGGAGGAGGAAGAAGCCTGAAGCCCCAACTGCTGCTGCAACTGGAACTGTAGAGGGAACGGTAGCCAGGTGGGAACCCTGGGCCCACAAATTAACCTGTTGTGGGACACCTGTAGCCCATGGACCACCAGTGAGACAGCTTTACTTTAGATAATTAAAAGGGAACCACCAAAGAATCCAATTTACTTCCCACAATATGTTACGTGTTTATTTAGTACTCTTTTTAGGCCCCAAGTTACCTTGCTCTTATTCCTTGTACTCGTCATCCTGTTCATCAGGAAGCTGAAAGTACGACTCACTTTATATTTTTCAGACTCTGATTTTGTAGGCATAATATACTTATCCCATTCTTCCTCCTGCATCCTGAAATACAAAGCAGCAATGCAGTTCATTATAATGGGCATATTCTCTTAAAACAGGATCATTATTATGATAGGCTGTTTCTCCTAGCATTTGCCATTGCAGGATGCATTCAGGTTAAGAGGTGAAATCATGCCTTTGCTCACAAAAGGGCTATGACTTGCATGTACACTAATGTACACTGGTCTGTAAGTTTGTTATAACCATACCATTATCAAACCTCTCAGTATTTTTGTGCAAAATATTTGGGGGGTTTTCCCCATTCATGCAGTACAGCTACAGTCTAACGCTGACTCCTTTTTTTGTTACCATGCCCGAACGCAGTCAGCAGTGAAGTTTGTGATTGTTATGAAGGGTCTTTTATTTCATTTCTAATTTCATAGGCTTTAATCTGGCAAGAATTTAAACATTTGTTTAGAGTCTTTATTTATTCAGCAACAACTTAAGTATCTGCTTCATTTTTTTAATTTTAAAATTAGCACATAGGTAAAGACCCTGCTGAAGGGATAGCTGGCCGAGTCAGAGCCAGAGAGAGCTGCAGGTTCCCTCCTTTTCTCTCTAGGTGGCATTGTAACATAAGCTTCTCCCAGTCACGCTGAAGGCTGCAATGCCACTGTGTAGTCTGGGCTGCAGGAATAGAACTAGAACATGCCAAGGCAGTGGGCCTTACAGGAAGTCGCACAAGATTAGAGAGAAGGTGGGACTTAACTTACTGGAAATTACATCGAATGGGATGTTTCCTGGTACTCAACCGGATGTTTGCAGATTATGGCTTTTTTGTTTTTTGGGTTTTTTTACTTTTAATTAATGAACTATATTTAAAGAAAATTTAAACTAAAGTTATTGAAAGGGAATGTTAAATTTTCAAAACAAAACATTCAAAACTCGAGAGGTACCAGATAAAATTGCCTGTATAATTTCTGCCTCTGATGCCTATACTTTATAATGTAGTCTTCTTTGACACCTGGCACTTTTTTCTGTAATTCTATAAGGATCATAAGGAACATGCTGGAAGCCTTTATTCTTTCACTGTGCTCCTTGTGTATGCATGGCTCACACTGTGCCCATCAGTCTGGCCTATAAAAACAACATAAAGCAACAGTAGACTCTATACCAGTGGTTTTCAACCTTTTTCAGGCTGAAGGCAGCCACCACTAGGCTTAAAGTAGAGCTGGGTAAAATACCAGCTCTTAGTTTTCACTCATTTTTGACACCAGAAAATGACAGAGCAATTCATATGTTGCAAAGAACACAGAAAGATCCAATAGCTCAGAATGGTCCTAACAGTATGAATTGTTATATGAAACTTCTGGGTTCATCTTGTGAATCATGTTTTCACACCTAACAGTGCCACTGTGTGGCACCCTGCAGCACCCCTGAAAGAATCTCAAGGCACCCTGAGTGCCCCATCTCAAAGCAACACTCAGGTCGAAAATCACTGCTTTTTAGATACCTGCATCTGAAGTTGAAGAGTAAAACTAAATTAAGGCTATATATACAACCTGGAGTTAAGTTTTAAGTGCCTGGCTGTGTAACCTCAGTGTTTTAAAACTACAGTATTCTATATAGTCTATATTCAACTCTCACAGCATACTGGTACAGGACTATATTAGCTCTGTATTCTGTTCTTTAATAGCCATCAGTCCCTCACAGATGTCAATATAATTGTGCAACTGGGATATGATTAATTTCCTTCTGAATCCCAAAAATTGTGTGGCACGTATGTGGCAGGACACACAATACTGGGGATTTAGGGAAAAAATATTGTTGTATCCCAATCATGAGACACATGGGTAGGGAGCCTGGCATTAGAGATCAAGTCCCCAATGCCAGGCTACCAACCTGGTCAGATGTTCAAAGGTTGCCCCTGGAAAATGCAGTATCAGAGATAGGTGGCTGATGTTGCGTTTCCTGAGGCACCCTTTCAGCCTCCTGATGGGTGGGAAAGCTATCAGCTGATGGACGCTCAGTGTTGGCAGGCTGAGAACCACCCAGTGCAGCCCTGTCCATACAACATGGAATATTATTGTGGCTAGTTTCTCCTTTGGTTGAGCCATTAATTGAGCATGTGGCAGGGTTACTATATGTAGCATGATTAACAAGTTAGTCACATAAGTGTAACATCTACCAGGGACCAAATATCTCATGACTTAACAGGGCCTACTGCTCGGTTTATTTGAATTGCTGCTTTTGAGTTATAATATTCATCACAAAAATCTGTTCTACTAGTGCTTAACTATTTCCATTAATATGTAAATTCTGGTAGATACATATTACAACATAGAAATGCTTTTGATTAGTATCAGTACCTTTTTTCCCTTGACTGTTCTGGCAAGCTGTATGCTCGTTGCTCTACAAAACACAAAAAGTTAATGAAAAGTAAGGTTGTTATATTGGCACATTTCTTTGAAGCTCATGACTTCCACCATGATGTAATCTCAGTTATTATATGCTGGCAATGTCATTTGGAAACTAAGAAAGCAAAAATTATTAAAGGCTGGAAAATAGTACTTGCTTATTAAATGCCTTGTGTTTAACAGAATGTGTATGGATTGAGGTTAATATCAGAGAATTGCGGTATCTGTAAATGGATGGATCATTTCTAAGTAGTAAGAAAAAGTAATATTTAGCTTGACATTTTTCTATAAAGCTGAGTGTTTTATTGATTCATCCATCACCCTTCTTTTTAGAGCCTTAGTTGTGAAATGTATCCATGACACTTGCCCATAACATTCAAGATGAGAAATCATTAGGCCTTCTAAAGATTATCTGCAAAGCTACCATGGACCTTCTTCATCATGATACCCAAGCACCTGATTAACTTTGAGCACATGAGTAGCCCCACTCATGTGACCAGAACTACTCATTTACCTGAAGTAAAGTATGTGCTTAAGTACCTTACTGCATCAGTATAGCAGGCAAGATAGCATAATTTATCATAGTTTGTAATTTTTGGCAATGAGACCAAATAACAGTTAATTTAGTTGCCAGACAAAAGCTGTGTAACAGGATTGCTCTTCTGAAGAAATAAAGACCATGTTGCCACCAAAGAATAAAGATAGCCTCATGCAAAATAACACCATTGGGTTGTCACTGCAGTACTTACTACAGGGATGGAGCAGAGACACTGATTTAGATAGCGAAAGAGCCTGGAGAAAGGATCGACCACTGTTCATGACTATGCCATCTACAGAGCAGGGACACATCTTTTAAAGTTGCAGACCAATTTCATTTTCTTTTAAATAAATCCATAGTCATTCTATTGCTAAATGTGCTTAAAAAAAAACCTTTTCTTGAAGTTCAGACACAAGCGGTGTATTTCCTGCTTTTGTATTGGATCTCATGATGTGTGAATGAAATTATGTGTACAAGTTGATATTTTTGGGTTCGATTTGCAAGCTGGTAAACTACCTATACTGCAGGTAACACTGCAGGAAAGACACCCAAGCAACTTTTGCTAGCAGAAGTCTAGCCATGAGAGTACACAGCTTGACATGAGTTAGTTTACTCTGCTGCTTGTGCTGACCTGTGAGAGGCTGCACCTATACTGCCTCCAGTATCTAAGCTAGTTCATTTATATCTGACGCAGGTGAGTTGATATTACAAAAGTGTGCAGTGCAGACAATCCTTTGTTTTGCCCGCATGGTACTGCTATATCAGAGCAGTTCCCATGCCATAAATGAGGAAAACTGAGATATCAGTTAGTAAATGATGGGGTGGAAGAGCCTCCAGTACATTCAGTAGATCCCTTGTAAGGAAAACAATGAACACTGACATCTCTGCAGCCACAAGCTGGCAGGAGGGCTGCAAAATGACTGCTTGTGTTCCATAGTTTGAGGAGAAGAACTTAGGTTCTTCCAAACCCCAAATGAACTCCCATTAGTGCGCTTTTGTTTTTCAAAAAAGGAAAAGGGAGAAATTCAGGAATTAGTGCTTGATTAGGGGAAAGTACTTAAACATGTGCTTAAAGGCATCTGAATGAAACTTTTAGTCTATATTTTTTTTTTATCCAGGAGATTTACGAAGTGAACTTCATAAGCTTCTCTATGAAAGGTGTTTTGTACATTCTCTTTCAGTATCAGAGATATTGGAGAGAGTGGTTGTCTTGTGAGAAGTGTTCACCCACAGGTAATTGGGTATTCTTGTCTTTGATAGATTTTCAGTGTGCATTCGCTTTGGTATACAGTTGGGTTTTTTTGGTTTCTCCTACATATGTTCCATCAGGACACTTAGTGCACTGGATAAGCAATATTACATTTCTGGAGGTGCAGGTGTTAGATCCAGGAATGGTGAGGGTTCTGTTCTGGCGTGTAGTTTTTGTGGGAATGTTGGAGATGTGCTGGCAGGTGTTACATTTCTTGTCTGGTCTGGTCTGGATCCATTCGGTGTGTTTTGGGTCATAGGACATTTTCTTCTGGTGATGAGATTGATGAGGTTCAGTGCTTGTTTAAAGAGTAGGATGGGTGGTTTTAGGAAGATCTCTTTAAGAATTGGGTCTTCTGGTATGGGTTGCAATTGTCTGAGGATTTTCTATATAGGTTCCAGGAAAGCATGGCATGTCATAACTAATGGTGTGCAATTCGTGGGGATTTTATTTTTGCACTGAATCAATTCTTCAAGTGGTATCCAGATGGCTCTTTCAAAAGTGCAATTTATAACCTCTCCGAAGGAGTGTCTTTGTTGGGTGAAAGTACTTTTGAGATTTACAAGATGACAATTGCAGGTATTCTCCTCAGTGCAAAGTTTTAATAACCAACACTTCCTCCTGACCATGGGCACAGCTATGGACATCAAAATAGCCCCACAGTATGCCAAACTTATGGCCTACCTGAAAGAAGAATTCCTCAAGAATTGTACCAAGCCCATGCTATACCTAAGATATATAGATGACATCATCATTTGGATGAAAAACCTGCAGTCTCCAATTGATTTCCATTACAAATTAAATAATCATCACTCCTCCATCAGACTCTCTCTTGAATACTCCAGCACCAACATTTCCTTTTTAGATCCTTTATACCACTCCTTTGGAGGGTTATAAATTCCACTTTTGAAAGAGCCACCAGGATACTACTTGAAGAATTGCTTCACTACAAAAATAAAATCCCCACGAATTGCACTGGACCGGGACTCCCCCACCATGATTCAAGATGGACTTGAGGGGAACGCCTCCAGACCCAAGGTTGAGGAGGACTGGGATAGAGTGCTTCTGGAGGGGCTGGATGTGTTCAAATCAGCAGGTCCAGATGCTCTCCACCCCAGGGTGTTGAGGGAGCTAGCAGGGCTTATTGCAGGGCCCTTGGCACGGCTTTTTGAGGGCTCATGAGGCTCAGGCCAGGTGCCAGATGATTGGAAGATAGTCATTGTGGCCCCCATCTTTAAAAAAGGGAGGAGGAAGGACCCAGGCAACCACAGGCCTGTCAGGCCTACCTCAATCCTGGGGAAACTCTTTGAGAAGATCATCAAGGAGCACATCTGTGATGGGCCGGCATCGGGGATGATGCTCAAGCGCAACCAGCACGGTATCATTAGGGACAGGTCATGCCAGACCAACCTGACTGCCTTTTACAATCAGGTCACAAAAGCACTGGATGCAGGTGTTGCCATGGATGTAGTCCTTTTCGACTTCAGCAAGGCCTTTGACACTGTAGACCACCCCACCCTCATTAAAAAACTAGGCGACTGTGGCATCGATGCCTACAGTCAGATGGACTGCAAATTGGCTGAAGGGTTGTACTCAGAGGGTGGTGGTGCACGAGTCATATTTGACCTGGGGGGAAGTGGGCAGCAGAGTCCCCAGGACTCAGTCTTTGGGCCCGCACTATTCAATTTCTTTATCAGCAATTTGGACGACGGGGTGAAAAGCAACCTGTTTAAATCTGCTGATAATACCAACATTTGGGATGAGGTGGGCATGCTAATAGGGAGAGAAAGACTGCAGATAGACCTGGATAGGTTGCAGGGGTAGGCTAACAAAAACAGGATGCGTTTCAATACTGACAAGTGCAGAGTGTTGCACTTGGGCAGTAGTAACCAGCAGCACACTTATAAGATGGGAAACTCCTTTCTTGAGAGCATGGAGGCAGAAAGGGATCTTGGAGTCATTACTGACTCCAATATGAACATGGGCTGACAATGTGAGGTCATGGTCAGCAGGGCTAACCAGACCCTATCATGCACCCACAGGTGCATCTCAAGTAGAGCCAAGGAGGTGATCCCCTCCCCTCTACACGACACTGGTCAGGCCACAGCTGGAGTGCTGTGTCCAGTTCTGGGCACCCCACTTCAAGGGGGATGTGGACAACATTGAGAGGGTCCAGAGGAGGGCCACCCGCATGATCCGGAGACAGCAGGGCAGACCCTACAATGAGAAGCTACGGGACCTGATCCTGTTCAGCCTTCACAAGAGAAGACTGAGGGGGGATCTGGTGACCATCTATAATCTCAGTAGGGGGGACCAGAAGGGTTTCGGGGAGACCTTGTTTCCACTAGCGCCCCCCGGGGTAGCAAGGAATAATGGCCACAAGTTGTTGGAGAGTACGTTTAGATTAGACATCTGTAAGAACTACTTCACAGTTAGGGCGGCTAGGATCTGAAACCAACTTCCAAGGGAAGTGATGCTGGCTCCTACCTTGGGGGTCTTGAAGAAGTGGTTTGATGCCTACTTGACTGGGATCATCTGAGCCCAGTTTTCCTCCTGCCCAGGTAGGGGGTCGGATTTGAAGATCTACAAGGTCCTTTCCAACCCTACTTCTATGATTCTATGATCAATAGCCAAAATGGTAAAATACAAACCAACTAGGGGTGCACCAATGAAGATTTTCTTGGCCAATGATGATAGCTAATTATTAATCTGCCATATAGGCTGATACCAATTTGATAACTGATTTACAGGAATGAACCAGGGCAGCTTGGAGAGTAGTGCCTTGCAGGTAAGTCTGTAGGTGAGAGAGGGGTGTGGAAGAAGGAAGGGGTATGGGTGGGGAGGAACAGATCAAGACCCTGCCATGGTGGGGAAGCGAGTGGGGCAGGCCCAGGGGTAGGCACTGCCCAACTGGGGGGTTGAACGTGTTCCTAGGGCCAGGAACAGAACAGAGCCATAGGCATCTCAGCCAAGGGTCACAAGGGGAATAGGAGGGGCAAGGGGAAGGGCAAGGAGTTGTGACTCTCTGCTATTGCACACACCAGGGGTCACATGGGGGCATGTGTCCCCATATGTGCATAGGGCAATGGTGGACTGCCAGGCTCAGAGCCAGAGGCTATATCAACCTTTTCCTAGTGGGGGGTTTGACGGAGGCTGGTCTCTGAGTGGGCAGGGGCAGGGAGGGTGGCAGCACTGGGCTACAGGGGGGCTGAGGAATTTTGGGGTGGCTATAGCCCCTCAGGTCCTGTCCCAACTCCCCCGCCCCCCACCGTGTGGCCCCTGCTCAGGGCATTCCACTCTACTGCCTTTCCCTCAGAAGTCCGCCAATGCAGGGCAGCCAGAAGATGTGTGGCCTGCTCAGGGCTCTCAAGGGAAAGGCAGCAGAGTGGACTGCCCTGAGCAGAAGTGGCACTCAGGGGAGCGGTCTTGGGGGGTTATGGCTACCCCAAAATTCCCCAAAGTCCCCTGTATTTACCCTCCCAGTGCTGATGCTGTTGCCCAACCTGCCCCTGCCCGCTCCAAGAGCAGCCCTGGCCAAGCCCCACCCACCAAGAACAGGTTAGCACAGCCCCTGGCCCTGAGCCTGTGGCAGGCAGCCCACCCTTGACCCACACACAAATTTGTGGGGGGGAGGTATGTGCCCACCAGGCCTTTCCCAGAGATGCACACAGCAGTGGGGAGCCCCCTCCCCACTCCTTCATGCCTGGCTACAGTCCTGTAAATCAGCTGTCAGATTGATATTGGCCAATATGGCTGGTTAATAATTGGCTATTGGGATCAGCCAAGAAAATCTTTATTGATACACTCATACCTCCATCCCAGTCCCAACCCTGGGGTCATATTTACCACCCTGGCTAAGCAATGCCTGCTCCTGCCATCATATACAAGAAACCCCTGGACTCACATACCTATCTGCACAGAATCAGCAATCACCCTAAACACACCAAGAACTCTGCAACATACAGCCAAGCCCTCCAATACCACTGAATTTGCACTGAGAAGACCCGCAATCGTCACCTCATAAATCCATGCTGGGCGTGCCACGTGTTGAAAAACTGTCATTTTGTTGCTTTTTGGTGCATCCCCAGGTTGCATCCAGTATCACTCAGACTTGGTTTGCCCATGGCAGCAACTCAGTCCTATTCAGCAGCTACATGGTATTTGTTTGGGGCCTGCAGCATGCACAGAACAGGACCTGGTTGGCAGGATCTGTTTTCACAGCAGCTCTCTTTAGCACAGTCCAGTGCAATGTAGACATGCCCCCTATGATATTCAGGAGGTCTGATCAAATGCTCTAATGGTCCTTTCTGGCCTTAATTTCCATGAACAACTGTGCTTAACTTTAAAGCACAACTAAAACACTTGCTGAATGGGAGCTGTGCCAGGGTGATTAGGGCACCTACCACTAAGAGAAAAGGAAGCCAGAAAAGTTATCTGCAGATGATAAGAGGGGCTAATGAAAGCCTCACCTGACTAAGAGGGGGCTGGTCTTAGACCAGACAGAAGTTCAGATCCTGAGGGAAGCAGGCTGTAAGATCCTGGAGGCTGCTGAGGGAATATCTGAACAGTTCCAGAATGCCAACACAGAGTACAGCCAGCAGCAGTCAGGAGGCTTGGGAAGGACTAAGGGCTCCAGGAGGTCCCTAGGGGCCCACAGCCTAGAGAGGGGCTGAGTGTGGGATCAGCAGGATCCAGGAGCCCTGGGGCAGCCTCCGTTATATAAAGCAAATACATCAAGGCATGGTGAGCAAATGGAGGGGTGACTGAGCCACAGAGATCCGAGTGGGTAAGGGCTAAAGAGTCTAGGGGATTCACAGCCACTCCTGGAAAGACACTCTATTACAGAGGCCTTTACACCATCTGGAAGACAGACCCTTGATTTTTCCTTCTGTTTTTTGTAGATTTCTCACGTAATCTACAAAATGAAAACTTAAAAAAAAAAGAAAAGAAGTGACACAACCCCCGAAATAGTTTAATCTACTGTGAGGTGCTGCAGTTTTGGAGCACTAAGACTGCTCTGAGCAGAAACAAAACTTATGTGCAGATTTGAGTGACGTAAACTAAAACTTGAGAAAAATGTTCACCTACATTTAACCAAAATGGCTGCTGCTGTGTTTTGACATCTGCTACCGAGCACCACATAGCATGCTTCATGCCTGTAAAGCTTTAACTTGTGCCTAACTCTGAAGTCAAGGATATCTACCCCTCATGTACTTAAAAGTTAAGCATGCATACAAGGCTTTCTGGGACTGAGGTGCAAGCAAAATAAAATTGACTCATAAGAGATTAAAGACGTGAATCAAGATAGCACATAGGCACATTCGTAAAGGAAGCCTAACATGCTTCTCTGTATAAATGATACAGAATTTCTTGAGGGAAAAAAAAGTCTTCAGAAAGGTTTAATATAAAAACGCATATATATGGGAGTTTCTATTTGGGTATTATATCAGCTCTCTGACATTGTAAACTAACTGGTTTAATGTAGTAATAGAATTAATTGAAACAGTGCTTCAACATTATAGTGAAAGGCGGCAACCCTGGTATACTGAAAAGTTAAAGTTCATTTTATTTTCAAGTCACGTGTTCCCTTATAGTTTAAAATATGTATTTTGTCTGATTTGAAATTGTAAGGGTTTTTCTCAGAGAAAACAGAATAAGCAATTCTTAGTAATGTGGCCCATGACTAAGAGTATATATATATAGATATAACACACTGCATGGATTCCAAAGGTCCAGTGCAGAAAACCTTCACCAAAGAAAGCAAGGATTGTTTGTCAAGCTAGAAAATAATTAGTGGAAACAAGAAAACCAGCTTGAGAATAACACAGACTGCGCTATCAACAGAACATTAATCTTCTGTAACAGTGCTAAATTGGGAAGTTCTTACAAGTTTTCTCATTTCCTGGGCAGATGCATATTAACTTCAATAAATATCTCTAAGTTATATCTGAGTAAAAACTGAAGACCAGCAGGTTAGCTCCTGCATACCACAGTAAAACACTTGGATCTGGTATGCAGGGAATATTGATCATTAGAATCCACTCCAAATCATGTCATGGAGCAAGGTGGCCTTTGCTCCCCAGATTATGGAAAAGTTCCCCAACAGATCACATGTCCCTAAGAATCTCATGAGACCACTTGCACAGAAGACCTTTGCCTACACACAGGCTTTGGCCACTTCATCACATCTTCCACTGGGCTTCTGTGGCTGCTCCTTGCGACATCCAGTGTGTGTGATGGGGATACCTGGACAACAACTTGGAACAGAGGAATTTCCAGTCTCTCTGCTATTCCCCCCACCCTCCACCTTCCCACACCCCACATGGACTGAGGACCAGTAGTACACCTGTTTAGGACTCTGAAGGGGATGACTGAAGGAATAAAAGTCTCACTTTCATATGGGCCAGGTAAGCTCTGCACATAGGAAAGGAGGGGAAAGTGCATGGCTACCAGGAGGATAATCCAGCCCTAAATGAAAAACTCAGACTTTGCCCTGTCATAAACAAGCATGGAGTGAGGCATTCCAAGATATACAAACATAACAAACCTGAAGCTCACCTTCATTTGAATCACAAACTGTGAAGTCCCGTGCAAAGCGGGATTTCCCCAGAAAAACTTTGGGTGAGGAACAGGAGTAGGAACGTGATCGAATTCCTGAAAGTAAAGATTCCTAGAAGAAATGAGAATGAAAGAAACATGTGTGATTTTAAGAATTAAACGTAACTAAAAAGTGACTGCTTGAATGAAAGGAAACATCTGGGATAAATATTTCCTAGATTCATAAAAATGTAGAATTCAAAGAAAATGCAAAGAAAATCACTTATAGCTTTTAACTCTGGAAAACCTTGGTTCTTTACAAAGGGCAGGATTCTTTTATAGAATAAGGAAACTTGGCATACGTGTAAATTAGAAAGAAAAATCTAAAAATCCTAAATTATTCCAATCTGGTGGGTAGAGAGGTTTAAACAATGATACTATCACACTGGCTCCGTTGGCTAATTATCTGTAAAGGGAACAAGATTACTTCCTGGATACTGTGGCTCTATTCATTTTAGTTCCAGATTCAAAGTCAACTTCAAAGGCTCTAGAAGAAATAAGCATGATGGTCTGAGTACCATCAGATGGAAATTCTCATTGCAAAATCAACACCAATTTAACATTAAATATGCTCCCTTCTCCAAAGAGAACACTATGCGATTGAATTACTGCCGCATGAAGACTGGGAAGCCTTTCACCCCTAGTGAAAACAGTCATTTGAACTCATTGGCTCCGAGCACCCTGACACTGCGAACAACACATTTGTAATGCAATGTATGCTGATCGTGAAATACAAATAGGAATTTCTAATGTGCACTTGTTGTAGAGCAAGTTTCATGTTGCAGAGACATTGTTAAAACAGCAGTAGCTTTCAAAATACTAGCTGTATTGTATGTTGCTTTATAGGATAAACACTACTAGGTCAGCTCATGTGAAAAACATTGTGTGGAAGAAAAACCATTTACATTTCAACTGAGAATATTGCTAAGCTGCTGATAGAGAGAAACTAGATTATAAAATATAGCTGTCCTGCACTTAGGATTCATAATTAATTCTATTTCCCATCATGTAATCTTTTCCCACTCTTATATGAGAGTTCAGATGAAACCCAGTTTCATAGGTTTCATAGACATTAGGGGCTGGAAAGAACCTCATGCAGCCATTGGGTCCAGACCCCACACTGTAGGCAGGAAGTCAGCTGGGATCAAGTGACCTCAGCAAGAAATATATCCACCAATGGAAGTTGAGAATTTTTATCTCTTGAATAAAATAAAAATAAATCTGATGTTTATGTGAACAAAAGAGAAAGGAACTCTGCATGTTTTTTGAAGTTTCCAGAAATAGCTCCCCAAGGCCCAATGAAAATTAATGTAGCCAGAATATCTATGGAAAATATCAGAAGAGGAGGGGGAACTGTACTAGTCATTGTTTAAAAGCAGACCCTCCCTGCTGAGTTTTAAAACAGAGGATTGGTTTACATGCTTTCTTTTAACACTCCATACCTAACTGTAAAGATGCTAACTTTATTCAGGTCCAGAGCTTGTTGCAAATTTTCTGAAAAAGTGAAGTTTTCACTAAAATGGCCAGTTCATTGATCCCAAAATATTGAAATTCAAAACATCTTGGGAGAACCGATCTTTCATCAGGACAGTTCTGATGGAACCCACTGAATTCCTGACAAGTACCTCCTGGGCCAGCAGACCCTGGAATTCTCAGCCCCACAACAGGCTGCCGGCAGGTCTGTCCCACAGCTGACAACCCTGAGTAGCACACTGCAACTGCTCAGTGAAGCTGATATTGCTATCAGTTCCCCTGCTTCTACTACAGCGAACAGACAAAAACCCTGGACAGAGGCAAGATAATTCAGGAAGCTTCCAGTCTGCAGCAAATTTAAAAATTCTTTGGCTTTATTCCAGTCTGAATTGAATATCAGGAACAAAAATGTGTTACATACTGGACACTCAGGTCTTCAGTGAGGTCTAGTCATATTACAAATAATACCCCCAGAAGAAATTCTCTTCTTAACTATATCTGTGTAACTTTGAATAAATGTTGTTGATTTCTACAGGGTCAATCCAAATTTTCATAAACATAATTGGAAATTGAATATTTCCCTTCAAATTTAAATACATATTTATATATATATTTTCAATGATTTAGTTGAAAATAAAACTAAAACCAAAATAATATCCAGATACCTTGGGGTGCAGATTCTTAGATGAAAGGGATTCCATCCGATTGATATGAAAATCCAGATCAGTACTTGTCTCAGAATAATCTAATTCATCTCTGCTATTAGCCAAAGTTATTGAAGAGTTGACGGAAGGAGAGTGAATGTGGGCTCTTTCAGAAATCACTTCACCTGTGCTGTCTACTTCAAGGTCATCAAGACTAGAACTAAAGCACACAACAAATAAATAATCGTGTTTGCAGTGATCTGACACTCTTCCTTTCAAACTTAATGCAACAAGCAAAGATAATTCTACAAAATCTTGTACATGGCATCTAGCTTATCCAAAACCTTTCTTTGGCAAATCATGTTCCAGGCCTCCCCCTCAGCTTTGTCAACTGAGGGGGAGGCCTGGAAAAGTTTTTTTTCAGTTACTGCTTGCGTATACCACAAAAGACAATCATATTGTATGATCAAGTCAAGATACAAGCATGCTGCAACTGAATGGACTTCAAGAGTGAGATGTGGCACTTTTCATACAATTCTCTCTAGTATCTGGGAATTAATATAGGGTGAAAAGGAAAATAATAATACACACAGTGGCAGAGTGCTACAGGAGATTCTTAGAAGCCATTTTAAAAACCATATAAAAGAACATATATAATATATATATATATAAACATATAGAAGAAAAAGAATGTTGGAAGAAACCCTGATTATTTCAAGCAATTAGAATATATGATTAGTTGGATTTCTTGAATGTTATATTACAATGTCCTTTCCTGGCAGGATCAACTCTACAGATCATCTCTGTGATCTTCGTGTCCCTTTGTCTGTGTACGTACCTCATGGGCTTTTTATTAATGTGATTGGGGTGAATGGTTGACTGCTTGTAATAACATTCCGGTCTTACAGCACAAATTGGATCATTTGGATTTTGTATGATATTTGTCAATAGCTACAGATCCAGCCTAGGAAAATTAGCCTAGCAACTCTTTCACGTAGCATTAAAGTTTCCCCTAACTAAAAGCTTTATTTTCCAACCTATTCTAAATCTGGTGTATCATTGAACATTGAAAGACATTTTCTTTTCTGTATTTCCCACTGACATGTTTGTGACATTGCAGAAATATATTAGTTATTCCCTTCATGATTTAGGGTCCCAGTTTACAAGCAAGGAAAGTGTCACTCTTTAATGGCCCTATCAAGACAGCAGCAAAATTGGCACAAGTGAAAAAGCACTGAGCTAGGTGCTCCCTAATATATACAACACTGCACAACTAAAGAAAATCTTACCATATCAGGTATTCTCTAGGTAAGTTACACTTGAAGTTTCTCTAATAAAGACAAAACCTGTATAAAAATTACTTAAATCTGTTTTTTACTGAGTGTTCATAAATTGGGTCTCATGGTGCACTATTGTCACATGACAGTCAAAAGCCAAATGCATTCAGGAATGCACAACTCCTTTTACAGCCTGCTCAAAAGCTCAGTGAAGTAAACAGAAAGACTCACAGGATATTATTATTTAAAATGTTGCTTATGTCTCATTCTTATAGTTTATACCAAGAATGTTTCTGTGAAAATTCTCACAGTTTTTAAGCGGCCTGGTTCTGGTTTGCTAGCAGACATCTTTTTACAGCACCTAACTGGGGCCAAACAGTATACAATTGCTTAGAGACCATTTGCAGTTTGTAGGAAATCAATGACAAAAGGTACATTTTAAATACTGTGTATAAATATGGAACTAAGTATAATTTAAAATTTCAAATGCCAGGAACCAGCAAACAGTTCTTCTGAAGTTGCTTTAAATTTTTCTTTCAATAAAGAAATTAATATACTTTCTTTCGTTGTATTAAAAGGTGAATCTAATAAAAATAGTCCTTATCCTGACAGTACCATCAAACCTACTCCATACCTTCTTTTCTTCACGTCAGCATAAAGTTGACTTCGTTCTTTATTAAATCCATGGGACTTGAGTGGCATATATGAACCCGTTGTGCACAAGTTAGAAGATGAAATGACAGGCCCTGGGCCTTGGGTCATTTGGTTATCCTCATTTTCTGCATAAATATATTGGTTGCTTTCCTTCAGTGAGGTACATAAAGGATTCTGAGACATATGGGCTGAGTTGGTAGGATCTGTATTTGTTTCACTGGTAAAACAGTCTACAGTAATATAATTAATATTCAAATCTTCAGCCTGGAATGTGAGAGAAAAAAGAGGTTTATTACTGTTAGTGAAAAGTATAGAAGAAAAAATGTATTGCCAAACTAAAATTCTCTCTGTTTTTGTTTCTCCCCCATCCCCTATTATTTTTGTGCCCCAGAAAAGTGACACAAGTTAATCTGGCTAATGTGTTTCAGAACTCACAGTAGCTTTTCCATAATTATAGGAGTGATGAGTTGGAATTTATTAATTTAATGGATGAGCTTTAGATAAAGCGTCCCCACCGCCATTTTGAAGATCAGGACACTGAATGCACGAGATGCTGAAGGTACTTTAATTAAAGCAGCTCCAAAAGCTGCTCTAATTAAAGTGCGCCTCCCCTCCACACCACCACTACTCTCAGAGCATGTGTAAAGGTGTCCAAAGAGATGTGTAGACTAACCTGGCTGAAGTAAAATGCATCTAGAAAAAGTACATTTAATCAAGTGGAAAAAAAGGACTGCAATAGTCTTCAAAGGCTGAAGTTCTACCATTCCTGGACTTGCATCCAGTCCAATTTTGCAGGTTTTCAAACCTATTTTTGCTTCTCTTAGTAAAACAACCAAAGAACTATTGATATTTTAGCCCCCACAGACCAAAGAGGCACCAGTTGCCTAGCCTGGGGTGAGGGTGGGGCAGAAGCCCTTGCACGCTCCCTGGCAAACCTTGAAGTGGACTAGAAGTGCTTCTGGTCCACTTCCAAGTGCACTGCTACCAAGTGCACTGAGGAGCCCCTCACGTTCCTGTGCAAGGCTCCATCCGCCCCAGCATCTCAGCATTCAGGAGCCACCTGATACCTCGAGGTATGTAGAAAAAACATTTAAAGCTGTGTCTATGTCCAAATCATCAAATTTTTCCAAATCTCTCTGAATCAGTTTGGATGGTTCCGATTTAATTTGGAGAGATTAAAGGGTCTCCTGATTAGATTAGGAGATCTGTCCAGAGAATCAGGTCAAATCCCCACCAAATCAAATCAGCGACCAAAGCTTCGCACATCCCTACTGGATAGGACTCCAGTTTTACATCACATCTGAAAAAAATGCCAAACTTCTGGCATGCTGTCACACTAACAGAACACCACTTTGTCTACATCTGTCTTTCAAGTGCTCCAGATTCTGCACTGGTTTCCAACAGCTTTCTAGGTTGAATTCAAGGTGCTGATTATGACCTATATGGTCCTAAATAGGCTGGGACCTACATACCTAAGGGACCACCTTCTTCTTTATGCCCCATTACAATCACTAATGTGCAGGAAGATGCTCTTGACTGAAGTACCCTCACTAAGACTAGTTTCCTTGGCAAAAATACGTCAGTCTTTTCACAGCTCTGAAACTCTCTTCCCCGCTTGAGACTCACCAGAGGTCAAGCCTGAAGATCTTCCAGAAGCTCTGTAAGGCCTTACTATTTCGGCAGGTGTTTAACATACAAGGCTAAGTTAGGATATTGTTAAGGGGGTTGGTTTTTTATTTTCCTTTTTGATACTCTACTTGCTTGTTATTTTGTTTTCTTCTATACTTTTTGTTTTATAACCTATTTTCTGTAAGCACCCCTGAGCCTTACTTGAGAAGGGTGTTATATAAACCCAATAAAACAAATAAACAAATAAATAATTGACTGATGACCTGGTAAGTGAGGGACTTTTTAGCTGGCAAACATCAGGAAAGGGGACTTCCTTCCATGTTAGATAACAGAAAAATTAGGATACCTGGAACTATAGATTAATTCTTACTTCTAATATGTGACTACTAAATGAAAACCCTAATTATTTACATAGGTCACAGAAGAATTTTTATATACCTTTTTATTTGAAGGGTTTAGTAAGTGAGTTGAGTAGCAAACTAAGTAGCAAAGGGCGCCCAATTGCTGCTGTTCTATGCATGTACCCAGAGCTCACAAAAATAAATAACTGGAAAGCTGTACCAGTGGACATGTAAGATTATAATAAAACTCAAATATATATTTAAAAGTACAAGCTTAGACTATCTTACTTGATCTACAACCATGCAGTTTGCATACACCTCATCACTTCCATTCAGCATGGCAGAAAGTCTTGCTGCAGCAAAGAAAGGTGGAACTGTGGATCTCTTGAGGACATTGTGTGTAATATGTCGTTGTCCTAGATGGGGGGGAAGCATAGGAACATAAGTAAGTTGTTATTTTTAATCATTTCAGTATCTTTTGTCCATCTTGTCATAAATATTACTAAGCTTAGTCATTAAGTACCAAATTTTATAGACCCTATTACAAGTCCAAACATTAAAAAGTACATTTCTGTATTCTGTGTGCATTGGTATGTAGTAATAGATTAATGTTCAATCTATAGTAAGTAAGGATTAACAGTGGTTAACCTGCCTGTACACATTATCCTGTGGATATCATAAATCTTCCATATTTTCAGATTTCACTTACAAGAAAATATTATCTGAAACCCATTACCATAGAAGGTTGCTGAGGCAGATAGTACAGTCAGGTTCAAAGAGAGACTAGACAATTTCAGGGACAATAGATCTATTAAGCAGAACAGTGGATGCATCTACATGAGATGCTAACTGTGCAGTAACTGAATAATACTGCGCAGTCGCACATTATAGCACCAACAGTGTTAATAAGCTACTGAGCTGTATTATTAGGCTACTGTGAATTGGCAGTACTTAAAAGGTGTTTGCCAGTGCTACTGAGCAGTAAACTCTGGTTGCTGCACATTTATTTAGTACTTTATTATACAAATACTAAATAAATGTGCAGTAACTACTGCACAGTAGTGTCTTGTGTAGACACACCCAGTCACAGATGTATCCTCTGCCATCTCTACATTATGGTGGATGCCAAGGAGGGTAAGGATGACAAAGAGGGCATAGATCTGTCTAGATATACCCTGGTCAATGTTCTCCCTCTAAAGCTTCCACCCCTTTCCATTGTCAGAGATAGTATACTGGGCTAGACAGACAGCTGGTCTGGCCCAGTACAGCACCTACATTCTTATTATTAGCACCATTTTTGCAGATGAAGGCACTGGGACAGAGACTTTATTATAGTAGTCACTGTCATCCCGTGTTCTGTGGAAAGGATTCCTTCATTTCCCAAGCGAAATTCCTAGCGTGCAGGTTAGCCAGTTAAGCAGTGCATGGCTTCCAGATTTTGGCCCTTTTGCGTGATGTCAAAACTGGGATGAGATGTACATGATTACATTCAACAACTGAAATCTTGTGTAATAAGGCATTACATAATTAAATACAGGTTTATTACACTGAAAGAATGTTTCTGACTTTGAAGATGTTCTATCGTTCTATTATACAAATTCAAATATGGTAAAAACTTGTAAGGAATAGGGGTATGTGATGTCTAATCTTAGTGTGATTTCATTATTAAAAATGAATAGAGGATTAGTAAAATATAGCAGCTATCACACACACACACTTTTGGCTCGTATCCACAGATCTGAATGTTGCAGACAATTACATGGAGTGGCTTCCATGTTCTGTTATTATAATATAGCAGCAAAATCCTGTCTAGTTATGAAGTATTTTCAATATGTTCTGGAGACACCTTTCCTTTTTTAGTTGTTTATGAGCAAAGAGCTCACATGCAAATCCACAACTGTGCAAACCTTTCTGATTCATTAGATAGTACAAACTATTAGTCAAATCTGTACATTCAGCACCTGATTGCTGAATCAAGTTCACAGATTCACAGAAGCTTAGGGCTGGAAGGAACCTCATGAGATCAACAGGTTCAGCCCTCCTGCTCTGGGCAGAAAAAACTGCTGGGGTCAAATATGTGTCAGTCTATTCAGTTGCAGGCAGGATGGGCAGTCATGCTAAATAAGCCTGATTTCCCTGTTTCAAAATGTGAAATGAGAAGTTCCCCCTTGCAGTTAGCTGCAATTCAGGCCAATTTTACACTAATAACTAAAAAAAACTTGCAGATTTTTAAACTGGTAAAAATTAACAATGATTGTGAAACTGAGGTTTGACCCAGATTTGTCAGGCATGAAGAGCTATAAGAAAAATTCCTCTTAGTTCATGCATACTACAGATTCAGGGATGCAGGCTGTGGGGAAAAAAAAAAATTAAAGGAAACAACGGGACTACATTCAGAAGATACTAATATGAATGTCACAGTGAACAAGACATGAGAATACACCAAGAAAAGTGATGACAGTAAGTGGAAATTGCACTTATTAAGGTCTGGGACTTGCTTTAAGTTCTGGACAAGACCCAAAATAAGCAATGCAACACCAGGAACAAGTATAGATTTCATATAATTTCAAAGATTTGATACCTCACAAACCCATGAGAATTAAGAACAAAAACTTATACCAACCAACATTTGGGAAGTTCAATTTATAAATGATACATTACAAGCTACATGGTTTCTAACGCAGGCAAGTTTGTGGGATATCAGATCATTAAAATAAAATCCTTTATATTACCACTTTTTCTCTCTCCTGCTTGAATTTCAGCATGGTCTCAGTGCCTGCCATCTTGAAAATGACTAAACCTTCAATTCTTTAAATCTGTCAAGAGCTTCAACTCCCTGTCTTTAAATTACAGTATATATATTCACAGCAATCCCAGCACTTTGTCTGATATTGGCAGCTAAAATGATGAGGGGAAGTTATTTGACGAAGTACATTTCCATGGTAAACAAACAGATCCAATGCTGATCCTGAACCAAGGGTCAAAAAGAAAAAAAGAAAAAAAAAAAAATCAGGCCCTGCACAGCTTTTTGCATACACATTACCTTCCAAGAAGTGCTCCTCCTCTAGAACATAAACATTTAGATTGTGGTTGACAGGAACAGTACTCAGTCACAGAGCTAGACCAGATGGAGCTGACATATGGCACTGAATATGGGTCCAGGTAGCAGACCTTTTTGAATCAATGCATAAATCAGAGCCAAATCTTACTGAAATAGTTCTTGACTAGCAACAGTCCTCATTGCTGGGGGCCTGGCAATAAAATAAATCAACTGAGCTATGCATTATACATCCCAAACCAGACAAATCTATTATACTTTAGGGTTTTTATACAACATACAGTAGTACTAAGAGATTTTAATACCACTTTAAGGAAGAATAAACTGGCACAGAAATGTCCAAAGAGAACTGTTGCAAATATTAAGGCATGTGATTATCTGTGGTATTTTCACTCCATAAATCTTTATTAATAGTATTTTAGAAGATGTCAAGTGTCATATGTTTTTTTGGTGGTGTTTCATTTCGTTTATTTTAAAACAAAGTCTCTAAATATTCTACTGGGCTCTTAATCAGCACATAAGCCTTAGTAAATTTTGGAATTTTTAGTACAGTATCATAGTACAAGTCTTCCAAAAACAGAACCTCTCCAGGTTTCATATGTGCATGAAGGCACAACTAGATTGAACCAATTTTGTAACAGGAAGAGTATACCAGGACTTTGCTGAATTCACATGACTATATTGTTAATTATACATTGACTGTATTAGTAACTTATTTCTACTGGAAAGGCCAGAACTGTTTAAAAAGTGATAAAAACCATTGGAAATGCAACACATATTATACACAAAATTCCTACAGCTACTCTGCATTCAGCCTGGGGTGCAAGCAGTTGCAATTCATACAATGCTCTTGATCTTGAATCTACAAAAATCAATGGCAAAACTCTCATTGATTCAAAAGAAAACAGATTCTAGTCCGATATGTTACTAATCAGTTGCCACTGTTACCATGGCACAAACCTTTATGAACTGAAAATTAGAACTATTATTAACAGGTAGGACTGGTCTTCAATAAGACCAGTCTGGAATACCTACCTACCCAAGCAATGCTTTTATTTCACTTGAAGAGGCAGGATTTCAGCAAAGCAGGGGTGGGCATATTATATATAAAGTGTAGCAAGCCTTGTACCAGAGGGTCATGGCATTTGAGGGACAAGTCAACTCTAAGGCAGATGATGTTTCTGTCTCTGACCACCACTGGGGATTCTATTAAGTGGAATGAATGCTTCCTCCAGTAGGGAAATTTTAAAAGGTGGAAGTTGCTGAAGTAAGTCACATGAAAGGTGCTGTTTCCAGGTCCTCCTAGCCATAAATTTAAATGTTTTAGACTATTCTATCCTGCTTACAGCCTCCTTCCTCACAACTAGAGTTGCAATTTTATATGCAGCTGCAACATAGTTCCTTGGTGCATTTTCTGCCACCACAGATTTCTATTTCCTTGAAGTCAACATCCACCAGTGAAAACCCATCAGGCAGCATTTACAACGCTGTCAAATTGGTCCCACACAATTTTACCTAACGGTTGTTTGACAAGGTTCTAACACGTTTGTCCAAAAGTTTGACTCTGATCCAAAACCTAGGATTAGTTAAGGCCCTGGTTTTTAACCCAGTTTTCAAACAGAGTAGCCTAGATTCCTCAAACTGACAACATCAAATGCTATTTAAACACATACCATAACATTACCATGAACACAAAGTTCATATAAAAGAACATATCTAATTGTCTCTATTAAAAGACACGTAGACCAATGAGGATTTAAATGACAGTAAAGAATCTAACTGTTATTTAAGTCATAAACAAAACAGCATGTTCCTGGATGCAGGGATTGATAATGCCCAAATGTGTAGAAAACAATAAGTACTATCTGGAAACACAAGACATCATCTAACTACATCTTCTGACACATCAAACTTTTATCAGATACATGCTCTCAGATGCACATTTTAGTATATAGGGAAGCTCCACAAATGTTGTTCAGCTTGTAAGAACCCAGCTGCACAATAATGATAATTTAAAACATGATCTATGCTGGCAGAAGGAAACCTATAGCCTGGAATGACCTGCTTTGGAAAACAGAGAGTACAGAGCAACGCGGAAAAATTTTTCCACTCAAGTCAAGACTTCGATCAGGAAGCTTTAGGAGAGCATAGAGAGAAGACAAAAAGTATATCAATGTATGTAGACTGGAAGCCAGGAAAAAATTACTAATTCTCTTCTCTAGTTACAATAAATAGCTTTCAGACAGCACACAAGAATTACCTCCAGCAACGTGACTATGGATTAATGTACAACTAGAAGTATGAGAACTATGAAGCAAAGAGAAAGTTAGGCAATTAAATACAATAGTCAAAATTTGCAAACCTAAATGCTTAAACCTGAGCATCTCAATTCATTTTTGGACATTTGGATTTTGAATCACATTTCCAAAACTTTCCAGCTTCCCAGTGCAGTCAGATTTTCAAAAGGAGCTGGCTTTGAACTAAATGCCTTACTGAAATGATTTGGTTTTTTTGAAAATCTGGTCCCTACTTAAGTCCATACATAATTTTAATTCCATAAATCTAAAAACTAGGCTGACTTCTCTTAATCACCTGCATAAAGTTAAACATACTTAAAACCCTTGCTAAATTGAGACTGTAGATCTATAGAGAGACATGGAGTGATATGCATCTCAATACCTCTGTCTCAGATCCCTGGATCCCAGGATGGAAGCCCCAACCATGACTGAGAAATCATAGCTTTCTATATAATGCACAGGGAATATTACACTTGAGAATGGGAATCATAAAAGCAGGATGCTGAGTATGGAGTCACCAAGGTAAAACAATAGGAAATGCTGAAGAGAAGGGTTCATGCCTTAATCCCAGCCTCTCTCCAGGACCTGAACACCTAATTCTGAGTTGCAAGGGGCACCTGCTTGCCCTTGGGATTCACAGCACTGAACTCTCTTCTGGAGCAAGGCACCTTAGCCACTTCTTAAAAATAAATAAATATAAATAAATTTAAAAAAGGAAGAGGAGGAGGAGCTGTCACTCCTATTTCTTTTTTTAAATTTGTTTGGTGGAAAATGTAGTAGCTCTAAGCCAGGATGCAAGAGAAATTTAATTTTGCTTCTCTGCCAAAGGGGATCTAACCTCTCATCACAGAAGAATGCCCTATTCTAGGATAAGGGTACTCTCACCACTTCCTGCATCAGTTCTTCTACTTTACAGAAAAGACCTGATGGTTTCTAGGGCAGGGAAAGGAAGGCTCTTTAGCTTAATGGTTAAAGCACTCATGGTGGGGAGGAGGGACACCACCATTCTAGTTCCTTCTACAAGGGTTTTTTATGAGTAGTCAAGGCAACTGCCCTAATCACTAGGTTAGACAATCATGCTCTCTTCTCTTCCTCAGTGAATCCAAATAGAACTCGAATTATGCCATGCAAAGTAGAAACATTTTAACTGGAGCAATGAGTGTTCCTGCATTTCCAGGCAGTTTCTAGCTTGATAATAAAGACCCTATCCTGAGAAGCAGAAGATGCAAGTTGAATCCTTCAAAGGAGAGAAGAACAACTTAGGTCTCCCACTTCCATGGGAATGCTGCAACCACTGAGCTATTTAATGAAAGGGAGAAAGACGCCCCCACTTTAACACACTGTCTTTGAATGACAGCCTTGGCAACCATGTTTTGTATGAAACTTGAGGTCAGATGTGCTCAGAGCATGCCTAATGGATCAGGTCCTCCAGGGGCAAAAGTCAAGGGCAGCTAGTATGAAGATCCTGATAGGAATAAGCCATGAGATAGATGGGGAAGCATAAAACTGAGATGCATCTCAGCAGGAACAGATGCAGAATCTCAAGGTCCCCAGGAACCTAATATGGAAAACTTAGGATCTGCAAGGTTAGCAAGCACCTGAGAGAAAGCTTTGAAAATCACAGTTTTAAATGTAGACACTTACCTCATTTACTCAAATCAAAGACAAGGTTTTTTCCCCCTTTTAACATGTCTTGGATTCAAGCATGAGGCAGGGGAGAGAGGGGGGCAGGTAGCTGCTGTGGCAGGAGCTTCAGCCCCTACCTGGGGCCAGGGTTAGAACTGGGGTCAGAGCTACAACACCTGCCCCTCTCTTCAGCTGCCCTCCCCATCACTTCTGCTCCCCTACCGCTTCTCTCCAGCTCTGGTGGGACTTCAACCCTGCTTCAGCCCAGGACATGGAGTACATGTTTGCTCTGGCCTGGTAACAACTATTGCAGTGATAGCATCTCCAGCAAGGACCAGGAGTTTGGAGCCCAGTGGCACTACTACTGCTACCAAGTCAGGCTGGGGTGAGAGAAATCAGGAGTGGGGCCAAAGCCATGCCAGAGTGGAGGGTAAGGGGGAGGCAGAAGCTGTAAAGGGTGGACAGGGAGGCACAGGCAGTAGGAGGGCAGGCAGCAGGAGTCAGGAGTAGGGGGCAGGCACTAGGGGGTATAGACTTAGGAGTGGCAAGTAGCGAGGAGGTAGCATAGGTGCTGGGAGAGCAGACACAGGACAGGCAACAAGGCAAGCAAGTGACAGGGGGCAAGATGTTGGGAGGGCAAAAGGCAGGCTGCTTGACCTCACCCCTATCATCAGCTCGCCCATCACTGCCTCCCATACAACCCGCTTCCCTCTGCTCCCGTTATCTGGCCCTGTGCCTCTGGTTTCCCCACTGCAGCAGGAGGGACAAATTAAAGATAACCCTCCAATAATCAGTTTTGATACATGGAAAATAAAAACAAATGTATAAGCTTTTCCATGTACAGGATCAAATTATTAGGGTGTGGTCTTAAATTCAGAGTCGCCTTGGATTCTGGTAAATAAGGTATTATCCAGTACCACTCTAGATGCCTAAGTCCCTTTGGGATTCTAGCCCCAGCACCTAACCTTAGGCACCCAGAGTTGAAAACTGTGGCCATTACTCTCAAAATACTTATTTCATGAAAGACCATTCACTGCATTGGCTAAGCATGGACTAAACAGAAATACAGCTATATAACTTGTTTGGGCCAGTTTCCTACTACTAAAATTAAAAAGCTGTACAGTAGCAGCACACTGGAAAGTCCTGCTGATAATTCACAACATGTCGGAGCATGACTTTTACTGCAACAGTGGTGGCAGTTAACAATCCTATTTAACCAATAGCTACCAGAAACAAATTACCAAAAATGTTATCTAGTAACAGTAAGATAGCTGTAGTAAAGCTCTCTTTTTTTTTTTTTTAACCTTTCATGGGCCTTCTATAAAATCACAATGGAACAAATGGAGAGTAGAGGCAAGAGACACAATGAAGTCTGTAACTCCTAGACAAACATTTACAGAATGGTTAGTGGCTTCTGCTTCATCCTTCTGTGGTCTGCTGAACCCATTATTCAACAAGAGTGGAATTCACATCATGTAGATGCCAGTATAAGGCATTTTACACCATTTAAACCCCAGGTAGGGATTGCCCTGGGGCACTATAGAGAAAGGAGCTAACTTGGCATGCATGCCACCCTCTCTATACCACAGAAAGGGTCTCTTCAGTGGGTCCAAATAATCTAGTACAAAACACCATGACTGTGGCTGAGCAGGGATGGAATAAGGAAGGAATCACAAACCCAATGTCCTCCTGTGGAAAGACTCCATTCACCTCTCCTGTCCAATGAGTAAGGTGACCAGTTTGGGCAGGACTGTCCCAGATTTCATAGACTTGCCCTGTGGGTTGATGAAAATAAAACAGAAGTCCTGGAATCACAGGGGTGCAAGGCATTGTCTGGCAGGAAGTTGGAGACCACCTGGTATACCATGCCACTGCCTCCTCACCAGACTGCACCTCACACCCCTACCTACCTACCTCTGCCTGCAGCAATGCTGTTGAGTTGGGAGGTGCAGGTGTCCTAGATTTCCTTTAAAAATAATATTTTCACTTCATATCAAGGAGCATGTAAGTCTTTGCTTGAGGGAGTGGGTTGGGTTTCTGTTCCCCAACCTCCATGAGTAGGAGAAATTATTCAAGCAGAGAACATTTGACCCTACAAGAAGAGTATTCTTGCTATGGCAACTCCCATATACATGATTTAGTCAGCACTTAAAAGCAGAATATACTGGTATACTATTACCATTAATGTGAAAAGCATGCCTATTAAGGCGAGAAGGTACCACTGATATACATAACAGTCCTGATGTGCAACAGAACAATGCACCAAACAAATATAACAAGTCTCTGTTCCAAAGATTTTACTGTCTAAAGGCAACAAATAGATTGCTGAACATTAAGAAATATGTAGAAGTATAGACTTACCTCTTGACCTTTTTTCCAGATAAAATGGGCCATCATAAACTATTGAAAGAAAGTGTCAAGCCCATTTCACCATCATTATAAAATGAACCTATATACTTCAAGAAAATCTCTTGGGAAGGAAGAAATTCCTAGATTAGCTAGCTAAACCACAGGAATTTGTTGTAGAAAATTAAGACAACATTTTGCAAGTTTAAATTTTCTTTTTATAAATATTTTTGAGCTCTAAAACTCAAGGTCAGATTCTCAACCTAGTTCTATTGCCTCATTTATTGATTTACAACAGCTAAAGACATACATTAGTTTTCTGGGTATTTTTATCTTTTAGAAAGAGATTTTTAAAAATGTTAAGAAAGGATAGGGAAATATGACACTTCCATTCCGTCTTCTTTCTCTGCTTCTGTTTGAATGCAGCAAGTTCATTAAGATTTTCAATGATAACACTATGACAAACTTGTCCTTAGTGCCTTCCAGTTATTATTTCTTCCTAGGTAATCATCTTCTCTACAATGCCACCTTGTTACAATGACGGTGAAAGGATTTGAACGTTTACAGTGTTTGTAATGATTACCTCTCTAAAAAGAATGTATCTACTGAAAAATGATTTATGTAAATTAAAGCAATTAACCTTATCTACTAATTTATGAACAAGAAATTCCCTTCACACTGATACAATTTTAGTATACAACTGTCTGCCTACAATTCGTCAACACTATACTCTTAAATTATAAATAACCCCTAATTCCAAACAAATGTAATTTGCCGGACTTTGTGTAGTCTTATACGTACTGAGAAGCTGTTTACAGAAGTTGCTGCTGTGCTACTTTGTAAGTTCTTAGCATCAGAACTTCTCCACATAAAAGAACTCTTGTAATCAGAAATTTACTTTGCAGGCAATAAAATAAAAACAAGAAGAAAAAATTACCACATACAACTTGGGCAAAACCCTTGTCTTTTACTACACTGGCTGAGAGTTTATAACTTAAAAAAGACACAAGACTGAGGCTGAAGGAAAAAGAAGAAAATCTGTCCATTCCAGGCTTAGGTTCACCTGCATATAAACAACAAGAAAATACTGAAAAGGAGGTAAAACTAGTGAGGAACAATTGTTTAAAAGAAGACAGATTTTTCTACCTTGTTTGTGTGCCCTTCTTCGAATCCTCATTTTAGGTAAAGAAGGCCAAGAGTAATTAAAAGGTGAATCAGAGTCTGAGTCCATTCTTTTTTGCTAAATAAACAGATCAGACAGCAGATACTTGAAGCTGCACTTTGTTGCTTTCAATAGCAAGTCAAGTCTAAATGTGATGTAAAATAAGGGAATGAACAAGGCAGGATCAAATTGCCCACTAAACACAGGGGAGGGAAAAGCTGTAAATGTTTGCTCTCTTCAGGCATCCAGGCATGTAGACAGATTTGGCTGTAAATATTAAGGGCAGAAACAAGGAAGTTAAAATATGAGAGCTCAGAGTGGGGCTGCTGCATTATGGTCCACAGCTATTTGAAAGGTCATAGCGTGCCAATGAATCATTAACTCACCTTTTCATTTTGATGTAAATGAAAACAATAGGAGTTAGGAATAAAAAAATCTGTCTAAAAAGTAAACAAACTATTACAATATTTTTCAAAGCTCTGTTTCTCTGCTGTGAACAGATCTTAATAATAAAATTGCACATGGGGAAACTTAGGCTAAAAGGTTTGAGCTTTAGAAACCAAAGATTTAGAAATCTAGAGATGATGCTAAGAACACCAAACATTCTGCTGGACAATATATTTCTCCAAAGCAATAGTTCCTCACCAGGATTTACAACCTTGGCAGACATTTGAATCTTGCAGCTGATAAAGCACTGATAACCCAACTCAATAGTCTAAATTAACTAGAAGCTTAGAATGTTATAAAGAAAGATTATACAGTCATTAGAGGAGCTCTCTTGCAAATAATATTTAGTCTGAATAGTATTTTCTCCTTCACACTGTCATCGAGTTAGACAGTGAATCAGAGGGACTTTGTAAAGCTGGCACCTTTACAGCACTGGTCTAACCCCATAGCAATGCACAATAGAGCTAGTGACTAATTTACAACAAATCCTCCATTCTTATACCGTCTCCCTGAACAACTCCTAGGCAATTAGTATTCAGTAAGGAACTCATTATCCCCTCCCCCAGCATCTTTACACTACACAAACCACATTTTTTAAACAGGCTCAAATGTGGGTATACAAGAGCTGATACAAAAATAACTATTTCTTAGCTGAACTCCACTAAACATTTATTTTAGTTACCCCACAATGTCTGTGTTTTTGTATTTCACATAAAGGAGGAGAGTGAATGTGGATCAGCTTAAATGTCAGTTTGGGAAGATTATGATATTTGAGCTTGTTAGCATTCTTCACTTCACTTCAATTATTTTTCAAGCTGGTGAGGTCTACAGTGCTACTTCTGTATTATGTTTCAAGTGATTCCCCATTCCATAGTTCTGTGGCAGATACCGATACATTTGCTGAAAGAAAATAATTCACTGAAAAAGCAAATACAATTCAAAAAGTGCAATTATACACACAATTTTCCAATTTTCGTGGATAAAAATACTAATGATTATGCAAACACTAAATAAAAGTGCCTGAATTATGAAAAATGTAATTTAATACAGCAATCATCTTTCTTTGTGTCAACTGGTTCTCTGCCTATTTTGTTAGGCCAGAGGCTGCAAGTGTTGGATTGTTACCTTAATATTAAACACTTGTGCACCCTTTGATTCAATATTTATACCAACAACCACTCCAGACAACAGTTAAGCTAAAAAAGGGTTACTGAGATTTAAATAAATTATTTAGGCATCAGCTTTGGAATAACCTAGACTCTAGGGGTGTGCAAAGCAGGCAATACTCAATTCAAATTTGGCTTGATTTGAGGGACAGTGATCAATTAGTTGATCTGGATCACTGTCCTGATTTGATTCAGCTGAATCTGAAGATTCTATTCTGATTCTGAGAATCAACGATTTGACCAAAGACACAGTTTTATATGTTTTTTCTATGTATGTCGAGGTACCCGGTGCAGCTCATGAACACAGATGGAGGGTGGATGGTGCGTCCTACAGAAGCACAGCTGAGCACACAGGAGACCCCCCATGCCTCCCTGGCTCAGAGATCAGCTGTGGAGGGACCCCAGGTGCCCCCCCAGACCCAGGAGGCACCAGTCACCAAGCCCGGGAGCAGCAGGGTTCCCTGTGTGCTCCGTGGCAGACCTGGAAGTAGGCCAGAAGTACTTCTGGTCCACTTTCAAGTCTGCTGCTGAGCATGTGAGGGGGTCCCGTGGGATGCTCCATCCACCCCACCATTTCAGCGTTCAAGAGCCATGCCTAGTACTTCAAGGTACATTGAAAAAATATATAAAGCTGTGTCTATAGCCAAATTGTCATATCTCTCTGAATTGATTCGGAGAGATTAATGGTCTCCTGATTAGATTCAGATTCGGAGATTCAGCCGCTGAAACAGGCTGAATCTCCTCTGAATGGAATCAGTGACCGAAGTTTCGCACAGCCCTACTAGACTCCCTGAATTTTTTAGTTTGAAATACAATCATACATCTCTCTCTCTCTCCAATATGGGAATTCCTGTACCTTTTACATGTAACAGCCACCTATAGTGGCCTGTCTTGAACTTTGATGACTTTTTTACAGGAAGGAACAAGAAATCTTATAATAGGCAAGTTTCTTATAAAGGAAGTTTCTTTCTAACCACAGGTGGGTGGCTTATGCCCATAAGCAAGAGAATGTATTCTTTTATACATTAATCCATTCTCACATAATTATAGATGTTCTCACTATATACATTAATCCAATCTCACATAATTATAGATGTTCTCATCAGGGAACTTCTGGAGGGACTAGACATGTTCAAATCAGCAGATCCTGATGATCTGCACCCCAGACTGCTTGAGGGAATTGGCAAAGGTCATTGCAGGACCCTTGGCACAGCTTTATGAGCACTTGTGGTGCTCTGGTGAGGTGCCAGAGGACTGGAAAAGGGCCAATGTGGTCCCCATTTTCAAAAAAGGGAGGAAAGAGGACCCAGGAAACTATAGGCGGGTTAGTCTTACCGTGGTCCTGCGGAAGTTCTTTGAGAAAATTATCCAGAAGCACATCTGCAAGGGATCAGCAGGGGAGATTATGCTTATGGGCAATCAACATGGGTTCATTAGAGGCAGGTCCTGTCAGACCAACCTGGTTGCCTTCTACAACCAGGTGACAAAAGCCTTGGATGCAGGTGTTACAATGGACGTAGTCTTTCTGGACTTTAGGAAGGTCTCCAACACCATCTCTGACCCCATCCTCATGAAAAAATTAGGCAACTGTGGTGTTGATGCCTACACAGTCAGATGAGCTGCTAATCAGCTGGAGGGCCACACCCAGAGAGTGGTGGTGGATGGGTCATTTTTGACCTGGAGGAATGTGGGCAGTGGGGTCCCCCAGGGCACAGTCCTCGGGCCCACACTGTTCAATATCTTTATCAGCGACTTGGACAAGGGGGTGAAAAGCAACTTGTTCAAGTTTGCAGATGACACTAAGATGTGAGGAGAAGTGAGCACACTAGAAGAGAGGAATAGGCTACAACTAGATCTCAACAGGTTACAGAGTTGGGCAGATGAGAATAGGATGGGTTTCAGTACTGACAAGTGCAAAGTGTTGCACCTGGGGAGAAAGAACCAGCAGCAGACCCACAGGCTGGAGAACTCCTTTCTTGTCAGCACAGAGGCAGAAAAGGATCTTGGAGTCACTACTGATTCCAAGAAGAACATGGGTCGCCAATATGGGGAAATGGTCAGGAAGTCTAACCACACCTTGTCATGCATCCATAGATGTATCATGAGCAGGTCCAAGGAGGTGATCCTCCCCCTCTGTGCAACATTATATATATAGTTATATATAGTTGGAGCACTGCATCCAGTTCTGGGCACCACACTTCAGAAGGGATGTGGATAGCATCGAGAGGGTCCAGAAAGAGGGCCACTTGCATGATCAGGGGGCAACAGGGTAGGCCCCACGAGGAGAGGCTACAGGAACTGAACCTGTTCAGCCTCCACAAAAGAAGGCTGAGAGGGGATCTGGTGGGATCTGGTGGTCACCTACAAACTTGCCAAGGGGGACCAGCAGGCAATGGGAGAATCCCTGCTCCCCCAAGCACCACTGGGAGTTACAAGGAATAACGGCCATAAACTAACAGAGTAGATTCAGGCTGGACATCAGGAGGCACTACTTCACGGTCAGGGCGGCTAGGAGCTGGAACCAACTTCCAAGAGAGGTGGTGCTTGCTCCTACCCTGGGGGGGTCTTCAAAAGGAAGCTAGATAATCACCTAGCTGGGGTCGTTTGACCCCAGCATCCTTTCCTGCCTATGGCAGGGGGTCGGACTTGATCTGCTTAGGCCTCTTCCAACCTTACCAACTATGAAACTAAGAATTCTTAACCTCAGTTTTATTCTGTGGCAGTGAGTCAGATAGGTGAATTACAAATTGCATCAAAAAGTAAAAATATAAGTCCTTTTGCTGGTTTTAAATGTATTATCTTTCAATCTTACCATTTAACACTTTATTCTTTTTGTGAGAAAGATTAAAGCATAGAAGGGCTTCATTTCCTTTCTCTATGGCATTTCTTTTTTATATGCTCCTGTAGTCCCTCCTTGTTTGTTGCCTCTCTAAATTAGTCACTTCTAATAATTGTAATCTATTTTAATATAATAGACCAGGCATGTATTTATGTTCCTCAGTATCCTTTTAACTCCTTCTATTCTGTTACATTTTTTTCTGAGAGAAGGGTAACCAGTGCCACATACAATAGTCAAGGTGAAGCCACACCATTAATGTGTTTTAGTGACATTAAATTACCATTTTATAGACCAACATGTTTAGTTGTCTGACTCTACACATTAAATAGACATTTTCACTGAGCTGTTCACAGTGACACCCAGCTCTTTCACCTAAATTATTAGTTATTTTAGAACTCACCATATGTATTAGAAGTTCAAATCAGTCATTTCAATGTGCATCAATTCCTGTATATTTGTAAAAACCAGTTACTATCTACCCTTGAAATGTCCATTCACCTAGTTTTGTTGCGTCTCCAAAATTCCTCAAAGCTTTTAGTAATGAGTCATGACCAAGAGAAATAATTGTGGCACCTGCAAATTTTACTTCCTCATTGCTCATTTCCTTCTCAGGATCATTAACAAGTATATTAAATATCAATCTGATTCCAAAATATTAACTAAAACACAAGTATTAAAAATTTGTGCTTTGATGAAAACTGACCATTCATCCCTCATTTTTGCCTTCTAACTCATAGCCAATTTTTGATCCATGACAATAATTCACTCAATGACTCCTACATTTCCAGAACAGAGACCTGTGAAGAACTTTGTTGAGGCCTTTCTGAAAATACAAATAAATCATCAACTGGTCTTCCTCTGACCATTATCTTACTGAGGCATTAACTGAATACTACTTTAATATTTTTTGCATTAGGGTATTGGAGATGAGCCACCCAAAGGCAATCTGCCTCCTCCTGCCACTTATTGCCATAGTACCTTTTTGAACAAAGTTTTCTTTCTCTCCGTTGTACAGTGAGGAGTTTCAGAGCTCCTTAAATGCCACCATTTATCCAAAACATGCACTGGTAGTGTTTGGCATGTAGCAAGAAAAGTGATTTGGCATCTTTTGAGATAAAAAGGTGATTTATAAATGTAAAAGGTTAGTCCTATATTCCATTAAAAATTCTTTTAATTATGTATACCAGGGTATAGATGTGAAGGAGAGATAAAGAACAGAATGTTGCTTGTGTGCAATACCTCAGATGAATGCTCTAGATAAATACTAATTTAACATTTTAAATTCTTTCATCCTGTGCTTGCCAAAACACACCAATGTGATATAAATGTTCTCTGGAAATATTACAACCTATTGTCTATTGTCTGACTAGTTTCTAAACTTGAAGTTATAGGGGAAGGAAATTCAGGAATGTGACCAGTTTGCAGTAGAGAACATAGTACAGCAGTCTCAGAAGCAGCTGTTTTATCTGTAATGAAAATTCTTAAGCTCCCTAAGGTCGAGTCTCTGTTCTCTGGATAATCGTCACCTTAGGAAGATATTTAAATGAACTGCATGGCTGAAGCACCAGTTCCTGATTGATGGCATAGAAAAGAAGATAAAATCTCAGTAAGCCAAAAACACCCACCTCCCCAATAGAGCTGCCACTTCAGCTAGGAAGAACACTATCAGCCATACTGAAGAGCAGGGTTGAGAAATGGCAGGAACTTACCAAACCGCAGCTCTCTGCTCCACACTCCCTTTGGTTTGGCCAAAACTTTCCTGAAGAAAGATCAGCCAACATGCCTGTACAAGACATCTCAATCTACACTTTGTTACAACAATGCAAATCATTGTAGGCAATAATTTCAAAACTTTATAGCAACTAAAAGCAAACCTTTGTTAACCATTGCCATACACAAAAATGACCTCAAACCAACGGTTACTCCTAGCTATATATAATGAAGATATTTAATATTTGGTCTGCTGTGTGCCTGAAGAATTACAACAATGGAACAATCAGTTTTCCTCTCAGTCTCACTTCACATAATCTACTTTCACCACTTGCTCTTCTCTTTGAAATAGCTGTGTGTTTCTTATGGAAGTTGGCAGACAAGATTCCTTGGGTGAATCTGATATCTTTTATTAGACCAACCCAAATAGTTCGAAAATAGTTATTAAGCAAGCTTTCGGGTTCAAAAACCCTTCGTCAGGCTAAAGAAGTTTCAGCAGTTGGTGTGTGCTCTTCCTGGATGGAATGAAAAGTAAAAAAGCCAGGGGCTGGGCTAGGGAGTCAGTTGCCAGGCAGATTATAATGTGTTAAAAATCCAAAGTCTATATTTAGTCCATGATCTCTAGTAGGTTGATGAAATGAAGCTCATAGGCTCGTCTCTGGGAAGTGTTGTGTAAGTTTCCCTTGAGGATCAGGACTGAGAGATTGGAGAGAGTGTGACCCTCCTGTGAGAAATGTACCCCCACCAGTAATTGGGTATTTCTGGTCTTTGATGGATTTCCAGTGTGCATTCATTCTGGTGCGCAGTTATTGTTTGGTCTCTCCTATGTATTTTCCATCAGGGCATTTGGTGCATTGGATGAGATATATTACATTTCTGGAGGTGCAGCTGTAAGATGCAGGGATGCTGATGGCTCTGTTGTGGGGTGTAGTAATTGTGGGGGTGGTGGAGATGTGTTGGCAGGTTTTATGGAAGTTGACATTCACGTTCTCTCTCTCTCTCTCTCTTTTTTAATTTTTTTGGAGTTCTATTAGAGAAACATCACAAAACCTGGTGACTTAAAAAACAGTTGTTTTCTCAGTTACCCTGTGTAGATTTGCATGTCTATCATCTTAGTGAGTACATACTATGTTTTTCCTTTCTTTTCTGCTTTCTCCTGATCATTGAAACCAAGTATATTTAATATGCTGGGGGGAAAGAGGCCAATGAAATACATAATTGCATTGTTATTCAGTTATTTATGAGATGTATGAATGTCATAGGCAATACAAAGTCAACTGGAGTCATTAACTAATGTTAAGACAAGATCTCTTTTAGGACTCTGCTTGCTTATGAATACAAGGCCCAAAAATTGGTATATACCCTATTGCTGCCCTCCCTACTACAATATTTAATTCATCTTTCACCTAAATAACACAGAAAAGTTTGGGGGGGTTTTGCATTTGTAAGCAATTATAACATATTATTAATGAATGTAGTATAAAGAACTCTTTTTTGATTGATTTCCCCATCTTGTGCCAAGTGTCTAAGGTAACTAATCTGCACAGATATCCATCTATTGTTGCTGCCTACAGAAACAGTGAAACCCAACCTGCATAGCAGAGAGTTAAAAAATGTAAGCTCAGTATTCTGGCAGACAACATTACTCAGGCCAGGAATGCACCAAGTATTATCTCATCAACATTCATCACTAGTGATGCCAGTGTCCCCATGACTGCATGACAGGAAAACAAAATGCACAGAAAAATACAAAAGTAGCACAGTAAGAAATAAGGAATCCACTGTGTTGTGGAGTGTATCACACACACACTCTTTCTCCCTCTCTCTCAGCCTTACTCAACCATTTTTTAATTGGCCCTGCAAGTGAAAGAATCATTAGTGTTTGACTTAAGAATTTTTTTTTGCCTCCACATTATTAAACCAGCAGTCAGATTCTTACCCAGGGAAGACTGAATTAAGGCAATTTCTAGGCCTAGACATTTTGGACACCTGTACACGTGACGGGGATTTAGTCCCCTAAATCAAAACAGTGGATTTTTAATTGTGACAATTAAAAGCCCGCCATTTCAATTTAGGGACTTCCATCACTGTTACGACAAGGGGACTGATCCCTTATTTTCTTTTTTTTGTGAAGCCTGCCCACTTCTCCTGCGGCCAAGGGGCGAGCTGCTGGTAGGCCAAGAAGCTCCTGACCTGCGGGGGGCCTCCAGTCCTTTCCTCTGCAGCAGTAGCACTGACTAGGACTACCCAGGTGGGCTACTGCTGGGCTGGGGAAGGCCCCAACTTGGAGGCTTCATGCCCGTCCACGCTGCATGCTATGCATCATCCCTGCTGCCTTCTCCAGCTGCCAGCACACCCAGCCACCCTCCTGCCACTTTTCCACGCTGCCCCAGAAGCAAGCAAGCCTATTCCTGGACAGCCCCAGATGGTGGGAAAGTGGCAGGGACGGTGCACAGGGCTCTGCTCCCCAGGCAGGCTCAGGGAAGAGTTGCATGGGCAGGCTCCTCTGGCAAAAAAAAAGGGGAGGGGCCCAATCCTTCCCCACCCCCACGGAACCTGCCTAAAGCCAGGGGCAAGCTACCAGTGGGTTCTGACCTGCAGGGGACCCCAGTCCTTCCCTCCACAGCAGTGGTGCCCCCTGGGGCCACCTGGGTAGGCTGCTAGCTGCAAGACCCTGAACGGATCAAAAGTGACTACAGAACTCTGGGTGCAAGGGTGAAGGGGACGGCAACTCAGGTGGTGTTCTCTTTGATCCTTCCAGTCAAGGAACAGGGACTGGGAAGGAGCAGGTGCGTCCTGCAAATCAATGCCTGGCTGCACAAGTGATGTTGACAGCAGGGCTTTGGCTTCTTTGACCATGAGATGAAGTTCCAAGAAGGACTGATAGAAAGAGACTGGATCCACCTGACAAAGAGATGAAAGAACATCTTTCTGTGCTTATTCTTCCTGAGAAATCAGGGCAATCGACTAGTTACCTTAGGTGCCTGTACACAAATGCACAGAACCTGGAAAACAAGCAGGAAGAATTAGAAGTCCTTGCAGAGTCATGGAACAGTGACATGATTGGAATAACAGAGACATGATGGGATGGTTCGCATGACTGGAGAACTGTCATGGATGGGCATAAACTGTTCAGGAACGACACACAAGGGAGAGGAGGAGTTGCACTTTACGTAAAAGCTGTAGGATTGCTCAGAGCACCAGTAAGAAACTGAAGATAGACCTGTCAAAAGTCTCTGCGTTAGGATCAGGGGAGAGCAACTAGAATGATGTCGTGGTGGGAGTCGGCCATCGACCACCAGACCAGGAGCAAGTGGTGGATGAGGCTTTCTTCCAACAATTAGTGGAAGTTTCCTGATCACAGGCCCTGGTTCTCATGGTGGGGGACTTCAAACACCCTGACATCTGCTGGGAGAGCAATACAGCAGTGCGCAGGCAATCCAGGAAGTTTTTGGACAGTGTTGGGCACAACTTTGTGGTACAAGTGCTGGAACAACAAACTAGGTGTCATGCTCTTTTAGACCTGCTACTCACAAATAGGGAAGAATTAGTGAGGAATGTACTAACTAGTCACTAGTGAATGGGAATCATAAGATGATTGAGTTCAGGATCATTAGGAAAGGAAGGGTGGAAAGCAGCAGAGTAAGAACCCTGGACTTCAGAAAAAGCAGACTTCAGTTCACTCAGGGAACTCACGGGCAGGATCCCTTGGGTAGCCAGTTTGAGGGGGAGAGAAGTCCACGAGAGCTGGCTCTACTTTAAGGAAGCCTTACTGAGAGTGCAGGAACAAACCATCCTGATGTGCAGAAAGACTAGCAAGTATGGCAGATCAGCTTGACTTAACAAGGAACTCTTTAGTAAACTCAGCCACAAAAAGGAAGCTAATAAGAAGTGGAAACATGGGCAAACAACTAGGGAGGAGTATAAGAGTATTGCTCAGACATGCAGAGATGAAGAGAGGAAAGCCAAAGTGCAATTGGAGTTGCAGCTAGCAAGAGATGTGAAAGGTAACAACAAGGGTTTCTACAAGTATGTCAGTAACAAGAGGAGGAGGACCAGGAAAAGTGTGGGTCTCTTACTGAATGGGGGAGGCAACCTTGTTACAGAGGATGCAGAAAAGGCTTAAGTGCTCAATGCCTTATTCACCTCAGTCTTCATAGACAAGGTCAGCTTCCAGACTACTGCACCTAACAGCACAGTTTGAGAAGGAGGTGAGAAGTCAGCAGTGAAAGAACAGGTTAGGGACTATTTAGAAAAGCTGAGCATATACAAGTCTATGGGGCCAGATAGGATGCACTCAAGTTGGCTGACATGATTGCTGAGCCACTGATCATCATTGTTGAACGTTCATGGTGATCAGAAGAGGTCTTGGATGACTGGAAAAGGAAAAACATAGTGCCCGTATTTAAGAAAGGGAAAAAAGGAGGATCCAGTTAACTACAGATCAGTTAGCATTTCACCTCAGTCCCTGGAAAAAAATCATAGAGCAGATCCTCAAGGAATCCATTTCTAAGCACTTAAATGAAAAGTTGATTAGGAACAGTCATCATGGATTCACTGAGGGCAACTCATACCTGACTAACCTGATTGCCTTCTACAATTAGATAACAGGCTCTGTGGATGTGGGAAGACCAGTGGATGTGATATACCTTGATTTTAGAAAGTCTTTTGATACAGTTTCCAACAACATTCTCACAGGTAAGCTAAGGGAGTACGGGATGGATGAATGGGATGTACAGTGGATAGAAAACTGGCTGAAGCATCAGGCTGAGAGGGCAGTAATCAATGGCTTGATGTCTAGGTGGCAGCCGGTATCAAGTGAAGTGCCCCAGGGGTCAGTCCTGGGGCTGGATTTGCTCAATATTTCATCAACGGCCTGGAAGATGGCATAGAGTGCACCCTCAGCAAATCTACAGATGACACCAAGCTGAAAGGAGTAGTAGATAAACTGAAGGGTAGAACTAGGATTCAGAGTAACCTAGACAACTTGGAGGCTTGGGCCAAAAGAAATCTCAAGGGGTTCAACAAGGACAAGTGCCTAGTCCTGCACTTAGGAGGGAACAATCCCACACACCAATACAGACTGGGGGCTGACTGGCTAGGCAGCAGCTCTGCAGAAAAGGACCTGGGGGTTACAGTGGACAATAAGTTGAATAAGAGCCAAAAGTGTGCCCTTGTTGCCAAGAAGGTTAGTGGCATACTGGGCTGCATTGGTAGGAGTGTTGCCAGCATGTCAAAGGAAGCGATTATTCTCCTCTATTCACCACTAATAAGGCCATATCTGGCATACTGTGTTCCGTTTTGGGCCTCCCCCCCCACAGAAAGCATGTGAGCAAACTGAAGAGAGTCCAGTGGAGGGCAACAAAAAATGGTGAGGGAGCTGGGGAGGGCATGATTTCTGAGAAGCTAAGGGAACTGGGCTTATTTAATCTAGAGGAGAAGACAGAGGGGATTTAATCGCAGCCTTCAACTACCTGAAGTGGTGTTCAAAATAAGATGCAGCTAAACTGGTCTCAGTGGTAACAGATGACAGAACAAAGAACAACGGTCTCACACTGCAGCAAGGGAAGTTTACGTTAGCTATTAGGAAGAATTTTCTCATTAGGAGAGTAGTAAAACACTGGAAAAGGTTACCCAGAGAGGTTGTGGATTCTACTTCCTTGGAGGTTTTTAAGACCTGTCTAGACAAAGCCCTGGCTGAGATGATCTAGTTGAGGATGCGCTTGCTTTACACAAGAGGTTGGACTAGATCACCTCCTGAGATCCTTTCCAACCATAATTTTCTATGATTCTGCGAAATAGGGGCAGTTACCAGATGTTAAGCACAGCTGGAACGAAAAAACAGCCTAGAATAGGGGAAGAACAGGTTAGAGCAGGGGTGGGCAATTATAACAGGTGGAGGGCCACCTAACCAGGTTTAGTGAATTTTCAAGGGCTGCATGGGTAGCCCCACCTCTTACTAGTTGCCCTGTCCCCTGGTTGCCATTTTAGGACCAGAAGCCCCACCCCAATTCCTGACCTTTGCTACCAGAAGTCCCACTCCTTACACACCCCCTTCTCTCCCAACCCCACAAAATACTCCTTTTGTAGGGGAAGGCTGTCATCTTAGAAACAGAAAAAAAAACAATTTTACACTAGAAGTCAAGCACCTACTATAACATATTTTGATTTTATTACAAAAAATATTTTTGTCATATGTGTTTGCATACCATATATAGAGGTGATTGCATACTAACTCAAAAATACATTCTTAGTCTTGTATATTGTATTGAGGGAGGGTGTGTGTGTGTGTGTGTGTGTGTGTGTGTGTGTGTGTGGAATGTAGGGGTGTATGGTGGGGTCTAGGAGGGTATGTTGTGGGGGCTTTGTGAGGGGATGTGACTGTGTGTGGGGGCAATAGGGTATGTTGGGGGGTGTATATGCGGGCAGTTGTAGGGGCAGGGTGTGGGTGTGTGATGGTAGGGGGTGTGTGATGACCACACCCCCACAATCCTGTTATGGTATACGGCCCTGCCAGGTGGCGGCAGCAGCAGGTGGGTATGCTTGTGCCCAGCGCAGGCACTGGTGCCTGTCAGTACGCAGCTCCGGCCAGCACTGCATATCACAGCGAGCAGCACAGCCCCCACTGGGCCATCTCCATCTCTGGTGCTCCCCGCTGCACACACGCAGCCCCCACACTCATGCAGCAAGCACAGGAGGGAAGTTCCACACACTGGAGCCAGTTGCCTTCCCCACCCCCTGCCATGCAAGTTCAGGGAGTGGCAAAGGCAACCAGAAGGTGGGGCTTCCCTCCTATGCCATGAGTGTAAGGACTGCACATGCACAGCAGGGAACATTAGCAACAGAGATGACCTGGCAGGGACTGCACACCTCACCATGATGTGCAGCACTGGCCAGAGCCACACAGTGCTGGACACCAGTGACTGTGCCAGGCACAAGTACCCCGAGCACCCTCATCTGCTGCTGCCTGCCCAGGCTGCATGCCATAAGGGAGTCCCCACCCCAGCTCTGGGCTGCTGCTGTCCCCCTGGACACAGTCTCCATACTGCTGCCAGCCCCAGCCCCAGCCCCATGCTCCCACTCAGCTGCAGCTCCATCCCTGCTGCTTCTATACTTACTGCCCAGAGTGAGCGGGATGTCAAGGAAGCCAGGCAGGTCCCTGGTGGTTGCAACAGTAGCAGCAACAACTCTGCCAGGAAGCTTCCTGCTGGCTGGGCCTTTCTGTCCTCCATGGTGGAAACGAGGCACAATAGGGTATGTTGGGGGGTATACATAGGCACCTTGCTCCTACCCTCATGGGTAGAAGGGCTGGGTGGGGTACAACTCGGTGGGTGCCACGGACCAGATAAAAGCGCCTAGCAGGCCAGATCTGGCCCACAGCCATATTTTGCCCACCTCTGGGTTAGAGATTACTTAGAGAAATTAAATGCTTTCAAGCTAACAGGCCACTGAAGGAACTGACTGTGATCATTTCAGAGCCACTGACTATCTTCTTGGACAACTCATGAAGGACAGGTGAGGATCCAGATGATTGGAAAAGGGAAAATATAGTACCCATTTTTAAGAAAGAGAAGAAGGAGTACTTGGGGAATTATAGACCAACCAGTCTGATTTCAATACCTGGAAAGATCATGGATCAGGTCCTCAAGGAACCTATTGTGAAGCACCTAGAGGAGAACATGGTGATCAGGAACAAGGTGATCACCTTGGATTCACCAAGGGCAAGTCACCCCTCACCAACCTGATTTCCTTCTATGCTATGTGCATGGAGGGAGAGCACTACATACAATATACTTTGAGCGTCAAAAGCCTCTCTGAAATGTCTCTCACAACATTATTACAGTGGTACCTCGGTACTCGACTGCCTTGAAAAATCGTTGAATTTGGTACTCAACGCATTTTGACGAGAAAATTTTGTCCCGGTATTCGTCGTTTGCTTGGTACTCGACGCGCAAGCGAGAACTTGTCGGCGGAGGAGGCAGCGGTGCCTGCTCCCTCCTGAACTTTGCTGCTCGCTCTGCTCTGCTCTGGAAAGGCGACGTCGCCGTCGCTGCCCGGCCCCGCACTCCCTCTCGCCCTCCCCTGGGCCCCGGCGCAGCCAAGCCCTCACCTGCAGAGAGAAGGGGGCGCGGGGAGGACTGTTTGTTTGGTACTCGTCGTTTTTGGTACTCGTTGCGCCTCCCGGAACCAATTAACGACGAGTACCGAGGTACCACTGTATTAACAAACTAAGAAAACGCAGACGAGACAAAATTACTGTAAGGTGGATATATAAAACTGCTGATATAACTGATCATCATGCTCAACAAGTAGTCATCAATAGTTCAATGACTAGATCGGAGACAGTATCAAGCAAGGTTTTCAAGGGGTCTGCCCTAGCTCTAGTATTATTTAACATCTTCATTATCTGATTGGATGAGGGGATTGAGTGCGCACATAGTAAATTTGTGGATGACATCAAGTTGAGTGGAATTGCAGACGCTCTGGAGGGTAGGGCTAGAATCCAGAATGACTTGGACTAGAAAAATGGTCAGTAATTAATCATAAGAGATTTAACAAGGACAAGCGCAAAGTCCTTCAGTTAGGACAGAATAACTATATACACACAAGCGTGAACTATGGAAAAACTTGCAAGCTTCAGTGCTGCTGAAAAGGACCTAGACACAGTATTCCAGGTGAGTTATATTATAATAGAACAAAAACTTAGTATGAGCCAACTGTGTTCTTGTTGCAAAAAAGCCTACAGCATATTGGGTTGTATTAATGTAAGTGCCAATTGCAAATCAAGGGAAGTGATTCTTCCACTCTATTCAGTGCTGATAAAGACCCACCTGGAGTGCTGTGCCATTTTAGGCCCCACACTTCAAGAAACATGTGGACAGATTGGAAAAAAAAAAAAGAGTTCAGTAGAGAGCGATAAAAATTATTAGAGATCTGGGAAGCATGACATAGGAGGACAGGCTGAAAGAACCAGATTGTTTAGTCTGAGAAAGGAAGACTAAGAGGAAGATTTGATAACAGTCTTCAAATACTTAAAGGGTGACTATAGAGAGGATGAAGATAGACTAGTCTCTATGGCCAGGACTAGAAGCAATGGCCTCAAGCTTCAACAGAGGAAATTTAGCATAGGGATTAGTAGGAACTTTCTGACTATGAAGGTGATCAAGCATTGGGACATGCTAGAGAAGTTGTGAAATCTCTATCCCTGGATACTGTCAAGAGCAGGTTAGATAAACATGTATCTAGGATGGTTAGTCAGGGATGATTCTGCCTTGAGGGGGGCTGGATTACATTACCTTGTGAGGTACCTTCCAGACCTACTTTCCCATGATTTTATGTACTTGTTAGATTTGGATTTTTCACTATCTTGCCTGCAAAACTGCTCTGATACTATCCTGGAAATAAATGTCCAAATATTTCTTGTCTTTTCATAAACCTTGAGAAAATTACAGGCCAGGAGAGTCTTCCTATTAGGAGTATGTCTAGAGAGCAGTTACAGAAATGACTGTAAGATAGCCTGGATACAAACAGCAGTCTAGCTGTAACAGCACAGAGGTTGGAATTGGCCATAAAAGAAGCAGGCTACATTAGCCCAAGTAGAGATCTGTGTTTCCATGGCTACTAATACCTATACTGGCTGCACTGAGAGCAGAGGCAGGCAAAATATGGCCCATGGGCCATATCCAGCCCACCAGGCACTTTCATCCATCCTGCAGCACCCACCAATGAATTGTACTATCATCAAGGATGGGCACAAAGTGCCTACATATACAGACACCCCGCAACTAACCCTATTCCACCTTGCTCCCACCCTCAAGGGTAGAAAGGTCTGGCCTAGCCAGCAGGCAGCTTCCAGGAGAGGCTGCTGTTGCTGCTGCTGTAACCACTAGGAACTTGCTCGGCTTCCTTGGTGTTTTGCTTGCTCTGGACAGCAGGTAGAGAAGTGGTAGGGGCAAGGGTGGAGCTGCAGCTGGGCAAGAGCATGGAGCATGGGGCTGGGGCTAGCGGCAGCATGAAGCCTGCACCTAGGGGGACAGCAGCAGCACAGAGCTTGGATGGGCAGGGTGTGGGTGTGAGGGGGTATGGGAACCCCCTATCCACTCCCTCTATAGGGTGCAACCCTGGCAGGCAGCATTAGGTGAGGGCGCTTGGGGCGCTTGTGCAGCTCCAGCTAACACTACACATTGCAGCGAGGAGCACAGCCCCTGCTGGGCCATCTCTATTGCCAGCAGTTCTTGCTGTGCACACACAGCCCCTGCACTTGCACAGCACAGGAAGGAAGCCTCATGAGCTGCAGCCAGCTTCCTTCAGAGCTCCCTGGACTTGTGGGGCAGTAGGCAGAGAAGGCAGCTGGATTGAACACATAGGGCTTTCCTCCCGTGCTGCGTGTGTGCGGTGGGGAGCCCTGGTGATAGAGACAGCCCAGCAGGGGCTGCACTTCTTGTCACAATGTGCAACATTGGCCAGAGCTGCATGCCACCAGGCACCAGCACCTGCACCCAGCATGAGCTCACCCACCTGCTGGGGATGTGCAACCCCCCACATATACACATCCCCAACACATCCTATTGCCTCCCACACAGCCACAACCCCTCACAACTCCCCCCCACACACCCCCAGACCCCATCATATGCACACACCCCACCACACACACAACCACACCCCCACACACAATATACAAGACTAAGAATTGTTGAGTTATTATGCCATCACCTCCATTATAAACTATGCAAACACAAATCATGACAAAAATATTTCTGTACTAAAATTAAAATGTTATAGTAGGTGTTTGACTTCTAGGATATGATTTGTTTTTTTCCTGTTTCTAAGATGGCAACTCCCCCCCACCTCAGGAGCATTTCCTGGGGGGGTGGGGGTAGAGGCTAGCACACAAGCGGAGGGACTTCCAGTGGCAAAGGTCAGGGGTTGAAGTTGGACTTGTAGCCGCAACATAGCAAACAGGGAGCGGGGCAAGTGTGAAGGGGCAGGGCTACCAATGCAGACCTCAAAAGTTTACCAAACCTTGTGAAGTTGTCCTTCACCTGAAGGACTCAACTGCCCACCCCTGACCCAGATGTAGGCTATAGGCACATATTTACTTTGTAGTCAACAGAATTTATAGTAACAGTGGAGCAGACACATGGCGCACACAGAAATACCACACAGTAAATTAGTGGTGCTCTATTTCTTGGTCCCATGGGTCACATAAATAATGATAAAGACTGGTCCACAAGCCAGATCCCACAGAGTGGGTACCTAAGCCTGATGCAATACAGAATCAGTCCATGGATATTATCCAGACTCAGAGTAGTCCCATGCACCAACTCCATGACACAGGGCCATGTTCCAGCCTGTGAAGCTGAGTATGTTAATGAGAAATTTGCCAGCAGAGGAGTAGTAATTAATGCTGCCACTGCCCCCCACTGCCAAATTTCCAGACCTGTGGGGAGACCCACAACCTGGAAGACATGGCCTTTCATGGCAGATCTGGCCTGAAGGACTGGAAGTTGAGCACCAGTGTCATTCACATGCAGGATAAAATTACCCCTTGAAAAAGTATGCAGTAATTTCAACATGTGGGGAAGTTACTGTGTAGTATTCTGTATCCATCCTCTTAGTCAATTCCATCCTACACCAGCAATTTGCTAAATGCCAACTGGCTGCCCCACTATCTAATAATTATATTATGTAGTAGCCCTGACTTAAGTGAGAAATTGCAAGGGAAAGAATGATCTTAAGCCATACATTAAAAAGGAATTTGAGAAGTGGATTAATATTTAGAATTTCACCATTTAAGTCAGCCCTCCCGACCCCGCTTCACTCACCACCTGCTCCCCTAGCCCCCTGCCTGCCCCAGCTCCTGGCACCTTCAAAAAAAAGCCCCGGTGCTCACTGGGTGCTGCCAGATGGGGGCAGGAGGGAGGGGGTGATTCCCTCTGCCCCCCACCACCCCACAATGCTGCAAGGTCCCCGACACCCCCCTGATCCCTTGGCCCCACCACAGGTGCCCCGCCCTGGCCAGCTCCAGCTCTTTAAGAAAAAAAAAACAAGAAAAGCCCCAGGACTCTGTTCCTGCAGCGGCCTTGGGCTTTGGGGGGCTCATGCAAAGCCTCCCAAGTGGTGCAGAGCAATGGGGGGCAGCAGGGATCGCCCCCCACCAGCAGGAGTGGTGAGTGCAGGGCTTTCCTCAGGGTTTTTTTTTTGTTTTTTTTTTAAGGGCTGGATCTGGCCCAGGCAGGGCACCCTTGAGGGGTCTAGAGGAGCGAGAGGCTCATGCAGAGCCCCCCAGGCAGCATAGGTCAGCAGGGATCGCCCCCCACCAGCAGGAGCAGTAGGGGGAGGGGGATTTCCTGGGGGGGTTCTTAAAGGGCTAGACATGGCCCAGGCGGGGTACCCGTGAGGGGTCTGGGGGAGCGACAGGCTCATGCAGAGCTCCCCCACACAGCATGAGGCAGTGGGGGGCAGCAGGAATCCCCCCCCACCCCAGCAGCACCCACTAAACTGGAGCTTTTTTTTTTTTTTTTTTTTAAATAAGTCCATGAGCTGGGGTAAGCAATGCAACCATTGATGGGCTGGGAGAGCAGGCAGGGGATGGGCCTGGCAGCAGCTGAATCTCCAAATCAGATTCAGCCAAACTGAATCAGGACAGTGATTTGAATCAACGAATCGAATCACTGTCTCCCAAACTGGCCGAATCCAAAGTGAATACTAGCCACTTCGCACAGGCCTACAAACTATATTTGATACAAGGAACATGGCTCTGTTTCAAAAGGGGTAGCAAAACAACTGGCCCTATAGTGTGGTGGTTAGCATGCCCTCCTAGAGAGCCAGAGAAATGGAGGGAGCCCTAGATCCCAAAGCAAGGGGTCCTAGAGCCCAAGTTCTCTAGCACTTGAAATGAGTGTCCTAGCTATTTAGCTACTTGGATCAAAGGATGGTTACTTGGCCCTTGTCTGTGAATAAGCCCTGTTAATCATGGGTTTTGGTCAGCTATATTTTCAGGGATCTGAAGGTCACTGCACATCCAAAAGATGCATACACATATGGCCAGTGCACATCCCACTGCACATGCCCAGTCCATGTGTAGTCTGTCTGCAGCTAGAAAGCTACACATGCAAGAACAGAACTCCCACCTACAGTGTGTATGGCATTTCTGGTGCTTAGATGAGAGGAAATGCTACTTGGATGAGCAGAAAGGGAAGAAAATTCCACTGTAATTCTGTATTTTATATATCTTGCTAAAATATTTGTATGAGAGTGAAGTGGGGCCAAGTAGGCAGCAGATAGGCAAAGAGGTCAATTTAAACATCAGAATGAAGGGACTCTTGTTGAAAGATTGTTTCATCATGCAACTTTGTTTGGGATTTTCAGCAGGGGAGGATAAACATTTCTGGGAAGCCAGACAGCAACTTGTTCATTTTTATTTCTGTCTTCCGTTTTTTTTTTTTGTTAAATGCTACTTGAGTTGTAATGGCTGAAACAAATCTAGAGAGGATAAAAAACTGAGAGCCAGAACAAAGTAAGTTTATTTTAATGCTTAGTATTTTTTCATAAGAATTTCTCCATGGATGTTTAAATAAGCTCTATGCAGAATCGCATGCTTAGGACAACTTTCTCATTTTAACAGAAGAGAACATACTTCTCAGGTTTTCTGAAGTCCTTGACTGTTAGGAAATGCCCAATATTTAATTGCTTATAGATAGAGGTCTACCCAGCTCGAGGTGGTGACTGTCCATTTTGCAGGCAAATTATGGGACCGGTCACCATTTTCACAGGGTTATAATGGTGGGGCCCCATCATGCCTCTTATTGGCCAAGTGACCCTGGTGGGCAAGTACCCAGCCACTGTTTGGTGGGAGGCTAATCCATAACCCAGCCCACACCGCTGATTGGTGGAAATGAATCGGGCCACATAACAGGCAGCTCTCTCAGCCAATCAGCATCAAGGGGCAGGAGTGACAGCTATCTTGCCTGCTCACCTTCCTGCCAGCAGCTGCTTTCATGCCAGGCTTTGGAGATGGGAGGACTACTGGCTCTCACTGGGGAGCCAGCATGTTATTTTTAGCAAGTTTTTTTTGTTTCCCACGATTTTGCAGAGATTGCCTGACTTCATGATTTACGCAAAAGCACAATTTGAGTAGGTTCCTACTTATAGATGACACCATGTTAGCATTGCTTCTTTCCCTGTCCCTCTCCCCTGAAATAAACTGGGTCAGTTCTCCAAGACTGAAAAATACTTGTGGCAGATTTTGTGATAAACCACTCTTCTAAAGGGCAGTCAACAGAGATACAAAAAGCAGCTCTTAAAAATCAGGAGTGGTCTGCAAACAAAGGCTGGGTAGATACCAGAGATATTAAAGTATTTCTGAGGCAATAAAATTTCCTCCATTATTATGTTGCTCTGCCATTTTCATGCTATCCACCTTTCATAAAATTAAACTAAAGATAGGCATATCTGAGTCTCTTCCCATTGGAAAGGGACTTTCTTAAGCATCAGCACTGCTTCTGTTGATTTATTAAGGGTACTGACACAGGCCCCATCACCTTAGAACTAGGTACCGCATCAGTGAGGTGGGGAGGTGCTATTACCCTGATTTTAACAAATAAGAAACTGATGCACACTGGGAGGTTAAGTGACTTGCCCATGGTCATACCAGAAAATTATACTGGAGCTGAAACTAAACAAGAGTCCTTGAAGCCCTGAAGTAGTGTCCTGCCCAGTGGACCCTCCTTCCTCTCTTAAAGCAAGAAAAATGAAACAAAACAGTTCAAATATCTGTCACAAAATTCTCACAATCATGTCACCAGCCAGTTAAAAAAATAATAATATCAAAACTTTATATAAAATTGCTTCTTGTGGTAACCACCCAAATGTATATTTAACAACAGCTGCTTCAGTTATGAACATTTTGCCCATCTCTAAGGTCACACGAACAGCATCTAAAGACCTTTTACCAAAATAAGGAGTAGTAATCATTTACAGATCGACAAAAGCCAAAACATTCTCTAAGCACAAAACATCTAAAAAGCAGATCAGTGCTTCTTTTTATTTAAAAAAAACCCAAAACATAAAAAACAGTTTAAGGCTTACCAACCACAGTTAGGAAATCTAATTAAGAACAACAAATCGTCAATATTGAAACCAGATTTTATACAGATTACACTGCAAACTAGAGGTTTATACAGAAGAGAAGATCTTTACTTTCTTTTTCCTTAAGCTGACATGTGGTTTAACTGGGATTTCTAAAGAAACCGTGAAAAATCAAAGAGCAGAATCCCCTAAAAGTTTTCCGGCTGCCTGGTCACGCACAGAGATTTGACAAAAAACTGGCTTCTATGTTTTTAGCTTTCAGATTCCAAAATGTTGCTTACAGAATTTGTTCACTCTCCTACAGCCAACAAGGATGATGCAAAACCCACTGCCAGATCACTGCACTATAATTCCATGAAAAAAATAAACAAATGTTTTGAAAACATTTTTTTTTCTATGCATATGGACTTCTGATATTTTGAGGAGTAACACTCCTCAAAAAAAAATGTAGTGTTTCCATGGAAAATAAAAATATATATTTTTAACTGGGAAAAGCAGTTTTATAAAATGCCTCAGCTACATCCTCCTTCTCAAGCCAAGCTAAGCAAAACAGGAAAGAAAGAGTTTAAAAGCACCAGCCATTTTACTGCAGTTACGTGCCAAACAGTAACAGAATTCAGCTGTTATTTCCCAGACACAAACCCAAACTGTGAGGAGTTACAAACCTGAGAAATTTTACAATTTTGTGTAAGGAGACATGTTTTGATACTAAAATTTCAAAAACACTCTTTTTACTTTTTCTTCTACTCACTCTTTCCAATTGGCTATTTATTTTTCTCTCATTTTTTTTAGTTAATTTCTTGTTCTTTCACTGCAAGAAAAAAAAGTCTTTTTTTTTTTTCCCTGTTTGTTCTATGGAGGGGATAGGAGGGTTAATTAACGCTGGCTGATAGGGCTGTGCGAAACAGCAGAGTTTTGTTTCGACCAGCATTTCAACATTTCGACAGAACAGTGTTTCATTTTGACTTTTGTTTAGAGTCAAAATGGCTGTTCCGTTTGGTTCTGTCGCAACGTTTTGCCATTTCAACCGTTTCAACATTTCACCCATAGGATATAGTGGGGAAGGTCGAAACAGGCTATAACTTTGTCATTTCTAACCAGATTTGGGTGAAACTAGCAGGAATGGTAGCCCCTTCTGAGGGCATAAAGTGTGCCGAGTTCCAAGAAGAAAGGTGCAGGGGATTTAGAGAAACTGCACTCCAAATTCTTGAGAGCCAAACTTGTGTCATATGTATGTGTTGAGCCACAACAGCATGAACACTACAGGAATGGTAACTACTGCTGAGGCCAGAAAGCCTGTCACGTTTCAAGGAGATAGGTGCAGGGGGTTCGGAGAAACTGCACCCCAAAATCCTGAAAGCAATCTCACGTCACATGTATGTGTTCAGCCACAGTGGGGTCAAAACTGCAGGCATGCTAGCCACTGCTGAGGCCTGCCAAGTTTCAAGGAGATAAGTGCTGTGGTTTCGGGAAACTGCACCTCAAGATGCAGATGAGCAAAACTTGTGACATGGGTTACACTGTGTGTTAAGGTGCAGCAGGGTGAAAGCTGCAGGTCTGCTAACCCCTGCTGAGGCCACAAAGCCTGACAGCTGTCAAGGAGATAGATGCAGGGGTTCTGGGTTTTGGGGCCCTGCACCTCTGGCCACAGGCAGGCAAAACTCAGGTACAGGGGGGTTCTGGGGCCCTGCATCCCTAGCTGCTCAGAGGCAAAACTCGCATCATGAGGGCTTGTGCAGAGAAGGGCCACTCATATGATCAGAGACTTGCACAGCAAGCCATACAAGGAAAGGCTGAGAGATCTGCAACTCTTCAGCCTGAAAAAGAAAAGGCTGAGAGGGGACTTAATCGCAGCTTACTGCTACATCAGAAGCGTACATCTAGGGCCTGGTGAACAACTGTTCACCAGGGAACCCTTGGGGAAAACTAGGAGTAATGGTCACAAACTCCTGGAAGATTGTTTCAGGCTCAAAATTAGGAAAAACTACCTCACAACTAGGGTGTCCAGATTGACCACTACTCCTAATTTTCCTAAGGGTGCCCTGGTTGTTCACCAATCCCTAGATGTAGGCTTCTGATGTAACAGTAATCTGCTACCCCGTCCCTTCTCAGCCTTCTCTTTTTCAGACTAGAGTCCCAGGTCTCTCAGCCTTTCCTTGCCGTGCAAGTCTCTGATCATATGGTTAGCCCTTCTCTGGACTCTCTCAAGCTTTACCACATCCTTGTTAAAGTACAGAGCCCAGAACTAGATGCAGTACTCCAGCTGTGGTCTCACCAATGCTGAGAAGAGCCGAGTAGAGCAGAAGAATCACTTCTGTGCAATGGTTTTGCTGGAGATGCATCAATTGATGCATAACAGTGTATTGTTGGCCCTGCTGGCTACAGCATCGCACTGCCAGCTCATGTTCATACTGTGGTCAGTTATTATCCCCAGGTCTGTGGTGGCAAGTGATGGGGGATTTTCAGTCCTACTGCATGATGAGAGGCAACAGTTGCACAAGCACTCATGTCATGAGTTTTGCCCATCAGCAGCTAGGGGTGCAGGGCCCCAGAACCCCCCTGTACCTATCTGTTTGACAGCTGCAGGATTCATGGCCGCAGCAGGGCCTAGCAGCCAGGCCTGCAGTAGTTTCCATTCCCCTGGGCCCCAAGACAGACTGTTGCACAAGCACCCATGACACGAGTTTTGCCTGCCTGTGGCCAGAGGTGCAGGGCCCCAAAACCCAGAACCCCTGCATCTATCTCCTTGACAGCTGTCAGGCTTTGTGGCCTCAGCA
>JAGPOW010002514.1:23925816-23989688 GCA_030014935.1 Caiman crocodilus | reverse complement strand
AGCTTCCTTAGCCTGACAAAGGGTTTTTGAACCCGAAAGCTTGCTTAATAACTATTCTCCAACCATTTGGGTTGGTCTAATAAAAGATATCAAATTCACGCAAGGAACCTTGTTTGCAGAATAATGTGCATTTGTAGCCCGCACATTTCCCCAAACCAGCGTACCAGTGGGCAGAACACTAGAAAGTTGTACAACACGCTTTTATGTTATTGTTATGGACCAACTGTAAATGAGCTCTTGAAATTAAAGGGACAAGCTACAAAAAGTTTATGTTGATTCATAAACTAGATTATGGATATGAAAAACAGTGTTTAAATCAGCACAAATTCTGAGGATGTGCCTAACACAGGAGAGCTCAATTCCTGTACATTTTCCTAAGGAGGTTTCATGCATTTTTTAAAATTAGCTTTTGCATTTTCAAAAATGGTGGTGAAAAATAACATCTTTTATGTCATTCCCTTTATAGTTTCTTCTACAAAACCTACTGTGGGAAAGGATACAGAGCACACAAAAACTTGTTCACATTTTGCAAGTTTTATCCAGGCAGACACCAGTACTATCATGAAATGGTGAAGAGTGGTAAGAAAAAGCTGGTTACAGACATGCAAATAAGCCCAACAAACAATCACAGGGCTTCCTAAAACTGCCGGCTACTGCTACATTTTTTAGTAAAAAGAAACTCTCTCAAGCTTTCTTCACATTATTATTCCTTTTCATGTCAAACTCAGAGTTCAGCTTTATCCTGTTATGCTAATTCATTTTCAGTTTCCCTTGTGAAATCAGCTATTACAAATGAATTTAATCATAACTTGCTATGAAATGACTTAAGGTGTAGTATATTATGAGACACTATTCAGGAACCATTAATGCTTCTGGTGCTTTTCTCCTATCCTCATCGCTGTGCAAAGCCCTGCCAATATATCTTATGAAGACTCAATTCAAAAGGATTGCCTAGGCACAGGTTACAGGACCAATCCTGCAATCCTTATTCAAATGAAACTCTCTGGGATAAAATCCTGGCACCATGGATTTCAGTGGCACCAATTTGACAGTGAATGAGATGTTAATGCTGGCCTGTTTAACTTCTAAGCATCTGGGTGCCACATGCCTTGTAGGCCACACCAGTAGGATCCTGTGGGAGCTTTCAACCCCTATAGCATTATAGCCCATCTCATGCATGCACCTGGGCAGGTGCCCCCTCATCCCACTGCACCATTTGGTTGCCATTTTAAAGTAAACCACAGTAGTCAAACAGATGAACCCAGATACCACTACCTAATTAAGGTGGACAAAGTAATGACTTTTAACACCAACTGTAGAAACTAAAGAGCACTGAAGCAGAAAGAGAAACAGCTAAACTACAAAAACATTATTTCCAGGGAATGCCTCCCCAAAATTTCTCTAGACATTTTCTACTACTGCCTTTCTTACAAACCTTGGATAACAGTTTCATGTATAGTAAGTGGATTAACTGACAAAGCAAATTGCTTGTAGGTGCCTAAATAACAAGATCAGCCAAAGTGTTATATACCATGACATTTCAAAATTAGAACATTATAGGATTTTTTTAAATTTTATAACAGGATTGCCAAATTAAAATCTATTTCATATTTTGTTTTGCATTGTCAGTAGAGGATGCATCATTCCATGAATTTGACTTTAACTAAGGTGCTACAGGAGATTTGGTGGTAAGCTAGCAATATCACCTTACATTGACCCACTCCATTGGTTTGATTGCATATCACAACAGGCAGTGAATTACTATAGCAACCTTCACTAGATAATAACTCAGAGGCTTCTGATAGCTGGTCTGTTGATCTTGACTTTAGACCCATGCAGGAGGAATAAATATGACTTATTGTAACAACAGATGAAGAGAATGTCTTTATAACATTACTGCAACAAATGTTATACTCTAAGCTCAGCATCCAATTACCCAAAGGCCCAGTCAGAATTCAGGCCTCGAGATTTTACAGTTTGTTTGATTTACGGATACTAGTGAAATGTGATGAAACTCTTGCCTCTGAATTGTTATTTAACTGTGATGAGCATAAGGGACTCAATCCTGCAAGGTGCTAGGCAATTCTTGTAATGACTGAGTACCATGGATTAAAAACAATTGGGCACAGATTCACTAAAAGTGGATAGGCTTTTAGCCTCTACTGGAATCAATGAATTAACCTTTGTGCATCTCAAACTTATGCACAAAGCTGAATTTTGTAGGTTTGAAATCAAAATGAAAGCATATGATCAGAAATTACCATATTTACTTGAATAGAAGATCCCACTCTCAAAACAACTGCCCCGATAATTAGATTCTACATATGGAAAACATATAAACATGTTATAATATTCCAGATACAGCCTCTCATTATTGGAGGTTTGGCTTGAATTTTTCCCCTCCCACTGCTACACCAGGGAAAATGTCTGGGGAATCAGGCAGCACTTTGCTCTCTGCTTCTCCCCAACTATTTTCCCTGGCTGTCCCTTCCCCCTCCCTTTACTATCAGACCCTGCTCTCCCTGTATAGGGACAGAAGTTAAACGTAAACCAGTTTAACTGATCAGAAACTGGTTTAAACCAGTAACAGAACTGAAGTTCAGTACATATAAACCAGTTTCAAATGACTGAAACTGGTTTAAGATAAACTGAACGTAATATCAGACTTACTTGATTTAGGTCAACCCAGTTTATGAAACTTCTATCCCAGACTCCTTCCTGGTTCAAGTTAAATTAGAGTTCCCCAGCATCTTTTCTAACCCTGGGCTGGGCTGTATTGTCTGCTTCAAAGGGCAGGGCTGGCCCCGCCCCTCTGATCCCTAGCTGCAGCAATAAGCCCTGGGTCACTGGCCTCCCAAAGACAAACCCTGGCTGAGGTCTAGGGCCAGGAAGGGGGGTTACATTTCTCTTCCCCAGAGCACAGAGCTACCTTGCCCTGCTAAACTTACTGCTGGCTGTGGCTATGGACTAAAAATCCCAGAGGCACCTGGAAACAAGAAGAGGAGGTGACAAGCAACCCTGCAGACTCTTGCTTCTACAATTGTGAACTGCAAATTCCAGAGACCTCTGGGACAGCATAAAAAGAAAGCAAACACACAGCCAATGCTGGCTACGTGCCAGAGAGCTGTGCTTTAGTGCCTCCTGGCTTCTGGCTTGAGACACTGCAGGCATGTGGCTGCATTTCCTGAATCAAAAGCAAATGTCTGTTCATTTGCTTATTGGATCAATCTTTGCAGTTTAAACTAACCTGCAAAGAATTAATCAATTCAGCCTCGGGCTTTCTCACTGTCTGTACTTAGCCCCTGAGCATGTGGAAGTAAAGAGCAAATCTGAAAACAAAAGCTCTGCAATTAAACCTGGCTATAACAATTTGCATATACTGTAGTACACATGCACTCAGTTTACCCAGAATTGATGCATGTTACTTTTTTTTTAAATTGCTACAAATTTTAGCACAGGTACCCCATAAAACACACTTTTGAGGGCGGGAGGGGGACGGGAGGACTGATAGAGAATTTTTGGGCCAATACTGATAGCCACGTTTTAGCAAACCATTATCAGCCAATCAATTCTAACATGCACATGGGAAGCATGGAGAGCGGTAAGTCCTGCTGGTAAGTTTGTTGCGGGGAAAGGAGCAAGGGAAGGGATGTCAGAGGCAGATCAAGGCCCCTGCAGTGAGGGAGAGAGTGGGGGTGGGGCTGGGGCAGGGGCAAAGGCTGCACAGCCAACGTGGAGTGGGGGATGGAGCTGCAAGCTACTCATCTGGGAGGCATGCGGGGAGACCTGCGTGTGGGACAAGGGCCTCCAGATCTGCACATGAGGTGAGGGTGGGCTGCTGTTGCGGGCTGGGGCCAGGGCAGCACCAAACTCTTTCCGGAGGGAGGCTGGGCCAGGCTGCACTCAGGCATGGGGATATGGTGGGGGGGACTGCAACCACCCCAAATTCACTGTAGCACCCCAACCCTGCCTCCCAGTGCTGCCACTGCCCACCCCAAGCGCAGCCCCGACCATATCCCCCCCCCACCCAACCCTGTCAGGAAGCCAGGAAGAGCCTGGCGCCACCCCAGTCCCAGCCCACAGCAGCAGCCTGCCCCACCCTGCGTGCAGATCTAGAGGCACACAACCCCCCATGCTCTCCCAGGGTGCAAGCAACAGCAGGAGCTGCCCTGCGAGATGAGCCGCTGAAAGTTCCTCACTCTGCCCCATGCCACTTCCCTCACAACAGACTTACCATCTGGACCTGGCTGCTCTCCATGCTGCCAGGCTGCACTCTTGGTTGCCTGCATGCTGTACTGTAGTTGCATGCATGCATGCACAGGGCATTTATCAGTGGCATTATCGGCCACATCAGCCAAAAAAAGCCGATGGCCAATACAGTCAATTTTCCTTATATCGATGCCAATCTGATATGAAATCGATGTATCAGTGCATCTCTACTTTTGAGCACTTATATGTAGTAAAACTATGCATGATATTAGTCCAAAGCCAAAGGCTCATGATTTACCACATAGTTAATTGACCTGGACACCAGCAGAGTCAACAGCATTTCAAGCCATGACTCCACTGCTTAGTTTGTGTGTATACTCTAGATATCCCTCACAAAAGAGCTATGTGCTAATTAGCCTCCACTCATGACTGAAACCAGGTGTTTATGTCACAAGTACTAGGATGATTAAAAAAAAATGTATATGTAGATGAGGCTCAGGGCAACCTGCTCTGGTTTCACCTCAAAGAGAGTGGGGCCACACTAATCACACGTGCCAGGCTGAGAGATTCGGGTCAGAGAGATTCTGGGTATGCTATGTCATGGTTCAATATGACTTGAAAAAGAGTTGGCAGTGAAGGAGACTGCACTCAATGGGTGCTACCATTCGTATAATTCAGATGGGCTACACTAACCTATTCCTGTGGTAGATTCCCATCAGTATGTTTGCCCAATATGGACCATGTGTTATACAGTCATGCTCAGTGTTGCCTGCATTTATTCAGTTTCACAGTTGGTTTACATTGCAGAGTACATGCTGCATTTGGCAGCAGTTTAATGACAGACAATATATTTAGTGAGATTTCCTTGTATGTGATTAGAAAGTGAGAGACTTTTTCCCCATGCAATTGGAGGGGGACCCTTATCTTACATTCAAGTAAATACAGTAAATGACTTCTCAAATACTAAATCAGTATTGCTAGGTATTTACTAGTCATCTCAAACATGAACTTAGAAAAAACCTAGAGTATTAGTCACCAGATACGGCTTGCTTTACTCAGTCTGCTGCTATGGGTAATAGCACTTGTGATCTGTAAAATTCCCCTCCTACTAATGATGAACAGCATGGGTGGGATCATACTGGCCAGAGAGTGGCAAGCTGATAGAAATCTTTAGCCACAATAATCATCATCATTTTGGTAGGAGAGCATGTAATTCCTTGTAATATAAACTGTTGTTTATTTACCAAAATGAACTTACAGTTTGCCATTGTTAAGACTCAGAGTTGAGAAGCCACTGCTTTAGTGTTTACAAGATGCTTAAACATCATGATAATGAAAAAGTCTTAAAGATGTTTATTTAGATGGAACACTGCTACTGTTGCTTGTGACTGTATCAAACCAAAAAATGTGGAGAAACTAGGTTAAAAAAATTCTACCTAAAGTGCAATAGAAGTGGTCTAGGCTAACTATTTAAAGGTAAGCTAATGTCCAGCAAGGAGACAATTTCTTCCATTTATTACTAAGAATAATTAGCAGGTGGCTGTGCCTCGAATTCTTTTCTCAGCTATATAACTCTATATAAATCAGGCAGGTCTAGATCCTGTGAAAGTTTACAAAGACGCTTGTTGATTTCTGTGGAAATGTTTGCAGCATGTGAAGTTCAGTATGCACACATCTTTGCACTATTCAGGCACTATCTTGTGGAATCGTAATAATCGTGGTGCAAAATCCTGCAATCCTTACACAGACAAGCATCTCACTGAAATCCAGTTCTTGACTTACAAGGGTCAGGACTAGGTCCTGTTCTTAAAAAGCTTAACTCATTCTTCTTTGATCTACTCCTATCATTATTAAAAAGTCTTATTTGACTTTTGAAACTTGCAAGTTGACAATTTTGAGGGAGGTTTTTTTGCTTGTTTGTTTGGTTTTTTGTTTTTATCTGAATGCTGCCCTCTTCTGGAATTTTAGTGAGGTTTCATAAGCTATTTTTAAAATATGCTTTAAAGTCTTTGTTATAAAGCATTTAAAAATTTGAGCAATTTCAGGTAAAAATTGGTAAATTATTTTACCTCTTTTTTAACGGAATACTTCATTCATTTACTTAATACTTATTGCATTGCTTTCTGGTGTCATACAGAGTAAGTGATCTTCCTGAAAAAAAAATACTTGGCACAAGCACACATGCCAGTGTACCTTAGATTTTATAAGGCTAGATTCATAGATTGTAAAGCCAGAAGGGACCTTGGAAGATGATCAGGTCTAACCCTCTGCACCAAGCAAGAAAGGTTAGTGGGAGAGAAATGGGATAGTACAAAGGAAGAAAAACTGTACCTTCTGCAGAACCTGTTGTATTGCAGGGCATGTGCGATGCTTCCACTGTCCCAATTTGTTTTGAATTAAGACTCTAAAAAAAACACAAAAAACCCACATTCCAATGACAACGGTGTTCTTGGATACTCAGATATATTTGTGGAACAGCATACAAGCAAAACAAGAGGTGGGAAAATACATGCATACACATGCAGAAAATACAAGTTAAAATATTCCCAAATATTTTTTTTAATGTGTAAAACAGTTTTAACCGAAAAAAAATAGGAAACATTTACATGTCACTTACAAGATTCAAAGAACCTATTGCAGTGATTCTCAACTTTTTTGGACTTATAGTAACTCATTGGACTCTAGGCACTCCACCATAACTTTAGTTTTTGAAATTGGGTGCCACTCATTTTATTAATTTATGTGCTCACCTCCTTCAAGAAGGGTCAGGCAATGGGGACGGGGGGGATCAGCCAGGCAAAGACAAGCCTGAGCCTGCGCTTACCTGCTTATCTCCTCACGCCATAACATTCTGGTTGAGAATCACTGATCTAAAGCATTACATTTAATAGCTGTAGGGATTATATCATGCCTTTATTCCCTGTCTTTATTTGAAAAATACTGATATTAAGCTAGAAGGTAGAGAGAGAACACTGGTGGCAAAAATCTAATTATTGTGATCTTATGCCAAATGACAACTCCACATGTCAAGCTGTACCAGGAACCCAGTTTTGAGCCCTTTATTTCAGAGATTACCTTCAAAGAGGTATACGAAAAAAGGAGAGGACACCATAAAGCATTCCAGTGTTTTGTTTTTTTAGTTTATGCACTTTGGATATTATCAGTTCATAGTTGGTTTCTGCACAGACAGTTTCTATGCATCTGTTGAACAAGGAAGAAATAAAACCAAGACAGCTAGAATATAAAAGGACAAAAATTGGGAAACTCTTGGGAAGGTAAAATAACTGAAGTTATTTTTAAATAATTTTTGGAAACCAAGTTGTTTTTGAGAAAGTCCTTTTGGTATGTGTATCTATGTTTTTCTGTGTCACAGCAAGATCTGTCCATTGTCAAGAGTGTTATTTTTCCTATTCCTGCAGCTGACAGAAACAGACCAATTCAGCTGAACTTCCCCTTCTGAATGCTACTAGATTTTCCTGCCATAAAAAGGCCTCTCCTTATAAAGACTAAACATTTTCTTAACCCTGTTAAATAAATCTCCTTTTGCAAGATCTGCTCCTCCTCTATTTTTTTCTACATCATATTTAATTCTGGCTACTGGAAATAAAATTTGCTTACCTACGCTTAAGTTCCTCCATCCCTGCATTGGCTGTATTCACCTACAAACTAACGTGATATATATCCAGGCATGTCACTTTGAACCCACATATTAAGAAATTTTTACAGGTAGTCAAACTACTCAAGCCACAGAACACTTATAGTCCCCCACTACAGAAGCTCAAACCTCTTCAAAATTTCATAATCTTTTGAGCCCCTAACACTCAGTTTTCCTCTAATTCCTTATCACCACAATCACAAAACTAAAAACTGTGTCATTACTGTAATGCCTACAATGTAAGATGGCTCTGAGCGTGGAATATTTCAAAACTTAACCCCATTTTTTGCCTTGTTAGGAAACCTCTCTCCATTATTCTGCCCAAACTGTTCAGTACCCACAAATACCCTTTCTTTACCTTACCTGCTACTGTGGCTAGCTTTAGCCATTCTCTGCTCTCTTAGAGGACCCAGTAGCGGTTAAGGTAAAGAAAGGCACAAATCCATCAACAGCCATCAACACACAAGGAAAGCATACAAAACCAAAAGTCATCTGCCACCACAAAGGCCGTTCTTGTCATGTCTCCTTCCTGGACCATAGTTATACACTTCTATGAAGAGCTGTGCAAAACAGCCAGAAAGTCATTTGTTCATATACAGTCAAGCCAGATGTACACTCTTCAGTTTGTGGCAGCAGTTATGAATGCTACAGAAGAACAGCTAATTCTACATTTATTTCAATACAACTTCTTATATTAAAATCTGGAAGACTTCTTCAGTTTCAGAGATGTTATTGTAAAAATAAGCAGTCCCCATTGTGAAAGAGAAAAAAAACCTGTTTGCTTACCCTATAACTTGCTTTTAGCTACCCACAGATAATCCTATTCTCCCATCCTCACAAACGGAGTTCATGACAACTGGTTTTCCTCAGTTCTGTATAAAATTTATGAAGCCACATTAATTATAGTGGCTTGTTTCCACTATACACTAATCCTAGCATTAAAGGTCTTATATCATTGAAAGCCCTAGCCCGTATAGATTTTCCTGAGGAAGAGATAAGCTATAACCACAAAAGAACAGGTCTCATCCTGGGTTTTTTTGTTACAGCAGGAAGGAAAGCCTACATGCAATGGCTGAATATAATGACTACCGTAGAATTTTGCAAATTTTAATCTTTGTTGCTTGGATTCATACATACTTTTAACATAGCACATTGATTAGCATTTTTTTCTTTATTTTTCCCTTCAGATGTTGAAAGAAAGAGTGAAGTTGATGAAAGCTAGAAACAGTTACAAACATCAACAATACTGCATCCTTTTTTTACAATTCTGATTTTGCAATAGAGAAAGATGTTATGAATTGTATACCAAATAGAACTATGGCCATGGGATGATTCCTTGTACTGGAAAACACAAGAAACTAGGCAATAGCTAAACAGGGAAGTCTGGGTCACAAATCAAGTGGATCTTTACATACAAGTATGTAGAACTTGCATATAAAGATCACAAAGCTCCTTCTTTAATTTAAAAAAAATCTGACAAAAGTAATTAAAGATACAAAAACAAAGCAAAATAGAGGGGAAAAGGAAAGCTAAATAGAAATAAAACTTAAGAAGCAAGAGGAAAAATAACACATAATATTATATAGCACTTTTAATCTAATAATTTTTATACTCAGAGGCCCCAAATCAGGAAGGCAGGGTTAACCATGGGTATAATTTTAAGCCTGAACATTCCCACTCAAGTTCATGACAGTACTCACCTTGCATAGTTAGCCATATATTGTACTTAAGTATCTCACTGAAGTGCTCAAACAATAAAGAACAAATACAACAAAACTAAATTCTGGAACAGGAACAGCGTTCACAGACTGGGGCTTGGGAGGGGTGGGGGATGGGATGGAAATGACAGCGTCACCCACAGGCAACTGAGGCTCCTAGATGCTATTTCAGTACAAGCAATAACAACAAAGCAATAACTTAAATGAAATACCTCAAACTACAATTCTGGATACAAATGAGAAAGTAATCTGAAAAAGCAAATAATGGAATTTAAAAGGAAGGCACTGGCTATATGGCAAGTGGCTATATCAAAACCAGTTTTTGTGATAAAGAAGTTTTTCAGACAAATATTAATATTTGTCTTAATTTACATTAATATTAATGTCTTAATATTTTATATACTTCAATAGCACACAAAGATAACTGCTTTACCACAAATAAAAAGCGAACACAATATTCCTTTGTTTACTGAACCAACCCAGTTACTATTCTTAAAAGCTTCACATATTAAGGAAGAACACTAACATGCATATCAAGTATGAATAGTAAGCAAATGCAAATTATCAAAGAAAATATGCTTCTGTACATCGGGGTAACTTGCTACTTACCTTATAAAGAAAGGTTCTATCCCAGAAGTACTTTCTGAAGAGCTTAATATCAGACTCCAGTAAATGTTCTGCAGTGTGCTTAAATGTCAGTGTCAGAGTTCCTGATGAATGGACAAATCGGAGGAAAGCACATTCACTGATATCAGCTCTAGAAATGTCAAATGAATGACTGCCCTGGAAACTGAAACAACATGCTATTTCAATCAAAAAGTAAGCACGGTGTGCAGGTATAATGAAAAAATAAACATGTAGACCTTCCTGTTCTCCTTGGTGCACAGCACTTCCAAACCCTAACTTATTCACTGTAAAAGTTTATGGTAGAAAATATGAAATATCCATGAAAAACACAGCTGGGAAAACAAACAGCTACCAAAGAATCCATTCAGCATATGCAAATTTAGTTCCTTTAAGTCATCAAAATGAAAAAAAATGGCTACATTAGGAGTAAAAGGCATGAAAATAAAGCAACAATCACATTAGTATCTAGTTTTTCTTTTTTACTGTAAAGTAGAAATAGCACTTTTCCTGTTAAAGTTGCCATATATAGTAGTAAGAAAGAACTGGCAGCAAGCAGGTTTATTAGCCAATTGAAGTGAAAAGCAGAAAGTGTCTCAAGGGAATGTTGCATTGTTTGAATCTTACAAACAAGTGAGACATTCATAACAAAATGTACTGTACCAGCATTCAATAATTTTCTCATGCAAATAAAAGTATGCATTATTCTCACAAAAACTATGTCATACAGTGCTGTGAACAAAAGAGCTACATTCCAAAACAAAGTTTTAACTAAATTCTTGCATATATATTATATTTTCTGTCCCCTTTGTCTTTTCTTTTCAACTGGAGACATTAATGGTAAAATATGATTATCTGGACAAACACAAATACAATACAGCTCCTATAAGATCTACAGAGCTAAAACCAGCTTATTAGGATGGGTAGAAGGTTTCAATCCTGGAAGTTACTGGTCAGAGCTGAAAATTCCTAATAGCTTCAGGAACAGCATCTCTAGATTGTTAATGAGTACCCCCCAGTTTATCAAAAGCTAAGACTCAAGACTTATGAAACTAGAGTTTTACTGTATTTAAAAGAAAAAAAATCCTTGTCTTTAGTGATTCTTCAGATAATTAAAACAGAAAAAGTTGTAAAAATTGACTTTGCTTTTCACCAGGTATACTGTTCACTGTTTAGAGATTTCTTTGCTGTGTCCAAACATTGACAATGAAAATAAATTAATCAAGTTCCACGTTTCAGTGGTGTCCATGTCACTCTCAAGCCCTTGTGCATAAGCCTATGGCTGCCATGTCAAGTGACTGGTATCACACAGGAATGGATGTTTGAAGTTACCTGAAGAGTTCTTTTCAATTTTTTTTTCATTAAATATTTTTTCATGAAATAATTTCTGGACTTTTTTAATGTAATGAAATATTTATGTGACTATTAAACATTGCAACATCTTTCTCTCCCTCCCCTCCCAGCAAAACTTGTAATCGTGACTTAGTAAACAATTCCATTTATGCAAAAGGAAGAATAAAATGCAGTTCACATTATTTTTCTGGTTTGGTTCCATACACTTAAGAATAGTATAAACTTTGTTTTTGTCACTGAACTAAGCAGCTGTAACTGTGAATACAGACTGATGAGTAAATAAAGGTGCTGTTCCTATATCACTGTTCAAACTACAACGCTATGCAAAAGACTGCATATACTCTCATATGTGCTTTCAAATTTTGTGTTGGCACGCTCAGAAATCCAAAGCAAAAGCATTATTTTTAATTATTATTTTTAAAGTAAATGGCTAAGTGCCAAGTCTAAACTATTTACTCTAGAAGAGAAAAATTCAACAGACCCTAAACTATTAAAGAAAACACATCATAAATTTATTTTAATCTCAAAATACTGGATTACATGCCTACAAATTAACCACTAACAAGAAGCAACTATTTTAAGCTTAAACCTAATTTGAGAAAAACAACATTCTGTTCTTTGGCTGTAAAGAGTAATAGCTTAACAGAGGTTTGAAGCAATTACACTCACTTTGTGAAGGTTTCAACAAGTCTGGCATGTCCATCCTGTAAAGCCAAATCTAATGGTGTTGCTCCATCTTCACCAGGTAAGGTTAATGCCAGTGTCCCACTAGACTGTGCTAACAGGAACTGGGAAAGTTTCACCAAGCCCAGTCTCACACAGAGATGAAGAAGTGTTTCTTTGTGATTAGGCTCTAAAAAAAAGAAAAAGGGGAGAGTGTTATTTATTAGTAAAGAGTCACAAAGCTTTTTTATGGATTTTGCAAACACAAAAGAAAGTATTGCCTTTAAAATGTAGCAGTTCAGTATTCTCATAGGCTTCTGAAGAATCGTCTAATAATCCCTCTTCCCAGCAGAGTAATAATTTTCAGACTTCCTAAGAGTAATTTAATTGCCACTAGCATTTTGTCTTTCATTGGAAATAGACCAGGAGTGGGCAAAATAAGCCCTTCAGGCCGGATCTGACCCGGGGGGCCATTCTATCTGGCCCACAGGGCTCCTAAAAAAATTTAGAAAATGAATATTCATCTGTCAAAAATGACAGGAACCAAGGGCAGTAGGACTCGGGGAAAGCCCAGCAGGCTCCCACAACAGCAGGGCCTGCCTGGCCCCATCTCCCCCCGCCCCCCGCCGGAAGCCCCAGGCAGGGCTTCTGGCCTGGAACCACATGGCTACCCCACACCAAAAGCTCAGGTAAGAGGGAAGGGAAGGGGGGAGGGCAGGGGAGGACCCTGGGTAGGGAAGGAGCCTGGGAAAAAGTAGCTCAGGGAAAAGCTGAGTAAAGCGGCCCCTTGCCTGCCCCGTGGCAGGTACCCTGCGCTGCAGCCACTCGCAGCCTGCGCGAGGTTGTTTGGAGCAGGCACAGGCAGCCCCAGGTGGGCTGCGAGCAGCTACAGCACAGGATGCCAGGCACGGGACAGGCACTTTCCCCCGCCACACTCAGCACCACTTTGTAACCCGGCCCCACTGCCAGCCTGGGCCCTGCACCAGCTCCGGGTTTGCCTGTCAGGGCTGAGTGTGATGACAGAGGCTGCGGCCCCTCCCCTGCTTGCCACACTGGCAGTTTTTGCTACCACCACCTGTGGGCTGCCCAGCAAGCGAGCTCCAGGAGGCCAGCAGCAGCCAACGCTGCCCGGCACAGCAAGTAGGGGGGCCGCAGCTGCTGGTGGGGCCCAGAGCAGGGCGGCAGGAGCACAGGGTCCCAGCCAGCAGGGGTCTATGGAGCTGGGCCAGCTCCCTCATCTCCCTGCTGGTGCAGCCAAGCTGGGCTCCACAGACCCCTGTCAGCCTGTGCCCCGCTTTGGGCCCCACTGGTGCCGGCCCTGGGACACTGTTCCCAAGACGGTGACCAGGGGATGGGGCACCTGTCAAGGGGCGGGGCTACCCATGCTGCAAAACTGGGTAAGCAGCCCTCTGCCCAAAATAACTGCCTGTCCCTGAAATAGATCCATATCTACAAAGATATTTATATGTCTCACTCCCTGCATTTTTTAAAAATTTGAACAAGTGTGTCTAAACATGCTTTTTATTCTCAGGGTTAAAGAAAATGCTTTGAATCAGTGTTTCCAACATCTCCCTTCTCTTTTTATGTACAGCACCCAACACATGCGTCTCAAATTCTGAGTGTGCCTTCTAAGCACCACAATACTATAAAGAAAAAGCAGTTTCCCTGAAAAGTGTGTAATGTACCTTGGAAGGCTGCAAAAGATGCCTACTGATGCAGTGAACTATTAATTAACAGACAGGCAGGATGCACCTGTTTTGCTTCTTTCTTTTTTTTTAAATGTAGTGTCTTCACCTGCCTATTTGTTCTCAGCTTTTTAACATGTGAACATCAAGGTCAAAGAGAGGTGAAGCTTAAAAGACAACAGTAAATAAGTCAGACAGTCAGACAAGGCTGACTGCCTTCACCCTTCATAAAAGAAAAACCTTGGATTTGAGAGCAAGGGAAAAAAGCTCAGCTGCAGCTTAACTTTTCCATGCATTAATATTTCATCATGGGCATAAATGAAATTTAAAGACTATTATCTGGCTGACATTTCAAATCAGTTACTCCATAGAACAACCACATTTAGAGTCTGCAGGAAGTCTCTTTTTTGGCTCTACTGATTTAAAAACTGAATGTAAACACTATCTGATTGAGTATATCTATTTCTCTGCCCAGTTTCCAAAGTAATTCAGAATGTGTTACTGCAAATTTCACATTCCACCCAGTAAAGGAAAACTGTGCTCCTTGATGTGTTTGTGTTTGTAAATAATCCATTCACAAACAGCAGCAAGAACGGTAACATTTCATGCTCCCAACAATGTTTACTATATTCAAACAGACTAACAGAAAGATGTCTCTAAAGAGAGATCAGGTAGCTGGTCAAAAGGGCAAATAATCATATTATTCAGAAATTCTGTTGAATCAACAAAAACTACCACTGTAGTAACAAACAACCGCAGTAGCTCAAAGCTGAGTCTGAGCCAAATTCAGCCTTCAGCACAGTGAACAGATCCTTATTCAAACTGAGTACTCCTACTGAAATCAATGAGACTACTTACTATGTAAAGTATTGTACCACTTGCTGAGAGTAAAAGTGACGGGACCCAGCTTAGAATGAATCTAGAGAGTAAAAAATGTCAAATCCTGAGAATCAAGCCTTCTAAACTTGAAGACTTCATTTGCAAACTCTAAAAATTAGATGAGCACTCAGCCAATTTCTAACAGTTTCTAATTACTGACAAACAGCAGCCATGTTTCTCCATATAAGCTTTTAGCAGCAAAACAGAGAATGGAGCATGATCATTAATGAATTCATGTCTCTGTCATGTTCAAAATTCTCTTTCAGGTCTGATATTTCATGAAAGTCCTGCAGCCAGAGCTCTGGGAAGAAATCATTAAGCATGAAAATGCCTGTTGGTCCTCCAACTTCACTTTTCTGCAGTGAAAAATAATAGAAATAGTGTGTTGCTTACCTGTATGCTTTCATGGTTCCTATTTTCAAAGCGGTTAGAGATTTGGAGTACCTCATTTTGGTTAGGTACATGCTCAACATTTTGTCCCTTTTTGGAAATCTCAAACTAAGAATTAAAAACTGAGGTACCCAAAAAATCATTAGCCACTTTTGAAAATTCTGACCCAAAAACCACCTCATGCAAGAGTAGCTAAAGCAAGAACACTTCAAAAAAAGCTAAGAAATTCCATAACGAACGTAAGCATCTGCACATGTAGAGAAAAATCTCTTGTTGACCTCTACTAGCAATAACTTTTACTCTGAACTTGTAATGGTAACCAATTTCATTTGTTCAGTTCTGAGTTTAAAGTATAATCAAAACACTCATAGGCACTTAATTCTAAGGAAACTAGGTCAAATCTTCTGGATTACATCCCAGTATTTATGCTTCACATGGTAGAGTATTTTTTCAATACATAAACTGATTCCAGGCATGCAAGCCATAAATGGGGGCTTTGTGACAAACATTGTATCACTATGTCAGCTATGATACAGATACCAATTATGTCACCATGCTATAATATTTGAAACCTGTAATTAACAAACAGCTAAATTGGTTGAACTGGAAAAACCCATTATCTGTAAAAATTAACTAAATACATGCCCACTATGCAACTACATACAATTAAAAAATGCACCAAATGACTTTCAGAAATTTGTTCTTTAAAAATATCTCACCTGCAGTTCAATTGCAATGTGGTATTCACACCCCAAATGAGAAATCTTCATTGTTCTTAAGAAATTGTTTATGCCACTAAAATGCAGCAGAGCTGCATGTTTAACATCTAACAAACTATGAGTCACCCAGGTAAATGTGTGGAAGACAGGTCACTGAAGCTATTCTAGCAGGAGAAAAGCATCTTTGAAAGTAATCAGTGAACTCAGTAAGATAAATGGCAACATCTAATTACATCTGGGAACCCAATGTACATCCCTTGCACATCCCAAGCTCCCACTCACTTCAGTAGGAGATATCTATCCAGAATCATGCCTTTAATTATCCAGTATTTTAATACTGTGGCTAGGTATAGATGTTATACTTATCGGAAGTTAAACGCACATAAAGTACTTTACAGCTGTAAAAGAACAGAGCACATAAAGCACTAAAAATGGTGGATCCCCCTCCACTCTTTAAGTTAACCCTGGCTAGATGTGGTATCAGACCAAAACACTTTAACCTAAAGTACTTTACTGAACATCTGTACCACATCCCATTGTGATCCAAGGTAAGGTGCATTCCTCTAGCATTCCAGGGGCCTCTGGATGGACAGCTTGTTAGCCTCATTCAGTGCCTATCTGCTCCCAGTGAGCACCAGCCTGACTCCACCCCTGGACTTTCACAGACAGGAGACAGAAAAGACTCCGTTTCCTCTCTGTGCAGCTGGCGGGTGGGGAGGAGGGAGCCTCTGTACCTTGTTACCCCCCTCCAATTACTGGGTTGGGTCTTGAGGCGGGAGAGGGAGGCTAAGCCAGGTCTGCACAGCACAGGGATTCCCTCCCTCCCCCCTCCCCAACCAGCAATCTGAGGGGTGGGGCCCACACAGCACAGGGGCTTCCTTCCCCCACCTCCAGTTCCTGGCACAGCAAAAAGCTAGGTCAGGAAGCTCCATGCTTCAGTTCCTGGCTGCAGCTGTCAAGAGGCTGGGGTACGGGGAAAGTGAGCTCCCACCCATCACACAGACCCAGCCTACCCCACCCCCCACCCCCCGACCCAACCCAGCAATCATGGGGGGGGGATGCATGGCAGGAGGGCTCTCTTCCCTTGCAGGGGTCCACATAGCACATGGGCTTCCTTCCCCCCAGACACTGTTGACAGCCACCAGCTGGTGTGGGGGGGGGGCAAGAAGGGGGCAAGGCTGGGGAAAAGGGCAGCTCTGGAGCCTCCTGAGATGTGTGCAGGAGAGCCCCAAGCCTTCTGGCCTCAGCCAGTGCAGGCAGGCTTCAAGCCTTCCCCACCAAAACAATGAAAGTCTGCTCAGTTCTCTCCCACTTCAACTTACAGAGCTTTAAATAAAGTGCCATAGTTAGAGCACTTTTGCCAGAAGCTTTCTGAACATCTGTACTTAAACATCTGCATTTCTCTTCTCCTGTGCAAGAGTTCAATATGCTTACTAGGGCTGTGCGAAATTTCATTACCTGTTTCATTTTGATGCTGTTTTGACTCGTTTCGAGCTCGAAACAGTGAAATCTAAATGAAACAGAATGCTTTGAACCAGCCTGAAAATGAAATGAGGGCAGTCAAAACATTTCAAAAGGTTCAAAACATTTTGAGTCGTGAAGATCAAGTTGAGCTTGCCTGCAGGGAAACAAAGTAAAGAAAAGGAGGGGGAACAGGGGAGAGACGAGGGGGGAAGGACTGCTCTCATATCACCCTGTGTAGCTGTCCAGTGACAGTGATTAGTGTCTTGGTGGCAGGACCCAGCAGCAAGACCTAGCAGAGGCTTCTGACCTGGGACCATGGGACTGTTCCTGCTTCCCTGAACCAGAGAGGAAAACGCAGCCCTCAACAGCTTGCCAAAACTTGGTAAATGGCCCTTCACCCAAAATCATTGCCTGCCCCTGGGGTAGAGGGAAAAGTGCAAGTTCCCCTTCACCAAAAAACAGAGACGCAGCCTCTTTCCTCCAATTAGCAGGGATGAGGCTTCCACAAGCAGCAAGGAGAGGGGAGCAGTGCCAATGCCACTATCTGTGCCTGAGATTGCATCCCCTCCAAGAGCACCAGCCATAACCACCCCACTTCACGACAACAAGCAGCAGCACCAGAACAAGCCTCTTCTACCCCCATTTCACTTCCCATGCTGAGTCTTCCAGTGCCAGAGGAAGAGCTGGAGCTGGATCTAAGTGCCCTAGCAAGGGAAATTCTGGGGAAGGAGGGGGAAATCAGCTGAGTTTATGCTTCACACCCTCAAGTTTCCCTTACAGCCAGGTCTCCTTCCCCAGAAGACACTTCAGAGGAGGCTGAGGTAGAGGCTGCAGAGGCAAGCATCTCAGCTGAGTCTGCTCCTCTTGTTGCTGTGCTTCTGCCTGCTGAGGAGGGGGAAAATGCAGCATCCACACATGCACCCGCACCCCAGAAGTAAGCAAGTAATATGGTGTGGGATCATTTTGACCTTGCAAATGATCCCACATATGTTATCTGCCTACACTGCCAAGCCAAAACCAGCTGGGGCAAGGGAACAAAACAAATGTGCACCATGGGGATGCTGATGCATCTCTTTAGCGACACCCCCTTGCCCTTGCTCCTCCTCAGCCTGGCACCAGCAGGAGTCTACCCAAAGGGAAGTCCCCCTCTTGATCCAAAGCCCCCATCCTCCCAAAGCAGAGGCAGGGCACTCTAGAACAGTGGGGGAAAGGAGGACAGAAAGTGGGGTGCGTTACAAGGGCAAGCAAGATCACCCAGAGCACTGGGGAAGACGCTTGCTGTCAATGGCCAGCCCTTCTCCTTAATTGAGCGGCCAGGGTTCAGGTGGCTTATAGTGCTCCTGGCCTCACCCTACCAAGTGCCCACATGCAACACCTTCAGCAAGACAGCAGTACCCTTCCTATATGAGGCATGTGGGGAGTACTTGAAGGAGGAGCTACACAAGGCAGGAAGGTAGCAGGCTACTTCCACCGGAGCATCAAGGGGAACAAGATGCTGCAGGACAAATAAACAGAGCTGAACATCCTGCAGCACAAAATCATGCAGGATGTGGAGCCTCAGTGGAACTCCACATACCTGATGCTCGAGAGGCTGGTGGAGCAACAGAAGGCCATCCATGAGATGGCCTTGCTCAGGGAGATTGGGATCAGCGAGCCCCTGAACAGAGCTGAGTGGGATGCCATCCCCCAGATCTCGATGGTCCTCAAGCCCTTCCTCGAGGTCACTGAGACCCTCAGCGCTACCAATGCCCTCCTCAGCCAGGTGATCCCTGTAGTAAGGGAGCTTCAGAGCCAAATGGAGAGCTTCCAGGGGATCAACGTACCTGGCTGGGGCAAGCCACTGTCACCAGATGCGCAGGCACTGGTGAGGTCGCTGAAGGACAGCATCAGGAAATGGCTTGATCCTTTGCAGGCCAGTACAGTCCATGTACTAGCTGCTATGTGTGACCTGAGAGTGAAGGGCAGCATATGCAGCAGCCAAACCCTGAATCAGTGGATGGAGGTGCTGGTGAAGAGAGTCTGGGAGGCAGAACAGTGGAGGCAGAAAGAGGGACATGGAAGAGGGGGATCCACTGTCCCATGCTAGCACGCCATCCACCAGCCAGTCTCCTCTACCACAGGAGCTGCCAATGTGTGCCAAGGGCCTGGCTTCTATGGTGGGGTCCAGAGTCACCAGACTCCACCATCAGGCAGGTAGCACTCAGGCCTTCGTGGCTGCCAATCTTGCCAAGGATGCGGAGGCGCTGCTGTGCAACCCCTTGGCCTACTGGACAAACCGCAGCCAGATGTGGCTAGATTTGGACACGGTTTCCGACAAGCAGCTGTCCTGCCACTGACCAGTGCTTCGAGTGAGAGAGTGTCCAGTATCACTTGGGACGTTGTGACACCCCACTGCACCTGTTTGGATTCTGGTTTGGTACAGCAGCTGGTGTTCCTGAAGGTGAACCTCCCTCTGCCAGGGTTCCCCAAGCTCCAGGTACAGACAGAGTGAATGCCACCCTCCTCACTCTGTCCACACCTATTTCCTTTTTTCATTTTTTTAAATCATTTAATAGCCCACTCAGCTGGAGGGGGCACTCACTGTATCACCAGCCAGCAGGGGAAGAACATGTCCCTGCTGAGCTTCCATGCCAGGACAAACTTGGAGGTATGGGGTGGGGCTATGGGGAAGGAGAAGACCCCAGGTCCTGGGCAGGACTACTAAAACTGCACTCTGCCACGGTCAGGGAGGTCTGGTAGAACTGCTGGCAGTAGGGCAGTCCCAGGAAATTCCAAGAACAAGGATCCCCCTGGTAAAAGCAGGCAGGAGGCGCCATAACCTCTAACTATCACACGCACGCACACAGTCCTGGCTGGGGAAAGCCCAGACCCATCATGTCTTTGACACGCCTGAGGCTTGCTGGCTGCAGCAGAGCTGTGAGGCTCCATGTGAGCTCAGCTCAGCTTTCTGTACCTAAAAGGTTGATGAAGTGAAGTTCATCAGCCCGGCTGTGAAAGGTGATTTGTAAATTCCCTTTCAGGATCAGGCCTGAGAGACTGGAAACAGAGTGGGATTTTTGTGAGGAATGTATCCCGACAGGTAGTTGGGTATTCTTGCCTTTGATAGATTCTGGTGTGCAGTTTGCAGGGATACTGGAGATAATTGGCAGGTTTTGTGTTTTGAGCTGTAGGAAGCTGGCTTCAGTTCTGGTGATGAGGTTAGGTTAGCAAGGTTTGGTGCTCATTTGAATTTACAAACCACTTTTCAGAGCCAGGCCTAGGAACTTTACTTCATCAGCCTCCAAGGTACAGAAACTCATGGACTTAATATTGACAATGGATTTATGACACACTACAACCTGCTGGACAGCTGACTCCCCACATATGTCTGCACTTTTACCTGAGCTGCTACATTCCCTTTCCCCCCCACCCCAGCCTGTCCCTCACCCCCTGATGCCTCCATTTTCATTTTCACTAACTGGCTTTCCTGCCTGCATTGCATGCCAGCCTCTGGCTTCTTTACTATTCCTTTCACCCAGGAAGAGCAAACATACCAACTGTAGGTGCTTCCCCAGCCTGACAAATGGTTTTTCAACCCAAAAGCTTGCTAAGATATATTTCTGTAACTAGCTATTCAGTTGGTCTGCTAAAACATACCAGATTAGATTGACCCAAAGGAAAGGACCTTGTCTTGCCAGTGCTATGTCCTTAGACCAACACCGCTAACACCTGACTGGAAGAACACAGGGCCCTGTGTAGGCACATCTAAGCCCCAGGGCTGGGGCCAGTAGGGAGACTTCTCTGGCAGCTGCTGGAGAAGAAGCTCCTGCAGGAAAGGAAAGAAAGGCTCTGTGACAGTTTGGCTGCCTGAGATGCTGCTGGTACTACTGTGCTGCTTACTAAATTATTACCTGTTGTCATTTAAAGTGGTGGACCGGCTGAGGCTGTAGGGGAGGAGGCGGCCTCATTGGGACACACTACCATGTTGTGCAGAGGTCCCAGTGCCAGTGAAAGGTCATTACTTTATATTACTTATTAAGACACGGAGTTTTAAATGACAAAGCAACACAATTTTCTGGCAGCAGCTACAATAGGAAATATGACAATGTATTTGCTCCTACAACATTTCAACTTGACCCAAAATTATGGGCAAAATGAGCATTTCCTTATTTGTTCCCTGGTCCCTTCCTGCTTAATTTCTAGCAAAAAGGATCAGAGTGTCTACAACACTAGACTTTCTAAACTCAAAAGAACATCAGGCAGGAACAGAAAGAGAATTCATGTTTTACTCTCAAACACCTGAATATATTACACATTTCAATTTTTTGGGAACATTGGGGATTTCTGCATTTCTGTTACTAATATTAAACATTAACAGTACAAAGTTATATTCTTACAAATGTATGTAATGAGAAGGTGGCAGAAGTAGGCCTTGATTCTACAAAACACTTAAACACATGCTTAATCTTAAGCATCTGTATAGTCCATTAAAGTCATGCACTTAAGCATAGGCAAAAGTACTTTGCTGAATAAGGCAAGAATTATTCATGCCTTGGTGATTAAGCTAAAGTTTTAGTTAGTGTATATGAGGACTGTTATTATAAAGGTGCCGTCCTGCCCTGCCTTCTGCTTAAGGTTTGACAATTTTGCAGATCTGTGACAAAAAAGAAGGGTGAGGGGGACTGCAATTTATTCCACTTACGTGCCTGCCATATAAGTCTATAATTCATGTCTCTATATAAAATGCCAGTCCCAATTTGTTGCCTATTACAGTGGTATCTCAGTACTCGACTGCCTTGAAACTCGTCGAATTTGGTACTCGACGCATTTTGACGCGAGAATTTTGTCCCGGTACTCGTCGTTCGTTTGGTACTCGACACGCAAGCTAGAACTTGTTGGTGTCGCTTGCCTCGTGACTTGCTACCCTTTCCAGCAGAAACAAAGGGTTTGTTTGGTACTTGTTGTTTTTGGTACTCATCGCGCCTCCCGGAACCAATTAACAACGAGTACCGAGGTACCACTATACTTATAATGTAGCACTTTTCATCTCCACTATCTCCTTTGTAACTTAGTTGCAATCTAGTTAACTGCATAACTGCCTACTTTAACTAATTTGTGCTGGCTTTGGCTGCACCAAGGGAAACAGCTATCAGAAGACTGTTAATAGAGATCTTGGAAAGAACAGGATAGTCAGTTTGGGAACTGCTAATACCATAGCACTGACAGCCTTGTAAACAAAGCTCATTTAATACACCACACTGAGTGCTGTAGTATTAGCAGCCCCGAAGCCCCCATCCTTTTCCAAGCTCCTAATAGCAGCTGCAAAGCTAAGTCTCAGAAGGCTTGAAAATGAGGGTAACAAGTCAGTTTGAAAGCTGTCAATACCCCAGGACTGACGATACTAAATGAGCACTGTTTGTATTAGGTTCAGATGAGTGTACACTCTAGGTAAGTGCACAGCCTTTTCTAGGTCCAGTGCTCAGTAGCATAAACTGAGGCTAGGCAAGCAAAGCACCAGCCCCACGCACCAATTTAAAGGAGACAGTATAATGGCAATCCCTAGTGAGTGCACCCCACAGCAGCAGCATCTGGAATCTTTGAATCTTCACGTCAGGTAAGTCTGACAATCCTACTCGCCTACCCTACACCCCCCCCCCCACACACACACATTCTCTGTCCACTCTCTGGTATTTCTATCATAGGTGTAAAACTTGCTAGTTATATCTCATAGTTCCATAGTGCTTAGGGTCGGAAGGGACCTAAACGGATCATCAGGTCTGACCCGCTGCCCCGGGCAGGAATGGGTGCCGTGGTCATATCACCCCAGTCAAAAATCTGTCCAGCCTCCTCTTGAAGACCCCCAAGGTAGGAGAGAGTACCACCTCACTTGGGAGCCCATTCCAGCACCTGGAATCCCTAACTGTAAAGTAATGTTTCCTGATGCCCAGGCTGAAACTCTCTAACAATTTGTGGCCATTATTCCTAGTAACCCCAGGTGGTGCCTGGGGGAACAGAGCCTTCCCCAATTCTCGCTGGTCCCCCGTGCTGAGTTTGTAAACGGCCACCAGATCCCCTCTCAGCCTTCTCTTTTGGAGGTGGAAAGGTTCAGGCCCTTTAGCCTTTCCTCGTAAGGCCTGCCCCACTACCCCTTGACCATGTGAGTGGCCCTCCTCTGGACCCTCTCAATGCTAGCCACATCCCTCAAAGAACTAGGTGCAGTACTCCAACTGTGGCCTAACCAATGATGCATACAGGGGAAGGATCACCTCCCTGGACCTGCTTATGATGCATCTGTAGATGCTCGACAAGGTGCAGTTAGCCTTACTGACCACTTCCTCGCGTTGGCGGCTTATGTTCATCCTGCAGTCAACAATGACTCCAAGATCCCTTTCTGCCACCATGTTGACAAGAAGGGCGTTTCCCAGCCTATAGGTGTATTGCTGATTCCTTCTCCCTACATGCAGTATCCTGCACTTATCTGCATTGAATTCCATTCTATTCTCATCTGCCCACCTCTGTAACCTGTCTAGATCTAGCTGGATTCTGTCCCTCCCCTCCAGCATGCCCACCTCACCCCACAACTTGGTCCATAGCAGACCTATGCACTTGAAGGGTTGCAGCATATATCCAGTTGAGTTTATAGTTAAGAGTTACAACAATTAAGCATTCTTTGTATAACAAAAGATATATTGATGAGTTTCCCATTGTTTCGTTGTATTTGGTTTGGACCATCTTCCCTTAAACAGTTACCCTAACACAGGCAATACACTTGTGGAAAGTTATGATTAGGCAATATTGTACATGGGCTGTGCAGAACAGATAGCCACACTTTAAACTTTAACCACAACTTAAGATCAGTTTAATATCTGGGGACTAACAGTCAGTCTATCCTGTTCTTGCAGGGAGATGCTCAGTGATATAACAGGCATTTTCCATCTCTAAGAACTGTAGCAAGAGGCCAGTGCCTCAGTAGCAACCACTGAAACCAACAACAGTAAGGAAGGATCCAGGCTTTTGTTTCTAAAGAAAACATTTGTGTTCATATATGGAAGAATAGGTACCTTTTGTAATTGAAGCATGTGCAAAGTTATCAGTTGGTATTAACCTGATAAGCATGTGACCATACACTAACAATAATCCAAACACTAAGATTAAAAACATAGAAACAAAAGGCAAACTTTATTCTCTCTCTGACTGATCAGAACTTTCTCCTTGGCCTCATGCTGTGTTTTGAAGCATATGATACCATTGTAAAATAGCCAGATAAAACTTGCATTTAGCAAGATAAGATTAAGACTTCCCGTGTGCAGCACAAAACTTGTATGACTTTAACATAAGCCATTTGCTAAACCTTGAATATTCAAACGCTTGCTTCAGTAGTACTCTTTGAAAGTTCATAATGCTACAAAAGAATTTTGCTTCTAGTCAAAACCTTAAAATAAATTCAACCCAAATCATTTTACAAAAAATATTAGCATCTAGCTTTAGAAATAAAATTCACAAAAAAGGTAAATTAATACTCTACAATGTTAAAAAAGTCCTATAGTGACCTTTTAAAATTAATTTACCATAGACTTCATGAGAGGTTGCATTATTTTCTTATATACAATAGCTAAGAAGTTAACAGAGCACCCACAATGTTTTGCCCTCTCCCCACTCCAACTGCAGATGCCCGTTTTCCCTGGAATAATATTACACTTACCAGTATTTTCAAGGGAATATCTCGTTTTTTTCATTCTGCCTTTCAAAAACAAACTGGATGTCTTATTCAGTAGAAGAGGTGTTAATTGTATGCAAAAAATATGGTATTTTTACCTTGAACACATAGCAATGCAAAACATTTTTGTATTTCAAGCACCATAATGTATATCCCCTGTCATAAATGCATGATGCTCCATCTTAAAAGTAATTTGGTTTTTTTGCCCCATTGACTCCTATTGGGAGGTTGTTCCAGAACCTCACTGTTTTCAAGTTTAGGAACATTCTTCTAATTTCCAATATAAATGTATTTATGACCAAATGATACCCATTTATTTTTGTGCCATTGTCATTTATCGTAACTGCATCTTTTGACTCATTAGTGTTTACTCTTCTACTGAATTTATAAGCAGGAATCAAAAGCAATCTCAGCTTTTGTTTTGCTAAGCAAAGAAACCTGTCAAGAATCTCTTTAGTACAATGAGATCTCCATTCCTCTCACCATCTTTGTAGTCATTTTGTACCCCTGTTCCCATTGTGATGAACTAGTACACCTAGTCATTCTCAGTCATTTCCAACAGATGAGCTCCAAGCTTACAACAGAAATTTTTGTTAGTCCCCAAGGGCATGACCTTGTATTTTGTGTTATTTAATTTCATTCTATTTCTATTACTACAGTCCTCAAGGTCACTGAATTCTCTCAGTACTCTTCCTTATTGATAATGCCTCCTAACTTTCTGCCCTCAGCAAATATTTTCAGCACACTCTGCTTTCTTGCACCAACACAATTACCATAAAGAAAGTATTAAAAAGATCAGTCCCAAGAAGACTGATCCTTGAGGACTTGCACTAGGAGCACACTTACAGCCTGATACTTCCCTTTTAGTTCTATCCATTGCCCCTTGTCCCCCATGACCTAACTCCTTAGCCATCTTATTATTCTCCAACTAATCCCTATGTTAAAATCATGTTATAATTTGGCCAATCAAACTGTTTGACTGACTGAATATTAATAAACCTTTATGGTTAAACTTGGTACAATGCATCTATAGCTGTAACAAGAACTCTGCTACTACAATTGCACTATGGAAAGAAAACAAATACTTAGATAGTTAATGCTGTACGTGTGTGTTAGCAAGTGAGCAAAAGAGAGAAAGCTGACTTTTCAAATGTGCCCACTGCTTTTGGGTCCCCCAGTTTTTGAATGACCAACTTGAGACACCCTGGACCTAAAAATGTGGAGCATCCAAAACTCACCATAATTCAAATGTTGCATCTTGAAGGGAAGGGGGTTGAGAATGACTACAGCTATACCTAGTCTATTTATATTCAATTCAAATCAAGCCTAAATGGACACTGCTCTGTAGCTATTGGCAAAGTTTTCAAACAAATAATCACTGATTTTCACAGTTTCCAACAAGCTACAAAACTTGCCACAGCAATTCCATACCGACAGCCAAATTGACTGTTCAGTGGTTAATAGGATTCCTGTATTTTCCAGTTCCAAAAAAAAGAGGACACCTGTCTAATGGGGGGAGATAGGGGAAGGAATATAAGACTCGGGGGAGGCTGGCAATAACACAGTGGTTCCCTGTCCTGGACAGGTTCCCTGTCTATTCTCCGTCCCAAGCCAGTCCCCCTCCCAGCCCTGCTGTTACCCCTCACTCCTGACCCACAGACCCCAGCCCTGCCAGTGCCCCTCACTCCCAAACTGCAGTACCCTGCTCCCCTGGGCCATGCCCCTCACTCCCGGCCTGCTATGCCCTGGCACTGCCAGTGCCCTGCCCACCCCCAGTGCCACTCACTCCCAAGCCACAGCCCCCCCCAGCCCTGCCTGGGCCCCTCACTCCCAACCTGTAACCCCTGCTCCCTCCAGCCCTAACCCTGCAAGTCCCAATGCTGCCAGAACAGACATGCAGCTCCCTGATGCCCCTGAAGGGCCCCCCGCCTCCCCATCCCCCACTGCAAGGGGCATGTATCCAGCGCATGCGCCTCCTCTGCCCTGCTGCAGTCCTGGACCCCCTCCCACCCATACACCTCCCACCCCCCACAGACTTACCTGTATACAGCTGCCAGGTTGCTCCCACTCCCTGCCTGGCTACATGCCCACCACATGTGCGCATCCTGCCTGCAATCACTCTGCTGCAAGCCCCAAGCAAGCTCCTTGCTAGGGCAAAATGAGAAGTGTCAGGAAAACTTTGAAGCTGAGCTGACCAGAATCCCAGAAATCTGGTCATATTATTAAAAAAACACCCAAACCGAAATCAGAGGATCTTAAAAGTGAGGCCTTGTCCAGGAAAACACAAACATACGGCAACCCTAGTAGTCAAGAGCAAATCAGTCATGCCCAGATTGAGATTTCCTTCAAGTCCACTGATCATTACACCCTTCACAGGTCGTATGCAACAGTCTCCAGAATGAAGGCATTCTCTCCCAAGCCAGGATACTTGAAGTACGATCCCCTCCGACACGCATGAATATGTGTGTGCATGCGTGCGTGCATGCATGTACATACACACACACACACACTTTGTGGGATCTCATTATCCTGAAAGGACTTATCCTCAACATTAAATAAATTCTCCAGCATGCTGCTCAAGTCTAACCTAACCTTTATTCAGGAGAACCACAGCCAGTATCCTGGGCCTGCAAAACAAACACTTAACAGATTTCCACTTTTTGGATCAGGAGCCCCACAGTCCTCCCTCTCTGGGGTTTGGGTGATAATTTTCTTAAGCATTTCACCTTATGCGTGGAATGAGTAAAGCTGACTGGTAAGGCAGAGTTTGCATTTAATGGTAAATTTCCTTTATTTTTTTCCTTTTATTTCCTTTATTTTTTTCCTTTTATATTTGATTTAGGTCCAATTTGGACCAACACCAGAAACTTCAGGATTTCCCAGGACTGGAAAATTCTGTGAAAGTTTCATTTCAGTAATGCCAATGAACAAAAACTACAATGTAATTTTCAGCTTTAAATACAACTATTATCTTTTACAAAATTGCTACAGACTTTAAAAACAATTCAAAATATTTCACATTTTAAATTTCAGTTTCCCTCTATCACCCCCTTTGTCCTCCTGAATTCAGTAGGAAGAATGATGTCCAAGGTTACCTCCACTTCTTCTATTTCTATTACTTTTACTTTTTTGTTTGTTTTTCCTATTTCTTTTTCCTTTTGCTGCTCTGTAACGCATCAAAACTTGAGGGAGCTTTTGACATGTTACAGAATGGTACAAGGAATAATGAGAAAGTGAGCTAATACCTAAGAAAGAAGAAAAGAAAATGAAACATTGTTTATTCTACTGCACTGAGAAACTGAAAGGAGGAGAATCCGAAAAATCTCATTCCCCCTCCAACGTTTTGCAAATGTTTGTGTTGCAAAGACATTTTTCATTAACATGCAACAAATATTCTCAATATCTGAATGAAAGATTTCAGCTTCTACTAGCTATTACATACCATGTCATTTGGTTAATAAAAGCTTAGGTGATGCAATATAGTATTGTGGAAGAGGCAAACTATCAGTTTCTTGTTTTGCACTGTGTCTTGATTCTACAGACAAAACACTTTGTTCAAGTGACAAAAATCTCAATCAAACAGTCTGTTTCGATCATTAAATAAATCCTTTTGTTCTTACTTGCACCTGATGCCCTCCCTTAGTCCAAAATAATACAAGAAAAACAAATATTTCTCTCTGACAGAAATGACTAAGTTTTTTCTGGATTATGAATCTCATTCATTTCCTGGAAGGAGACTGAAAATGCCAGACTTGTGGACTCAAAGAGAAGACAGAAACGTCACAAGAAGTGGACAGATTTGATTTTTTCCTGGCTCCATCATCTCATGAACTACTAATTCACTGGCAGGCCTTCCTATTAGGTAAGTTGTTTACAAATTAGTCTACACTATTACCCAGCATTGCAACACATATGTTAAACTTTACTGTGAGTAGTCACTGTGAGGCTTATAATGCATAAAACTAGGCATGAGAACAAGCGTTTCCGGGATCAGGGCCTTAGCGCTATCAAACTAGACAGGTAATCTGCTTGTGCAATACTGACCCACTTTTCTTCCCATGACCAGAATGTAATGTTTGAGATATATCACTTACTCCTTATTTCAACTACTGCCCTCATTACGACTAAGCTAGGTTAAAGCATGTTTTCTGCATATAGTATTTCTAATAAATCATAGCCTTTAATCTAGTTTAAGTAGTTCTTGTAGTCTAGAAAAATGCTACCTCACTCTCTCTTTCTGAATGCAGTTTTCTGACATGCTAGGCCAGAGGTTGGCAAACTACAGGCTTCAGCAGCGGTTACTTCCCGTTGCTGCTACGGGGAGAGCTGCCAGGTGCAATCTCTCCATACTACCTCAAGGAAAAGCAGAAGTACCAGCTGAGCCCCACCACCTGCCTCCTCTGACCCAAGCTGGTTCATTCCAGCCCTTAGCCTAAAAAGAAGTTTACCAACCACTTGAGAGAGGCAGTACAATTAATAAAAGATTTTTTTACTGCAGTGTTCTTAAACAGGAAATTTATGCAACCTGGCAAGTAAAAAGGGGAATCAGTTCCTTGAAGATCCTACTTCTCACCCATTCTTAAAACTAAGTCATAGGAAATAAGATTCTATACGCGCGCGCGCGCACACACACACACTATCCCCTTCCACTGAATAAAAGGGATGGAGTGGTGCAAAGTGGTCTGACAAGCATAGTCCCATGCACAAAGAGATTTCCCCAGTGAATGCATTGCACAAGAGAACTAGGAGGATGCCCCTTTGAGGACTCACTTCCAAAGTTCTGTCCCTGGGGCTGTTGGGATGACGACTGCAGAGATTCTGGGGAGCCCCATGCACACTGTAGGCAGCTCTACAAGTCCCCAAGCTTCATTTAATCCTCAAAATCACCCCCACAGTACCAATGCAGCTCTATCAGTACAAGGGTGTGCAAGAGCTGTATACCTGTTTCTGCATGAGGAGTACACAGCCACAATAAATCCCTAGAGGATGTCACTTAAAGGCCAAGTTCACACTAAAAACTTTTGCTAGTGGTTTCCTACAATGAGGAGGAGTACTGGTTGTAAATTTTCTGTGGCATTTTCCCAATGGAAGAATTATGGACGTGGCTGTTCAGGGAACCAGTATATCTTGACAAAAGAACATTTTCTTACCTATTTAAGCCACATCTATATTAATATCATTTGCTGGTGTGATTTTACTAGCAAAACTCTTCAGTTCAGACTAGGATTCAGTTACATCTGCTTGCTTGGGCAATCCCAGTTAGTTATAACACAAGGGATTATATTTCCATTATCTGAAAGATACTCCCCTTCTATTTCTAAATCTGCCAAATATTCTCACAAAGCAGTTTAGTTTAACATAATTGTTCTTTATTGAGTACCGCAAATGTATCAGGCACAAAAGGCCAGATTCTATTCCACCCTTTTAAGCTTCCTACTTTAAGCTTACTTTAGCTACCTACTTGTAATTTTGCTGAGGTCCTTGAAAATCTAAGGCATCCACTTTGCAGCAAACGATCATCTTATTTTTAAGAATGAGTCACAAAAAAGCTAAAAGTTGAAGAGGACCCACCTACTTAAGCAAGATGAAATAGAATTGACTTAGATGCTTAAGTCCACTTATGCACAAAATAGGTGGGACAGAATCTGGCCCAAAGTGCTAACAGGTTCAGAAACAGTTATGGAGATGTCTATAAGGATGTCAGGTTGGATCTGACCTGCAGTCCACCTAGTCCAGTATCCTGCCTCTCTGAAGGGCCAGAAGCAGAGGAAGAATCTTTAGAGGAAAATGCAAAAATAGTCCTCATCCACAACACTCAGGCTAGGGACAGAAGTTACATGTAAACTGGTTTAAATGATCAGAAACCAGTTTAAACCTGTAACAACAGAAATTTAGTGCACATAAACAGCTTTCAAAATGGCTGAAACTGGTCTAAGATAAACCTGGTTGGATGTAGCATCAGACTTAACTGATTTAGGTCAAACCATTTACAGAGCTTCTGTCCCAGACCCCTTCCTGGTTTAAGTTAACATACAGTCCTTCAGCATCCCAGCATGCTTTGCAGCCCTGGGCTGGGTTGGGCTGGGCTGCCTGTTTCAGTGGAGCAGGGTACTAGCTAGAGTACTTTGGCTGGCTGAGAAGGGAGTGGGGGTGAGAAACTGCTCTGGAGTGCAGCTGGGTCTGACTGGCAAGGGGACATAGCAGCCCTTGCTAGGCTTCCTCCCCCCACCCCAGCTTGCTGTTCCAGCAGCAGGAGCAGGACGCATGGCCAGATGCAGTAGCCTGAGGTGAGGTAGGGGGAGGTTTAATCCCCCCTCCCTCCTCTCTCCCACCAGCACAGGACAGGGGAGGGATGACAATGAAGCTGTAAAGGAATGGGACAGGCACTCCAGCCAATGGTGGGAAGTGACCGTGTGCCCAGGCAGCTCAGGGCATGTGGCTCAAGGTACAACCAAGACAAGACCACAGAGCCCTGGGGAGTGGCTGGCAGCTGTCAGATGACCTGGGGCCGGGCAGCTGGGGAGTGGGGAGGTTGGGCCACTGGCAGAGACAGGGAGGCATAGCTACTGGCAGACCTCAGGGGTTACTGGGAGCCATGGCCCCAGGGTCGGCCAAGCCCACAGCACAAGGGCATAGGTGAGCCCTATTTCCCTGTATGGCCCTGGTTGTGGCATGTACCTCTTGCTGCTTGGCCCTGCAGCTGAGTCCCAAGTAGGGAACCCCGCACAGCCAGGAGCCACAGGACAAGTGCGTCAGGCTGTGGCCAGAGAGGCTGAGGCCCGACCTGAGGAAAATCTTGCTCCTTGGGAGGGCAGCAACAAACTGCACGAGCCCAGACAAGCTAGGAGCTATGTCCTTTCAGGGCTCTGGGGCCCAGCCACACACAATCTTGCACAGGACACTGCAGCTAGGGGCAGCCCTGCTTGGAATGGGGGCTGCAACAGCCATCCCTGATGTTCTTTCCATCCCCACATCTCCTGTGATCCCTCAAACCCTGAAGCTGGTGCAAGGCCAGTGCTGGTAAAAGACAGCAGGCTGGGACTGGGGCAAGGCCCGGGAGAAAGTGGTGCTGGGCTGGGGCATATTCACCCACTCCACCCCGCCTGATCCAGGACACAAAATGAGCACCTGCCCCCAGCTGTGCTGGAATGTGCCTCCCACCTCCATCCCCCAGACCTGCCCCCAGTGCCACTGTGGGACCAGGGCTGGATGGGATGTAGAGAAAGTCAGGCAGATCACTTCCTTGCTGCCAGTCTGGCTGTGGGGCCCCAGCAGAGTGGCACTGGGGGCACATGGGGCACATCATTCCAGGAACGTGTCCCCATGGGCCACAACTGGTCTGCACGGGATGGCAGAGACAGCCCAGAAACTGGGGTGGAGCCAGGTCAGCCATGCAAGGTGGAGCCAGGTCAGATTGAAGGCATATATGGCATGGCAGCTGGCCAGAGGACATGCTGCAGGGGCTACCAGGAGGAGGATGAGGCCTGGCTCCTACATGGCCAGCACACATCCAAGAACTGGGCAGCAGTTCCAACTCTGGCTCACAGAGAGTGCTGTCCCAAGGCAGACCTGTCTGTTTAGGGAACAGCAGGTGGAAAGGGCTGAGCATGCAGCACTCTCCCCCTGTACAGGAGATCCACTGCCCTGTGCCCATAGTGGGGGCCAGACAGCAGCAATGGGCTGACACTGCGAACAGATCAGCTTTGCAGATGAGCTTCTCCACTGCCTCCCAACAGTAAGGTGCCATGGGGGCTGCGGAGTCTCTGCTGGGGGTTTGGAACACGGAGAAAGCAAATGCTTGGCTGGGATGAATGAGACAGGATCTCAGGGCCCTGCCACTGTGTCCATGATGCTGAGACTATGCAGGGAGCTCACTGTTCCCCAGGACCTAAATGTCTGGCCCTGGGCACAGCCAGAGCTGCTTCCACCCTGCGCTGCCTCCCTGCCAGGACTCCATTGGCCACACCTGTTCCCGCTACTCTGCAGGGCACCCAGCACCACCAGTATCATAGAGCATCTGTACTAGACAACTTCATTGTCATCCCTCCCCAGTCCCATGCTGGAAGGGAAGGAGTGAGGATTAAACCCCCTCTTCCCTTCAGGCTACCATACCTGGCAACACCCCATGCTCCTACCACTAGAGCAGCAAGCATGGGTGGGGGCATGTGGAAGCCTGGCAAGGACTGCTTCCCCTTCCAGGCACACCCCAGCTGGGGATTATGGAGGCCAAAGTACAGGTTTAAACCAATCATACTTAGCAGCCTAGCCACGCCCCCACTCCAGGTCAGCCTCCCTCCAGCCTTGCAGCTGCTGAAGAGAAGGGAGGGCTCGGTCTAGTACTGCCCCTGGCTCCCCGGGGCTTCTGGCCTGAGCCACTGCAGGCACGTGACTGCATTTCCGGAATTAAAAGTGAATGTGTATTGACTTGCAAATCAGTTCAATCTACACAGGTTAAACTAACCTGCAATAGGTGAATCAAAGGCCCAGGCTTTCTGAATGTCTGTACTTAGCCTTAGAGAACAGCTGATGCAAGAGATCTAATAATGTTTCAAAAACCTGTTAGCATTAATTGGTGCAACTCTGGATATTCATACTGATTACACAACTCTCTGAATAGCCCCTTAAATTGTGCAATTTGGGATGGAGGAGTGTAGGAGCTCAGAAATCTTTTCCGGGCTATCTAAGTTATGTATCTACTGTTCCCATTATTTCCCCAAGTCCTTGAGAGAAAACATATGCACATTACCAATTCCCCCTTTATTTTGGGGGAGGGGGAAAGGTATCAAATGTTAAGGCAAATTAAGCTCAAAAGAAATAAATGTGACTTGTTTTTGTTGTTGTTCAACTTAAAACAAAACTACAATGGGCAAAAGCCAGGATTTGAGACTCCTCAAGAAGAACTCCTGGCACCAGCAATTAAAAAGAAGTGTACCAATAAACAAAGAAAAACAACATCCAAAGTGCCATTGATAAAATAATACTGTTCCAGAAAACTGGTTGAGAAATAGGGGTTAGTTCTCATTGGATAAACTGGTGGATAATTAATAATTCTATTCCTAAGAAATAATTATGAAGCATATATGAAATAGGAAATTAATTGCATTTATTATAGAAAATTAAATAAGAGCATATGCTACTTCCTTTTCTATAATCTATAATTAAATTTTCCAAGGTGAATAATGTTCATTAAAATACAGAAACAGCATATTTTATTGCTTCTACAATTAGTGCCAAATTGTAAAGGACATTATTCACCTTGAAAATTAGTATAGATAACAGAAAAGGAAGAAATAAATATTCTTATTTAATTAGAAGCAGTTAGTCACCCAGACAACCTTAACTCAAGCCTCTAATAATGTTCTGAGAACAAGCAGAAATGGCAACAACCTCAATCTATCCATCACCTAGCAGAGATTTCTTTAAAAGACTGCTCTCCTGTATCTTAGGCTGTGACTCCTTAATGTTTTGTGTGTGAATGGCTGATAATATGCCTGTCAAACAACCACTTATTCCAACAGTCATGCTTCCTGAAAAGTTTGTGCTTTGCTGTTTCTTTTGTCAAATTTAAATGTGGCTAATAAGTTTTGACCTGTATAACTGTACTAAATTCCTACATTGTTTGCAACACCCATCAGCCAATCCAGTTTCTCCATTTATTCACTTCAGTTTAGTTCATCTTACAAATTACAAAGAGAATATAAGCACTGGTTCCAAATACCAAAACACCTATAAATAAATTATTATTCTGACTATTTCCATTTGTCCAAGTGCTCATAAAAAAAAATGAGGTCTAAAAAATATCAGATGGTAGAATCATTTTCCCAAGCAATGCCATTCAAAAGTTGTTTCTTTTAACAGAAACTCTGGGAATGGATAAGAACAGTACAGCTTTCACAACTAAAAGAATCAACAGCTATTCTGCCAGATAAGCATGTGGTCCTAACACATAACTGATAAGCAACTGATAAACAGGCAAATCACCCCTATTAATAGTTTTCAAGCTTTGATAGGTGGAAGTTACCGATTACATAAGAATTTAAAAAGAAACAAAAGGAAGTTGTATTCATGGAAATTAGATGAAAGGGTCGCAGAAAGTAAATGGAAAGAAAAACATACAAGGCAGGGAAAGACTGACAGAAGGAAACTGAGCATATATGAAAGAAACGGTTATAAAATTAGATGATCAATACTTAACTCTTGTGGGAAAGATATTCCCTCACAAATTAGACTGCATTTTTCAGGCACAGGGACCATTTTTTTTCCACGGAAACAGATGATGGTTCCCAAGCCACTCTTTAACTTGTTACCAGAAACTTTTCACATAAAATGTTATCAAAAAAGTTTTTCATTTCATTTTACTGCATGCATGGGGTATGTCTTTCCTGAAGTTACAAATAATGCAGCACGTGCCATCTATCTCTGTCAGTTATGGAACAAGCATTGTTGTTTTTTCTCTTCAACTGGAACACAGAATTACTGGGACATTCAGATTAGGAAAATCCAAGCTGTGTAACTCTATCAATGCAGTGTCTCTAATACAGACACATTGCACCAATACAAAATGGGGATTTTACAGGTGCAACAAGTAACTTATCAACAGGAACCCTGGTTTTCACCGTTTAAAAATCGCAAATTCTCTGACTAAAAGAAAAATGGCAACTTCTCCAATTAAAAAAAAAACAAACCCCACAATTAAAATGAAATGCCACTATATATATAGGTATCAATTGAACATACTGTTTTATTAACAAATTTATAAATTTTACAGCAATTCGGAAGCCTACCAGTGCCTCAATCACTATAATAAAGTACATTCTAAATACCTATACATTTTGGTATTTGATTTGGGGGTTTGTTTGTTTGTTTTTAAATCAGGGAATAATCAGAGTACCCTGTACCCTCTGCTCATCAGAACATGGGTCCAAGCCCCGCACTCCCAAGCTTGCCAGCAGCAGGGAGAAGCACAACTCTGCACTGCCATTCCGCTGCTGCCAGGCAGGCAGAGGGTGTTTTGCCAGGGCAGTGCAGGGTTTACAGTAGCAAGGGCCTTCCCCACCCTTGAGCCACCCACAGCCCCATCCCACTTCCTGCCTAGGCCCTGCAGCCATGCATTCTGGCCCCAGGACCCGAACCCCACACACTGCCCAGGTTGGGCATCAGCCCCAGCCCTGCCCTAATTCCTCCCTCCCTTCCTATGGGGGCCTCAATTGCCCACTTCCCCCCACGAGTCTTACCTGCAGGAGCTGCATTCCAGGCTGCCTAGTGGCCATGTGCATAAGTAAGTGTACGCATGCACATGGTGCCTCCTGCCTGACTGCCCTTCTCCCACCCGCCTCAGCCCCTTGCAGGCTGGAACTCTGCCAGCCTGCATAGATAGAGCTCTTTGCAAAAGTGGAATATCTGCATGTTTTTCTGTTAAAATGAAAATGAAAGAAAACATGTTTTTCTCATTCAAAAGGGTAAATCCACATTTTTTTCCATGGGAAACTGAAAACCCGGGTCCCTACTCATCAATGCAGTGTACTCATAAGATATTATTTACAGCGGGGTAGCTACATTGGTGCACCTATTCCAATGTAATATAAATAAATAAATAATAAACTAATAGGACTAGTATAAACAGGACCTTGGTTATGTATATAATACTGGCACTGTGAGAAAAACTACAAGATGATAATAAATCAACAGGAGTAATTATCAGTCATTTCTCTGACCAAATGAACATAATCTCTCCTTAAGACCTTCATATAATTCCACTTAGCATTAAACAAGAAAGCTGTACCTTCCTGGAAAAAAACACCTAACCCAGCTCATCAAATAAATAAATAAAAGTAGATAAATACATAAATAGTCAAGCACCAGTAACAGCAACCAGGTGCATCATGTGGCAGATTATAAGAACCCTTCTCTCAAGGAAGGAACCATCAGTCCTGGAGAGTTTTAGTAGAAAAGACAAAATTACAACCAATTTTAACTGCCACAATGCAAGTTTAAGGTGAGAAGTGATCTCACAGGTACAGATAATCAACAACTTGTATGCATCCAGAAGTGAATAGGAGGTTGCCACCCACTTTTACATCAGAATCTTATGTGCTCCATACAGTTTGCCTGAATGGTAGTGGTAGTAGAGGAAGTATTCTTTACATCAGGGCTGTCCAATTGGCCTGTGAAGGTTCATTGAGGCCCCCAAGCTGCCTACTCAGCTGCTGCTCCCTCTTCCTCCTCTGGCTTCCACTTCCTGCCCCCACACCAGCAATGCATTATAGTGAGGAAGACCGCAGCCAGGAACCTATAGCTGAAGCCCACATGCACTGTGCACTAGGGAAGGTGGGGGAGAGGTGCTCATGCAACACTGCAGCCTGTGGCTCACACTGGTGCATCCTGTGCAGTGTACAGCCCTAAGCTGCTTAGAAGTTGGACAGCCCTGCTGTACATGGTGAGACTTCCACGAGATATTCAAGGGACACAGCCATTTGCTAATGGCCAATAGCTAGTCAAAGGCTGTATCATCTGTTGTGTGGAAAACCTTAAAAAGGAAAACACCTACACAAGATAACTGGCAATGCAACATGGGGTACAGAGTGATCCATTAATTCAAACAAACTTCTTGCCCCATACTGCACAGAGTTGGTGCACGTGTTCCTGCTTTTCTACTGTGTTTAAGGTCTGACAAGCTAAAATACTGTGGAAAACAAAAGAAAAAGATGCAACAACAAAAGTAAACCAAAGTCATTTAAAACTTTGTGGAGGGGAAGATGATACGTAATACTGAGAGGAAAAGGAACATTTTGAAGCAAAACTAAAGCACAATAAATAACAAAATAAAATAAATATTCCCATGATATTTTAATAAAAGGGAATTATTACCACAGGAGTGTCTAGAACTGGCCTAAAAGGTCATAGTATTCCCTTCAACTAAATAAAACAAAAGAGTTATAATAGAAACAACCAAAGCTGCAGCAAGATAGTGTAAGCAGGTGCCTGGAGACTCATCAACGCAGCTCAGCCTGATCAGCAGGAATCCTGGCTCTCTCCTTGAAAAAAAAAAAAAATCCCTAAATTTCAGTTTTAAAAAAGTAACCTAAAATCCACATTTTTCCATGATTAAAATGAAACATCACGAATATATAGAGAGAAAGATACAGTGGTGTTTCATTTTAATCATGGAAAAATGTGGATTTTGGGTTACTTTTTAAAAAACAGAAAATTGGGGGTATTTTTAAAATAAGAGAAAACCAGGATCCCTGCTGATCAGTAACAACAGATATTATACACTCATGCTTCACTGAGGGCCCCACCTCCCCTGCAAAGAGGTAAGTCCTGTAATAAATAAATTAGTCTCCTTAGTAGAGTGTCACTTAATTCACAAAAGTTAGAGGGCTGCCTCAAGTCTAACAAGAGGTGCCTTGAGCCTGCAAAGGTTGAGAACCACTGATGTAGAGACATATTAGAATTAGAAAAAAATCTGAAAAAGTTTCCATCCCAGAAGTAAAATAAAACAGAAGTGGAACTTGGGTTTGGAGCCCCAAATTTTAGAATGAATCTCTGTTCCACCTTTGTTTCATGTGGCTCACCTGCCATCACATTTTAAATGATGTCAAGTATACAAAGCAAAACTCAACCAGAAATGCCAGAATTTGGGGTTTGTAACAAAACCTGAAACTAGGCAAATATCACCTAATGCAAAAGTTTTAGTAACATCCCTCAAAGTAAAGGATCATGCATATGTTTCATTCTATGCCTTCTAGACAAGCAGTCAACCACTAAAATCCACCAGCCATGCTTTTCAGGTACATTATGTAGCATGCTGCATTCTTAATGAGCCTGTCTGCTATAGTATGTCCAAGAAATATATTTAAAACATGCTTTTTTAAGGAGTTAGTAGTCTTAAAGCATTAATGTTGCCAATACCAAGATAAACTATATGCATAGTAACTAGTTAGAATTCCTGTATTGCAACATTCTCAGGACTGTTTTGTAAAAATGTTTATTTTTATTGTCTCCTTCTGTTTATATTACTTTTTAAAAAAGCAATCTCATCTATCTGGAATCAAGGTAGAGATACTTCATTATTGTAAATCTTCGTTTTGGTTAAGAGCCAAATCTTTCATCAGTTTTAGACAAGTTCTACTCATAAATAAGAGCTACATTTCCAGTGAGATGCAACATACAGAACATTTTTTTTAGTGAATGAATTGCAAATATTAATGCTTTGTGTTACTACAAACATGGATTAAAACTTTGATTTTCCTGTTCTAAAACACTTGTTCAATCATAACAGTAAAATGAATCATAGGGATTTGGAATCTTAAGAAATGCACTATATTCTACTTTAAACAGTTCAATGAAAACGAACTTACCATCTTTTGAACAGTTTCCAAGGATGTTCCAATTATTTGGTAACTCTTCATGTGCTATAGCCAATGTCATATCATGATCCAGTGACTGAAAATCTTCCACTGATAGTCCAAAAGTATTAAGTAGTGTCTGGTGACTAACAGAAGTGATACAATCAACATGGCTAACCAGAAAACGTGACAACTTGCAAGGCAGATTCTCTCTGTAAGTAACAGAACAGCTGCCCAAGATCACAGGCGAATATCCTTCTGTGTACATGAACACAGACACCAAAACTGCTTCTTGGTATCCATGGCCTGAAACATAATGTAGATTAATCACTAACATATAACTGTGTTCATTAAACATGGATTTTTTTCCTACGAAATACTGTGAAAATGTATCTGAAATCACATAACTTTATTCTCCTCTACTTAAATTAAAGGGAGTTTGTTTGTCAAGTACTTTTGATAAGCAACTTCACATGTTTATACTGTACTGTTATCAAATGTTCTATACTGTTAACATCTGTCTGCCCAATTATATTAACTTACTTGGTTTGAAACCAGGCTTCCCCATTGTGGAAGTTAACAGAGGTTTGAAAAACGTTTTTGTTTTTTGTTTTTTTAAATAAAATAACCATGTCAAGATTACACGCTCCAAGTCAAAATTGCGAGGATGCTGGGGCTTTTCATCACTTGCAGCAATCTAAATGCAGAAGAGGAGTAAAAGAATGTGTGACATTATCTGAATCTAAAAATTTCCCTGGAAGTTCTTTTTTGTGTCCACCTCTGCAGGCAATTCAGCAGTCATTAGCAGGACTGAGGGGGGAAAGGCAAATACTCACTGGCAGCCCATGTTCGAGCCTGGAGAGCTGACCCCAGAACACACATCTCAATGGTCAGCCACAGCTAACACTTGTATCCTTGCACCACCCTGGACATCTGCTAGGTTGCAGCGTGCAAATGCATGAAGAGAATGAGGGCGCTGAATAGACATGGCAACAAGTGCTGAGCCAGAGGAATGCAGCCTTCCTTGGTCTGGAGCTGGTACAGATCGCAAGCAGCCCAGTGGCATTTACTGCTATGCCTCCTTTGCCCCACCCCAAAGTAGGATCAGCTTTTTAACTGAGCTATCACCAGGACTTTGAGTTTCCATTTGCCAAGGAAAAATGCAGATTTTCTCCTTTTAAGAAAAAAAGCACAGACTTTATCCTTGAAAGGAGAAAAACATGGGAAATGGCAGGTTTCCCCTTGCAGACTGACAGAGTTCCTGAGGGTGATCAGGCAGGTGGCACCATGTGCATGTGTGATGGGGAGGGATTGAGGCCCCCATAAGGAGGAAGGGAGAGGGAGCTAGGCAGAGCTGAGGGTACTGCCCAGCTGGGGCGGTACATGGGGCCTAGGGTCAGGGCAGGAATGCATGACTGCACGGCCCAAGCAGGGAGTGGGATGGAGCCATGGGTGGCTCACCTGGGACGCAGCGCCTGGTTCCAAGCCACTGATCACAATTCTGGAGGGGGCATGAGGAGCAGAGCGGAGGGTAGCTGGTTCCCTGCCACTGAGCACAATTCCCATGGAGGAATGGGGGGCATGTGCCCCCCACATTTGTGCATGGGAAGGGGTGGCTGTGGCCTCCCTGCCATGCTGCCCTCCTCCCAGAGGCCTCCACAGCCCAGTGGACAGGACCTGGGGCAGCAGGGTAGAACAGGGCAGGGCAGGGAAGGGAGGCTTGGTGCCAACACCAAGAGCCCCAGTCTGCCATGACAGGCCACCCCCTGCCCACCCAGCAGGAGCTGGGGGTGGTAGGGGCACAGCTCCACACCTCTGGCCCTGCTGCTGCCAGGTGGGCAGGGGCACCTTGGCATGGTGGTGTGGGCTCCTGCCAGCAGCAGCACTAAGCCCCTCTACCCTGGTCTGCCCTGCTGCGCTAGGTCTGGCCCATGGGGGAGGGGGAGCCAGGCTCCACGCTCCATTCTGGCTGCAGTAGCTGCCACCTCCCATGGGCAACAGCCAGGGCTCAGGTGCTACAGGTCCTGGTCCCATAGCCTTGGCAGCTTGGGGGGGAGGGGTGCTGCAGGTAGCAAGTAAGGGCCAGCAGCCAGGCTGCTCAGTGACACAAGTAAGCAGGGGGCGGGGAGGCCTGCATCCTGGTGAGCAAAGGGGCAGGGGGACCTCTGATTTTCTAAGGTAAAAAAACCCAAATTCAACTGCCAAAATATATACGTATTTAGAATTTTTTTTTTTTAATTATAATGATTAAAGCACTGGTAGGCTTCCAAATTGCTTTAAAATTGTAAATATATTAATAAAACATTGTGTTCAACTGATACCCATCTTTTATATATATTATAATTGGTATACACATTAGGGCTGTAAACTATTAAAAAATTTGATCGCAATTAGTTGTGCAATTAAAAAACCTAGTCACAACTAATTGTGATTTTAATTGCACAGCTAAAAACTCAAAATTAGGGGCAGAAAATCTCAAAATTTTATGCAAAAATATGCAGGTACCTTGTATGGTTGGATTGTGGGGCATGAGGGGGAGGAATTTGTGAAGGCGGAGGGGCTATTGGTGTGTGTGTGGAGTTTGAAGCATGGTGGGGTGGTCCCCGCATGCCCTGGCAGGATGCAGGGTACTGTGTATCAGGAGTGAGGGGCAGCAGCAGGGCTGTGGTTTGGGAGTGAGGAGCAGGAGCAGGGCAAAGGCATATCATATTACCTCCGCACAGGTGTCTTCTTGTTTGAAACTGGAAATATGGTAAACCCTATAGGAATGCAGCCAGACGTGTAGAGCAGCACCTGGAAGGTAAGTCTGTAGAGGAGAAGGGTCAGAGTGGGGGGTGGCCAATCGAGACCCCCTCAGTGAAGAAGTGAGTAGGGCAAGGGCTGGGGTTCACATGGTAAGTTGTTGGGGAGGAGTCGTGGGCGGCTCCCCACCACTGAGCATACCCTCAGGGGAAGCATGGGGGCATGTGGCCCTCAGATTTCTTTATGGGGTGGAGGAGAGCTGCCCACTGTGGGCTGGGATGCTGCGCCCAGCTGCCTTTGTCCCAGAAGCCACGTGATGCCATGCTGTTCCTCCCACTGCAACTAGCATAGCTCCTGGCACAAAGACAGAAAGGTGCAGAGCCCCAATCTGCAGTAGGGAGTCCACCAATGCCCTCTGCATAAATCCAGGGGGCACATGCCTCCCACAGAGGTGTGCGTAGCAGAGGAGAGCTGTGCCCCCTCCCGCACACCCCTGAATGAGCTGCCCACAGCTCCATCACACAACCTATCCCAGCCCCTGCTCCACTCCCTCCCTCACCATGGGGCCTTGATCTGACCCCCTCTCCTTTCCCCTCCACAGACTTACCTGCTGGGCACTGCTGTACATGCAGTTATGCTGTAGGTATCAGTGTCGCCTCTCCCCACCCTTCATGCTGCAGCAGCCTAGAGCCCACGTATGGGCTGCCTTGCAGCTCCTTTGCACTGCCACTACTGCCCTGCTGGGTAGTCTGGAGGTAGAGATGATGGCGGCAGAGCAGAGCCCGGTGCACATAGTTTAGGCCTAAAACTATGTGCACAATTAACAAGTTAAAATAAATTAATGCAAGAATCAATTACTGCATTAACAACACATATTAACAGCAAGTAATTGACAGCCCTAATATACGTCTATATTATATACACATACACACGTGTGTGTGCGCACATGCATGTGTGTGCATGTACCCCATACACACACACACACACACACACACACACATATTTATATTTCATAGATTTCGTAGACATTAGGACTGGAAGGGACCTCGTAAGATCATTGGGTCCAACCCCCTGCTCAAGGGGCAGGAAGTCAGCTAAGCTCAAAGGATCCCAGCAAGATAAACATCCAAATGTTTCTTGAAAGTGCCCAGAGTAGGTGCTTGCACCACCTCCAGGGAGAGTCTGTTCTAGGCCTTGGGGGCTCGGACAGTAAAGAAGTTTTTCATTATGTCCAGTCTAAAATGGTCTTGCAGGAGTTTGTAACCACTGAACCTTGTCATCCCCTGGGGTGCTCTGGTGAACAGGTGTTCACCCAGATCCTGATTTTAAAACAGAGAAAAGTAAGATGCCTTCTTATCACTGAACACTGCAGCAGTTTCTTGGGTAGGAAGCAAAAAAATAATAATAATAATGATGGTAGTGCAGAAAGTGGTTCCTGAAAAATTTGGAATAGTAGCACTGGATTATTTATTTAATGTGAGTTTTGTATCCACTGACATTCCCAGAAGTTTTTGAGAAATGTATGTTTCCATTACTGAAACACTTTTGGCTTTGACTTTAAAAAAAAACAGATTCTAATTTACAGCTAGATTGTCAAAGAAGCCCAAAGTAGGTAGCTGCCTAAACCTCCTAGACCAGCATTCTCCAACCTTTTTATGGTGAAGGTCACTTTTTGGAAGTAAATGGCACCCCAAGATCTACCACGCTGGGAACCAATCCCACTTCTGTGCTGTGGCTGCACTGAGCTGCGCTCACCTAGCAGCCAGACAAAAGTGGCACTGGGCCTTGGCCCAGCAGGGTCTGGGACTCTCTAAAGTCCAAGAGCATGGCAGGGGGGGGGGGAGGGGTGTCCTGCCAGTGTCCTTTCCCCTCCCCCACCTGTGCTCTGGGTGAAACAGGCAGCCCAAAGTAGCAGCTGCCTCATTCCAAGCACCGGGGGGGGGGCACAGATCCCTGAGGCCTCTATCGGGCTGCACCCAGCAACAGGAGCCCCCCCCCCCCCCACACACACACACCCCCGAACTGCACAGAGTCACAGACTCGGTCAGGCTGGGGCCTGACACCGCATGCATCCAGCCGCTGGATGGGCACAGCTCAGCACAGCAGTGGCACGGAAGTGGGATAAGGTTCCAGAAGATCTGGTTGTCCAGGGGCACATGGGGAGGCTCCTGCCACTGGGCACAGCCCAGCAGAGACCCCAGGGGCCTGTGCTCGAGACAAGGCAGCTGCTGCTGCTGGACCAAAGGTAGGGGAGGGAAACCCCCGGGTCCTCCACCAGGCTGAGCCCAGCAGTGGGAGCCCCTCCCACATGCCCCTGCACAACCAGATTTTCTCAGACCGAGCTAGGCCAGAGCCACCCCCATGCAAGTCCCCAATTCTTAGGTGAGCTGCGCCTGCACATGGCCGGCTTGCAGTGGGGGTTGAGGTGCAGTGGCAGCTGCCTCTGCCACCTCTGCCCCACAAAGATGGGAGGAAGACCCCATGCCTGTGGAGGAGCTTCCCAGGCTCCAATCCTACCACCACACAGACCCACTTACTTTTCCCTGTGCCTAGCTAGGCTGCATAGTCAGTCACTTCCTGCAGGAGCCTCGATTTGGTTCCTGCCCCTTCCCTCCCCCACAGATTGACCTGCTGGGGCTGGGGGGAGAGGGGGCAGGTATGCATACGTGCACATGCCCAGCTCTCCCCCAGCCCAGGATCGACCAAGCGAGGCTCTGGGATAGACGTGTCGATCAGGATCAATGAGTTGGTGACCACTGTCCTAGACACCTATCTCCTTTAGGCTTCTTTGACAATCCTAACCTTCCTTACAAAGATACAACAGTGGATCTGGGGGTTGTTGACAGCGGCATAGATACACCCCCCTTTCAGCAGATGACACTGGCAGTGGCAGCAACAAGGGACTGTTTTTTAGTCCCCCAAGAATTTCCTCCCTTCGTCTCCATGTGCAGCAGCACCATCCCTCCCATTACCTCCTCCCCAGTCTCCCCTGGGTACTGATGCTGCTATCCCCAGCTGCCCCAGGGAGAGGCAAGGGTGGGGGAGAGAGGCATCTGGTGGTGGGGGGACAGAGACAAGAGTGGCTCCAGACTATTCTAGCTGGGCTCCATAGAGACCCATGTTCAGACAGGGACTGCAGGAGCAGTGGGTGGGTTCCCCTTCCATGCCAAGTCCCTTCCCAGTGTTTCCTGCCAGTCAAGGAGCAGGCACAAGGGAAGGGAACCTACCCCCTGCCACTACTGTCTCTGGCAGAGCCCAGCTCCTTGTGCAGCCTGGCTGGAGCACAGCAGGAGCAGTTCTGGACCCTTTCCTTTCAATCCCACCCACAAGTCAACTGTGGATAGCAGGAACAGCAGCAGTGGCAGGCAGGGGAAAGGGGAAATGGGAGGGAAAGGGACATGCTGCAGGGGATGGAGAGGAAGGGAGAAGCAAAGATTCTTACCCAATTGAGGGACTTTTACAAAAAAAATATCCCTGGCTGCTGCTCTGGCAGCATGATCTGCCTGCCCTGGCAGAGTGCGGAGAGGTTGAGAGCAGGGCTGTAGTCACCCATGCACTGTCCCTCTCCCTCATCCTCCTTTACAAAATCCTGGACCCACTCGTGCGAAGATAGGCATCTATATGTGATCGGACATAATGCTCTCAGAAATGCAATCTCTTCTTGGGCACCTCAGTAGAGTGCTAACTACTAAACCTACCAATAATACTAAAAAAAAAGCAACGCAACTCCAAAATTCTACATAAAATTGTTATAGCTGTAAACACAAATTAGGTAAGTGTACCCATAAAAGGTAAAGAAAAGAACAAGAATAGCAGTAATGTTTAAAATGATCTGTATCATTACATTTTGCATTTAGTTAATCCCTGAAAGTTGTATTCTAAACTCTGTCTTCATTTTACTCTCTCATTGCCTTCAGAGTGGCTTCAGGTAGTTACTTCGCTGTTGTCTTATGTTTTTACCTCTAGCCCACAAAAAAAATAATTTAGCATGTGATTTCATACCTCTACAACTGCAGCACCCTGGAGTACCTTGAGATCTTTTCAAGGGTGCCACAGGATGCCATTCAATTTTAGCACTTAAGTGTGCAAGTATGATTACAAGATAGCCCCAGAGATTTCAAATATGAATTCTCAGCATCAGAAACATTCTGACCTGTTGTGGTCTCTTTGAGCACTTTGTGACAAAATAATTGTTCTATTATTTTTCTGTGATCAAAAAATGCATGAAAACTAAGAGCTGGCATTTTCCCAGGAGTGTTTCAACTAGCACTAAATTTTCTACAGTTCTAGCATCTTACCATTTAAGGAATTAAAGAAATCACAAAACAGCACAGAATGTCTCTATCAAATGACTCTTTTCAAAATCTGTATCTCTTCTACTAATTTCATAAGAAAACAGAAACAAGTAACAAACAGATCCCACTTCACAGGTACATCCCATTCATATATCTCCCATTTACCCACACAGTAGAAAGTCACAAATCACGTAATAAACAAAACAATCTATTTCAGCTCAAGGATCAATGCCTTACTAAACCAGTAAGCTGGATATTAAGCAAGTTCAAGTTCACTCCATTCATTGTGAAGTACCAGTATCAGATGTTTTCATCCCACCCTCCTGCGACATAGGGCACTTAAGTAAGTTACATTGTTGGTGTGGTTGAGTCTCTGAAAGCACTCTACAGCAAAATAACATGTGCACAGTTGCACAGCGCTTTTAAAATGGCCAACTGTGCAAAAAATTAACCTTTGATAAATCCAACAGTAGCTAAAGGCGCTGTAGAGCAAAGCAGCTTAGGGAATTTGTATTCCCTCAAGAGTTACTTTTTCTTATCTTTGCTTGGCTGTCAGCAAAGGATGGAGGGGAAGGAAGCAGCACAGCTGCCAGCTGGGCCTTGCCTGGCAAGGGGGTCAGGGTGGAATGGAGCCCCCTTGACATGAGACACCCCCTTTCCCCGCCACCCCAACTACCCTGGCTGAGGTACTGGGGAGAGCTGGGCCAGACCTGCCACACCTCATCCACCAGGGGTATTGGGGAGAGCTGATACCACCCTGCCACACATCCTCCCCCAGCTCCAGCCAGGGAAAGCCCAGCAGACAGCTGTGTGCTGCTCCCTACCCCTCCCTGTACCCTAGCTAGTCTGCTCCCTGTACCCTAGCTAGCCTGCTTCTCTCTATACCACCCTTTAGGTCTCCAATACAGACAGTCTCCAAGATGTCAATATTACACTCTGCTGGAAGCATGGGAGATAGGATAGGGTAACAGTTCAGCAATACAGATATTATCACTGATATTAATTGTGTATGGATTATAATGATGATAAATGTTAAGGGGTGTCTAAGAGTTATTTGATCTTACAGGCATCTCCTAAGTGTTTGAATCTGTTGCTCCGATAGACAGACGTCAAGAGCTCCACATATCTTTCATTTTCTTGCTTGTATTTTTCTGATTTTTTCCCAGATCAACAGGACTCTGCACATTCATGCATGCCTGTTGCCTAAAACTTCAAAAATAGATAAAGTGGTACCCAAAATGTCTATGTTACAAACAGACAAAAATGGAAGTATGCCACCAACTTGAGTGCAGGGCCTTGCAAGTTAGTCTGACTACTGTCTCCAACCTCAGGATGTCAGGGCATGCCTAGGTAAAAATATCTTGGCCTGCTTTGTAGAAATCATTGGGACTTAACCATTTTGCAGATTGGTGCATCTCACTGTTTGCAAACACAAGGAAGTCCAGTCTGTAACCCATCACAGCAATGCACCATCTGACTGTCTTGTGCTACAAAAAGTACAAGACAGTAGACCCAAAACTAATTAGTCAATTCACCCTGCATCCAACAAATCCATCTCTCAATCCCAATATTATTTCCCATAATAAAAACCTAATAAGAAACAGAACCATGTCAAAATATCAGACAAGAATTAAGCATTGTTAGCTGACGTATTTTATTGTACTGACTCTGGTATATAGTCAGGAGAGAAGTAAAAAAGGCTAGGTACAAAGCACCCTAAATTGCATGTAGGATCCTCAAAGGCAGAGGTGCATAGAAAAGAGAAAAAAATACAATAGCAGCAAGACTCACCTGGAATCATTGACTGAAGCACGTTATTACTAAGTCGCTCTGCAAACATTATATGTCTCTGAGTGGATCCATTGTAAACTAAGTAAAATTCAGCATCTTCTGGGAGGTAAATATCTTTATCAAAATTTGCATACACAGTCATCTGTCCCTGAAAAACGAATATAGGTTTGTATACATCTAAAACATTATCTATAAACAAGCCTATTAAATATATTTTCAGATTAAAAAAAAGGTTCACTAGTTATCTTAATGTTGCACCATACAGTAATTCAAACATAAATCTGCTATTAGCCACAAAAAGCAAATATATTTTAAAACTGCAGTAGGTATATCAAAATAGTGCAATCAAATATACCAATATTTTAACTAATCCTGGTCATCCCCACCCATGGCCATAAAAGAATCTCAGACTTTGGACCAAGAACAAACAATTGTGTCAAAATAAGCAAACCAACCAACTAGAGTACTTGAATATTCAATAGACTTATCTATCAATTTTAAATGTTAAATGATCCCATCTGTAAAATATAAATTAATCTTAAAATTTTTAAGACTTTGATGACTACACAAGCAAAATCCTACTGATTGTGCAAGTCTGATGAAATAGTAGTTCCCAGAGATATCTGTCCTATGTTTTATAGTCAATAGAAAGTAGCAAGCCAAGAAAAATCCACTATATAATAGCTTCAAAAAGCACAGGAAAGGGATCTGAAAAGCAGCAAACAATAACAAATGTCTGACATGTCTAAGGGAGGAAATTTAGATGAAGTTGCATTTCCTAAAAGGGAAGAACAACTTGCTCCACTAGAGTTCCTGGTTCCTATGGTTACTCTAAATAAGCCAACAGAATTGTCCCCACATCTCTTTGAATTGATATTTTACAAAAAATAAATTGCATAAAAACTTAACAATCTACCCCATTTAAAGGCTAGTCTGTGTCCACTCAAAGGCTAAACTTAAAGGCTAATCTGTGTCCACTCAAAACAGTTACTGTGGTACAGCTTTCCTTGGATCCATGAGCAAATGGGATTGTGACCATTTACACCACAAAAAAACAAGAAAATATCGCATAAAATTTCTGTAGCTGAAAAATGTGTTTTAAATACTTGTGCATCCCTATAAGCATAACTCCCCCCTTCAGGGTTCTTTCTTCTTTGATCTTTGGTCTACTCCAGTGCCTCAGATGGCTGCAGCCATTATCTAACACTCTCATGATCCCAGGCCTTTGACTACAGGAAACCTCTCTCCTCTTAACTTGTCTGAATCCAGAGCTTAGTTTTTCTTCTCTCTGGAAATGGCTCCTACCAGTTGAAACTATTCAAATGGTTCAAACAAAGCCAGGCCTATCAGGGTGCTTGTATACATGCACACAGCCTGCCAAATCCAAGCTTCCCCGAGGCCACCCGGGCTTCCAGCGCCCCATGCACCATTCCCACTGCCTTCTCCAGCCACCAGCACACCCAGCTGCCTACTTGCCACCTCCCCGCACTGCCTTAAGGGCAAGCCAGCCTGTTCCCAGGCAGTCCCAGGTGGTGGGGGACAGTGCACAGGGTGTTGGAAGCCATTGTGGGCTCAGGGAAGAGTTAGATCTGGTCAGGTGCTGCCTGGGGCCTGACCTGTGGCAGCATTCTGCCCACTAGCAGCATAAATGGGCAGCCCCAGAAGGCGCTGCCACGGCAGAAGGAAGGACCAGCCTCCCCCCCCGCAGCTCAGGGGCTGCTCGGCCTGCCAGCAGCTCGCCCCTGAGCAGCAGGACATGTGGGCAGGCTCCACCCAAAAAAAAAAAAAAAAAAAAGGATTGGGCCCCTTGCCATTTCTGCCTTCAACAGACACCTGCTGAAGGCAGAAGTGGCGAGTGGCCCAATCCCTTTTTTTTTTGGCAGAGCCTGCCCTTGGCCAGGGGGCGAGCTGTCTCCTCAGTTGCCCAGGGCCCCCAGTCCTTCCCTCTGGGGCAGTGGTGCCCCCCCCCCGGGTGTGAGCTGGGTGCTGCCCCAGCTTGGAGGCAACTCTCAGCCAGCTCCAACTCTTCCCTGAGCCCGCTCACTGGAATCCCGCCAGATGCTCCCCGAGCAAGCTTGTTGGACCAGGCTGCATGCTGCCTCTGAGCTGGGGCAGCCTGTGGCCCACTAGCAGCCTGTCCAGCCAGTCCTGAGGGGCTCCACTGCTGCAGAGGGAAGGACCAGGGTCCCGTGCAACTCAGGGGCCGCTCAGACCACGAGCAGCTCACCCCCCCAGCCACAAGCAGACTCTGGCTCCAAAAAAAAATCAGGTCCCTTAACCATAACGCGATGGAAAATTGAAAAACCAACCATCTCAGGATATTAAGTAAAACCTTGGGTATTAAACCCCCATCATGTGTACAAGTGCCTATAGATACTAAATAAACCTAAAGGTTTTATTGTTTGGGTTTTTTTAATCTGAATCAAGCAATCTCACACTATACAAAACCCTGTTCAGACAGGATGGCACTCAAAATTCTCACATCTGGTTAAACATCTGGTTTTTTGTTTAAAATAAAACCACCCATGTTACCATTTTAGCCCCAGCCCCAACGTCGTGATTAGTTTTGAAGAAAGGAGCTAGACTAGTCCCTGCTGTAACCTTTATACTAGCAGCCTGGAATAAAAGGGCTATTATACAACTGTATTTCCAACCTGATACATCTACTCTCTTTTATAAATTAAGCTCCTATTGTGGCCACTGACTAATATTGCTCTTTTCTTTATAAAAGAAATGTAGGCTAAAGAAAGGCTGTCACAAGCAACACTAATCATATTGTTTGACATTAAGAACAGAAAAGAGTTACACAACTACTCACCAAAATAAAAAGGGAAAAAGGAAAAAAAGAAAGAGAAGACAGAAGAATGGGTAAAGGCCAAGATTGATTTTTCACAACCTGTGCCTTACAGAGCTACAAAGGAAGAAACCACTAACAGTGTAAGGAAAGATTTTATAAGAGGAAGGCATCTTGGCAGCTATATTATATCTAGCAAAACATTCAGATGATTCATTCGGAAAATACAGCATGTTCCAATAAGAGGACTCTATTACATGTTACCAGAGAAATTTCAAAATAACAGAGACTGTGATCCTTGAGAGGGATTTGAAGCTGGAAGATTTTTGGTGATTGCTGACTGACAAATGCACCGAGTTCAGATATTTATATAAAAGGGCCAAATTCCTACCATCATCACTAGATCCTCTCGTGTCCTTTCACGGCCAGAGTCTTGCTTCACGTCTTCCTTCTCAGATCACAAAAATCCACTGACTCTTCTCTGTTCGCACTACTAGAACCCATGTCTACCTTGGTAATTTGTTCCTAGATCACAATAAATACCTTTTTCTAGTACCAGTGCAGCTTCTCTTCCCAACTCATTTCTACCCAAAATACTGCTGTTCCAACCATCTTACTGTCCAGTCTAAACACCTTTTAAATCCATGTCACTTACTACAAGGTCTCTGAACCCACCTTCAAGCTCTACAAAATCATGTCTTTTCTCTCTTTCTGTTTCTCTCTCATTCCTTGCTGCTCCTTTGGACACATCTACTCTTCCCTTTGCACATTTTATCATGAAACCTGTTCTCTGGCCAAGATAGCTTTCCACTTCTTGGGTGCATCTACACAAGACACTTACTGCAGAGTTGCATAATGGAACAGAAGATTCCATTTACTGCTCCGCAGTAAAGCATCACCAGTCTACACATGTGGAGCTGTTAGCCTGTAGTAAACTCATTTACTCTGCCATAGGTTAGTACTGCCAGATAGAAGTATTCTCCTATGGTGGAATTATTTAGTCCACCGCAACACAAGTGTAAACACTGACATGGCTGGCTGGAGCATGAGGATGTTTCATTGTGGGGACTGCCTACCAGCTAGCACGGCACAGAAGCACCCTTGTCCCCTAGTCAGGCCCTCCACATCACATTGAGCTGGGTCAGAGCACACTCAGGTTGGCAGGCTGACCCCCAGGAACCCCCTGTCAGCCAGGGCACTGCAGCCCTGTCTCACTGTGCTGCAGTCCTGGATACACATGTAAACACTGCACCCAAGATCGATAAACTCCAGTGCACACGGCTCCAGAGTGTGTGTTGCATTAATATTCACATGTACATGCACCCCTTGTCTACCAAATGCCAACTTTCCTACTGATTCCATAGAAGATTGACTACTTCTGCTTTCATCTGAGCTATATCTTTCTGTTAAACTGAAGACTTGCCAGGTTAGAAGTCTTAGACTGAGCTTTATCTATTTTATTTAGATAACTAAGTTTCTTTATTTAGTACAAGCTATTTGTGTATAAGACTGGGGTGGATCTGGGGCAGTGGTACAGCTGCAGCCCCTTTCACTCTGGTTCCACTCCAACTTTAAAACCAACAGTCTGAGAGGGGCAGTGGCATTTCTATTCAAGCAATGCTGCTTTATCAGCTGTTAACTGAAGACCTGAACAGATGGAAGTTTAAGTGGCTTAAAAGTCTTAAACTGTTTTTTATGTGAAGTCCACAAGCTCCTGGAAGAGACTGGGGATACTGATCCAAAACTCTGGGCAGCAACAGAGTAGGCCAACTGCTGGAAAGGTCAGACTTATTCCTACAGTGTTTTATTCCAACACCGAACAAATCCCTCACTAGGCATGACCTTGATAGAGAAGCATGGGTCAAGCTGAACAGATTGAGATCTGGATACAGACACTTCAAAACAACACTTTACAAGATGAACATCTTGGACACCTGCCTGCATGAATGTGGTGTCCAAAAAACAGCACGGCACCTAATCAAAAGTTGCAATCATTATCAATGCCCAGGCAGGGTAGCTGGAACCTGCATATTGAGCAATAATACTAGACAGTGTCTCATAGATTTGGAAAGTGATATCTGACACTATATGAGACGGTGAGAAAGAACGAGCACACGCAAGAGTGTGAGAACAAGCATGCCAAGAGTCAATTGGCTTCATGGCTCATCGTATCCCTGATTCCTGCTCCATTCTACAGATGTTCTCTCCAGTCTACAGATATTAGTGACCTTCTATCCTTTTTAATGGTCTTGTTATTCCACTATTCAAACTATCCTTTCTTCTGCAAGTTTGATGTTTGATATCTATTCCTGGTAATATCTCTCTTCTATTTCACAGCCTTGAAAACTGTTTTTAGCTCTAGCTAAAACCTTAACTCAGGTATGGTAAAATTAACTCGGCTGTAGAAATGACTGAGGGTAAAGTATTGGAGACTTTTCAATTTACAACAAACAGCACTTATGACCTTTATAAAACTGATACCATGTTTCGAGGTTCCAACGCAGGTTTCAACTTTACAACACTCAATACAGCTGCATCCAGCTGGTAATTCTTGAAGGAGAGGGTGGAGGGAAGGGTCATGGCAGGAGCAGATCACCACCCCCACAGTGAAGAAGGTATTGGGGCTGGGACAAGGGCTGGGGCAGGGGAGTGCAGGACAAAGGTGCAGCTTGTCCAGGGGGCATAGAGAAAGGGGTGGGGGTGGCTCCCACCACTGTGTACCACTGGTCTGGGAGCTGCTTGTATGGTAGCTCCTGCTGCTGCTCCCGCCACTTGTCCAGAATGGCATGTGGGGGAGGGGGCAGGGGCATGTGCCCTCAGATCTGTACAGGGCAGGCAGGGCCAGGGCTGCACCATGCTGCACTCTAGGCAGGCACAATAGTGCTGGGAGCGGATACTATGCCCTCTTGCCGCTCGCCCAGCCAAGGCAGGGTGGGTGCAGGACGGAGCTGCTATGTTGTCTCCGGACGAGTAGTGCATGGTGGTGGGAGCCGCCCCCTCTCCCTGAGTCCCCCAGATGAGCTGCACCTTCATCCCATGCCTTCCCCCCCACCCTGCCCCAGCTAGACAAGCAGCAGGGAGCATGGGGGGGTGCTGTGCCCCCAGGTTGGGGTGAAGTGGGGCAGGGTGGGCGGCAGGGTGGGAACTATGGGAGCACTATAGCCACCCAAAAATTTGCTATAGCCCTCCCCATAGCTCCTGGCACCCACCTGGAGCACAATGAAGTGCAGCCCCAGCGTCACCTGCCCCATGCAGACCCAGGAGCACCCCCCTCGCCCCCGGTGCCTTCCTGGACAAGCAGCAGGAGCAGTGGCAGGAGCCATCAAACAAGCAGCTCCCAGACCAGTGGCGCACAACAGTGGGAGCTTCACCCCCCCACGCCCCTCAGATAAGCTGCACCTTCATCCTGCGCCCTCCCACCCCAACTGGGCAGTGCTTGCCCCAGCCCCAATCACTCCTTCAATGTAGGGAGGTTGATCTGCACCCCCTCATCTTCCACCACAACAGACTTACCAGCTGCACACAGCTGTATGAAGCTTCGTAAAGGAACCAATCACCCATTTATAACACTGTTCCTATGGGAAAACTGTTCCTAGTTATGATGTTTCAACGTAAGATGTGGTTATCAGAAACCAATTGTGTCATAAGTTTGAGGACTGCCTGTACAGTAACACAAACAAAGAGCAGTTTCATAGTTCTTCTCTAGTGCTTTTCAAGCGACTCTACCCATCATAGTGAGGTAAACCATTCTGCTGCTTTATTGGAACAAAAAATGGGGGGAAATCCCTGATGACATTTTACAGCCTTCTTCTGGAAGCACACAGCCAGCATCTTGTCTACTACAGAATTAAACAACAGGTCTCTGTACAGGGAGGTACTGTTCCAACTTGGTCAGAAATGTTGACAACATGTTTTGCCATTTCAAAATACCAAACCAAAAACAGGAATGTAGAGATTTCAATGAAACCACAATGGAAACCCAGCTGGTCTCCTGCCAGCTCACCTGCCTCGTTTTTCAACAGCCAACCTGGAAACCTGACAGGGAGTCAAGATTCTGAACTCTCTGAAGCCCCATGCTCCCAGGGCTTTTAGGCTCCCAATTGAACAAACTTCTCAAACTTACAGCTTTTCAGTAGACTCTCCAAGTTGGCCACGTTCCTTCCATACGGCTGCTGGGATGGATTCGTTTTCTTTTCTATGTAATAGTTGGAATTTAAAATCTTCTGTTTCATTTTAGAACTTTTTCCTGGAATTTACCATAGAATGGAAAGCTGGCTACATCTCCCTTTCAGTAATCTTAATGTGAGACCTGGACTTCATCTTCCTCTCAACAAAGGCTGTTGAAAAAGTGATACTTCCACAGCAATGTTCTGCCTTTTACCCCACCAGCGTGTACCTCAGCATACTCTGTTGGAACTAAAGTGGATCCCATCCACACAAGCCATTTTTTTCCATTTCCCACAGAAAAACAGAAAAGCCGTGGATTTCCCGATTTTATCAGAGAAAAATGGATTTTCCCTTCTAGTAGAGAAACCTGCAGATTTCCTGCTTTTGCAAAGAGCTCTGCAGGTTGGAAGAGCTCCAGACTGCAAGCGCTGATTGCAAAAAGGGTAGGAAACCTCCAACCCTGCCCAGAGGGTAGGGCCTGAGGCTCTCACTCACCAATGGCTTGGCTCAGGCTCACTCTTTGCTCCTGGGGCCTGAGATAAGTAGGGCTTGCAAGGGGCTGGGGGCCACCTCTGACAGGGCTGGGGGGTTGCTGGTCATGGCTGGGGGGCACCAGCAGGGCTGGGGAGGGCCAGAAGCCAGCCCCACCTCTGCCTGAGACTGCAGCAGGCAGGCAGCAGTGGGGAGCCAGCTCTGTGCTCCTCCTGCTGCAGCAGCTGCTGCCTTCTATTGGGGACAGGAAGCTGAGGACCTGGGTCCCTGGCTCCATAGCCCTGGCAGCTGGGGGCCCCCTCCAGCAGGGCTGGGAGGCAGGAGCATGAGCAGGGTAGGGATTTATGGGGGGGGGGGCCTTTAATTTTCATCACAGATTTTGGGGGTTTTAATCAGAGAATTTGCGATTTTTTTTAATCAGAAAAATCCAGGATCTTTGATAATGAGAACTGAAAATACATCTAGCCATAGGTTTCTTGTGTTGATTCTGCACTTAGCTGTCACATAACAGGTAAGCATGCAAATACTAGACTAAAGAAGCAAGGAAGGGGGTAATTAAAGATAAACCTTAGACTCAAGACTTTCTCTCTGTCTTACAGGAGGTATGTACAGGTGCTGCGGGTGCCTGATGCTTGTGAGAATTGGCAACTATCGGCTTAAGAGAATTCCCAAGAAACCACCATGCCAAAATTCACTGGTATTTCAGTACTGTCATTAGCAACTCATTCCTTCCTTGCAAGAAATGCACTAGTCCAGAACGTGCAAGGCCAATAGGGACCAATTAACAGAAGTCACAGAATCCTTCCAAAGATTCCTGTATCAAGACCATAACTTCAGATTAAGTTAAAGTTTGTAAAAGCATCCACTCCTGATTCAGACTTTGACCTGTCAGAACACACCCCAGCCCTACGAAAGCTGTTAAATAGCAATGCTGTTAAAAAAAGGAAAAAAAGAGAAAAGAAAAGCACTTTGTTTCCAGTCCAAATGGATCTAGCTTCAGTTTCCACCTCCTCCATCTTCTTATATCTTTGCTAAATTTCGAGATCCTTCACTATCATAAATCCTGTTGTCATGCCAAGTGCTTATACATTCTGATCAAGTCATCATTTCTTTATTAAGCCAAATAGATTGAGCTGCTTTGGTTTCTCATTGTGTTGTAGTTTTTTCCCAGGTCTTGAATCTTACTTGTAGCTTTTCTCTAAATCCTTTCCAATTTATCAACTATCTTCAATAGTATTCTAATGATAGCCTCTCAACTAACAAATCTAATGGTCATAATATCTCCCTTCCTCTACTTCACAGATGCATAAGAAGGAGAATATGAATACTATTTCCTCTTTAGCCAACATATCAAACAAGAGCCCAAATCCTACCTGGCAACTAAATGATACTTGCATGTCTAAGAGTACTACAGACATGAGGGGAGGTTAGAGGGAGGTTAGATAGAGTTAAAAATGGCCACCTGATCTAAGGTAAGTAGGTATGCCGGGGGGGCTAACAGGGGGAGCTTAGGAGAATCAGAGGGGTAAGCAGGCTCTGTGGAGATAAGGGAAGCTAATGGGGTCCACAGGGTGGGGAAAAGGTTGGCAGGGTCCACAATGGCATAAGGTAGGTAAGCAGAATATGCAGAAAGGATCTGGAAGATCGGTGGGACAAGCAGAGTCTGTGGAGAGAATTGGGGAAACAAGAAGGGGGACTGATGTGGTTCACCTGGGGACTGGGGTGACAAGTAGGACTCATGGGGAGCTGGTGGCATTGGGCAGGATGAGAGCTAGCAGGGTCCTCGGGGGCAACTGCAGAGATGGGGGGCTCTCCCCCCCCAGACTGGGGGCTATTTTTTGCCCTTAAGCCCCCCACCTCCAAAGGAACAACACCCTGGCAAGCCACCCCACAATCCTGTTCACCCTTGCCCACACCCTGACTTCCCCTCAGCTTCTGGCAATGGCAAATGGCAGTAAATTCAACACCAGGAACAGCTTATGGGATGGCAGGTTTGGTAGGCTCAGAGAGAGGTTGGCCAGTCTGCAGGGAGGCGTTCATCCGTCTGGGGGTAGGGCAAGGGGTTAGAAGGCTAAAAACAGCTTTGTGCTGGGAGTGGGAGGTTAAAAAAACAAACAAACAAAGACCTGGGGCTGGGGCCAGCAGCTATGAACTATATAGAAGTTCAGTTACATTGATCTCACTGGACCTGATCTAAGGAAGACTACCGCCAAGGTACAGTTAACTTAAGATTGGGTCAGGCATTTTTCGACCAATCTCTCCTTCCTGAGCTTCTGCACAGTTCACACTTAGATCAACCTAAACAGGGGTGTAAGTGTAAGGTCCACCCACACCTGGGCAAACTAAATTAGATCAGGTAGCCATTTTTAATGCAATCTTGTCTTCCCAAATGTCAGTACAAACTTTAAGTGAGAACCTGGTCCATCCAGGCTGAATCATTAAAAATGCCACTCATGTAAAAAGAAATGAATGGATCTTTCTCCTCACCCTCCACTCCATTTTCCCTGACTTACAGTGGTCTCCAAATTTAAGGTGAAGATCACTTTTTTCAAGTAAAGGGCAATCCAGGATCTACCAAGTTTCCCCTTCCCCCCAACCCAGCAAGTCTGGGAGTGGGACAGGAGTGGGACAGGGTGAGTAAGGCCCTGGCCGGGCCGGGCCGGGGGAGGGTCAAAACCTGGACAGCTTATCCAAGATTGACTGTCAAGGGCTCCCCAATCAACTGGTCAATTGGGATCGAACAGTTGACCACTGCTATAAAGGCTGGATGAAAGGGAGTCACAAATGTAGGCGCATCAATGTGTTTTCAGAGACTCAAGCACAATAGACTAGGTTTGCACTCAAACATCTAACAGCCACTTAGGGTATATCTAAGTACACCCTACCCAACCATTCCCTTTTGCACATGTCCAGGGCAGATCCAGAGGAGGCACAGTAGCACAGACGCACCCCCCATCAGTCAATCACAGCATAAGAAAAGCAGTGGAGTTAATTTTTAAGTCCATAAAGCTAATTAGAATTCCCTCCTCCCTGCCCCTCCATGCTCAATGATGCGTCTCTCCCACACCCCCCTCCTCTGCCCAGTGCTGCTACTATTTAGCTGCTCTGGGGGCACGATGGAAGGGAGCTCCAGAGTCACTCCTGCTTGCTCCAGCTCACAGAGTCAGGCTCAGCCAGGGACAACAGAAGCTGCAGGCAGGTTCCTTTTGCCTGGTCCTCTCCCAGTTTTTCCTGCCAGACCTGAAGCCTGGAATATAACACCCTGCCCTCATAAGCTGGGGACAGCAGCAGCAGCAGTACTGGGAGGAGGATGGGGGAAATGAGGACAAAGAGAGATGGCATGCAGCTTAGCACAGCCAACAAGGGAAGAGGAAGAGAAGACTCTTACCTACTCGAGGGACTTTAAAAAAACTCCCCTGCTGCTGCTCCTGTGGCATTCTGCCTGCTATAGTGTTAAGAGAGGCTGGGAGCCCAGATTGCAGCCACCCTTACAGATCAGGTCACTCCCCCCACAGCCCCCTTTCCAAAATCCTAGATCTGCCCATGCACATCACATACAAAAATGTGCTATAGAAGTGACCCTGGGAGTGATCCCCTGAGATGACTATCAGAGGCCTTTGGTGTGCTTGAGACCAACCAGAGGGAGGCACCCCAAGAACAGACTCCCTGAAATTGGCATATTTCTGGGTCTGGTATATGCAAACAAGGCATGGTTTACTTAGCAAAATATATTTGTTTGATATTGTACTGTTTTAAGGGATCCACCAAGTTGTGGCACATCTTATAAAAGTGAGACATTTTAAAGGTCTGTAAAAGCCTCTGGGTTTAGCCTACAAACTGATCAAAGCAAGAAACATTTAAAGTTGGTGATTCATTCATAAAATATGTTTATCATCATTAAAAAATAGCAAAAGCAATATCATAATTCTATTGCATATATAGTATATGCATTTTAACCAACTAACTTGACTGATGTTTTTAAATACAACCCACAAAATGCATTGTTATCAATTACAGCAGGAATATAAAAAGCATTAATGTTCCGTAATCATGATAAGTAGAGTATAGCACAAGAATGTCACTGATATTTTGTGCTCAAGATATGTATAATCTATTTGTCTAAATTCTCCTTTACCTCTGGATGAAGCCAACTCTGTTACTGGAACCATTATTCCTTTGGTGCCACACCAGATTTTTTAAATTTTCAGAACTCATCTTCTGTCTCTTTGTGTTCTGATAGAAAAGTAGACTGAAAGCAAAGGTCCCAAACTGTAAACACTAGGGAACTCCAGACACTGTAGCTGAAAAAAGTCTCCTACTGACATATTTCTTCTGTACAAAGAGTAAATACTAAAGAGGGATAGAATAAAAAACAGTAGAACAAATCTACCAGTTTGGTTTTTAAGTACCAAATACCAAACAAAAAAAGCCAAACAGATCTCTCATCTTTTAAAAAAATGCCCAAATGGTCTGAATACAAAGTGGCTTTGATACTCCAGACAGCACAGAACTTCCACTGGCTAGTTTCCTGGGCACTTCCATGGTGCTTAGTAAATTAATCACATACCTCCTTTTACAAGTTTATTTGTCTACCAACAATTTAACCTCTCTCTTGTTCCTTACCCTCTTCCTCTGACAGGCATGTTTAAACTATTCCCCAATTAACTGGAAAGACTGTAGTACCAGCAGTGTATTTATTGATTTGTATCTATTAAAGTTGCCAGACAACTCGTCTCAGGATCCATATACAATATTTAATATACAGTTAGATTTTTTAGTACAAAAAGGAAAAATGCGTCCTCTACTCGCATTCTTCCTCTTTATCAGTCTCTTAAAGAAATGTATAGGGAAAGTATCTAGAATCTCAACTTTATGCTTAAAAAATAAGGGGTCTGGAAGACATTGATAGGAGACAAACTCCAGAGTCAAAGGCAATACAATGAGAAAACAATGCTATTATCTTCCATATTTATTTATATCCAGATATTCTGAGTACCTGATCTAACCTGAACTGCCATAGGAGGTCCTTTGGTGACCATATGGAACTTTATACAATAGAGTCATCACCCTGAATGGTACAAAGACATCTAAGGAGCTTTTTAAAGAACTGAAACATTCCTGCAAATAATGTCACAAGTAGTCACATCCTGAATACAGCTGAGCATCCAGCAGTCCTCAAACTGTTCCCTCTTGAGGGCACATAGCAATAATCTAATACAGAAGTTAAAAATACAAGAGATCACTATGGTCTGGTTCCAGCAGGCAAGTTTACAAACATCTAACTAATGCTGGTAAGAGAAGGCTGTGGTAGCTTTCAATGCTGCCTGAGATTCTACAAGCAATCAAAGCATACTGTCCACTTAGGATCCAGAATGAGACCCTCCTGGACTTCCAGTAGGCAGGGTAAAATGTCATTAAGTCACAGAGGCAGTGACCAAACATACCCTCCCAGATCCTTTTACTATCCCACTTGCATCACCTCTGAGATCTAAAGCTTCAGCTACAGACCACATGCTCTCATCCAAAACAACTGCTTTAAGCAAATGCTTAAATGATATGAATGACATCTTTGCCCAGTTTAAGTCTATTGGAATTCTGTCACTGTCTTAAAGGGACCAAGATTTTACCTCATACTTAAAAGCACTGCTAAGAAGTAGACTGAATTCATTATTTAAACTAGATTAAAGATGTAGTAGAAGTATACTAATAATGTCGCCAGCTAAAAGGCAAGAGCTACATTTTCAAAATGTGTATATGATGGGCCATAAACTGTCAGTTATATCAATAATGTTTATGTAAATTGGGACCGATTCCATTGATTTCTCTCCATTGTAAGGCCAAATCTGCTCCATTTTGTGCACTTAAGATAAAGTATATACATAGATTTTCAAGCAAAAATAGACAAACTACTTCAGACATCATTTGAGATTGCAAGAACATTACCATAGTTTGTCAGGCACTTAGAGGAATGAACAGTGTGCGTGGTAGGCCTGTGTGAAATTTCGCCAGCAGTTTCATTTTGACTCATTTCAAGCTCAAAACAACTAAATCAAAATGAAACAGAGAGCTTCGAAACAGCCTCAAAATTAAACAAGGCAGGTCAAAACGTTTCAAAAATTTTTTAAACGTTTCGAGTCTCGAAGCTCAAGCTGGGCCTGCCTGCAGGGAAACGGAAACTAGAGTAAGGAGAGGGAGGGAGAAGAGGGGGAAAGGAGTGCTCTCGTTATTGACTGTGTAGCTGGCCAGTGACTGTCATCCTTTCCTGAGGTCCCTTCCAACCCCAGTGCTCTGGGGAGGAATGGAAAAACTGCATAAGAAGGCAGCATTGTTTGAACTGCCCTGTTTTCTGCCTTGGTGTCAGTTGAGTGAGGGCGCACCTTAACACACGCAGTCACCCACCCATGTCATGAGTTTTACCCATCAGCAGCTAGAGGTGCAGGACCCCAGAACCCAGAAACCTCTGTACCTATCTCCTTGAAATTTGGCAGGCTTTGTTGCCTCAGCAGGGGCTAGCAAGCCTGCAGTTTTGATCCTTCTGTGGCTTAACACATACACATGACATGGGTTTTTTGCTTTCAAGACTTTGAGGTGCAGTTTCCCTGAAATCCCTGCACCTATCTCCTTGAAACTTGGCAGGCTTCATGCCCTCGGAAGGGACTACCATTCCTGCAGGTTTCATCCAAATCAGGCTGGAAATGACAAAGTTACAGGCAGTTATCAACCTTCCCCATTATAGCGTATGGGCAAAACATCAAAACAGCAAAAATGTTTTGACAAAACAAAACGGAACAGCAGTTTCAAATCAAAATAAAATTTTAAATGAAATGCTGTTCTGTCAAAATGCACGTCAAAACGGAACGGCGCCATTTCACACAGCCCTAGTGGGTGGGACTAGTGGGCATTCGCAAAGACATGTTGCCACTTCTAAAGAATTAAACCTATGACTAAGCAATTGCTAAATTGATTTGCTACTCAATTTCAGTCTAAAAAGCACACCTTGCACCAACACACTGCAGCCAAGGAGGAGATTAGAAGGGTTTATGCTTTTTCATTAATAGAACAGGTTTGGCACACATGCACGTTTATAAGTTTCTCTAAGGAAATAAATACTGTACTGACTTACAGCAGGGATGGGCAAACTGGTTCTTGCCAGCAAGGGATGAACACAGGCTCCCAGAAAACAGAGGGGAACAGTAGGATGACCAAGGAGGGACTACTGGGACCACAGCCCCAGGCACCACCTTTGAGTGGAAGGGCTCAAAAATAGCCACTGCTGCAGATGGCCATGCCCCCACTGCCAGCAGCACAGCAACCAGCACTGCCTTGTGCATCAAAGTTGTCAAGGGCACAGAGCTGCCTGTTATGCCTGTCAAAACACCATCCTATCAGGTTCAGTGAAGGCCTCTAATTTTCAGACTGTAGCTGACACCCGCAACAAGGAAGCAGCAACTCATCTCTCTGAATGTTGAGTAAACTTATCAGTGTTCAGTTCCTTGTACATAATAATCAGAAATGCCAGTGCAAGAATCCAGCAGTGTTTAGAAATGGCTAAGCCTTCTCCCCTGCTGATGCGAGAGGCTTTCTCCCTCCCATCATTAGCAACAGGACCCTGGAGGATGCACAAGTGAAAATACTATGAGATCTAACTGCAGGATCCAGCATGAGATCCCATCACACCTTATTGTCAGTGCAAGGGAATCATGATCACAGGTTCCCCCTGTAGGGTTGCCAACCCTCCCAGATTTCCCGGGAGTCTTCCAGAATCAGCACTGATCTTCCAGCAACTCTTGAAATTGGTCCAGGAGATGGTGCTGCATCATGCGGGGGGGGAGGGGGCGGTGCCTCCTCCCGGAATACCTTCAGAATCTTTCGGAATAGCTTCACTCAGAGTTGGTAACCCTATCCCCCTATACCAGCAAGTAGCAAGCTCCTGCAGCTGAGAGTCCTGTCAGCCTTGGGGTACATCCAATGACTGGGAGCCCCAGCCTGGCCACATGTTCAATTAATGGTATGATACTGTAGAGTAAAAATACATATATATGAATGCCTTACATTTTTATTATTTGAGTTATAAGATGACATAACCACATTGTGAAGAATTGCTGGCTCTGTACAGTAGAACAGTTAAGAGAAAGTGTTCTTTGTAACTCCTCTGCTACTGCCTCACTCACTGCAGCCTTGAAAGATA
>JAGPOW010002514.1:23908067-23925716 GCA_030014935.1 Caiman crocodilus | reverse complement strand
GTGCTTGGGAAATCCATGTCACTTTGGAATCCCCCCTACAGCTGTAGTTTCTTTTGAATAAAAGCTTCTGCTGACCTGACCCAAAAGTACTCTGCGTGTTTCCATGACAATACGAACCAACCACAAAGTTACTACACATTTTTGTATCACAACTTTGTGGGTTATTCCTTGTTTTATCACATCATTAATTGCATTAATGTGTGGCTGGATATCAATTAAGTGTAATTGCATCTTAAGTGTAATGTGCCAGGGGTCAGAGAACAAGAGAACGAAAGCGAATACAGGAAATCCTACAGAGTTAAGAGAAAGTAATGGCTTCCAATGGATATGCAGAAAGCAACTGAGGAGATATCAAAGGAGCTTCAGGAGATCTGAGCGGAATTAAGTTTTTGCTTCATTCTTTGCACTAATTTGGTCAATGTCACCTTCTATTTTCTACCCTTCTCTTAAGTTGAGCCACCTAATTTGGATGAAGACTTCCAGTACAAGAGAGAAATCCATTCTGTGGTGCTTGAGAAGGATTAGCAGATTCAACACACAAGGCATATTTTCTGGAAATTAAACATTTGGCTTCAATCACAGTTGCATACATTGCCTTGCATATGTAGCCAGTGGCCTGGACAAACTCATTCCCTGACAGTTTATGAAATCTAAGGCCTCTTGTACACGACAGGAGCTTAAGTCTCTCTAAATTGAAATAGTGGGTTTTTAATCAACACTATTAAAAACCACCGTCTCAATTTAGGGATTTCCGTCACTGTTACAAAACAGTAACAGCCTGCTGGCAGCTCACCTCCCTGGCCGCAGGCAGGCTCAGTCAGAAAAAAAGCAGCAAGGGGCTCACCCCCTCCCAGAGCCTGCCCACCTCTCTCCTCTGGCTGGGGAGCCTTTAACCGAGTGCCTGGTCTTCCTTTCCGTGGTGATGGTGCCTTCCCCAGGCAGCACCCACCCACTAGCAGCCTGCCAGGGTGTCCCCAGCGGGCACCACAGCTCAGAAGCTGCATGGCCCCATGGCAGCTTGCACAGGCAGGCTCTGCCAAAAAAAAAAAGAGGCAGCAGCAAGGGGCCTGATCTTTTTTTTTTTTTTTCCTCCTCCCAGAGCCTGCCCATTGTGCTGGTAAATCTGGTGGTTGCGCTACAGGAGAAGACAGACCTCTTTAACAAATTCTTCACCTCCATTTTCTTGTGCAGGGACCGGGGACTCCCCCACCATGTTTCAAGACGGACTCAAGGGGAACCCCTCAAGACCTAAGATTGAGGAGAACCAGGTTAGAGTGCTTCTGGAGGGGCTAGACATGTTCAAGTCAGCAGATCCAGATGCTCTCCACCCCAGAGTGTTGAGGGAGTTAGTAGGGGTTACTGTTGGCCCCTTGGCACAGCTTTATGAGTACTCTTGGTGCTCAGGCCAGGTGCCAGATAATTGGAAAATAGTCATTGTGGTCCCCATCTTTAAAAAAGGGAGGAGGGAGGACAATAGGCCCGTCAGTCTTACCTCAATCCTGGGGAAACTCTTTGAGAAGATCATCAAAGAGCACATCTGTGATAGGCCAGCATCGGGGGTGATGCTCAAGGGCAACCAGCACGGTTTCATTAGGGGCAGGTCATGTCAGACCAACCTGACTGCCTTTTATGATCAGGTCACAAAAGCATTGGATGCAGGTGTTGCCGTGGGTGTAGTCTTTCTGGACTTCAGCAAGGCCTTTGGCACTGTCGACCACCCCATCCTCATTAAAAAAACTAGGTGACTGTGGCATCAATGCCTACACGGTCAGACGGATTGCAAATTGGCTGAAGGGTCGTACTCAGAGGGTGGTGATGGATGGGTCATATTCGACCTGGGGGGAAGTGGGAAGCGGAGTCCCCCAGGGCTCGGTCCTTGGGCCTGCACTGTTCAATTTCTTTCTCAGAGATTTGAACGACAGGGTGAAAAGCAACCTGTTTCAACTTGCTGATGATACCAACATTTGGGGTAAGGTGGGCACACTAGTAGGAAGGGAAAGACTGCAGAAAGACCTGGATAGGTTGCAAGGGTGGGCTAACAAAAACAGGATGCATTTCAACACGGACAAGTGCAGGGTGCTGCACTTGGCCAGTAGTAACTGGCAGCACACTTATAAGATATGAAACTCCCTTCTTGAGAGCACGGAGGCAGAAAGGGATCTTGGAGTCATCATTGATCCCAAGATGAACACAGGCCAACAATGCGAGGTCACGGTCAGCAGGGCTAACCGGACCCTATCATGCACCCACAGGTGCATCTCAGGTAGGGCCAAGGAGGTGATCCCCCCCCTCTATGTGACACTGGTCAGGCCACAGCTGGAGTACTGTGTCCAGTTCTGGGCACCCCACTTCAAGAGCGATGTGGACAACATTGAGAGAGTCCAGAGGAGGGCCACCCGCATGATCCCGGGACAGCAGGGCAGACCCTACAATGAGAGGCTATGGGACCTGAACCTGTTCAGCCTTCACAAGAGAAGGCTGAGGGGGGACCTGGTAGCTGTCTATAAACTCAGTAGTGGGGGGACCAGAAGGGTTTGGGGAAGAGCTTGTTTCCACTAGCACCTCCAGAGATAACAAGGAATAATGGCCACAAGTTGTTGGACAGTAGGTTTAGATTAGACATCCATAAGAACTACTTCACGGTTAGGGTGGTTAGGACCTGAAAACAACTTCCAAGGGAAGTGGTGCTGGCTCCTACCCTGGAGGTCTTTAAGAAGAGGCTCGATGCCTAGCTGACTGGGGTCATTTGAGCCCAGTTTTCCTCCTGCCCAGGCAGGGGGTCAGATTTGAATATCTAAAAGGTCCCTTCTGACCCTACTTCTATGATTCTATGATGTCTCCCACACCCAGTGGACAAGCAGCCCCTGAGCTGCGGAAGGTCCCGGTCCTTCACTCCATGGCAGCAGTGCCCCTTGGGGCTGCCCAGTTGGGCTGCTAGCAGGTGGGTGCTGCCCAGGATATTCCAGCGCTGTGGAGGACAAAGGCCCTTGCAAGCTCAGGGGGCAGCACAGCAGCTGGCCCCACCAGCCATATGAGAGGTAGGCATGATCTGCCAGGGTGGGGAGCAGATCGTCTCTCACCCCTTCCCCTCCCAACCCCTTCCTGGTGGAACCTGCCCACACAAGCTGCTACCAGGCTGCATAGCTCCTGAACTGCTGAGGTGCCTGGTGCTTCCCTCCGTAGCAGCAGCACCCCCATGGGGCCGCTCGGGCAAGGTGCTAGTAACTGCATGGGTGTTGCCCAAGGTTGCAGGCAGCACCCAGCCCAATCCAATGGTGTACACGGTGCTGGAAACCTGGGCGTGTTCAAGGAAGCCCAGGCTTGGTGGGCTTCCAGCACCCCGTGCACTGTCCCCGCTACGTTCCCATCATCTGAGACCACCCAGGGACAAGCTGGCTTGCCTTGAGGCAGTGTGGGAAGGCAGCAGGAAGGCAGTTGGGTGTCCTGGAGGCCAGAGTAGGTGACAAAGACAGTGCATAGAGGTGCTGGAAGCACACTAAGCACAAACTTTCCTGAACACACCTGGGCCTCCAGAACCCCATCCCGGCTGCCTTGTCCAGATAGATCACTGCAATTTGTTACAAAGCAAACTGAAATGCATTAGATGCTTTATTTTGCTACATAACAAAGTCATTTAAACCAAAATATGCTGCCACACGTTTGCAGTGTGACAAAATAGAAACATACTACACAGCTGCAAGTGTAAACTTTTTTTTTTAAAGTAAAAAATATTAAACCAGTAAAAAAGGGCAAGTAAACCACTGAAAAGGCCAACTTCATCTTGTGTACCAGTGCCCTAACCTCTTATTATCTACAAAAGTAACTTCATTCTAAAATTGGTCCTAAAAGTACCCTGCAACTGTCATTACCAAACTACCCAAGTAACACAGTGTCTTTAGATATAACATACAAACAGTGTAAATTTTAAGGTATAATATTCATATCTCTACAGATAAAAAGAGACCATTCTATTTGCAGTGATAAGTTATATATACGTTATAGGCACAGAGTGTGAAGCTGGTTCTTTGTTCCAGATCTCGGCAACCAGAGGAGTAGGTGAATCTCCATAATGAGCAGGGGTCTTGTTTAAAAGTCACAAAATTCTCTGAGCAAGCCCCCAAAACCAGTGTTTTTCCGTGATTAAAATGAAACACCGCTATATATAGGTATCAGTTGAACACAATATTTTATTAATATATTTACAATTGTAAAGCAATTTGGAAGCCTATCAGTGCTTCAAATCAGTGTAATAAAATCAATTCTAAATACCTATAAATTCTGGTATTTGACTTTGGGTTTTTTTTACAGTGGTAAAATCAGAGCTCTCTGCCCCTTCGCTCACCAGCACATGGTATCAGTTGCAGTTGTCGTCCCCAACTGCTTTATGGTACCAAACAGCTCTGATAGACCAGTGCCCTGCCCATGCCATTACTCCTCACTCCCCACCCACAGCTGCCCATTCCTCCAGCCCTACTGGTGCCCCTCATTCCCAAGATAACCCCCAACCCCCCCAGGTGCCCCTCACTATCCAACCCACAGTCCCCCACCCCTGCTGATACCCTTCACTCACAACCTACAGCCCCCTGCTGCCCCCAGCCCTGCTGCAGGGCTGCCCAGCTGCCAGGGACCCAGGTCCACATACCCCTGCCTCCCCCAATCAGCGCCCAAGCCCTGGCTGCCACCTGTAGGAGGTGGCGGCTGCAGCCGGACTGGAGCATGGAGCCTGGGTCCCCCTCCCCCATGAGTGGCATGGCTGGCGCAGAGTCCTTGGGGTGGGGTGGGGGATGCAGGTTACCTGCTGCAGGCTCAGGGTTCCTTGTCCTGCTGCCCTCCCTCTAGGGTCTCTGCAGCCCAGTGGGTAAGACTCCGCATGGGAGGGCAGAGGGGCTCGGTGCTGCCACCAGGAACCCCACACTGCCATGGTGAGGTGCTCCCTACCCACCAGGCAGCAGAAGTGGGGCACAACTCCATCCAAGCCTGCTGCTGCCAGACAAATAGAGGTCACCTCATCATGGTGGCATGCAGCTCTCAGCAGCAGCACCAAGCCTTCACACCGCACTCTGCCCTGCAATGCCAGGTCCCACCAACTGGGCCAGGGAGGCCCCCAGGAGGAGGGCAGCAGGGCAAGAAGCCCTAAGCCTGCAGTTGCCAGCCTGCATCTACCACCATCACATGCATAAATTTTGGGGGTACGTGCCCACCCATTTCCCCCTTGGGATTGCATACAGTGGCAGGAAACCAGTGCCCCGACACCCCCCGAACAAGCCACCCATGGCTCTGTCTCACTCCCCAGCTGGACCCTGCAGCCACTGATTCTTGTCCTGGACCCCAAGCCCCAGGCCCCATGCACTGCCCCAGCTGGGCAGGACCCCCAGCTCCAACCCAACTCCCACCCCCACTACAGGGGCCTCAATCCCCTCCTGCCCCCACAACTTACTAGTGAGGAGCTGCAGAATCTAGTCTCCATACTGCCTGGCTACCATATACGTGTGCATGCACACATGCATGTGGTGCCCCCTAACTGACTCACTAGGATGCAGGCTCACTGAGACTCGCTAGGTTGCAGGCTCGCTGGGACCATGCACAGCTGGACCTCATATCATGTACCATGTACCCCCAGGGGTCTCCACATGCTGCAGGCTGTAAGCACCCTGAGGCCTCGCTGCGTGCTACTGCTACTGGTGGCAGGGACTGCACACAATGAGAGGGGCAGGTGTGTGTGGGGGGGTGTTTTTAGCAGGTCCCACACACACACACCCCACCATATACATGTACCCACACCCCACCCTGCACTGCCATACATATGCAACCATACCTCCCCATGTACAGCCCACACACACTCCCCAGCCACCCTTCCCCTACACACACACATACATACACACACACACACACACACACCACAAACCCCCAACCAACCTCCCCCCTCAACCCCACACAAACCCCATGCCCACCCCATCCACCTCCCACAAACCCCACACACACACACATATCCACACCTTCCCCCACATCCCACACACCCAACAATCCCCTACAAACCCTGTACCCAACCACACCCCTCTCACAATATACAAAAGTCAGACTTCATTTCAAACTGTTATACAATCACCTCTACATATACTATGCAAACAAATATAAATCAGGAAAAAATATTTTTTTAATCAAATTAATGTATGATGTTTGATTTTTAGAATATAATTTGGGGTTTTTTCAGTTTCAAGATGACAAACCCCCTTGCCAAAATGAGTACTTCTGGGGGCAAAGGGAGGGACTTCCAGCCGCAAAGTTCAGGGGCTAAGGGGCAAAACTTCTGCTTCTAAGATAGTGACCAGAGGATGGGGCTCCTGTCAAGGGGCGAGGCTACCTTTGTGGCCCTCAACAGCTTGCCACTTGTTAAGTGGCCATCCAGTTGAAATAATTGCCCATCCCTGAGTAAAACTATGCAGACAAACAAAGCAGGTGGCATACTGTAAAGATCAGCTCTCTTGTACTTCTTGATGACTTGTTTGTGTGTCTGTACCAAACAAACACACTAACCAGTAAATTCCAATTCAAGTTCCATACTTGGTTTTTAAGTAGTCTCCTTTAAAGGTAACATTTATTTTAGATATTTAAATGTCAGCCACTAAGGTAGCAACTATGGTACCATACTTTTGCTAAAATAAACTTGCTTTACCTAACGCATTAAGTTTACTTTAATAAATGACCAAGGAATCTATTTTATTACTTTTATTTTAGATCATAAAAGCATGCCTCAGCCTTAGCACAACAGCATCCTGATCTTAGGTAAGTTATCTTAGCACAACAACATCCCCACTCACCACCACCGCTTGCCACCTGCTTGCTGACGCTGCCACTGCTGCCAGCAGGTGGTCCCCACTCGCTGCCACTGACACTGACATCTGTAGGCAATCCCTGCTTGCTACTCGATATCTTCTCCCCTGGTTTCTGAGAGTGGTCCCCACTTGCCACCAATGCTGCTGCCTACAAATGATGCACCCCCAATCTTGGGAGGCACCAGTCATTCATGCCCACAGACATGGGGCTTTGGTGGTGGTAGGGGACTTTGGCAGCAGTTATTTTCCCTTGCCACTACAACACAAGCAGTGGCTGCAGGTGCTTTCTCAAGGAAAAGCGGTGGTAGAGGCTGGGTCCTAGTTCCTGTCCACTTCGGCCCAATCTGGCAGAGGGTCAATCCAGGTCATTCTGGCCCCCAGTCTTAAAAGGTTTCCAACTGTTGTCCTACATCATACAAGTTGCAGAATGTCACCCAGTAATTTCCTCATTTATATCCGGAGGCCAAGTTTCCTTTTTTTTAATTTATGCCACAGGAGTATGTTAGATCTTCCATCTTTTAACATCCTATTTAGGAAAACATAAATAATTTAAATCTCTTCTTGCCAGTTGGGTTTTGGTTAAAGGAAGGTTAAAATGACAAAACTGTTTACTTGGTCCAGGAAAAACAAGCATTAATGTGACCCTTTCTAATGAACAGTAGGAGTTACTATCATTCTAAATAAAAAAAACTAAACCAGCAAAAAGTGACAAATCATATGGAGGAGTAGCAGCAGATAAACTGCAAAGGTTAGCACAAAACAACCATAAGCAATGATTAAAAATGAGGGCAAAAATACAAACATGCTTATATATTAACATAATGTTTTGCGTGCTCTTCTTTGCAGTCCCAGTCTAGTAAACATCTGTTGACAATTTGTTCAAAATGCATGTGACTACCTGTTTGAATAGAAGGTAACTGAATACCAGGCTAAGCAGGTAACAAGACAAAAACTACTTATAAAAAGAAAGTAGTATTAAACTAAACAGAGGCCAGCATGCCACACCTGGCTGGTAGGAGACACAAGCTTAATCATTTCTTTTTTTGCACAGGCACTGACTTGTAAACAGAACATGACTAATAATATCTTCAAAGAAACTTGATAAGTTTAGTTCATTTCTGTAGCTTAAAAGAGGAAATGATTAAGTTCCTCAGTACTCATATTCAATTAATACCTAAATACACACCCAAGTACCATAGAGATAATAAACATAGTATAGTATAATAACATCAAAAAGTATTATAAATTGTGTGAGCATGTTCAGATGAACTTCTTATAATAAAAACTAAAATAGCAGAACGTATGTATGTGCGTAACTGCACACAAACCAAAGTCTCAGCTGGAAAGACTTTACCAAAATCAAGAGGCCTACACCAGCTACAGATCTGGCCTTCTGAGTTTACAGTGTAAACATGTACATAGGACACTAGGTACGCTCTTGCACTTTGTGGCTCAGGAAAACATTTTGTGTACGCAATATGAGTGCCTCTAGCCACATCACCTGTGCATACCAAGCACTGAACTGAATAAGTACTAGGGGTACACGAATAAAGATTTTCTTGGCCAATACCAATAACTGATTATACACCAGGCATATCAGCCAATACCAATCCAATAACTGATTTACAGGAAGACAGCTCAGCAGCATGGACAGCAGCGCCCTATGGGGGGAAGGGGTGTGTTGGACAGAAGGGCCATGGGGGAGGCAGGTCGAGGCCCCCACAGTGAGGGAAAGTGGGGCAGAGGCAGGAGCTGAGATCACTGCCCAGCCAGGATACTGAATGGGAACCTGGGGCTAGGGCAGGGAGCAGGATGGAGCCATGGGCAGCTTATCCAGGGGACGAGGGGGTCAAGGAGGGGCAACTTGCTGCCTCTGTGCACATTCCTAGGGAGGCATGGGGAGGTATGTGCCCCCCCTCCAGATTTGTGCACAGGGCAGAGGCGGGCTACCTGCTGCAGGCTCGGGACCAGGGACAATGCCAACTTTTTCCTGGTAGTGGGGCTGGGCTCAAAGCAGGCAGGAGTAGGGTGGGCTCACCTGTGCGAGGTGGATGAGGAGTGGTGCTGGAAGGAATGGTTACAGGGGGACCAAGGTGAATTTTGAGGTGGCTATGGCCTCCCCAATACCCTTCTAGCACTGCCCCTACTTGGGGTACCCTGCTCTGCCACCTTCCCCTTGGGAGCCCTGCACCGGCCACACATCCCCTGGCCATCCCACGGTAGGGGACTCCCAAGTGAAAGGCAGCAGAGCAGAGAGTCCTGAGTGCAGGCACCGCTAAGGGGGGGTTGGGGGCTATAGCCAACCCAAAATTCACCCTAGCCCCCCTGTAGCCACCCCCCTCAGCACCACTGCCACCATCCGCCCACCCTGCGCATCTGAGCCAAGCTCCACTCCCCGCACCAGGAAGAGGCGAATATGACCCCTGGGGCCCCAATCCCACACCAGGCAACCCACCTCCACCCCATGCACAAATCTAGGGGGGCACATGCCCCCCTGGGGGTGTGCGCAGTAGCAGGAATGCACCCTCCCCAACTCTCCCGCACCCCCTAGATGAGCTGCCCACGGTTCCATCCCACCCCTAACTCCGGGGTCCCATTCACCACCCCGGTTGAGCAGTGCCTGCCCCACTCCCTCCTTTAATGTGAGTGCCTCAATCTGCCCCCACCCAACCACCCGCCCCTTCCCCCTTCCTTTCCACAAACTTACTTGTTGAGCACTGCTCTCCATGCTGTCTGGCTGCTTTCCTGGCCATGTGCATGCTGCAGCTGTGTATAAGCATGCAGCATCCCAGGGCCCCAGCCAGGAGGCACATTATATTTACCAGTGACATTATCAGCTACACAGGCCAAAAAAAGTTGAACATTATCAACGATCATTTCCTTTTTATCAGTGCCAATCCAATATGAGACTGGTATATTGGTGCATCTCTAATAAGTACACTATGACAATAAGAAAGCCCTATATACAATACGCCTAGAGAAATTGCGTAGAAAACTTGCTAAGCAAAACATAGCAAAAACAGAAAATCTCACCTTTGTGCAAGATAAAGATAACATAGCAGAAGACCCCCAGCTCCAACCCAACTGGGAACAACCCAGCTGACTGGGAACAGCGGCTGCTTAGAGCTGTTCCCATGGCTCATGTCAAATTAGGAAAAGAATGAAGTGAGGACAATTCTTACTTCTCAAACCATTAACATACAGGTTGTCTTTATCAGGGTATCCACTATAATTTGGTGGATGAAAGCATATTAGATAAATGAATGCCTGTCTTTGATATGAAATTTCCCCGATTTCATCATTCCTTACTTTTTATTCTTTGAAAAGAATAAATGCTGCAGTAGCTGTTGCCAACTCTCTGCTTTGCTGGCTGCTTCACACTACATCCAAAGAACCTTTTTTCCAACACATTTATTCACAAAGACTAAGATTGCATTTGTGTGCACAAGGAAATAGAGATGCACTCTTCAAGCATGAAGAGCAACAATTCATTAAAAGCAATGAGTTTTATCACACTAGCCAACAAGGGGTCCTGAGATATCAGTGGTGTCTAAGGCATTTCACTGCTGGTGCACAGATTGAAAAATTATACATAAAAATGTTTTAAAAAAATCTTCAACCTTGATATAAGATTTTGGGTGAATGCGAGGAGAGGCAATCTATGATATATAGGTAGTCAAACTCAGTAACGTAATGGTCCCTTTCAGCCTTGGTTTCTATTCATTTTGTACATTAAAAGAAGTTTAAATCAGGAGAACAGAATTAAAATCTATCCAGGCAGAAGACAGGAGGAAATCTAAAAGACCATTTATTTATTGTACAATGGAATTAAAGCCTTCTGAAACAAAGGAAATCCAGGAACAAGAGGCAGTTTTGGGTTTATCCTCATTCCAAAGTTAAACTTGAATGCTGTCCCTAATTTAAGACCTTGTTCTTAATTCACCTGCAGTGGTGTACTGAATTTGACTTCACTCTCCATTAGCTAACATTCAAATATATACAACTCAGCTGTTAATACGACAACTCTTGAGTAAAGCTAGGTTGCATCTCTGTTTAAATTTGCTAGCCCTCCACTTCCTTCCCACAAGCCTCATCATGTGCCCAGAAAGAAGTTACATTCTTCCACAGTTTACTTGGACAAACTGATAGTCAGTCTACTTACTATAATGGAAAAATCCTGACGTGTCCTGAAAAGCTTAGTGCATGGGCATGGATGCATAACTTAAATGTTATCTAAATATTCATGCTGCCCTTACTCTAGCTATGCTAAATCAAGATACTGATTATAGCATAAGTTCCATTAACTCCACAACAACAAAAACATATACAATGTAACAAGAACTGAGGCTAAAACAAAATTTGCTTAAAACAAAAATGAAATTGGGCAAATGAAAACAAAAAACTGGACCACTGAGTGTTATAAAGCAGTTGGAAGAAAATGACAATGGCCCAGGAAAACCAAACCTTCCCAGCAGCCCAACTCCCTGGCTCCTATTCTGTCTGGTCTTGATCCCAAGAGTCAAACCCTCTAATCACCAGCACCTCTCTTCAGCATCATTTCCCAACAGGGAACCTGAGGATCAACCTGTTGCATACCTTCTGCCCCATTCCCATTGCTCAACCTCTTCATTTACTCTCTACCTTTTAGTTTGTTTCTGCCTGCTGATCCATCTCTCTGTTCCTGCACTCCTTCCACCTGCAGCACAGTTATGCTGGAGAAGATTGTGAACAACAAACAAAACAGAAATTCACAATAAATTATTGCTGCAAACAAACTGATGAAATATTGGGCCCACATATATGTGGATGTCATGTCATATAGCTCTGGTGTGGTTGTGTCAGGAACATTATGTTACAATCCAGAAACAGTCCATATGTCAGAAGAATTTCAGACCAATTAAATTTCCAAGATAGCAACAGAGTTAGTGCATAAAAATAAGTTTGGCAGGATTTGTCTTTTATTAGTAAATGTTGATAAATGATTTCACCTCACACTTAGACTAATATAAAATATTTCCATCATTAATAATCAAAATTTATAGAAAGAGAATGTAAGAAAAATGATGGCTGATGGAGTACATGACAACAGCGGGAGCGGTCCTTCAGAACCATGCTGACTATAGTTTGGACTGCAACTCCCAGAAACCCCACGGAATTGGGAACAAAGCAAGAGGAAGTAACAAAGCGTCCTGCAGAGATGCAAGCAAACAGAACCAGGACTGGGGACGGCTCTGCTGCTCAGGTGGAGATGGTCCTACAGTAGTTATATTAGTCATGGAGGGCAGTTGAACTGTCATTAATAAATTGTCTGCCCCCCCACAACCCTAGTGTCACACAATCCTGAAAATTTAAAAATCAATACAAATCTAAATAAATAAATAAATGCTGAAAAATAAACATCAAAATCATCCATCAAAATTATAAATAAAATAAAAATCAAATTCTGCCACGCGTAATGAAGAAAGACTGAGAACTAACTACTTATACTACACCTTCTAGAAATGTCATACCAGGTGATGACAAGGAAACATAGCAAGTTTGTAAATACAGTAAAACCGCTGTTATCCCGCGTTCTACAAGCTGGAATACTCTATTCACTGGAACTTCCAGCTGGCTGGGGTTGGGGGGGAAGCTTGCACACGGCCACCACCGCCACCCACTATTCTCCGCTGTCACCACTCCACGTGTGGCTGCCTCAGATAACTGAAGATTTTACATAACCAGCAACTGGCATTCCCCACTCATGCCAGATAACAGGGATTTTACTGTATTTAGAATATTTAATCATCATGGATGGAAAGGAGTTAGTTAGGCTAAGTACAGACATTCAAAAAGCCTGAGGCAAAATTGATTCAATCTAGGCAGTTTATTCTTACAATGCATAGGTAGAACCGATAACCAACTAAATTGATGTTCAGTTTTCAATTGGGAAAGGCAGGGGGAGGCCTGCACTGACCCAAGCCAGTTGGCAGGGGGGTGCTAGAGCGCGTCTCCTAGCCTGCTTGCCATTGCCAACTCAGGCAAAGGGGGGAGAAGCCCTCCCTGCCTGGTGCCTGTCCATGCAGCCCAGCACAGGGGCACTGGAGAGCCTCTGCCTTGGGGGCTTCCCTCTACCCCAGCCCAGGGAAGCCCCAGGGAACTGAGGGGAATTCTTCCCCTCCAGGCCCCAGAGCTGCTTGCCTTAGTCCCTGTTAATCTCAGGGATTGCCCAGGGAGCAAAGGAAGATTCTTGCACTCCCCTATCTAGTTTTGCCTCAGATCTGCAGAAGCTGAAGCAAAACCAACTACGGAGGAGCGGGAGAATTTCCTTCTGCTCCCTAAAACTCCCTGTGCTAAGGCAAGCACAAGCAGCTCTGGGGGTCAGGAGGGGAAGAATTCCCCTCAGATCGCTGGGGCTGCCCTGCACCGCATGTAGCATGTGCCAGTCCCAGCCCTATACACTGCATGTAGTTCCTGGGACAGACCAGCACTGCAGGCTGGATTCAGTGTATGGACCCAGTCTGTAGGCCCAATCCAAACCAATTCCAGCACAAAGCTGGGTCCAGTGCAGGTGTCACATGCAATATGTGCCCCAAATCTGCCCCACACACCCCATGTAGCACGTGCCCTGGACTAACTCTGCATGCACATCCTAGAATGACTCCATGCACTGTATGCAGTGTGTGCATGACAGATTCAGTCCCATGTGTAGTATGTGTTAGACTGGATCCACATGCCACATGAAGCACATGAGGCTAGCATGCACTACATGCAGTGCTGGTCCAAGAGCCACAGACAGAACTACAGATCAGGTGGTAGGGCTCCTGCATCTTTGACACCCCTGGCTTTAAGAGAACAAAAATTCAGAAATCAATACTGAACATCCAGAAAACCTTCCTGAAAGTAAGGTCTAAAAGGCCATAGAAGAGTTTGTTGAAAACACTTTCTTGGAGAACAACAAAAAATAACATGCGTGTCAAACAAACAGAAACGCAAATACTTTTTAACAGCCTGAACCACTGAACTTGTGAGACATAACATAGGCCTAGTTAAAAAAAACCATTTAACTAATCTATTATGCTGAAACCTCTGCTTTAAAATTTAGGATTTGTGCCAAGTCATCTTTCCAGTCAGTTTAGGCTGCCTGACCATTTAAAGGGCTTCTTTTTATATCTAAATTATAGAAAACTCAGACTGTAGGCTAAATGGTCCAGCAAAATGATCAGGGTACTGCAGGACACATCTTGTCAGATCCAGTTATTTTCCTTCATACCTTTTAAAATAGATCCCATTGTTTTAAATTCATTTCCTCAGAGGCTCTCATTTTGGCAACAACTGTGCATACAAATGTGAAACAATAATAGTGCAGTCTTTTATGAGCACACCAAGCCATCTACCCACTAAGGACCCGACCCAGCTCCCACTGCAGTCAATGACAAAACCCTCATTGAGTTCAGCCCAAGCTGGGTCAAACCCTGTCATTATGGCTCTGTATATTAGTAAATGTAAACCAGAGAGTCACTTCACACACATTATAAAAAGTCTTTATATTTTAAATACGGTTTGCAGTTGTGCGTCTTAAACTCAGTATCACGATAAATTTGGGCAAGTTAAAATCTAAATTATGGGCCAGATTGTGCTTACCCCTAACATGCCTTAAACATCGGAGTAAAGATCCCCCTCATTCTACTTCAACCTCCCAGGTGCAAGAAACCAAGGAGCGGATAAGAAGGAACTGTGAGTAAGAAGTTATGTCCTATGGCACTAGCCAGGAGAACAGGTTAGACATGTGGTGAAGGTGGGGGAGAAAGTGCTGTACTCCATAATATTAAGTTACTCTGCCAAGCCCACAGCATAATACAGAAGATCAGGCAGCAGTGGTGACTCTGGGAGGTACAACAGCTGCTCCAGAATGACAAACCTCAACCTCACTGCCCTGTCCTATATGGACTTCATGCAAAGGCACAAATGAACCTCCTGTAATTTTGAAATTGTGCATTAATTTCATTCTTACAGAATTAAATACTTTACTGATTTCTTTTTAACTTCCCCCTACCCCCTGCATTTCAAGGTCAATCCATATTTGTTTGCGTGTGAGAGTGGCCTAAGTGTAACAGAACCTGCCTGCGCAATATAAATGTTGGCCTGCACAATGGTGCCGAAAATGTGGAACTACACTACCATGAAATGTTTACTTGTGGGTAACTGGTCCCCCACCCTCACCACCATTATCCTTTCTGTAAGAGGAGGAGGACCAGCTTCATGGGCTTGTTGTCCTTACTTTTCATTCACACAATTCCAACTGAAATTTGCTTTCCTCAAATCTGCCACCCACTCCCCATACTTTAATTTGACTGCAAGATGTCTGGGGGAGAAGCCATCTTTCTATCATATGTTCATACAGTGCCTAGCACAATGAGAAGCCAAACCTAAGTACATACATTTGGACAGCTTAAATTGGGTTCAAAATGGCCACCCAATTTAAACTTATCTCATCCCAGTGTCCACCTTGCCCTTACAAACCCAGTCTCTATAATCAGCAATCAGTCTAAACATGTAACTGTACAGAAGTTCCATGCACGCAAATTGATCTAAAATTGCAGAACTCAATTTAAGTTTAACCTGGATCTATGTAGCAAACGTATCTGATTTACATCAAATAAGTGCATAGAACTTCTGTGCACTGCACAGCCTCAGGACTGGGAATACCCAGCCACTGGCTCTAGACCCAGGCCTGCTCTATTCACACACACACCCCTCCTCAACTGAGCTATTCCCCTAACCGCCCCCAGTCCCTTGCTCCCCCCGACCCTCATCCAACCAGCCCTGTCAACACTCATCCCAACAAGCTGCTCTGGGTACACCCACTTTTTACCAGTGTTCACTGATGCCACAGCCAAGCAAAAGTTCTGGTGGGGGAAGGGGCAGAAGGCATGGGCATGTAGGTTCACAGAGGTGGAGGGGGGTAACCTCACCCCACCTGTGGGTCGCACCTGCCTCCCCACCCCTCACAAGCTGCACCTACTCCCTACCCCTCATGGACTGTGCCTCCCCCACATGCCATTGCAGACCATTGATCCCCTCCAGCCTGCTGGACCCCCAACCCTCCCATCCTGACTTACCTGTTTATCAGAGTCATTTTGATCTGATTTAGCCTCTCCCAAAGCCCCAAATGTCTGTACTTAGCCTTGGTGTTACCTACTAATAATGATGCTATGGTGTAACTAGTTCATAGTGCAACCAACTCAGTTTTTTAATCAGTTTATTCCTCTCTTATAAAGTAGTTTAATTATTCTATACTTATACTGTATATTAGAAGAAGTAGTAGCAGCAATTGCACTTATACTGTCCTAGTACAACTCTTTACTTCCCGAGTCACAAAATGATCCACTATGTAAACTATGAAACTCTTGGGTGATTCATATCTGTTGAGTTTCCACCCCACAGAAGTCTGGGAAGTTAAAACTGCACATGAACAGTCACAGATCTCAAGAACTTTGAAAATAAGTATAGGAATGTGGTTTTTTTTCACTCTCAAGTCCTGTTGGTCTATAACGTAACCTTTCTATCACTTGCCCATATTTAATCTTTTTACTCTCTGCATTTTACACAGCATTGACAACTAGCAGTCCTTAAATTAAGCTTGCTCAAATACCCTCTACTATAAGCTCCCCATGCACAAATAACTATAACAGATTTAAATTTAGGTCCAAGGGAAGCATGCCAACTCACCCTTCAGGAATCAAAATATCCTGAAGTAAGAAAATAATTAAGATGCTAATGAACCTGGCTGTAGTCCAGGTGTTTGCCCAAGCACCCTTGCAGGAAAGACCTATACTTTCCTTGGGTGAATTTGATATCTTTTATTAGACCAACCCAAATGGTTGGAGAATAGTTATTAAGCAAGCTTTTGGGTTCAAAAACCCTTTGTCAGGCTAAGAAAGTTTCAGCAGTTGGTGTGTGCTCTTCCTGGATGGAATGAAAAGTAAATAAGCCAGGGGCTGGGCTGGGCTAGGGAGTCAGTTACCAGGCAGATTGTAATGTATCAAAAATCCAATGTCTATGTTTAGTCCATGATCTCTTGTGGAAGTTTGCTTCTGGTGATGAGGTTGGTGAGGTTTGGCACTTGTCTGAAGGCTAGGATGGGTGGCCCCTTCCACAACCCCAGAACACACCAAAAGGATCTAGACCGTGACAGAACAAGAAATGCAAAACCTGCCCACACATCTCCACCACCCCCACTATTACTATACCCCACAACAGAGCCATCAGCATCCCAGGATCTTACAACTGTACCTCCAGAAATGTGATGTACCTCATCCAATGCACCAAACACCCTGATGGAAGATATGTAGGAGAGACCAGACAACAACTGCGCACCAGAATGAATGCACACTGGAAATCCATCAAAGACAGAAACACTCAATTACCGGTGGGGGCACATTTCTCACAGGAGGGCCACTCTCTCTACAATCTCTCAGTCCTGATTCTCAAGGGAAACTTACACAACACTTCCCAGAGACGAGCCTATGAGCTCCATTTCATCAACCTGCTGGATACCAGAGATCATGGATCATTGGATTTTTGATACATTACAGTCTGCCTGGCAACTGACTCCCCAGCCCAGCCCAGCCCAGCCCCTGGCTTCTTTACTTTTCACTCCATCCAGGAAGAGCACACACCAACTGCTGAAGCTTCTTTAGCCTGACAATGGGATTTTGAACCCAAAAGCTTGCTAAATAACTATTCTCCAACCATTTGGGTTGGTCTAATAAAAGATATCAAATTCACCCAAGGAACCTTGTCTGCCTATGTCCTTAGACCAACATGGCTACAA
>JAGPOW010002514.1:23889731-23907967 GCA_030014935.1 Caiman crocodilus | reverse complement strand
CCATTTGGGTTGGTCTAATAAAAGATATCAAATTCACCCAAGGAACCTTGTCTGCCTATGTCCTTAGACCAACATGGCTACAACCTAAACCCCTGTAACATTTAAGAACAGGACTACACATATATGGACAGATGAGAAAATCCGGTAAAGATTTTGTCTATGCTAGTATTTCTAATGTCCCCCTCTCATTATTACAAGCAAAGTTCCAATGCTAGCAATGATATGGCTGATGCTGTTTTTTGGTCTGAGCATATTTAGATACCACTCTAATTGAAACTCCACAAGCTGGGCTGCACTAGTTTTTCCACGATTGCTACTACCTGAGCTGAGCTATCATTGCTGGTAGCAGTGGAAAGTTAGGGAACAATTAAGATAGGGTGGCAATTTAAAGTATACTAGCTACTCCACACTCTCGCGCCATCTGAATGTTTTTAGTACATATCTGGAGCAGGAGAGCTTTCAAAGCTTTCAGTTTCAACAGTTCAGTAAGCTACCTTGCACAAAGGCATTCTTAGTGCAGACAAGGCCTTAATGTGAAAACATGAGAGAGGCAGCTGTTATAGTGTTAGAGCACTAAGCTAGAATTTGTGAAATCTGGATGCAAGTCTCTGCTCCACCATAGGCTTCCCATGTAACCTTCAGAAAGTCATTAACGCTGTTCTTAAATCCTCATTTATAACATAAGAATAACTACTTTCCTATCTCCAACTCCAGGATGGACAATACATTCAATGTACAGGGAATTCAAACATTATAGAGAATCATCAATATCCAAGACAGAAAGAATGAAATTAGCACAACACTTTGTCACAAAAGCACTGACAAGAAAGAAACATATGTAGTCAATAAAGATTTAAGAAAATACACATTTCCTGCAGAACTTTTTTTTTTTGGTGCAAAAACCCCAAAACCCCAGCCTTTGAATATTTTCTACTGATACGCTTGGGAAGTTCCACAGAAAACTGTTTTTATTTAAATAAAAAAAGGATTTCTCAAAACAGAAATATCAGTTTTGTTTTCCCAGTTGAAAAATTAGGTTTTCCAACACTTTCTTTCCAGTGCTTAAGAAAGCAAGAAAACCAAATACATTTTTTCTTCCAAAAAACTATTAAATGACATTTTTAATCATAGCAAAGCAAATTATCCATTTAGTTTTTGCACTATCAGTACAATTTTTTTTCCATTTCAAATTATTCTATTAACAAATAAAATATTTTGTCAACATTTTTTTAAAGAAAATTTGCACAAAATTTTGTTCTCAATTAAGCCACATGTCCCATGGGAAGCTTTTTACATGAACATTTTTGACCAGTCCTATTACTCAGCTGCTAGGTTTATAAGGTACAGAATCTTTGCCACTATCCTCTGTTACCAGCACAAGCAGCATTTATATAGCAACAGACAAGAGACAACAGATTTAAATAAGAGAATGTGATTATAAAATGATAAAAACTAGCACAGAGATCAAGAGGCAGGTATAGTTACTAAAACTATTGTTTACTTGACCTTTTTTTAAAAACAGTATTTCAAGTTGTCACTTTTCATTTAACAGTTCCACAGTTGATATGTAAAACAGTTTTCCCAAAGGTGCAGTGATGCAATGCTAACAGGAGTAAACAGCATTAATGACTTACTACTAGGCAAAGTATCCTTTGTGGAAAATACCCAGAAAGAATCCAGGAAATGTCATTAATTTAAATAATTAGATGTAATGACTAACTGTTCCTTTGGGAGGGGTGGGGCTCTTCACCTACAAAGCCAGCAAGAAGAAATCAACCCAGCTCTCATGGTTTACAGAGCAATTTTGTCCATAATTATCAGGATATGCACATTAATCATACATCCAGCCAATATTGGGAGCTTGTTTTCCAATTAAAAAAAAATCAACATCTGACTTACAATTGTATGAAAAACATTAAGAATATTAACAGGCTCCCACAGTGCAAGAAATAATAGGTCTGCCTGGTTAAAAGGTTAAAATACCAGGGTAACTTGGAACCATTACCCACAAACTTCTTGAATTCAGTATAAGAGACAGGGTGAAAGACAAAAATACCAATCTGTCAGGAAAGCACATTTTGAGAGGGTAAGGAATCTACCAGGGTGCCACAGGAGCATTAAAATCAAAGGAAGGAAAAAGTGAAATAGAGCTACAGTTCGCCATTGGTTTGGAGCTTTCTTTCCTAGTATATTTCTAAGATCTGCAGGGCTGAGGACATGCCCCAGTCTCTTCCAACTGAGTTAATGTCCTAATGTTCCTTTGAGGGAGTGAGTTCAATCCAAACCAAGCCAGTGAGAAGAGACACTTTATGGTTAGAACAGAATCTTGCATCTATCAAGACACCCACAAGAAGACCCAGCATCTCCATATTTCTCTCCTGAACTTCCTTCTCCACAAAGGGAGTATCTACAGACCCTCAACTCAGTACACTTCACAGATGTACCTAAGCTTTCCTTTTCCCTTGTCCTTCCGACAGTTTTATTGCTCTCACATGTTCACACTCCATGGCACCATTACTCTTTCTGAAATCCTTCTGGAATATTTACTTTTTCACTGCTTAAAGATTGTTTTATCAAAAACATTGCTAAAAAGCAGCTGTTTAATGTTACAGAAAAATCATGGCTTTCCTGTAGTGCTAACACATTTTCAATTAAAGAACAAATTCATTCGATCCCAGAGTTGAAACGCCTTACCATTTTGTGTTTCATCAAATGTTCCTCCTTTTCTCTTCACAGAGTTTCTAGAATTACATCACTCTGCTTTTAAATTATGATCATATTTACTTGAATATAAGATTATCTTGACTATAAAACAACCTCCCCAATAATTAGATTTTATATATGGAAAATGTATAAATTGATTATAATTTTCCAGGCATAGAATCTAAGTACTGGAGGGCTGTCTTGAATCCCCGCCTCCCCCCCTACTATAACAGGGAAAGCAGTGACTGGGGGAGGGGAGAGGAAGTCAGATGATCACCTTGCCTTCTGCCCCTCCCACAGCCTTCCTGCCCTCTTACCACCTGCCTCTGCCTCTTCCTTCCAGTTCCCCAGCTTCTGCCTCTTCACCTCCCCAACCTTACTGTCAGATGCTGCTCAGGCTGCTCCATCGCAGAGCACAAAACATGGAAGGTCAGTCTCTGCCTGACCATTCAGCAGTGTCAGCGCAGCAGGTTGGCCAGGCAGGAGAAAGATTTTCCATTCGCTCCATGCCAGGAGGAGTCCCCAGCCTGAGCCAAAGCTGAGCTGATAGTAAGGCGGGGGGAAAGGGTCAGAAGCTGCAGAGGGAAAGTAGAGAGGAAGCAGGAGGCTGCTATGGGTCTGACTCTGGCCCTGATCCAGGCTGCCCACTCTACTTCATATACAAATATAAGACAAAGGGCTTCTTCCCCATGCTATTGCAGGGGGTATCATTTTATATCTGAGTAAATACAATACATTTATTACATAAAACTGAAACAGCAGCTGCCTAAATACAGTACTTTTCCATATGTGACAAGATGGATTTATACTATGTTAGCAAATGGGTAGATACCATGTTCACTAGACTGCTAAATGAACAATCTCCACAGTGTATTCTTTACAGAAAGGGAAAAAATAAAATAATAAAGGGGAAAAACACAAAAAAGGCATTCTAAATTAATTTTATATCAGTTAAAATTTATATAAAATTGATTGCATTGATTCAAGCAATATGTCATAATTATCATGAGCCTGGACTGAACAGAAAAGGCTTTATTATATTATGATATTTTATTTTATCATTTAGTAAACCTAAGCTTTCAACAAGCTTACCAAAATAAAAATTTGTAACAACAATACTTTACTTACTGGAAGCCAGAAGTATGTCCTTCAATTAGAAGGAGGACATGTGTTTGAAGTCTTTAAACTGGTTCTCTTCCATTTTAATTTATTTTTTAAATTGTGACATTTTTAGGTTCTGTAATTGGATTTTTACGTTGTTGCATTACAGGGAATAATGCATTACAATTTACTACTGAATTGTTTTCAACTTTCAGGGATGTAACTGGCAAGTTCTGCATCCTGGGCAGTGGTGGCACACAGTGCAGGAGCAGCAGCCAGAGGTTTGCTACTGCATAAGGAAATATCACCTTTTTTATTTTTTGCTGGCCATAGATGTCAAGCAGCCATTTAAACACCAATTTGTCAGAAATCTAAACACCTGCAAGCAAGACCTGGAGGCAAAGCCCCTGCAGGCAAGGTGCAAGATTGGGGGAGGCGGTAGCAGGGAGAGGAGTGAGACGCCACCGTAGCATCGTTCCATTGCCCCCTACAACCCATGTCCTTCTCACTCACCCATTGTTATGCTACTGTAAAGTTGCATGTGCTCAACATACAAATATCACAATTGTGCATCCTTGTTCCTCTTGTCTTCAGGGGTGACCACCAGTATCTGGGGGAATGTTTGTTCACCAGAGCGCCCCAAGGGATGACGAGGTTGAACAGTTATAAACTACTGCAAGACCATTTCAGGCATAAGGAAGAATTTCTTTACTGTCTGAGCCCCCAAGGTCTGGAATAGCCTGCCATCGGAGGTGATTCAAGCACCTACATTGAATACCTTCAAGAGTCAATTGGATGCTTCCCTTGCTGGGATTCTATGACCCCAGCTGACTTCCTGCCCTTTGAGTGGGGGGCTGGACTCAGTGATCATCTGAGGTCCCTTCCAGCATTAATGTCTGTGAAATCTATTGAATCTACCACTATCAAAAGGGACTGAAATACAAAATAGGGCAATACTTGAATCATTTCAAATGGAGATATATACCCACCCCTTCTTGAGAGCCTTCTTTAGAAATCTCTTTCTATACATTTTTATGCAGGGAATTTTAAACAAATTCAACAAGCCAGAGAACTGGTTAATGAAAATAGACATGAGATCTTCACAGACAAAAACAGACTTTCCCATCTAAATTAAATACTGATCTGATAGTGTTTTCTATGAAAACTATATAAATAAACCAGGAGAACCTATACGTACCCTAAGGGGAGCTTGCTAAGAGAAAACAAATGCCCCTGCTTAGGGGTGCACTGATAGAGATTTTGGGGGCTGATACCCAATATTTAAGGAGGCATATCAGCCAATACCGATGCTATTTCCAATGCAGCTGCCTTCAGCTGCTCAGCTGATTGTGGTGGAAGGGGAGGAGGGAGGGAAGGGGTATGGGAGGAGCAGATCAATGCCCCTCAACAGTGAGGGAGGGGTCAGGGGCAAGAGCAGGTGCTGTCTAGCTGGGGCAGGGGAGGACCAGAGCTGCAGCTCATGGGGAGCAGAAGGCGGCTCACACTCCAAGAAGGCATGTGGGGGCATGTGCCCCCCAGGTCTGTGCAGGGTGAGGTGGGGCCAGGACTAGGACTGTGCGGGGCTCTTCTCAGTGGGGCTGGGCTCAGAGCAGGTACTGGTGACACTGGGAAGATGCTGCATCCACCCCAAATTTCATCGCTTCTCTGCTCTCAGAGCCATCACCATCCATTGCAGGCCCAGCTATTCCCGGTGCGTGCGTGGAGGTACAGCATTGCCTCAAACTCCAACTTCTGTCAGACTTGCAAAGCTCATCAAGATACCAGGCACCCCAAAACTGCTGACACACAACTTAGGAAGTTCTTAAATATTTATCGGCCTAGGCCTTGAGAGGATCTTTGGAGGTCAACCAGCCACTACCTCCTTACCCAACTATAATGCAAAATACTCCTATTTGTAGGGCCTGGTTTAAATCATGATTTCACATTTTTTGTAAAAAAATCAGAAAATTAAGTCATTTACATGAAAAATGCAATTTGCAATGAAATGCCACAATATGGCCACTTGCTGAGGAGTTCCCAGCAGGTCTCCTGCATATGGTGGAACCAGAGGCAGAGGTGGGGCCAACAGTGGGTGAGGCTGAGTGGCAGCAGCCCCCCACATGTTAGCAGGGGCAGGGGCAAGGGCAATGGCAAGTGAGGCTCAATGCTGCCCACAGTCCAGCCCCCCCCCCCCAACTGCCTCCTGCCTCGCAACCCTTTTTCCCTCCCCCCAGCCCCTATGGGACACTCCTGATCCCTACCTCCCAGTCTGAAACTGGGGACCAGACTCAGCCAGCCAAATGACCCTAAACCTACCCCCTCAGCCAATCAGGGGGTGTGGGGGTGGGGCGTGAAATGGCAGCCCCCGACATGATCAGGCTATGATATTTGTGAGCTAGGTCTGTGATTTAAACCAGGCCCTATCTATTAGGGCCTCCAGTGAGCAAAGAAGTTTGTTTTGGACTAACAAACCTACTGCAATTTGTATGGGGTTGAGAATCGCTACTGATGTGCTTCCCATGGCTCAAACCTGATAGGGGCTCTTAATGAGTCTGATACATAGGGAAGTGCCTCCAACAACTTCTTATGACTTGGGAAGAAATTTGATAAGCCTCCTAAAGCTGATGAATTGTTTTCCTCTCCTATGAAGTAAAAGGGTATGGCCCTGCTAACTTTCCCCACATCCTACTCCCTACAGCCCTTAAACCTCACACATCTGCACAACTGTGAGCAAAAGCCCCCGTCTTATAAACCCCTTCAGGTTTTCAGGGAGGCTAAAGTCAAAGAGAGCTCTGGAAGACTTGCCATCTTCTCCCTTGCAAACTTCTTGCTAAAATTCTCTTTTTTCCATTAACAAGCCTCTCTAAATCATCAGATTATATTTGAGGACTATTTTTGCAAAGGAAGGGCTAAAAATATAATTGTTAATGAATAATTACAACTCTAGCAGTTGTTTGACACCTAACTTGCTACAAAGTAGATGATCTGAAGTAAGCATTAAGAATTCAAAAGTTAACTAAATTCAAGTTAAAAAGTGTAATAGTGTAAACTTTGGTCCAGAACCTCTCATCACAAATTAGAAGCCCAGCAAACAAAGCTTTGTGCACTGTGGATCACATCTTATTCCACCTGCTAGCTGCCTAGCCGTGATACTATTCCACCCTCCTCAAATCAGTTAAAAAATGTTAACACATCTTTTATAACACACTATCATCTTAGTGTGATGACTAAGCCAGTGAGCAGGAAAAGGACCCAGTCAGCTTAGCAGTAACTGTTTTTCAGGGGATTGAGCAGAGTAAACTAGGATCACATTTAAATGCCTCACAGACAGAGGAGACTACAGATGTGTACGCGCTGATTTCTAGGCTCTCACCAGTTAGGTGCTTCTTAAACTTTGTTAAAGTTCCTTTATTTTTAATAGAGCATCATTCAAAAAGGTTTCTTATCCAATCATTTCAAATTTTGTAGAAATATTCTACCTTAGTTCAAAATATAGCCTACCAACTTTGACCAATATGACTTATTGTGTACTGATGAGGAGGAAAATGGAGAGAATGGCAAATTTGGACTTATAACAGGAACTGCTATAACAAACTACAGAATGGCTGTCGTCCCTTCATAGCCAATTAAATTCTAAGAACTGTAATTAATATATTAAAAAGGTAGACAGAAATGACTATGAAGGAAAAATAGGTTGCATTCATTTCAGTAATGTAAGGCATACTGTTCAAAGAGTATCATACCTACAAACATCAGAATTAGAAAATAGCTCAACATCTCAATCAACCAGAGAAAAGTTTGTATCATTCATTCTGCCTTTGAATAAGCTAAAGAAAAAGCTTTTTAGGGCAGAAGCCTAAAGTCACAGAACTTACATAAAGAGGTACTTCAGTGCAGCTCAACTCCATTGTCACGGCACCTAGAGATAAAATAAGCCAGAGTAATTATTATAACACACTGAATCGCGAGGTGTCAATATCAAGTTTTTACACTGTGCCCATCACCATAACATCTGAATGTCTATCACAATAAGGAAATTAAATAAGACCAAATTTATCAAAAATCCAGTTCCTATGAATTTCTTCACCACAAGGAAAAAATGATGGTGTAAAATTAGGGTGTCGTTTTTAGTTAACGTGTGTTTTTCTTGTAGTGTACATAATAAACAGAACATGTCAGTGAAATTTCAAGTCCAACTACTTAGACATTAATATTGACAATAAATGAAGCAGTAAGACCTGTTGAGTATAAAATCATTAGAAGCAGGAAAAGGTGTGTTATCTGCATCTTTAACATGCACATTAGAAAGTATCTGGGATTTTGTAATTCCTTCACACAGGGCCTCCAAAAGGCACCAAGGTCTTTATTTCTGGTTGCACAAAGCACTTCAAAATGAGAAGCAGTTGCTTACAAAGTCGATGAAAATATTTTAAATACAGTCATGATAACTAGGTTGATGTCTAATTTTATATTTCAATTTCTTCTTTCACTGCATCCACAAGTAACATTGCCTAAAGATAAAATTCTTAAAAAATTAGAAAATTCATACCAGAAACAACTCCCCATCTTTAGAAAAATCAAGGTGGATGAGAAGTACTAGGTACAAATATTCTTCAGCTTACCAGAAGAGACTGGAAAAGAAAGAGAGAGAGAGTGTCTATCTTAATAGAAGTCTGTCTCCACTCAGATGTGGTTTGCTATTAGAGTTGAACATTTTCCAGGAATAACATGGTTGTGTTGTGTATAGCTTGTTAATGCATAAGTATAGCCTGATCCGAGTCAGATATACTTTGAACATTTCTCCTCCTCCAGGATTCATCTGCAGTTTCCACTAAAAAACCCTCCTTTAGCAGTTTTTGCAGACTATTTTTTGCTTGCACACAAGTAAATCTTGCAAAGGCTGGATATTTTATGCAATTTTTGACACAAGATTTTTTTTTGCCTGATCCATAGTCACAAATGTCAAACTATAGTGAACCTTTATGACAAACTTAGCAGATCCCTCCCTACACTGGAAGCATTCGGAAACCATTCTGAAACCAAAGTCTCACTAGCAGACCAGGTTCCCTGAAAAAGATTAGTCAGCAAACAGTGATCAAATCAGTCAGCATTTAGTCAACAAATGGGCTCAGATACGAGACTCCCTTAGTTTGGCAAAGGGGAGGGAGTACAGGAAGGAGGGAGGGGGAAGTAAGGGTTTGGTGCTTCATTATGACTGCCAAGCACAGACAAAGTTCTTTAGTTCTGCAGATGGCCCTGAGTATGACCCTAAAACTAACTACTTATGAAGCATGCTCATGCTTGTGCAGTTATAGAAAATAACTCAAGAAGCTTTTCCACACAGGATAATCCAATCCAAAAGTGCCACATTACAGAAAAGATGAAGCCCATTAACTCCTATCCTGGACCTGTCATCAAGTCACAATTACTGCCACCAGCAGTGTTTATAAATCAGCCAGCAGGAAACAACATCATTTAATATCCAGGCATTGTGCATGACAGCAAAATGAAAGGCAAGTCTGATCTGCTTTTGCACTGTGACATGCCACCTAACTGCACTACAGCTCTGCTCTCTACGCTGTTTGTGAGGGAATCTAACATGTTCTCTTGTCTGCACAAATAGTTACACTGACTAATATTTCAACCCAAATCACCTCTTTTACAGTATGAAATTTGATCTTTGCATAAACTGTTGTAGCATTTCAACAGAGAACAAACACACACAAAAAACTAATGTGTGCATGTTTCAAGAGTGCACGCTACTGTCCTCCTGCCTTCTATGTGCATGCAAAGTATGGGAAAGGCAGGGTTCACTATATGCCTTTTCACATGCTAGGTCTTTGTGCAGACAGAAACATCATTTAGTCCTTCCTTTAGAGGATTACAATTGTGCAACCAACCTGTACAAGTCTTAATTTCTGAAAAAGTTAAGTTCATATCCAAAAATAAAAATGACCAGAAACCTGGGTCTCAGAGTACCTTCCGTTCCCTCAGCCTTCAATTTGGGTCAGAGTCACTCAGGAGGACAGGACTGCTGCCATCATTTCTCTCTGTGGAAGCAGGGAGAAAGTGCCCACTACCTAAGCCCCATGTCTGCACGTTGGATCCAGCTCATATGTTGCTGGCCCTTGTTACAGGTGTTTGGGGATATGGTGATTCTCTTCATACCCACCTGTAAAGTGTCTAGCATAATACTGATGACAGACAATAAATAATATAAATATGTAGGTCATCTGAATTTCAGTTTACTCTGAGCAATGATAGTTACTTACCTAGCAGAGCTGAGAAGCTTAAATGGCCAATGTTGGTTTGATTAGCAATTGAAAAACATGAAAAGATGAATGACCACGCTAAGTTATTACATTTGCAAAGAGATCTTGAATTTCGTGACCTTTCCAACATAAAATTTACAACAACGTACAAACCAATCCACAGTTTTTATTGAATTTCTAACTTGGTATTTTCAGGAATAGACTGAATTAATATAACTCAACATTAGGATTCGAAATTTACTCACAGTAAAGTTAAAAGGTGTCAAATTAAGTGATTCTGCTAATATGTTTATAACCTAATAAATAACCATAACTTGCAAATGGCATGACTTTATCAAAACAGTATTTATTGGGGACAAGGCTGGTTCTACTGCTTTAAAATGCACTGCTGGTCTTCTAGGAACAAACCTTCTGATAATCACTATTTTATAACTGCATTTCCTGGAAATAAAAGGGTACTTATTGGATTCTCTTTATGCTTCCCACATAAGATCTTGTTAACATCAGCATATGATAGCAAGTAAACAGTTCTGTTTTTCATTTATTTGTGCATTTGTTTTTGTGCTGATTTGTTTAGAAGTTTTACACAAATAAGCCAAACCCTTCCCCTAACCCAAGTGCTTAGTGCAATTAAATCAGCTCAATGCTGGAACTGAGAGTGTGTGCACGCGCGCGCGAAGACAGTGTGGAGGAAGGGCAACGGAGAAGTGGCCTCCCTCACCCAAGCCATGAAGCCAAAGCAAAGATGCTCTGGGACAACTGGTTCAGCCTAAGGAATATCTTAGATTTCCAGGCCACTAATAACACAGTAACATATCATTCACGTTTGAGGAGACAAACTGGTGGCTTCACAAAGTAGCATATTCTCCACTGGCCCCTGCCCCCAAAACACACACACACACAAAAATAGCATTACACATAATTGCACTGAGTGCCACTAAAAACACTGTACCAGCATAGCTTCCGGGCATTATCCATACAAAGTCCTACGAAGCAGAACTACATCACTTCCCCTATGCCATAGGGCCATCTGCAAAGAAATGGGTAGCATTTGCATGTAAAACAGCAAACTTTCCAGTTTCAGGCTTTGTCAGTCAAACTCTCATTAGCTACAACAGAATCAGAATCAAGCTATAAAGAATTCCTTTTTATATGCAAGTTTGATTCAGCTCAGTAATGAACATCATGAAAGTGCATTATGATGCACCATCATATGACAAAGCCTGGTGTACATGTATTTAGTCCAGTACAGCTGAAGCTCTAAGTGTAAGTTGTTTACCAAACTGTTATCAATGTACTCCATCCTGCTACTGGGAATACTAGGAAATCTCTGCATTTCATAATTGTTGTAATTGAAAGACACCATAGAATATAATTTAGCAGTGCTTATTAAAAAAATTTTAAAATAATAAAATATACCTAACAGAAGTTTTGAAAATGTTTCCCCCACTTAAATAAAATTTGCATTTCCCAAATCTACCCAATGTGATTAAGATCATAAATTTCTGATGTTTATTAATGGATTTGTTAATGTATATCCTGCCCTATCCAAAAGGCCGAGAGGCTCACGCTAAACAGACAAACAAGTTAAAATTATGTTAACAGCTTTTATGCAATCATTTCTGTCCATTGATATTTCCCCTAGTCTCACACAATTTATTTTTCTCTAGTCAACTGAGACATGCATATACTCAAGTTTTCTTGCAACACTGCTGCTTCTAACACTGTAAAACTGCAGAAGGAAATCTGTAGCTGAAAAATATGAATGGAAATCGGTCTTGTTGAGATACTGAGTCAATACTATTTAATGGAAAAGACTTTGATTATCAAACTTTTCTAATTTATACATATTAGAGAACTTAGAGAAGGCAAAGTACACAGGAAACAATCTAATAATGATACCTTTATTCTGCTTGACAAAAGTGATTTTCATTCAGCCACCTTGCTTTATTAAAAGGTTTTTTATAGAGATTTTCCATCATTATCATTTGTTTTGCACGGACTGTGTTTATAGAGTGGGAAGGCGCCTCAAGGGTCATCTAGTCCACTGTCCCACTCCCCTTCTCTTCCCCACCCCTCCATGCACAGATGCAGAATTTGCTGTTCCTAAGCCATCTCAGATGCTTCTCCAAGCTCTTCTTGAAGCCTTCAATGAAGGAGATTTCACACTTTCCCTAGGCAGTTGTTCCATTCTTCAAACATTCATATGGTAATATGTTTTCCTAGAATTTACTCCAACTCTGCTTTATCTCATGTCCTGCAGTCTATGGCAAGGAAAAATAATTTATCTACATTTTCTTTATGGCAGTCTTTCAGTTATTTGAAAATGTCCATCTTATGTCTCCCCATAATCTCCTCCTCTCCATACTTAGTTCCTTTAGACTTTCCTCATACACCTTGTATTCCAACCCTTTTATCTTTGTTGTTTGCCTCAGAACCCTTTCCAGTTTCTCTGCATCAGTGGTTTTCAAACGTTTTTGGCTATACCTGTCCTACACCTAAAGTATCTCTGCATGTTCACTCTTTAGAAAGAGTATGGGTTTTCCTCAATTTATGTGGTATATGCATTCCTGGAAAACTGTGCATAAATCGAATTTGCATAAAGGGAACCCAATTTATAATGTAAGAAATGGCAATGCATTCCCATGGTGGTGAGGGAGGGAAAAAGTAAGGCTGGAATTAGGGACAGGGCAAGGGGAGGGGTGCAGCGCAGCCCATTGGCTGCTCCCAGGGCTGCAGCAGGGTGTAAAGTGGAGGGAACTCTAAGTGGGTATGGGGTACAGGGTGCAGCTCTTGCTACACACACCCCAAGAGGGCTGCAGGCCAAGGGTCTGTGCCAGGCTCTTCTCAGGAGGTAGATGCCCTTGGCACTGTACACTGGACAAGAGCAAGCTGGGGCCAGCCGCAGCAACAGGCTCTTCCCAGTGCTCAGGGTGGGCAGTGGTGCTGGGAGGGGGGCTGCTACCACCCCAAAATTCACCGTATCAGCCCTCAAACTGCCCTTCCAGCACTGCCTCCAAAAGCCAGGTGTTGCCACAGGCCCCAGCCTGCAGCGGCAGCCTGCTCTCATTCCATGTGCAGATCTGGAGGTGCACACCCCCCCAGGAAGAGCCTGGTGCAGCCTCCCAGCCCACAGAACCTCCCAGGGTGCACAGAGCAGCAAGAGCCATGCCCCCTTGTCCCAAACCCACTTACAGTTCTCTCCACTTTGCTCTCTGCTGCAGCCCCAGGCCTCCACCTCTTCCCACTCACTCCAGCCCCCTCTGCCGTGACCCCAAGAGCAGCCAGTGCCAGCTGCCTACAGCCACTGGTGTGCTCCAAACTCTCTGGTGCTCCACTCGTCCCCGCTCACTCCAGCTCCTGCTGCAGCAGACCTGGGAACAGCCAATACTACCTGCTTTTACCACAACACAGTGCAGCCTAGGAGCTAGGGTGCGTGAGGATAAGGAGAGCCCCAGAGGTTCAAGGCACAGTGCAGCCCAGGAGCTGCAGGTAGCTGCTCCCAGCAGGAGCAGGGGTGAGTAGGGCCCTGGCCCCACAGCTCCTTCCCCTTCCCCCACAAACTTACCTGCTTGGGGCAGGGGGGGAGAGGGGTGCCTGTGCCAATCACATAGGAGTGAATTTACCTTGCATATAATGAATTTTCCATATAAGAAGGGTCATTGCATAAATCGAGGGAAACCTGTATTGACACCATCGCCGAAGCACAGCAACACCACTACTCAACATGGTCAACTAACCAGAAACTCCACCACCATTATTCAAATTGAGGCACATGTCCCTTGGCAAAGTACCATGTATCCCAGTTCAAAAACAGTTCTACATGTTTTTAAAGTGAGGCACTCAAAACTGGACACAGAGTTCCAACTGAAGCCTAACCAGCATGAAGTAGGGTGACACTTTCAAATTTTATATGTAACGTCTGATTAAAAAGCAGATACAGTTTTGGTTTGCAGTAATGACAGCATTGATGCTACCAGGCTCTACTGATTTAAATTAACTTAAATTCACCAAAAGTTCCAGATATGTTTCTTACCTGTCATGATCTGACAGCTGCTTCCTAAATACAAAAGAGGACACATCTTCTTACTTGAAGAAGTCAAAGGCCTTGATCTTGTGGACTGACCCAAAACTCAGTTTTTGACCCCTTTCCTTCACACAAATCAGTTCTTTGAAAGGACATATAACTGGAGGTGAACAGAGGATTTAGGTCCCTGTGATCACGCTGGCAGAATGGTCCAGATCCACACAGTGCTATTGCACTTAGAGCTTCGTATATGAAGCAGCCTGCTTTCTTGGTCCATATGCATAATACAAAACAGGGGCCCTGGTCATCCAGCTTTTCTTATTCAGTACAGAATGTTCTTTTATGCACATCTGCTTAGCCTGGACCAAACTAACAGTTTTGGAATAATTCACTGAAAGGAAAAAATTAGCCAGTTAAAACAAACATGGAATAACTACTTCATTCCAAAATTCATAGATTTGTACCTTCAAAGCCAAAGTTTTCTTGATTTTGTCATACTTCTAATTTTTATGAGGATATAGATCATGAATAATGCAGACACACACACAGAGCTAACAGCTCACTGTCACATTCATTTACTTCCTTCTAATATTATTCAAAGCGGGTATGTGCAATTAATGTAGAGCAATAAACTCTGGCACCTGCTGTGCCAGAGTTTACTGCTCCCAGGGGTGCCATTTGAACGTACACCTGGGAACACGGCATGTGAGCTGGGTTGGAGCAGATCTGGCTGCCTCTGGAGGGCAGCATGCCAGTCCAGGGATGCTTCGACCTGGCTCAATTTGCTTCGGAGGGACTGGCTACTCTCTGCTGTGGAGTTTTTTTAATTTATTTCAGCCTAATAGCCCTGCACATATAGATGCCAAGATGTTTACTGCAGAGCTAGTCAACTCTTCAATAAACATTTTGAGTAGACGCACCCAGGAAAAGATAAAATAATCCCTTATCTATAACTGTATAATGAAGCAGTTTGCATAGGTCTTGATCACCTCATTCTAGACTAGTTTGTTTTTGAGAACTGCAGAAACTCAACTAAAAGCTTCCTCCAAAATAGCCCTCAATTTCAATGCAAAACAAAAATAAAAAGAGAAGTCTGACTACTTCTGAAAGAACCTTACCCAGTTCACTCCTATCCTATTTCTTTAATGAGCTAATGCCATAACTACAGAGAAAATATTTCAAAAAGCATTTAAAAAATAAAGACTCTTAATACTTAGTATATTGCTTTCTTAAACCAAAAATAATTGTATAAGGACAGATCCCTAGGCAAAAAAATACTCTTAACATTGACAAAATTTATTACATGTACCTTCAAATAGAACACGGAAGTTTTAATCAAAAAAACAAAACATACCAATACAAACAAGCTGAAAATTAAATAAAAGTATAATGTTAGCTTTAAGAAAAAGAACAAACAAGAATAGAGTTAAGGTCAAAGAAACAAACTAGATTTTGTTCTCTTAGCATCATCAGGCTCCACTTTTACCTTCCTTACTCCTTTAGCGCTAATTTTGGAAGCAGTGTTAATTTTTGAAACTTTTTATTAACAAATATTTAGAAATCACCAGTCTACCTATGAATACCTTTGAAACACTAAGAAGCCATTATACAGGAGCAATAATTGTACATCAACCCCCATCTTTCCTACTTCATAGCCACTCCACAAAATTTACAGTCATAAGCAGGAGGTATAGTCTGCACCTCTAGAATACTGGATAACTGAATCAAAAATTGATCCTGACATATAGTTTAATGCTGAGTGATAATGGTTTCATTGTCACTCTAGACTTTGCCTTTTCTTCATACGTGTTATAATTGCAGGAATAAAAAAATCTAGAAGGCTTCTATAGCAAGAGCAGTAGTTGAGTGTCTAATGACACTACTGTCATTTGCAGTTCATCTTTCTGAAGAATATGAAAGAGGACTTGTAAATGCTGTTGTCTAAATCAGGAGACCCAGAAGTATATCTTGGTTTGTTACGGAGATATAAGGTTGTCTTAGAGTTCCCCATTGTTCTGAGGACAACTGGGCAACCTTAACTTTGTTCCAAACTACTTCACATATATATTTGCATAAATGTAAATATGTAGGTAATCCACAAAATAGAATATATTATTATAATGCATTATTTTTGGATTCCTAGGAAAATTAATTTTCTGAAAGGCACACATTTTTTCTTAAGGTTCTCTTTTGGCTGAAGTCATATGTAAATTAAAAGATTGTTGCCTAGAATGGACTGGCCGATGCCAACAGTCTAAAGGATAGCCAGCACGGACTTGTTGCAGGTAGTTCTTGCTTGACCAATCTCATTTCCTTCTACGACCAGGTGACCTATGACCTGGACAAGGGAGAAAAGACTGATGTCATAAACCTTGACTTCAAAAAAGCCTTCGATCTGGTATCTCATGATCAACCCTTGGTGAAACTGGCCAATTGTGGCCTTGGGTCCACCACAATCCGCTGGCTGGGAAATTGGCTCCGTAGTCAGACCAAGAGGGTGGTAACTGATGGAAGTCAATCGTCATGGTGCCCTGTGACCAGTGGGGTCCCCCAAGGCTCTGTCTTTGGACACATTGTTCAACATCTTCTTTAATGATGTGGACATTAGAATCAGAAGTGGACTGGCCAAGTTTGCCGATGACACCAAACTTTGGGGCAAAGCATCCACACCAGAAGACAAGAGGGCAATCCAGGCTAACCTAGACAGGCTCAGCAAATGAGTGGATGAAAACCTGATGTTATTTAACACTGAAAAATGCAAGGTTCTCCACCTTGGGAGAAAAAACCTGCAACACATCCTTACAGGCTTGGCAGTACTACACTGGCTAGCATTACGGAAGAAAGAGACTTGGGGATGGGTCATCATTGTCCACAAGATGAACGTGAGCCTGTAATGTGATGCTGCAGCTAGTAAGGCAACCAAAATGCTGGCTTGCATCCATAGATGCTTCTCAAGCAAATCCCGGGACGTCATTCTCCCTTTGTACTCAGCCTTGGTGAGGCTGCAGCTGGAGTACTATGTCCAGTTTTGGGCTCTACAATTCAAAAAGGATGTGGAGAAGCTTGAGAGAGTCTAGAAAAGAGCCACACGCATGATCAAAGGCCAGGAACACAGACCTTACGACGACAAGCTGAGAGCTATGTGGCTCTTTACCCTGGAAAAACACAGGCTCAGGGGTAATCTGATGCCCACCTATAAATTTATCAGGGGTGACCACCAGTATCTGGGGGAACGTTTGTTCACCAAAGTGCCCCAAGGGATGATGAGGTCAAATGGTTACAAAGTACTGCAAGACCGATTCAGGCTGGACATAAGGAAGAATTTCTTTACTGCTCGAGCTCCCAAGGTCTGAAACAGCCTGCCATCAGAGGTGGTTCAAGCACCTACACTGAACACCTTCAAGAGTAAATCCTTGAGCAAGACCAGTAATTTTTTCAAAGTCCTTGAGCAACCTTCCTCCCCATTTATCACTTCTTCAGAATCAATTTTCGCTTTTCTTTTCACAGGGAGCACCTGATCTCTTCAAGGGAAAGTTTGAAAGCTCCACAGGAAGAGCCAGAGCTGGCTCCCCTCCTCTCCCAGCATATACACTCAGTTATGAACTGCACCAGAATAATGTGATTGATAACTCTGCCCACTATCTTCCTTAGAATGCGGCAGGACTCTGAGAAGTGACATAACACTGGCATGGTATAGCTTAACTTTTATCAACTATCGTGGACTCCAAGCCAAAATTTGCATAGTTTATTTGTAGAAAGTTTTTTCCACCATCATCAACTCTCCCAAATTCAACCCAGACTCCAAATATCAAAATGTGATTTGGGGTTTTTTTTATTTGTTTATTTTTACTGTTGTTACTGCTGTTTTATTCACACAGTGACCAGTAAAAAGCTTCTGCTATCAAAACCTGCTTAAAAAATTATGGAAGTAATGTAAGAGGCAGAACACACTCCAGTTGCACTTTCCCATCATTATATTAGCAGGGAAAAGCCACCAGAAGTACAAGGTTTTTTGTTAGGAATGTCATCAGACGTCATAGTATCATAGTATCTAGGGTCAGAAGGGGCCTAGAGCAGGCCATCTAGTCTGACCCCCCACCAATGGCAGGAACAAGTGCCAGGGTCACAGGACC
>JAGPOW010002514.1:23842005-23879594 GCA_030014935.1 Caiman crocodilus | reverse complement strand
AAGTTGTTCTTGCTCCTACCTTGGGCATCTTTAAGAGTAGATTGGATAGGTACTTGGCTGGGGTCCTGTGACCCCAGCACTCGTTCCTGCCATTGGCGGTGGGGGGTCAGACTAGATGGCCTGCTCTAGGCCCCTTCTGACCCTAGATACTATGATGATACTAGGACTGGCCAAAAGCTGATGCCCAGTTGTGTCTATGCGGACATGCACGTGCACGGGGCTTTGGTTGGCTCAGCTGGGAGCGCCATATCTCTGAAGGTGGGTGGCAGCACTGGGAGAGGTGGCTACAGGGGGCTAAGATGAATTTTGGGGGGGTATGGCCCCCCCAAGCCTCCCCCTGGCATGACTGCACACCTGCAAAGGCATGGCACAGAGCAGCACTCCCAGCCTGCCCCCCTGCCCCATTGAGGGCGGGGCCATCCTCACTATGTTAGCAAGGGAAATAAATGTAAAAGCTGATCAGTGCATTTTCACCCAATTTAAACCCCCACTTTCGTTTCCCTGCTGATGAAGATCCTGGAGCCTCAAATTGGTAGGGGCCCCTGGACTCGTGCCCAGCTGACCCAAGCATTAATCTGCCTATGACTTTATAGTCCATTCATCCAACCCATACTTCCTTACCTTGCTTGCAAGAATATTGTAGGAGACTGTATCAAAAGCCTTGCTAAAGTCAAGGCATCCACTGTTCTCGACACATTCAGAGAGCCAGTTATCTCATCAGGTTGGTCAGATATGACTTGCCGTTGGTGAATCCATGCTGACTTACTAATCACCTTCTCCAAGTGCTTAAACATTAAATCTTTGAGGACCTGCTGCATGATTTTTCCAGGGACTGAGGTGAAACTGTACTAGTCTGTAGTTCCCCCTGGACACTCCTTCCCTTTCTTAAAGATGGGCACTGTATCTGCCCTTTTCCAACTCTCTGGGACCTTTTGTGATTGCCACAATTTTTCAAAGACAACGGCCAGTCAACACCCTCAGGACCCTTGGGTGCATTACATTTGGCCCCATGGATTTGTACACAACCACCTTTTTTAAAATAGTCCCCAACCTGTTCTTTCACTGCTGTTGGCTGCTCACCTCCTCCCCAAACTGTGCTGCCAGGTACAGCAGTCTAGGAGCTGACCTTGTGAAGACTAAGGCGAATGTCATCAAGTACTTCAACTTTTTGCACATCATCTGTCACTAGGTTGCCTCCCCCATTCAGTAAGGGAGGCACACTTTCCCCGATCATTCTCTTGCTGCTGATATAGTTGGAGAAACCCTTCTTGTTATCCTTCACATCCCTTGGCAGATGCAATTCCAATTGCACTTTGGCCTTCCCAATTTCAGCCCTGCGTGCCTCCCTACTTCCAACTCCCCCCTACTCATTTATCCAAGTTTCCATTTCTTATAAAAGCTTCCTTTTTGCGTTTTAGCTTACTAAAGAGTCCCATGATAAAGCCAAGATGGTCTTCTGCCATACTTACTATCTTCCTGCACATTAGGATGGTTCATTCCTGTGCCCTCAGTTAGTTTTCTTTAAGATACAACCAGCTCCGTGGGACTCCTTTTCCCCCTCATACTGCCTTTCCAGGAGATCCTGCCCCAGGTGAGTCAAAGTCTGCTTTTCTGAAGTCCAGATTCCTTACTCAGCTGCTCTCCTTCCTTCCTTTCCTCAGGATCCTGAATTCAAATTATCTCATGGTCACTGCTACCAAAGTTGCCATCCACTACTACATTCCCCACCAAGTCTTCCCCGTTTGTGAGCAGCAGGTCAAGAAGAACATGGCCCCTTGTTGACCTGTCCAAAACTTGCACCTGTTAGTTGTCCCCACCATTCTCCTGAAGCTTCGGGGTTTGCCTGCAACACTGCTGTATTGCCCTCCCAGCAGATGTCAGGATGACTGAAGATCCCTATAAGAACCAGGGTTTGTGATCAGGAAACTTTGGCAAGCTGCCTGATGAAAGCATCACTCACCACAGCCTCCTGGTTTGATGGTCTATAGCAGACCCCCATCTCATCAACTTTGTTGCTCTCCCCTCTGACTCCAACCCAAAGATTTTCAACAGGCCTGCCTCCAGTTTTATACTGAAGCTCTGAGCAATCATACAGATCTTTTACATGAAGCACATCTCTTCCTCTGCCCATCCTTTGTGAATACCCATTCATGACAGCACTCCCATCATGCAAGCTATCCCACCAAATTTCTGTTTTTTCAATCATGTCATAGTTCTGTGACTGTGCAAGGACTTTCATTTATTCCTGCTCATTTCTCAGGTTCCATGAATTCACATATGAACAACTGAGCTAGCTGACTGCCCTACTTTCTCAGGAAAAGTGAGAAGTCCTCCTCTGTTTTCCCTCCTGCTCATTCTTCCTTCAGGTCAATCACTTCCTCACTTACCTTAAGGCTTTGGTTTCCATTGCTGGGCAAACCATCATAATTTAAAGCCATCCTCACTAAGTTAGCAAGGCTCATCTGCAAAGATGCTCTTCTTTCTCTTCAGCAGGTGGATCCTCTCTTTTTTTTAGCAATCCTTCTTGGAACAACATCCCATGGTCAAATAAGCTAAAGCCCTACTGGCAACACCATCTGCGCAACAATGCACTGATCTGCAGGTTGCATCTGCTCCTGCTCAGGCCTTTCCCCTTGACCAGAAGGATAGAAGAGAACATCCATCTCTAATAAGCACTAACAGCCTCTCCAGTCTGGATCTATGTTATAAAAGGGGGTATATATCAATTTTAACAGAAAAATATTAGCAAGCAAATGTCTAAAAAAGTCCTAGAAACATTGACTTAAAGAAAAAAGTCACCTGGATCTAAGAATAAGAGCTAACAATAACACTATGCAAGGGCAGTATCAAGTTACAATCAATTAAACCAGGGACCAGCAATATGAAGCCTTGTTGCATGGGTCACCTGGCATCCCATGTATTAAACCTCTGCAGTATTAATTCGATCATGATTATCACAATTTAAGGGCCATGCCACACATTAAGCTTGTCCTAAATCCACTTTAAAATATCAGAAACTGTACGTTCAAGTGGTAAAAGATGCTAACTGCACTTTCATTGTAGCAGTTACAATTTTTCACGTGAAGAGTATCGACAGATTGTATTAAGTAACACGTTTGGCTATTATTGGACTGCTCCACCGAGGTAACACGAGCAATTTATAGTCCTCACCCATTCAAGACATCAACCAGGGACCCCCTCTGCTGTACCAAGTGTCCACATCTAATTTGGAGGGCCTGAGAGGATAGCAATTTAAAGGGGCTGAATTAAAGCAGCAATTTAAAACCTCTTGATCTATGCCCTTGTTGCCAGATCTGCTGTTCTCCACTGGCATTTGCCATGGCTTTTGGCAGCACATGGTAAACAGAGAAGGACATGGAGCATGGATGGAATCTGTCACCTGGTGCCTTAAAAAGTTGCTGGCCCCTGTACTAGACCAAAGAACTATATTTCCAACTTCCCTTTTCTGCCAAAGGACTCTTTGGAAGCAGGGATTTGGTTAGAGTGACTTTAGCAATTTAAAACTCAATACACTCTTTTTCAAGCAGATGTCTGTCCCTACACACCCTCCTGTTGTGTCCTTAAAGCAAAGGATGAAGTTCTAGCCCAGGATTTCAGGCCACCATTTCTCTACCAAAGTAGTGAAGACATGCTTCTCATTATACCTGAAACTCAAAGCCAAGGTTTCTCTAACCATCTGTCACACTGCATTTTTGATCACTGCAACCTAAGCTATTGTTTCAGTTACCTCATCAATACTTAGTAGGTAGAAATGAGTAAAGGAAGCTCAGTGAACTAGCCATAGCCACTCCCAGCAGCAAGCATTCCATGAATGAATCACAGTTCAGTTCATAATTTAGGTCACCACTGCTCACATAAGAGAGCACTGCCTAGGCACTCAGGACAGACTGTTTCCATTCCCAGCTCTGCCAGTTGCTCAGGGACAACAGTGGACCAGTCACTTCATATCTGCTTTGGTTTCTCTAAGTGTAGAATAGCAATGATTTTGCTTCCTTCCCCTTATAAATACCACACAAGCCAGATACAGTATCAAATGTGTGTGGGGGTAGGGGAGAGAGAAGAGAAATAGCGTAATCCAAAATTTAAGATCCCAGATTACATAAATGGTGGTAATAAATTTGAATTTACTTGCAAAATGGTTTTAAAAGATTTTTGAAGCTCATTTTAATAGGTTTCTTTTTTGTAGCCTACTAGTAATTTTAGAGACCACAAATAAATTAGATGTGTATTTGTTTTCCCATATGATATGGTAAACTCACTGTTTTATTTAAACATTATCTCAGTTCTATTAAAAATGTTAATGCAACAGCTTGCAATGGGTGCCAATTGACATTTTAATGCATTAGTTCTAGAGCCAATTTTAGAACTTGTAGCCAGTTTGATGGCAGTAAAAGCTTTAAAAAAAGTCTCTGCAATAAAAAAAAAGTGAGAATGAGGTCAAAAGTCTTCATATAAAAGTAGTCATTCTTCAATGAAAACACACTGGTCTTACTAGCTATTTCTTCCCATGAAGTTCAGATAACCAAACACCAAAAAGAGAAGCATTAAAGTTTAAACACATCCCCCACTAATGACTCTACTTCTGGGTGCATGGGAATGAATCCAAACACCTCTCTTCTGGCACCTTTCCACAGTACCCATGCTCTGGAGGGTTAATAGGAGTCTGAAGTACAAAAGCCACTCCAAAGCCTCATCCAAAGATTACCTTAATCACATTTTATCTAACTCCAGCACTAATGAAAAAGTGTATTAAATTGTTCGCTTCAAAAAACATATCTATTTGGAAATCCCAAATTCACCTGCAAGAAAACCATGCCAATTTGGAAATACTGAATTGATCTGCAAGACCAGGGACTATGCACTTGAAAGATTCCCATCACTTTCCCCAAGAGAAACTCTACACAACCTGAAACCTAAATCCAAGAAACCACACACAGTACTGCAGCACTAAGAGCTATGCTTCTATTTAATGACATACACATAGTTCTAAATTATGCTCTTTTAAACTTGGCTAGCTCACCTGTTAGGATATGAGAGAGACAGACTAAAAATAAAACTGTGAATTAATTTATAGCCTTTTAACTGAGCTTCCTGTCACTTGTTATCCATAAAACACAGAGAATCTTAGACTCCCAAACAGCTGTCTGGCTTAGGCTATGGAAAGATACTTTTAAACTGCTTTGAAAGTGGATGGAAATTACCACATGAAAATATAGCTATATAAATGAAAGCAAAACAGGGTTAAATGTTAACAGTGGTTTTGTTACATGTATTACTATAAGAGACTCCAGAAGTAAAAATTACATCTTAACAGCTCTTAGTCTTATTATTCTATAGGGATTTATTATATTTGTCTAAAGCCTTAGATATCCAGATTTCTTTACTGTAGACACCTATTTGGGCTGATAATAAAACAATTAGCTGTTAAGAAATTTATCCCCCCTGGAAACTAAAATGCACCCAACCTGGAAATCCTGGTTATTATGTGAGCACCTTTTCACAAGTGGAGCAAGAGGCCTCAAGAAAACTGCCAGTGCTAGCAGAGCTTTCCACTTGGAGAAAGGCTTAAGAGAATGTGGCCTGGTTCAAGTGTATGGTACAATGATTATTTGCAGCCAAAAGGCAGGTAAAATATATTTTCACTAGCATTTACAATAGTAAATTAATTGTTCAGGACACCAGAAAGTTTGATATTGTAGCCCAAATGTAGCTCTGCCCCTTAATATTATTTACTCTCTCACTGTTTAGTTTTAGCTTTACAATACACCTGACAAACTCTACCACTCAAAAAATGCACAGAGGATATCTCATTTATCTGGGCTGTTTTTCAAACTAGAGCCAGATTTTAGCTGGAATTTCCACAAATTTCTCATCTGATTTCTGCCACTAATATTTACCTTACTTGCTTCATCTAGGTAAGGGCCACATCCACTCCCACAAATGGGTGGAAGACCGTTAGATCAGTCGTCTTCCAGACATAGGTGGAGTCAAGATTTTGAAAATTAAATTTTAAAAGCAAAATGATACCAAACGTTAACTGAGAATTTCCTCACTATTCATTAATTAAAAAAGACATACATTACTGCAAAATGTTCTAGGGAGATGCTGAGCAGAGCACTATCCTTTACCACTAAACACGTCACTCCACTGCACTATATTTTCTAATCAACTCAAATTCCTTTTCACTAATGGTTTCATACCGAAGGTTTGAGGTGAGGAACAAAGAGTAAAGAACATACACCACAGTCAAGATATGTCAAAGTCGTACTTTGTTTTATTCCTGCTTCCAAGTGGTTGATTTGAGAAATACATTTTTATAGGATTAATGTTAAAAATAAGTAGTCTGAATTGGGTTTGGGATACTATAAAATCTCAACCGTAGATTGTTCTCTTAAAGTAAAGTCTGACTTTGTACTTTTTCATATTTAAATAGCTTTGGAATAAAACTTTAAGATCCTGGGGCTCAAAAAAAGAGACACAGAAAATATTTCTTGCAATAGTCCTTTTCTCCTGTCATTAGTAATCTGGTCTCTCCAAAACAACCTGCAGGAGATAATTCCTGCAGAGAAATGAGATTTTGAAAGCAGCTATGGTAAAGTTTTCTGGGTAAAGCGCCATAATGTCCAGTCCAAGGGATTTTGTGAAGATGGAATTAATTACTCGTATCTTGTTCCACAACCTTTGAAATACCATTACTTTTGTTCTCGAGAGATGTGACCTTTTTACTTGTCATAGTAGCAAACAGTGCATCCATCATTCCCAAAGTTTCTAGCAATTCCCCCTGATAATCAATCTCTTTTTCAATAACTTCTTGGAGTCTCATGAATTGTTTATCAACAACTGCAGATTGTCCAGCCACAGAGAGATAAATATCTGGAAGAAAGAAAACCACTTAGAGTTTATGTATCTCACTGTCAAAACTCTATTTGCTACATTTTTTATAAGCATATGATGACATTATTCACACACACACACACTTTTTCTAAATAAGGATCCCAATACAAATCTTTCAACAGGAAGATGAGAATTCTTTAATTAGCCTTCCAAAAGTTACACTAGTTATTGGTATGGTCTTGTAGTAGTTGGAGCTAATAAATCTAGAGAAGGTCAGGCTTTTACTTTGAGATATTCTCTACTACAAGCAGCTAGGGAAATCTTATACTGCAAGCAATACAAACTATACTGACGACACTCAGAGCCTCAAACAGGAGCTCTTTTTTACATATAAAATGTTATAGTTTAAAATATATCATATAAAATCTTAAAATATTTTATATTATAATAAAATCTTATAAAATTATAATCTTAACATATAAAAATCAGGATTAAATCAAAAGGAAGCACACAACCTGGGCAAAGTCCTTTGGCAAAAAAATTGGCTTTAGTTTTTAGAAGTTGCATCCGATTTAAAAAAAAAATAATTTGGCAGTTTAAGCAAAATGTTGAACCTCATCCATTAACATCCTGTTAAGCTTAATCCAATATGCAAGACTTTGTTTTGTACTGTACTTACCAATAATAATTTCTGCAACGTTTATCAGCACAGGAGCAAATCTTGGTTCAACCACATGCCTGCAAAATTAAAACAAAGTTCAAGCTTAAAATAATTTGGCATTTATCCCCTATGTTTCTCCAGGATCCATGAACAATTTCCAGTACTTCTATAGAATGCTCATAAAAGCTGTCTAGTTAAGCAACAATATCCCTAAGGGTTTGTAAATCACCAGTGGGGAAGGCACTCGAACCTGAGAAATATTCTTTTAAATACAGTGTACTCCTTTAAGTGCCTGCAAACTGAAAAAAGACTATGCACTTACTTAAGGCAAATATACATAATGTTCATTAACAATAGGAACAGACTGCTAAACATTTTACACCTCATTAAGACTTATTTCTTTGTGTAGATCATTTTATGATTCGCACTTAATTAATATAGATAAGACCTAGTCAGTTGAGGACTACTTTGGAAGTCTTGAACACTGACAGCTCAGTTTCACCAGCAATGCAATTAGGTAAGAGTACAATTAGATCACAAAATAGAGTGGGGCTGAAAACACTTTATTCACTTAACCAACATGCAGATAACCAGAGTTTATTACCACATGAGCAACAGACAAATTGGCATGTAGGCAAATTATAAGCATATCCAGCATACATATAAATGGAGTACCATGTACAGGAAGACCAAACAGGAGCTGTGTAGGACATAAAACAGACAGCACTTACTAAGAGTAAGGTGATAAGGGGAAAAAGCAGAAGTTTGAGTGGGTAAGCATACACTTCTGCTGGTGCATCTCACTTCCCCTCAGACAAAGCAACAAGTCCATTCAACATGCACTTTATAAATTGAAGTACCCAAGCTTTTTGGGTCACAAGGCTTCCAAATACGATTCTTATGGACCTTCACACACCATATCCAACTTAACTGATAAACACTATGAAAGTGCTGAGACCTAAAATAATCCACAAATGCTTAATCTCACACTTGCAGATGACAAGTGGTTTGTAGACCACCAGTCCTAGTAGTGACCTACTAACACTTGTAGGGAAAAATCTGTTCAGAATACCAGGTAATTAGATGGTAGGGTGAAATTCCACCCTCACCGACGTCAGTGGCAAAAGTATTGTTCACTTCTGTAGAATGAGGGTTTTATCCTAACATATCTTGAAAGGTAAGCATGGCAGAAGCTAACAAAAAGAAACAGCTGCCTTACAGCGTTTGTCACAGGCAGTCTGAGTAACAGTACCTTGTCAAGAAGGTAAGGAGGGTACCAAGCTGCTTTTCATCTCGCCCTGCAAGCGCATTTTTCAGTGTTCCTCGGCGGCTTAGTTCCTGCATGACTGCAACCGTTATTTCAGGGGTGTATACTCTAATGGGGACCTATATAAAACATGAGAAGAGTTTAGTGGTAGCAGACCACCTTCAAAATGCACATCTGTTTAAAAAATGATTTCCTCCCCTTCTACCCGAATATTAGGAAGATCCCATTTCAGATCATTTTACTGAATAGCAGTAAACAAAGTGGCAATGTCTTACCTCAAGTACCGCATCAAGAGCCTTGGACACCTGGAAGCTTTTCAGCAATTTATCGTATTTTTTCAAGTGATTTCTTACTGGTTTGCTGACAAAGAAATCCTCCTAGAACAGAAAAAAAACAGTTCAGGACACAAGTAACAAATATTTAATGCCATTTTATAAGGGGTTTTTGGGCATTAACACTATTCTTCACTTTCTTTATGCTATTCTTCAGATGTTGGAATGGTGTTTCCATGCACCTTAATCTGTTCTCTAACCAACTTTAAAGGGAAAAAGCGCATTTGAATCATTAATGATGATTATCTCAGTAGCTGTAATAACAGCTTCATTTTTTTAAATTAATGTTCTTCATACCAATAACTGGATATATTTTAAAACCTACTCCCCAGATTCTCCCTTACACACACATAAAATTTCAGTTTTCAGTGACATGGCTATGCAATATGTAACCAGCACGGACTCTCCACCTTGTACCTGCTTTGGCATGTAGTTTCTTCCTTTTACAAAGGTCCTGTATGCTGGATGCCTTTTTTTAGGAATCCTTTCTTTGTTTTCTTCATGTTTTTTATGTCTAACATTTAGTACTCCATTGGTCATGCCTACAATAATGGTTTCATCTTCAGGCTAAAATGAAGTAGCAGCAAAATTAGTGAGCAAAGTGTGCTTCTTCTTAGTAAAGCTTTCCATAAACACAGGATTTTCAGTTCATAGTAATATTTCATACTAAAGAGCTCTGATAAAACCTGAAGGAATTAAAGTTGTCTGCATAATTAACTTTCTTCTGTTTTGGGATTTTGAACACTATTTTGAATATGATGCACAAATAGCTAGCACAATGTCTAATCAGCTCAGTTCGCACATAAAAAAGGATATATTTACTAGATGCAATGAAAAAGGCACAATGACAACCTGATATGAATAATACCAATTCAAAAGTGTATTAGCAAAGAAAGCCTGGATATAAAGTACATTTACATAAGTGTAAACAAACACCAGGCTAATTTTGTTACTCTAGGCTAGCCATTTGCTCAATGCAATAGAGCTATTATGAACTTGCACACCACCTAGTGATGCAATACCATAACAGCAGCCCCCCAGGAATCCCAATACAGGTTCCCCATCTCAGATAGCTGAATACTTCCTTTCGACAACTGTTTTGTTTCCTAAACATTGTATGCCATGTCAGAGGGCTTCCCAATAAGGAAGATACAAGTGTAGCCATCTTTACAAAGTGAAGTGCAGAATATAAAACTACTCCCTTTCTACATCAACTCCTCAGGCCAAACATGTTGCCATCACTCTTCCAGCCATATGGCAGCAGATCAGACTGGCACAAAAGAGTTCAGGGGCTTAAAGTGGTTAAGCACTTAAAATCTTCATGTATACTTGAACATGAATACTTTTAAGGGCTAGGCTCCTACAACCTTCCCTGCAAAGATGATGGTTACCAAAATATCTGAAGGGATACAAGGCTGCAAAACAACTCCAGGGGACCATTGTCATGCTCCAGCTGGTATTTCAAAGCATGCCACTTTCCCAATCAGCTGCACAGAACAATTGATGCATTCCAGCCAACTGCAGAAGTGGCACCCTTTGAAGAGCTCTAACAGACAGTTGAGTGGTTTGTCCTTAATTCAGCAACCTGCTACAAACCACCTGGATGCAACTGTTCCAGGTTCAGCTATATTTGCATGTACACAATGTATGTACATAATACATCCTTCTGAAATTCACACAGCAATAAAAGCTAAAATAAAACTGCTTAGACCACCATTTTTAAAGTATACCCCTCTCCGGTATGCCTAAGAACAGTTTTAACATACTTACTGCCAATGCAAAACTGAGTATTGATGCTGCATAATCAAAGCTATGGACTACTTTGTAAGAAGTTGTACTGTAAATCTTTACATGCCTGTGGAGAGAAGAAAAAAAACAAAAACAAAACAAAAAACCCACACAACTCAGTTATTATTTGTTCCCATGCCTCACAGTCCTGATATTTTACAAAAATAATACTTCCCACAAGTTTTATTCATTTTTTTGTTTTAAAAAGTGTTTTCTTCAGGTTTAATTCATTTCTTAATATCTCTAACCTAAAGAAAGATTTCATATTTATAGCACACCATTAAAGAAGAGAAATGAGGATGGCACCTCAAATATATTTGTGGCTTAAATGAAAGCTTAGTTTCTGCAGAATCTGCTGGTCATTTAGAATTAAAAATGACAGCTTCCAGTCCTCATGGATGCAAAGGCCACAACATGAATGATCCTGCCACATCAGTTCTGAAGTATGGCTAGAACATTAACTTTTACTGCCATCCTGCCTGATAAAATGATTGGAAAAAGGAATAAGATGTTTCAAGAAAAGAATGCAACAAGAAATGAGAAGGACAAAGAATAAAAACTGGAAAGAAGTCATAGCTACTTCTCACTAAGCCAATGCTTATAAGGAAAGCATGTTAAACCACTTCAGCAATAACCACGACAAGGCCATATTTAACTTTTACATTTTGTGCACACCTTTCCCATTGACGCTGATGAACTTCCATTAAACTACTGAATAAAGTATAGGTCCCTACATCCACATGTTCACTTGGAGATCACAGCAAGATCATAGTGAACATCCAACATCAGCCTCTTTACAGAACAGGTCTGACCCCAGCATCAGACCTTGGGACATACCTCATGCTCCTTTGCAAGCAAATACTTTATATTATTTAATCCACCTTTACTCACACAGCTACATGATGGACTCTACTTGTAGAAATTGCTTTGCAGCATCTGACACATGCAGTCTTACAAATTTAGAACTTAGAAACTTAGGCCCCTAATATTGCCTTTAAGTGGGAAAGACTATTCTGTGAGAATTTCACCATCAGATAGTCTTTTTCAGAAGACGATCAAGAGAAATATTAAGCATGAAAGACCTTCCTCAAAGAAAGGAAGACAAGCCAAGCAAAATGAGCACACAGCTACCTCCACTCTTAAGTGGCCAACAGGAAACAGAATGAGCAAGTGGCACTACTGCAGGACACAGGGAGGGATGTGGAAGAGGCAGGATCTGTATAGTTAAGAGTCAGAAAAACACGTAACTGGTATTATAGGACAAAATTAGCATTTTGCTCTATACAAGCACCAATAGTTCAGATGAGGGAAGTCAATTTCACTTGCATTCAATGCAATGAACAAAAAGAATCTGGAAACTAACAGACTGCAGTTCCTTATTCCTGTAAATTTACAGACCCCTGACTAGCAATTTAGAAGAAAGTACGAAGAAGAGAAGACAGAATTCATAGATCACCAGAATTAAGGTGAACTGTGATGTAAGTAGTGGCCAGACAAGGCCAGACCAGCTACTTCTGATGACAGCAAACTGGGGATAGGATGAATGCAAAGTGAAGAGGAGCTAGACAGATTTTACATATGGTGCAAGGGAAGGTAACTAGCAGGAGGGATTCTGGACTAAAACAAAGAAAATGACTTGTTAGCAAGAAGATGTGCATTTTGCTATTGAACAAGGATCATGCACAAGCTGGATAAAGGATTTAGGTTTGGAGTCAGGAACCTATAGTAATTGATGGTCACAGTTCTTTCCCCAGAACAATGCATACAGGTCAGTGGCCAAGCACATATATACTTAAAATGGGGCCTACATGCCGGGACATGAAACAAGGAATTTCTTGCTGCTTTATTCTAATATTTTTCCAAGTCTACAACCTTGATGTAAGAAATGGCAATTAAATGTTTCCAAACTGAAAACAAACAGTTCAAGAAGATAAATCAAAGTGAAGCAATGAAAGATACTGACCTGTCTAAGGATCCTGAGAGTAATCTCTGCCCAGAGCTGCTCAGGCATAAGCAGGTTACAGTTTTGTGGTGATTTTTAAGTGAAACCAATAAGTGACCTCCTTTTAAAATATCCCAGACTTTAACATACCGGCCCCCTATAAATAGAATACAAAGTGTTGTATTGCCATGTATATACAATTAAACTCTAAGCAAAAATGTCTGAGAATTACACATAAAGATGCACATAAAAACAGATGCATCACAGCTTCCTTTAAAATGCCATGTTTTCTCTTTCCATCCCCACCCCCTCTGATTGAAGTATTTCATGGCTGAATCAACAGAGGAGACAGAATAAGAACAAATGGCCTTAGAATTTTCAACAGGTCAGGAGAAGAGAAGTCTCATCTAATGAAACACCCTGCAAAGGATGAACATCCTCTCATTCTTCCATGATCCAGCACTGGACCACTAAAAGTCAATTGCTAGTACTGAAGACTGTTATCTTCCTGCTGCTCAGGTTCAACATCTTAGGACAGACAAGCTCATTCCAGATTTAGGGTGCTGACACACTTAAAAACTGAAACATTTCCAAGTGTCAGTGACTGAGAATTGGCTCACAGTTGTCACAGGTCAGGTGTCCACACTTACAGTGCCCTAGCATTTCAGGTAGAGCAGGAACCTTTCAGATGTTGAAGTGTGGTGCGGCATGTCTGAAGGACTGACCATAATAGTGTCACATCACGTGTAGTGTCCACACATAATACTGACCGAGTTCACAGTGAATGAGTTAAAAAAAAAAAGAATACGTGATTTTTCCAAGTACATTTTCTGAACCATTCCAGGCAGCTTTAAACACTTTAAACAGGCTGGTACGTCTGCCCATTTCAGTTTTAAATTTCACTGAAACTAGTCTAAGTGTTGCATGTGTCCATACGCTGAGGTTGCTGCTGTAATGAGATGCGAGAGAAATCCAGGTACGGGGCCATTTAAGGAGACAGACAAGAGAAATCACTATATTGTTTCACTGCAGGGAAAGCGAAGTTTAAGTATTTCTCTCTTAATAGATGAGAAACAATTCGGTTTGGCGGAGAGTTAGTGCAGAAAGGAAAGAGTTCAATTTGCTAAAGTACCTGCAGAGACTAGAAGACCCCCAGAGGGGAAGAGGAGCACACTCTCCACAGGGTGCCCATGCTCTATTGTCAAGGCACTCTTTTCTGTCCGTGCATCAAAAACTTTTACAGTGTGATCATATGAACCTGAAAGAGACCCCCAAAGTTTTAGTTGTAGAATTTGAACGAATTTGAAAGTTAAAAATACATGCAAAATATGATCAGTCATGAACCAGTAAACAAAAAGAGTTATTTACTTAGGGGAAATAGTAGCAAATTACATCATTTAAATTCCAATGTCAAATGTATTCCAGCACATCTCTGATGTATTGGAATCACTAGGTTTCACAGAAGAGAAGCTTCTGTTCTGGTCCCACTGGCAGTATGAATCTTTAAAACCACATCACTCAAATCACCTCTTTGCCTCCCCCATGCAAACTTACAGGTGATTTTACAGGCAGAAAAATCACAGGAAGTATTAGAGATAAAAACCAGATTTATTTCATCTAAAAAAAAAAGTTCAAATACCATCTTTCCCATGGCACAAAAAGTATTACCATAATCCTACTTAATGGATAACACCAGAAATAAAAAGTTCTATTTAAGAAGTGTCACATGATTAATATGACACTTCCTAAATTAACAGTCGGTCCTAAGACCATCTTGAGCTATATTTGTTTGTTCATTCTTAACAACAAGGCTTTATTTTAAGCCACACAAACAAAAAATATCTGTTAAATGGTCCACTCTTTTCTTAAAGCAAATGATTTTAGGACATCACAAAACTAGCCAAGAGGAAGCCATACTTGAAAGGTTCAAGAAAATCTAGTGAACATTTTAAGCAGTTCCATTGCCCTTAAAAGATGTTGTCTGATAAAAAAGGCAGAAATAGAACAAAAATAAGTATAAGCAGCAAGCCCACTATTTAACTGTACAAGTCATATTCAAACATGAAAGACAGCAGAACAAACTTAAGTCTTTCATCTCCAGACACAGAGCCCAGATTAGGACTAACCCCTATGGATAAAAGATCCAGACTTATTCAAGACAAACAAATATTTTAACAAAGAAAACAAACCTGTGACAAAAAGATCTGCATTCAGTTTACTTGTACAGCCACATCTCACATAGTCCGTATGCTCGCTGTATGACACAATTTCTGATGAGCTTGGAATATCCCATAACTTTGAAGTATAATCATCAGCACCAGAAAATATACGGTATTTATCAGACAGAAAGTCTACTACATGTGCTGCTCTGGAAACCAAAAGACACAATATCTAAAGTTACTAGTTTCAAGTAGCTTCAAACTTTGAGCACAGACTTTGCTGCAAGAAACCATAACTTTTTAATCTGAAGTTGGCAGGCAACAAGCAGGATGAGGAAGTACCTATTCTAGGAAATTACAGTGCCATGCAAGTAACTCATTCAATTCAAAATACAGAATACCAAAGTTGGAAAATATCATTTGGTTTCCTAGTACAAGCACAGATGCAATCCCTACTAACTTCAATTCTATTTTGCACATGAACAAGCACAAGATTCCTCCCAACTGTAAGAACTTCTCTTATTGTTTATGCTTGCTTGAAGGGGTACATGTATGCAAGAGTGCTTGTGCCAGTTAAATGCGGTGCCAAAACTAACTGCATGTAAAATTGGGTAAAACTGGGAAATTAAATTCCCATCCTATGAAACCTGGATATTTCAAAAGCACTACTGTTTTATGTTAGGACAAAAGCTAGAGGGACAGAAACATAGAATTCAGAACAACCAACCAATCAGTACACAGGATACTCCTCTGAAATGCAAAAGACCCAAGTTCCCATATCCCAGGTAAGTGCTCTAGCTACAGGCTATTAACTATTCTGGGATCAGTCCTCTCTTTGGTTTGAAACAGAAATTCCTTCTTCAGCATGAACAACCTTTTCCAACAAATATTTGGTGAAGCCAGGAAGCTTCTGCAAGAAATATCAGTTTCAAATGTGCATCTGCCAATAAAAATATTTAAGGGTGCAGAGATAGAGATTTGGGGGGACCAATATGAAGAGCTACTTTTTAAGGAGGCAGATCAGCTGATATCAATTCAATTTCTAATATACCTGTGATCAGCTGGTAAGTCTGTTGTGGTGGAAGAGGAGGGAAGGGAAGGGAAGGGAAGTTGTGGGGGGGCAGATCAATGCCTCCCACAGTGAGTGGGGGGAAGGAGGGAGGGAGGGAGCAAGCAGGGGCAGACACTGCCCAGCCAGGGTGGAGCAGGGCAAGGGACTAAGCCGCAGCTCATGAGGACAGGGTGCGAGCGGCTCCCGCCACTGCACACATCTTGGGAGGGCACAGCCGGGGGAGGGGGGAATTGGCGGTGGCAGGTGGCATGTGACCCCGGATCTGTGTAGGTCAGGCTGCAGCTGGGGCTACGCTAGGATCTTCTCAGTTGGAGCTGGGCTTAGGGCAGGCAGTGGTGGTACTGGGAGGGAGCTACAAAGGGGGCTGTAGCCACCCCAAATTTCCCCATAGCTCTCTCTCAATGCAACCCTGGCTCTTCCTGGCACATGGGTGGAGACTGGGCATTGAGCCACAGCTGGGCTCAAGGCAGGTGGTGGTGACACTGGGAGGGGGCTATGGGGAGGATACAGTGAAATTTGGGGTGGCTGCAGCCCTCTCCATAGCCCCCCTCCCTGAGCCCAGTCCCCACCAAGAAGAGGCTGGCACAGCCCCGGCTCTAGCCCACACCTGCAGCCTGCCCCATGCAGATCCAGGGACACACAGCCCCCGCGCCCCCCCATCATGAGCCGTGGCTCAGTTCCACACCTCACCCCACCCCAGCTGGGCAGCATCTGCTGCAGCCCCTGCCCCATCACAGCAGGGGGCCTTGATCTGTCCCCGCCCTTCCCCATGCCTCTTCCCCCCACACCAGAATTACCAGCTCTCCAAGTTGCCAGGCTATACTCCTCCTTGCCTGCACGCTGTGTTGCAGCTACATGTGTGCACAGGTACTTACTGGCCAAATTACTGGCTGCATGGGGCTGATTTCTGATACAGCCGATTTTCTTTACATCAGTACTCATTCAATATCAGACCAATGTATCGGTTCACCTCTAAAAATATATTTTTTAAAATTCCTGACCAACTGTAATTGCATATTTAAGTTTATAAACAACTTTGAGGATTTATGCCTAGAAAGGGTCAGTACAAAGGTCCATTTTATTTATTTATTTATTAAAGAGTCAGGTTGCCTGTGAAAAAAAAGATGAAGGCAAACTTGTGCTAGCTCTGTACACTGCAATGAACAAGGAGTTTCCCAGATGAAAAAACACCCATCTCTATAAGCTGAACCTTAGGCTTCTGGCCTCTAGAATTGAAATCCACATTTTTGTAACATTTGCTCTTTCCATTTGTTAAACTGCATGTTAGCTTTACGATCCTTTTGCTTCTTTGGCATTATAATCCAGCTTTAGAACGTTATTTTTTTTTATTTATATTAAGTAAACTGTACTAATTATTGTGAGGATATCATCATGAAAATGGAAGCTAGTTTTGCTGTCTGAAGAGGACAGGCTGCAACCATCAATTCTCCTGAGGACTCATTTTTGAAGACTACAAGTCTTGAGATATTCCTACATACCAAACATCCCAGGTGCTAATCTCTTATTTGTGACCATGATTTTGCTAGATAAAATTTTCTGATCTTTACATTTTTGTTTTAATTAGACAATTCCTCTAGTGTCCAACAGTGAGACCATCTGTTTTGAAAGAACCTTATCCTTAACACCACCAAACCATTTCTTTCACTATTTTCTAATATCACTAAACCATCAGTTTTCACATTTATTTTTATATGTGGCCCTTGCACACCCTTGCAACTTCTGTATGGCTTCAGAGTTTGACAAAACTCCTTTGCTAAAAACCAAATGCAGTTTTCTCCATAATCAAACAGATATAGTAACACACAGATATACAAACATACAGAAATAAAATCATGTGGCTTACTTTGTGTGACCATCAAACTGTCTCAGTGCTTGTCTTCCACTGATATCAAAAAGTCGAACACTACCTTCTTCACTGCCAGCAACAAGCAGCTTGCCATCATCTCTATAAGTAGCACAGTAAGCAGCGTCTTTGAAGCGAGAGAATGTTTTGATTGGCTCCTGAGAATATCGACCATAAATATGGATCTAAAAAGAGAATGATTTTTAGATAAATAAATTCTTAAAGATCATCACTGAATAGCAATATACAATCTATTATGCAAACTTACCCTTGAAGAAGCTGTGACAGCATAGTTATGTGGAGGAACTGGAGAGAAGTCAATTTTATTCACTGCACCAAATTCCTTTATCTGAACTGGAGTCTGAAGAAATTAGAATGAAATTAGAATATCTTTTTAATAAATAAAGTATGTTGTTAGCAGCAGGCTTACAAAAAAGTGAAAGCTGGACATAAGAAAAATAAAATGTATGTAATAGCAATCACAGGAATTTAAAAAAAACAAACAAACATTGAATGGATAAAAACAACAATGGATTGTTAAAAAAACACCAGCAACTTAAGTTTTTTTTCCCCACATTTACTTCTAATTTTCTTTTTTGCTTTAATTTAGATAGTGTTGTTTCTAATTTTAGGCTTTAGCATGAATTTATATTAATAGAGAGAGATGCAGAAATGCACAACATACTTGGCAATGTACCCTTATGAATTTTTAAATATCCATATTTAAATTGTAACCATACTGTCCAATAAATGAAATTTAAGACAAAAAACCTTCGTCTTTTTACAAGTCTGCTTCAATGTCATTATCACCACTAAAATAAAGGAAGGGGAGGAGGATATATTTTATTGCAAGAACGCTCATTAAACAAGTTAAATACCTTTTGAAATAATATTGCCCAGCTGCGAGTTCTAGTAATGCTTTTTGTTAGTGTTATAAAACCTATGAAGCAAGGCACTTACACTGGGGTGTGAAGCATCAGAGACATCTTTGGGGTTGAAGTTTAGCCATTTACAGTGCAACAAAAAGCCAACCCAGGATCCAACCTTCACACAAAGCAGGCTACAACCCACGCATCACCCCCTTTCCCCCCACTTATGTTCTCCCATGAAGAAGCTAATCAAGGATTTTACACCATGGGCTGCAGGAGCAGCAAACGATGCTGCCAAGGTGGCTGCACCCCCAACTGCCCTGCGGGAGCAGCAGTCAAGGCCCCAAAGCAGGCAAGAAGCCCACCCTGTTGTCCTACCCGCTCAGAGGCAAGACCACTTCCCTCTCTGCTCTTTCCTTCACCTGCTGCGGCCGCCGCTGGGGAAAGGCGACCGCTTGTTCTAACAACTGCCATCTCGGGGTGCCTCTTGCCCAGTCCCCCGCAGGAAGCGGACAGGATACCACCAGGGGTGTTCCCCTGCTCCTCCCTCTCTTGCAGTCTCCGGCATTTGAAGTCTAGGAAGCTCCGATTCAGGGAAGTTCCGTGCTGGGCTCAGCCTGGGCCCGCGGTGGGAAACCAAGTCCCGGTCCCGGGCGGAGTCCACGCAACATAAGGGACAGAAGTGGTCCCACCCCTGCCCGGGAGGGCGCGGGAGGCAGAAGAGACCCCCCACCTCGGAGCCCCCAGCGGCGGCGGCTGCCCCGGCCCGGCCCCTACCTTATAGTTCTTCCAGTAGAGCGTATCCTGCGTGACCTTCTCGCCCAGCCTGGGGAAGGGCAGCACCGCCACGGGCTTGTAACTGGCCATCGCTGCCTCAGGCCCGCATCGGGCCCCGCGGTCCCTCAGCGGTGCGCAGTCACGCGGCGGCCGACAGCGGCCGCCATAGAGCGCGCACGCCGCAACTGTGCCCGTTGCAGGAAAAGTACGTCATCAGCATCACTCCCCCGCCCCCATAGGTGACCACTTTCCGGTGGGAGGGGAAGAGGCTGGCAGGACCAACTGGAAACGGCAGCCGTGGTGACGTAGCGGGAGAGGGGCGCGCGCTTGCGCGCCTGGAACTAAGAAGGGAAGTGACGTTAAAAGAGTGGGGCCGTCACCAGCATCAACTAGTAGAGGAGTGCTGGCAACGGTGCGGCGCGGCCCAGGTGAGCCCGGCCCGTCCTGTCCTGTCCTGTCCCGTCCTGTCCCGTCCCCCCCCGCCCAGTATCGATTGCTCCCTGAGGCGAGTTGAGGGCAGTTGAGGTGCTGCTCCTGGGGCCTGGGAATCGCAAGGAAGCGAGGCTGATTTGTGGCATGCCTGCCACAATATTGCTCCTCCCCTCCCCCCGTGCACTAGGCCGTTCTTCTATTCCTCATCAATAAAATACTTAGATTTATCTTCTCCAAGAACAGAGTCCTGAACTCTGATCTGGTTTTGACTTAACTGCAGTTTGAGCTAGGCAACAGTTATCTTGGAGCCGATTCAAATCCGTATAAGTGACATTCCTTTTAGAGCAAATTAGCTGAAGAAGGGGTTTTCCCAAGTATGAAATGTCCTTTTCATACCATGTTGCCCATAACAACTCTACTGGATCCTTTACTCTGCAAGGTGCCGAATGCTTGAAAATTAATGTCCTTTCTGGGGTGGGCTTGTATTAATGCAAGCCTTGGTGATAAAAAACTAACAATTTGTTTTGAAGATGGGACCTTCTTATCTGTTGCACAGCCCAGTGTACAGCACATTTAACTAGCATGTCTGCATCTTGGATTTCTTTTTTTTGGAAAGATACTATATACATTTATGTGCCTCTTAATTGCATGCAAATAGCTTGTTCATGTGACATTCATTGATTTTTTTTAGGGATGGGGATGATTATTAGGGCAGAGGCTCCGGGGTTGCAGGGGGTTGGCTGCTGGATTGTGGTACCAAGCTGCGAAGGGTTGGCTGCTGGGTTGTGGCACCAGTGCCCTGCACTTGGATCCCCATCTGTCCACCCAGGTCAGTGGCTTCTGGGGTTAAAGCTGGGTGGTGGGGCAGCCCTGGGAGGGAGGCAGCTGGCTCTGTGACGCCCATCTCGCTCCTACTGGTCAATGGCATAAAAAAAGGTTGGGAACCACTGTATTAGGGAAATGAAGATCATACCAGATCAGGAAAAACAGCTGAAGCTTCTGAGAGCAAAGAGGGATTGTTGGTTATAGTCATGTTTGTCTAAGGACATAGGCAGGCAGGGTTCTTTGGGTAGGTGTGAGATCTTTTATTAGACCCACTAAAAAGTCACACCTACAGGCTGGGGAATTCCCTTCTCACCAGCATTGAGACAGAAAAGGATCTTGGAATCATCATTGATGCCACAATGAACATGAGCCAACAAAGTGGGGACGCAGTCAGGAAGGCCAACCATACCTTGTCGTGCATCCACAGATGCATCTCAAGCAGGTCCAAGGAGGTGATCCTCTCCTTCTATGCGACACTGGTCAGGCTGTAGTTGGAGTACTATGTCCAGTTCTGGGCAATACACTTCAGGAGGATACGGCCAATATGGAGAGGGTCCAAAGGAGGGGCCATCCGCATGATCTGGGGCCAGCAGGGCAGGCCCTATAAGGAGAGGCTGAGGGACCTGAACCTGCTCAGACTCCAAAAGAGAAGGCTGAGAGGGGATCTAGTGGCAGTCTACAATCTAGCCAAGGGGGACCAGCAGGCATTAGGAGAGTCCCTGTTCCCCCGAGCAATCCCAGGAGTTACAAGAAACAACGGACACAAGCTACGGAGGGTAGTTTCAGGCTAGACATTAGGAGGCGCTATTTCATTGTCAAGATAGCTAGGACCTGGAACCAAATTCCAAAAGAAGTGGTGCTGGCTCCTACCCTGGGGATCTTTAAAAGGAGGCTGGAGGAACATCTGCCCGGGGTTGTTTGACCCCAGTACTCTTTCCTGCCACGGCAGGGAGTCAGACTAGATGATCTCCTCAGGTCCCTTCCGACCCTACCAGCTATGAAACTATGAAACTGAGTTCAGATCTAGTCTCCTCAAAAGACAGGACTACATCTATCTCAGGACTGCACAGTCAGGGTCAGAGTCCCTTGTGGCGATGTGAGAGACATCTCCATCACTGAGCATTAAACCTATTGGATCCTTTCCAGACGGGCAGACCAGCCTTACTGAAAGTATAGGGTGTTTCAGGACTATAGTAACAGATTAGAGTTGTCAAAGCACACATTTTTAGTGCTTTTTCTAACTATTTCACATGGTAGCTGGGAGCTGCTGAGTAGTAGCAAAAAGCGAAGTCATTTGTGCCTTGTTAGCAAGATTACTGCCTTAATTCTTTGTACCAGCCCGCTACCTTAGAAACAGAAGGATCTAACCTTGAATCCTTAGCTGGGATTGGCTTCAATAGGAGTTGGGGTTTTTTTAATGGAGATTGAGTTGACTGTGTGTGTAGACTTTAGAATTTGGCCCAAAGTTTTTACCTAGTTTTGCAGGTTCTTTATTATGGGGAAGGTTGTTTTTTTGCAGGGGAAGGTGGCAGAGGGATTACTGAAGTAATTGCAGGTAGGTTAAAATATGTATTACTAATACATTTCTTCAATCTTATTGCAAGATGATGACATTGTATACAAACCTAAAATTTTTTGCGTTCAATTGTAGGTTGTTCCAAAACCCAGACCTCTTCAAAGAGAGCTTGGCTGATTCATTTGTATTTTCATTGGGAAGCCACTGTCAACTGGACACCATGAAGAAACATTTTACATAACTTATATTGGAAATCATGGCATCTTCAGCAAGCCTAGATGTTGGGGCCCAGTTAATTGTGGAAGAGTGTACCAACAGCTACAGTCTGTCACATATGCCAGACATTAAAGTAGAGCACCAACTTGACTCTAACCCAGAGGAAGGCCCAACTCAGGGCGTTGCCATGGGAATGAAATTTATTTTGCCCAATAGATTTGATATGAATGTCTGCTCTCGATTTGTGAAGTCTTTGAACGAAGAAGATAGTAAAAATATTCAAGACCAGGTTAATTCTGACCTCGAAGTGGCTTCTGTCTTATTCAAAGGTTGAATGAAGTTTATGGTACAAGTTGCTGTGCTTGGACAACAAATGCTCCCCCTTTCAGATTTGTTCTTTTCAGTATTTTCTTCACTTATCCCCAAGACTGTAGATCATGTAATTTTTGTTTCCTGTGATTTCAGTTGTTTTAAAATTTAAAAACCAAGGTTTAGGGTGATGATACTATGTTTTCCATTTAAAAGGAGAAATATATAAATAGTTTCCATTCATGTATTCCCAAATCTCCCATTAATTACAGCAAACATATTGGGTGCATAATGCAGGCTCTATCCCACAATGAAAGCTGACTTGTAAAAATACTTTCCTTCATCTTTCTATATTTTATCGGTAGTACTGTCAGCAATTATGTTTTATAACTTACTTCCATAGCATTTTTCTTACATCTTTAACTATGTTTTATTAATGAAAAAATAAATTATCTCTTGAGTTTGCCCCCCACAGCTATTAGAAATTTTAAAGTAATTTTTAAAGAGTGAAAGTAGTAGGGCAAAGAATGGTCCTAAATAGAGGTACTGAACCTCTCACATTTTTGAAGAAAATAAAATATTTGTTTTAGCTAGCTTAGTCTCAAACTGTGCAGCATGGTCTACCTAGCCCTAAAGGGACCCATGTGTCCCTGCAGCACATGAGATCAATATCCATTTTAATGTCTGGGCTTTTAAGTGTTTTTTCCCCTTCCCTAATACTGATAATACAATAACATAGCTTATATAATTGATAATGGCCCCTTTAATCTTGTTTTATCAATTTGACACTGTTATTCTGCACATTGCTATGATTGCTTGACTGGGTCACTTTCACCTATTTCTAGAAGTGAGTATGGTTCATAGCCTCTGAGTTGTTCCCTGTAGGCAAACTTTCACACAGATGTGCAATACCATTGAAGATGGCAAAAACTTATGCAGGTTTGGCTGCCCATGTGAACAAATTGCAGAAATTGGAACTTATTTCTATTTCCTCTTCATAGCTTCACCTGTAAATTTACTTCTCACTGTTTAAAATTATTTTGAAGTGTCAGTGATTGATCTTGTCGTGGTTCTGAGTCAATCAGTTTTTTAATGAATACAAGCTTAGACCTCTTACAGCAGGGGTGGGCAAAAATATGGCCTGCAGGTCAGATGCGGCCCTCCAGGCCATTCTATCTGGCCCATGGGGCCCCTAAAAAGTTTAGAAAATTAATATTTATCTGCCCTGGCTTCTTGTCATGCAGCCTGCAATAGTTTGCCAAAACTCAGTAAGCAGCCCTCTGCCCAAACTAATTGCCCGCCCCTGTCGTACAGCTTTCTCTTTACTTTAACTTGTATTATTTGGCTCCAGTTCAGCCAACAGCTTAAGGCATTTAGCTGCAGCAATGTGACAAGCGAATTATAATTTTAACTACTTTTACCCCATGGTCAAACTTTCTTTAATCAGTTCTCTTCCTGAATTTTGCGCACAGATTTCCAGCCAGAGTTCTTTAGTGTATGAATCCAGGATTACTGCACACATTAATTTCAAATAATTTAATTGGTAGGGTATACTAATGTCAAATCTAGTTGATTTGGCCATTGATGCTTATCTTTACTGTGAGTTTCTTGCACATAAGCAGTTGGGGTTTTTTTCCATTTCCTTCAACTTGTAAGTGGTAATGCATATATCATGTACAGGGAGAATGTATGCATTCTTCCATTATTGTTTACCCAGGGGGAAAGTAGGAAGGTTAGCAAAGATACTATGTAGAATGACCTTTTGAAGTCTAACTGTTGCCTAGCTGTTGTGGTATATGTAGTTTAATTTGGAAGGTCTCCATTCCTGTTAGATAAACATTCCTGAGACATTCACAATGACGTATAATTTTGCCAAAGCAAGGGCAAAACTGCCAGCAAAGAAATATAGTACATTGTTAACTCTAGACCAGTGTTTCTCAACCTGTGGGTTGCAACCCAAAAGTGGTTGCCAGGAATATATGAAAGGATTGCAAACAAGCTTTAAAGTGTATTCTCCTTGAAGGAGAAAAACATGGTAAACCATAGCCTGCAAGAGAAAAGCTATCAAGAGTTCCAGCTTGCAAGGGGCTGCTTGGGGTTCTCCATGCCCCACACCCACCCCCTGCTCCACACACTGGGCCCTTGTGGCAGCAGGTCAGAACTGAGGGGCACTGCGTTGGAACTGGCTATTGATGCTTAAAAATGGGTCCTGGTACAAAAAAGGTTGAGAGCCACTGCTCTGGACAATAGTTTACCTCACTTAGATGTGAGAGACAAAATGTGCATTATGGTTCATTTATCTTTAGATGATCTAGGCTATATTCAGCATTAGGTAGCGTAACTCTGATCTGAGGATGAATATGGCCTTACATTATTTCCTGCTCAGACAGTGAATACTAGAAGGGATTCACATCACAGAACATTTAATCCATGTTTAAAATATCCTGTTACTTCAGTACCTCCTAGGTTGCCTTAAAATCAACAGCTTTCTTTCTAGTGTTCTTACAACTATTAAAACTGTTTTTTCTTTCTATTTGACTTAGCTGAATGCAACATCCATACTTCCCCTTCCCCGGGAATTCAAGTAAGACATGTGTACACACCGTCGACAACTAAACACTTTTCACCCATAAAACAGTCAACTACCTTAACTAACAAGCATAGGGGAAATGAGGTCTCTACCACACCTCTGCTTGTAAATTGTAAGTATTCCTGTGAGGTTTAGTAAATTTTATGAATTGTAAATTAATCACTTTGTCAGATTGGTTTTGACATTTTTCATTGTGACTATTCATATATTCTTAAAACTAGAAGCATCCTGGAGTGAGCTCGATAATTTGTACTTGACCAAAATGTATTTTCCAGAAAGGCTTCTAAGCCTTTCATTTGAAGGAGACCACAGAAGACTTTTCTCATTATTTTTAATCTCTTAAGGCAGGCATTTGATTTGAAAATAACTGTTAGGTTGGGGTTTTTTTCAATATTAGTTCAGCAGGTTGAATTAATTAGCGTTGTCCTAGATGTTGTACAAAAACAAATATTAAGCGGGTCCCTGCTCTAGAAAGTTATAAGCAGGAGAATGGATGGAAAGAGATGTTTAGAGACTCAGGGGAAAGCAGCATGTGAATTAACTTTAAAAAATTTAAGCTAATAATTTTTGTCCTACAAAAGACTCCCGTTAGAAATGTCAAATGTACATCACTGAAACCTGGCAAGTTCAGCAACAACATTTTCTTGTTCATATCAACATAGGAGAGGGTTATTCCTTGTCTGTCCTGTGGTGGGGGGTGTGTACAGACCCCGCCGGGTGCTGCCAGCTATCCACTTCAGCATCTCGCCACCACCGCATAGGCTGATATGGCTTAAGGGAGCCTACCCCTACCCTAGCCCTGGAGCAAGATAAGGGCAAGGCAAGGGCCCCCAAAGAGACGCTTGCCTGCCTGTACACAAATGCCAGGAGCTTGGGGAATAAACAGAAGGAACTTGTCCTCCTGTTTAACACAAATAACTATGATGTCATAGGGATATCGGAGACCTGGTGGGACTCCACCCATGGCTGGGCCACAGGTATGGATAGCTATACCCTGTACAGGAGGAATTGAGTGGACAAAAGGGGCGGAGGTGTAGCTATCTATGTCAAGGAAAGCTATGTGTCCCTGCAATCTGACATTGGCGCCCACGGTGGATGACTGGAGACCCTCTGGGGGGTTAAAATCTGTGGGGAACACCACACAGGGGGCACAATGGTGGGAGTCTACTACAGATCTCCTGCCCAGGATCAAGACCTTGACCAGGAGTTTGCCAGGGAATTGGCTGAGGCCACATGGTCCCGGTGCATGGTTGTCATGGGAGACTTCAATTGCCCAGACATCCCGTGGCAAGAGTGCTGAGCTAAATCCGAGAGGTCGCAAAGCTTTCTCTCGTGCGTGGATGAGCTCTGACACGAGAAGTTGACGGGCTGACGAGAGGCAAAGCACTGCTTGACCTGGTTCTGGCAATGGAAGACGACGTAATCGGTTACCTAATGATCAGTCACCCAGCTTCCCTTTGATCATGAGTTGATCACCTTCACCATCTGCCGTAAAGCTGGCAAGTCAGTCAGCAATACAGAAGTCCTTGATGTCAGGAAAGCTGACTTTGACAAGCTTGGGAGGTTTGTTAAGGAAGCCCTAAGGGCCACAACCCAAAAGGGAGGGGAGTTCAGGACGAGTGGTTACTCCTCAAAGGAGTGATCCTGGATGTGCAAGCAAAGTCTAGCCCATCTCCGAGGAAAGGCAGCAGAAGGGCACAGCAGCCTCCTTGTCTCTCCAGGGAACTAGTGGACCTCCTGCATCTAAAAAGAAAGACCTAAAAAGGATGGAGGATTGGCTCCGCTTCCAAGGAGGAATACTCTGCACTGGTCTGGACCTGCAGGGAGTGAACCAGGAAAGCCAGGGCTGCGACGGAACTCCAATTAGCTACAAATATCAAGGATAATAAAAAGTCCTTTTTTAGGTATGTGGGGAGCCAGAGAAAAAGCAAGGGCAACATTGGACCCCTCTTAAACCAGATGGGACAACTGACAACTGACACCCAGGAAAAAGCCAACTTGCTAAATGGGTACTTTGCATCAGTCTTTCACCAGTCCCATGGGACACCCCTGCCCATTATGGGACAGGGAGGTCCGGGTGAGGGAGATTCCTTATCCCCCATCAATGCTGACCTCGTTAAGGAACACCTTGAGAGGCTGGACACCTTCAAGTCAGCCAGCACTGACAATCTACACCCCAGGGTACTCAAGGAGCTGGCTAGTATTGTAGCTCAGTCCCTGGCATGGATCTTCGAGAACTCCTGGCGCTCTGGTGAAGTGCCCAAAGGTTGGAAGAAGGCCAATGTGGTGCCCATCTTCAAGAAAGGGAGGAAAGTGGATCTGGCAAACTACAGGCTCATCAGCCTGAGCTCTATCCTAGGGAAGGTCTTAGAAAAGATCATCAAAGAGGCTATTCTTAACAGACTGGCTGAAGTCAACATCCTGAGGGATAGCCAGCACAGGTGTGTGTTGCGGGTAGGTCTTGCTCAACCTATCTCATTTCCTTCTATGACCAGGTGACCTTTCGCCTGGACAAGGGAGAAGAGATTGATGTTGTATATCTTCACTTTAAAAAAGCCTTTGATCTGTTATCCCATGATTGCCTCTTAGCAAAACTGGCTAACTGCAGTCTCAGCCTCACTGCGATTCACTGGCTGGGGAATTGGCTCCGTGGTGGACCGAAATCAATCATCGTGGTGCCCTGTGACCAGTGGGGTCCCCCAAGGCTCTGTTCTTGGGGCTATGCTATTTAACATCTTCATTAATGATGTGGACATTGGTATCCGAAGTAGACTGGCCAAGTTCGCCTATGACACCAAGCTTTGGGGTAAAGTATCCACACCTGAGGACAGGAGGGCGATCCAGGCTGACTTTGACAGACTCAGGAAATGGACAGATGAGAACCTGCTGGTGTTTAACACTGACAAATGCAAGGTTCTTCACCTTGGGAAGAAAAACTTGCAGCATCCTTATAGGCTCAGCAGTGCTATGCTGGCTAGCACTATGGATGAAAGGGACTTGGGGATCATGATTGGCCACAAGATGAACATGAGCCTTCAATGTGATACTGCTGCTAGTAAAGCAAGCAAAAGAGTGGCTTGCATCTGCAGATGCTTCTCATGCAAATCCCAGGAGGTTATTCTCCTGTTGTACTGGGCTTTGGTAAAGCCACAGCTGGAGTACTGCGTCCAGTTTTGGGCTCCACAATTTAAAAAGGATGTGGAGAAGCTTGAGAAGGTGGAGAGGAACACCATGTGCATGATCAGAGGTCAGGAAAACAGACCTTATGAAGAGGGGCTGAGAGCCATGGGACTCTTCAGCATAGAAAAGCACAGGCTCAGAGGTGATCTGGTAGCCACCTATAAGTTTATCAGGGGTGCTTACCAAGATCTGGGGGAATGTCTGTTCACCAAAGCGGCCCAAGGGATGACAAGGTCGAAAGTTCACAAACTCCTCCATGACCATTTCAGGCTGGACATAAGGAAGAACTTCTTTACCATCTGAGCCCCTGAGGTTTGGAATAGATTTCTGCCAGAGGTGGTTCAAGCACCTACTTTGAATGCCTTCAAGAGACATCTAGATGTTTATCTTGCTGGGATCCTATGATCCCTGCTGACTTCCTGCCCCAGGGCAGGGGGCTTGACTCTGTGATCTTGTGAGGTTCCTTCCAGTCCTAATGGCTATGGAATCTATATGGCGGAGACCCTGCACACACCTAAGGATGGCTCTGGATATAATGTTTAATGATTCTGGAACTAAATAATAAGCTAGTGAATGGCAATCACCAATAACCACTAAAGACATTTTCACATGTGCTTTGTGGGATGTGGTAGAAGTGCTTTAATTAGAGCAGCTCCTGGAGCCGCACTCCAAAATGTTGGCAGGATGCTTTTATATAAAGCTTGTTCAATGAGCTTTAGTTAAAGCAATCCGGGGACCATTTTGAAGTTCAGGAACCCTGATACATGAGATGCAGAGGCTGGCTGCAGCAGGATAGTTACTGTGCTCCAGCAGACTTGATTAATTGATGAATGGAGTCTGCTGCAATACGCTATACAGGCTCGTATACAGGCATCCTAAAAGTTCATTGTCATAACCAGGGATCCAGGTTTTCTGTTGGCTGTGGAAAACTAGATTTTCCTCTTTAAAGGGGAAAATGTGGGTTTCCTCTTACAAGCTGGCAGCCTTCTAGCCTGCAAGGAGCTGTTTGGGGCTGGCAGAAACAGGAGGGCAGTTGGAAGTAATTGGTGCCACATGCGTATATACACACATGGCCAGCATACAGCCAGGCAGGGTGGTGGGAACAGCCCTGGCAACTGGATATAGCTAAGTCTAGGGGGCTGGAGTTGGAGGGCCAGGGCTTGGGGACTGCCCAGGGGGCTCTGAAGCAGAGGGCACATGGTGTGTGTATGTGGCAGGGGTGTATAGAGGGGAGGGGGTAGAGGGTGGGTGCCTGCTGAACTAGGGGAAGGTGTCCAAGTGCCGGGGCTGTGCTCTGTGCTGCTGATGAGCCTGGTTCTGTGATGTTGCCAGTGGGGTATGTTCAGAGACACCTGCCTCTCCAGTGGGGGAAAGAGGCAGGTTTGGGGTTGGGGGATGGCAGAGGCTGATGCCATACTCTCAGGAGTTGGGCAGGGTGGTTGGGAGATGCTCCCAGGGAGGGTTCGGAGTTGCACAGCCCCCCCGCAGACTTCTGTGTGCACAGTGGGGTGCGAGGCTGCAGCTGAGCTGGACCACCTCTGGGCAGGAGCTGCCTCCATAGCCCAGTAGGCAGAACTTGGCATGGGAGGGAGAGCCACAGTGCTGTGGCTGCCAAGCTGTGGTGCCCCCTACCTACCCAACAGCAGTGGAGAGTTCTGCACCACTGCTGCCATACCTCAGTTTGACAGCCATGGCACTCCTTCCCATGCCAAGTCCTGCCCACTGGACTGCTGAAGCAGCTCCTGCTTGGAGCTGCCCTGGCTTGGCTACAGGCAGCTCCAAGCAGCCCAGCCTCTGGCTTCTTTACTATTCATTCCATCTAGGAAGAGCACTCACCAACTGCAGAGGCTTCCTTAGCTTGGCAAAGGGTTTTTAAACCCGAAAGCTTGCTAAAAAATTGTTTTTCCCAACTATTTAACTTGGTCTAATAATAATAATATATATTATTATATAATAATAATAATAATAATATCGGATTCACCCAAAGAACCTGATAAACATTGTCAAAATTCCCAGTGTCAAAAACTGGGATGAGAGCCTTTCATGCTGTAGCTCTGATAACAGGTAACCTTGCTGCAAGATCACCTTCTTGCCGATGCTGAACGGGGGCTTGAATCTGTTAAGCTGTCTGACTTCTCAGCAGAGTGAAGTGGCAAGCACACCACAGGACAGATATTTTCTTCCAGTCCTATTGAAGCTGAGCTGTCACTGCACCTTGCAGTTCCTGAATAAAATGAATGGGGAGCACAGGGAAATGTATACCCTTCTGGGAGCAAGGGACCAGGCTAGAACCCAGGACAAGTTCTTTTTCATAGTTGCATCCAGCTCACCAGGCCACACACCCATTCATTTGTTTACATCTTCTAGGTCCCGCATATCTCTCTCTAATTGCTTCCAGGGATCAGCTGTAAAAAATAAAATACAATAAAAATAAAAGCTGGAGAAGAGGCTGGGTAATACCTAACCTGTGGCCTAGTAATTAACAGACTGTGTTAGAAACCCAGAGGAACTTAAATCCCAACTCCCTTCTGGATGATCCCAAATCTCTTTTGGATGCTTATCTTGCTGAGGTGATCTGACACCAGTTGACTTCCTGGGGAGGAAGATTTCATAGACATTAGGCTGTTGCAGCTAAAATATGGGATACCTCTCTTTCCCTCTGTGCAATGTAACACCTGCCAATTCTGGGCTTTTGACCAGTAGAATTTTGTGTCTTACACTAGCAGTGTACATGTGTACAGAACCACTGTGTAGGATTGAAAACTGTGTGTAAGTGCCACAATTGTCAATTATGTGCCTTGAAAAACTGCTATTTAGGTGTGTAGAATGAAATAGGATTCTGCCTATAGATGCCTAGTAGGTGGAATAAGACCTGCCCTTATGAAACTTCTCCAGAATACCTTTAGGCCCCATCTCAGAATGAGTTCCAAACAGGCAGAGCTGTACCTGTACAGAGCCTATTTCAGGATTGAGATGTGTTTTCTGTTACTCAAGCACTTCGTTGTTGTAACTCTTCCCCACAACATTTTTTTGAGAAATGGAAACATTTTCCACCCCACTGGAAAAATAGGTCTTGTTATGTAAACTTATTTAAGGCCTAGTCCAGTGCCCACTGTAGCAGATGGGAGTCCTGCCACTGACTTCACTGGGTAGCACCCTTCATGGTATACTTTGACTATTGAACAACTTGGTGTTCAGTCAGCGTACATTGATCTTAAGTGCAAGCATTTACAGAAGTCAAAGTAGGAAATTATTGCTTATGTCTAACAATTATCAGTTGGTCTCTCTCTATTAAGTTAGTTCAGTAAAGTGAGAAAAGCTTAAAAATTAAATAAAATGTGGGAAAAATGCAAAATAGTTTAGAAATGGAAAAGACTGTTCTTGGTTTATCAAAGATTTATTTCTTTTCATGTGATAAACATCCTTGAAGCAGTATCCCTCAAAGGCAGTGGGACTTTTAAGTTGTAGGCCAAGCTGAAGGAAACCATTTTATAGAGACCTGGACATAGCAGTAAAATGTTTCCAAGCCTGAGGAGGAAGTATTTTTGCTGTCCTAGTATGTTATGATATTTGGTGGAAAAACATTAAGATCTGTGATTCCCCTTGCTAGAATCACTTTTAAAGACTGCTTTTCCAATTCTTAAAGTAAGCTGAAATCAATATGAAATGAAACCTGAAAGTCAGTAGGAGCTTAGTTATTCCAGCTAGAACAGGACCAGGCTTTATGTTTATTTATAAATGTTTATTCATTTAATATGCTCTCTTTTCAGCTCTGTCTGTTCACCAGCTTGCTGCCCAGGGGGAAATGTTGTATTTGGCTACACGCATTGAACAAGGTGAGCATCTGAGGAACTTTTAACTTTCTTTTTTGTGTGGAGGATTTATAACCTTGTAAAAGTATGTTATATTTGCTAGCAGGCATCTATTGCATAGAAAATTCAAACCCTAGTCTGTCACAAACCGCATTCACTCCTGATGTCTATTCTTTCTGGATCCATGGTACATTTCAAGCAGTGTGTTCTACCATCATTATAGCTTTGATGTAAAAAAACCAAACAAACAAACAAAAAAAACCCCCAAAAAACCATTAGTGTTCATGAGAGTTGCCTCTATCAAAAACTTAAAAACCTTACAGGAGGAGTAATCTACAGAAGCAGGATGGATGAGAACCTACACATCTCAGTTTGGAGATGATCAAAGCACAGGGTGGATAAAAATAAATTCTTAAAAAAAAAATCTGTCTTTTATTTAAATCAGATTTTTAATTTAATCATATTTTTAGTTTAAGATGCCTTTTAAAAAAGCAAATGTATATAAAAGATAGTTTTAATTTAAGGTATGTTAAAGCTCAAATATATCATCATGAAATATAATTAGAAGTTATAATACCTATACTCTTTGAGACAATCTATTCATGTGACCTTTTAGAAAAGTTTTATAAATAGGTTACAACAGGCCATTGACTACATTAGGGGCCCAATTTTATGGGATTCCCAGAGTCTTCTCTAGTGATTAGTAAAGATTTAAAAAAAACTACTCTACCCAGTGGGACTCAGTGCTCAGTGTAGAACAGGGGTGTCCAACCTTTTTGAACGTGGGGCTGGATCATGAACTTTTTATCACCCAGTGGGCCGGCAACCCATATTCAAAGACCTCACAGGAAACGGTATCACATCACCCACCTGAAAAGAAAGTACAGTATTTACTTTTATATCCCGTAACAGCACCTTTGGCCTCAGAAAACAGCTTGGAGGGCCGCACGTTGGACAAGCCTGGTCTAGAAGATCCCATTAAGCATCTCTGTAATGCTTAGTTTCAGTTCTCAAACTGTGGATTTGTATCTCCAGTGATAACATCCTTGTTAACAGCAGTATATGGAGATGAGAGATAAGAGACCTGACTACATGCCCATCAGCTCTCTTGTCTCTGCAATTTTGTGTACACAGTGAAGCCCTTACCTTTCTCTAAAAGTGCAGTTTCAAGAAGTTAAATGAATAAAGACTATCAACAAGAATATAATTTTTGTAGAAAACAATGATTAAATTGAGGCTTCCTGACCAATGATTTAAATATATTTGATATAAATCAAATCTGCCCTGTCAAAGCATCTTTGTGTTTATTTCATTTTTAGTTTGAAACAGGCTCCCACTCAAATAAATGTCTTTGTAATTCTGATGTACCTGTTTTACATGTGCAGCAATCAGTTGTCAGCTTCTCACTGGCTAGTATTCCAAATCCATGAAGAGTATGCAACGGTTATTACAATATCGTGAAAAATAACCAAACTAACAGATAGCCTCTAATCAACTGTGCATCCCTTCTTCTAACTAATCACAGAGATTTGAGAATGACTGGCTGGCTCAACACAATATATGAGCTAGGTTCAGTTTCTCTGATCTGAATCTGACTCACATGGGTAGCTATAACCATCATTGCCAACCACCAAACTAAGCTGTTGTTATACATGAACATATAAGTCTAAAATTTATTTTTGTGATAGTAAAATGATCAACTGCAAGTAAAGCAAATAAAAAGGAAGGGGAAGACAGAGTAAACAAAATCATGGAAATTATTGAGCTGAATAATGGTAAAAATTAGGGGTGTACCAGTGGATACTTGGGGCTGATACAGATGACTGCTTTTTAGTGAGCCATAACCGCTGATACCAATCTGATTGTCAATATGCAGGTCCAGCTGCTAAATCTGTTGTGGGGGAAGAGAAGAGATGTGGCACGGGGGCAAATTGAGGCCCTTGTGGGGAGGGAGGGAGGGCCAGGGCCAGTGCAGCTGGGGCGGAGCAAAGGAGGAGCTGCAGGTGGGTCAATTGGGTGGGGAAGGGGCAGCTCAGGCTGCTGCATGCACCCAGGGAGGGCATAGAGGGTGTGCACCACCAGATTTGCACGTGGGCTGCTGCTGCGCCAGGCTCTTCCTGGCTGGGGCTGGGCCAGACTGCATTTGGGGTAGGCAACAATGTTCCCTCTAAGCTGTGCACATGCATGGCTACACACAATAAAAAAATCATGCTGCAAAACAGAGGGGAACCCATGTGCACCTACCTGCCAGCTGCTACCTGGGTTGGGGGAACCAATTGCAGGATGGACTGAAGCAGCACATGCCGAAAGGGGGAGGCGGGATCAGTTTGGGAACAGACTGAAGTGGTGCGTTCATGGACCACTACATTTTAGAGGGAACATTGACAGGCAGCAGTGATGATGGTGCTGGGAGTGGGGCTACAGGGGTGTTGGCAGCTACCCCAATATTCACCGAAGCCCCTCATCCCAGCACCACCCCCGCCCACCCCGAGCATAGCCCAGCCCTGCCCCACCCAGGAAGAGTCGGTGCAGCCCTGGTCCCAGACTGCAGTAGCAGCTGCCCTCGCCCCGCTCGTAGATCTGGGGGCACACACCCCTCATGCCCTTCCAGGGCATGTGCAGAAGCAGGAGCCAACCCCCCGCCATCTCCCTGGACAAGACTCTCACAGCTTTGTTCTGTGACCTGCCTTGGCTGTGCAGCACCTGTCCCTGCCTCAGCCCTACTCCCTCCCTTGCCATGGGGGCCTTGATCTGCACGCCCCTTCCCTCACAGACTTACCAGACAGACCTGGCTGCTCTCCACACTGCTGGGCTGTGCTCCTGGCCACCTGCCTGCTGTGCCACAGCTGCACATTTATCAGCCACACTAATCGGCCACATCAGCCAAAAAAAGCCAATGGCCGATACTGTCAATTTTCCTTATATTGGTGCTGATCTAATATGGGACGGGTGTATCGGTACACCTCTGGTAAAAATTAAAAAACTACAGGCACCTAAAAACTACAGGCACTATAGCACCTTTTTTTTTTAAACAGCAAACAGACAGCCAGTAGGAACAGGTTAGTCCCACTCATCTCATCTTACCAACCACATAAAATGCTCCTTTTCACCCATTTGTCATCTCTAGGACATCTCTGCCCTTAACTCTCCCCCCCCCCCCAAAAAAAAAAACAAAACAAAAACCAAAAACAAAACAAAATCCAAAACTTTCAGCTCCATGAATTTGCAGACCTTTCATGCTATTCAGGTGGCTCTAAAAAGTTATTTATTCAAAAGATCAGAATGTCTTGCTGTCTTAGGATAGCATACTTTTAAATTGTGTAGTACATTATCACACATGCAAAATTAACTTTTCTGTTACTTTTTAAGCAGTGAATCCTTGCTTCCAGACGTACTTACAGTCCACATTATTTACAAAAGACCTGCAGATTTTCACTAGAGAAATAAAGCTTTATTTGTAAGAAGACAAAAAGCACCACAGACTATCAGGTTTAATTTATTTTATTCCCTGTATAGATTAGTGAATTAATGAGATTTCCTGTGTAGATGTCAAACCAAAGTAATCTTAAAGTAGATTTACAATCCCAGCTAGTCATAATGAAAATGATGATACAACCCATATTGTGGTGGCACAAACAGTACAGTGGTAAAGAAGGTAATTGAACTACATGCTTTCCTTTAAACAGAAAACGTAATCAACCATAAGGATGAAGAAGGATTTACCCCCCTGATGTGGGCTGCAGCTCATGGGCAGATAGCAGTTGTAGAATTTCTGCTTCAAAATGTAAGGAGAAAATACTGTTTTTCTCAAAGTTCTTCATCTGCTTTTCAGTTCTTTTTATATTGGTGTTTACAAATGTTGCTTAATTTGTAAAAGTCTCAAAATTAATTATTCTGAGCAAGGGAAATAAAAGGGACATTTTCTGAGTGGGGTTGAAAACACAATTAACACTTTTTTTAATTTCAGGGTGCAGACCCTCAAATTCTGGGGAAGGGGCGAGAGAGTGCCCTGTCATTGGCCTGTAGTAAGGGGTACACGGATATTGTCAAAATGTTGCTTGATTGTGGAGTTGATGTGAATGAGTATGACTGGGTAAGTATCTGACTAGAGTTCACATGCTATGACCTTAGTGTGCCTTTGTCAGGAAATTTGCTCCAAGATTTAGAGCTATGGTAACTTTTCAGAAATACCTTAAATTTCTGAGTTTGCTTTGTGTGTGGATAAACAATCAACAGGAGGATTGTGCTGTGCAGGACTAAGAAAGTTTATTCAGGCCTCTGTGACAAACCACTTGGTGGGAAGGGTAGTGAAAGCTCATTGTAGGCCTTCATAGTATAGTCTGGAAGTATTGAGGAAAACCAGGTGAGCTTAATCCTGGTCTCACTTTTTGGCTATGAATCTTTGCAGGGTCAAAGACTATTTGTCTTAGGACCCTAGGGCTTAAAATAGGGGGTTGCTTGTTCTTTCCAAAGCTGGCTAGTATGTTTACTATCTGTAATTTTAGCTACAGAAAACTGTTCTTTATAGTAAACAGGAGCAGAACTTGAGAAAGGCACCTGGCCCCACGTGCCAACTTGGCAGGCACACTAGAATGGTGCTCCCACCCCCGCAGAGCATGCAATTCAGCAACAAAAGCTGTTGCAGCAATAGCCAGGTGCACAGACACTGCACTACTACCTTAGGAGCAAGCAAAAACTGGTCCATGCAGACTGAGGACTGTCTCCAAGTCATGGAGTAGATAAAACTAACAGCATACTGGGCTGCATTAGTAGAAGCATTGCTAGCAGATTGAAGGAAGTAATTAAACCCCTTTATTCTGCACTGCTGAAACCACATCTGGAGTACTGTGTCCGGTTTTGGCGCCCCCATTACAGAAAGTAGAGGTGCACTGATACAATAGTTGGATTGGCAACAATTTAAAAAAAAAATTACTATATCAGAAATCGGCTTGATGTGGCCAAAAAGTGCCCATGCATGCGCACAGCTGCACCACAGTGCATCACCAGTGCAACACAGGCAGTGAGGAGTGCAGCCTGGCTGCTTGGAGAGCTGTGTGCAGCTGGTAAGTCTGTTGTGGTGGAAGGTATGGGGGAGGGAAGGGGAGCACATATCAAGGCCCCCG
>JAGPOW010002514.1:23820256-23841905 GCA_030014935.1 Caiman crocodilus | reverse complement strand
GGGGGGGGCTTTGGGCTGGGGCTGCGTTTGGGGTGGGCAGTGGCAACTGTGGGGGGACTACAGTGAATTTTGGGGTGGCTGTAGCCGCCTTCCCAGCTCTAGTGCTGCCCTCCCTGAGTACAGCCCAACCTACCCCCTCCCCCACACTGGGAAAAGCCCGGCACAGCCCCAGCCTGCAATTGCAGCCCCCCCTCCCCCCCGATATGGGGGGAACAGGCCCCTCCCCATGTCCCAGATGAGCCACGGCTCCATCCTGCACTTCGCTCCCTCCAGTTGGGCAGTGCCTGCCCCAGCCCCAATCCTTCACCACAGAGGCCTTGACCTGCCCCCTACGCCCCTTCCTTCCACCACAACAGACTTACCAGCTGGATGAAGCTCTTCAGGCTACATATCTGAAATCTGATCGGTATAAGCCAATATGCCTCCTTATAAATCGGCTGTCGGTATCAGCTCCCAAAATCTCTGTTGGTGCACCCCGAATAGAAAGGATGTGGACAAGTTGGAGGGTATCCAGTGGAGGGCAACAAAAATTGTTTGGGGGCTGGGCACATGACTTCTGAGGAAAGGCTGAGGAAACTTGGCTTATTTAGTCTGCAGAAGAGAAGACTAGGGGGATTTGATAGCAGCTTACTGTTAAGTGATGAAATGGGATTCATGACTACTGTATAAAGGATTGACAGCTTGTTTGATGAATGACAGAACAAGTATTCGCTGTTAAATGGCCCAAAAGTAAAGCAACATCCAGTATTTAGCTGTAAGAGTGATAGTATCTCACCAATACAAGCAAAAGAGGCGTTCTCAGTCTTGTCAGCTTTAAGGCTGACAAGCCTTGAAATCTGTCACCAGAAATTCAGCTGGGCACTATAGCAGTTCTTGTCAAAATTATTTCTCATTCTTGAAGCACACCTTGTTAGCTGTTTCATTCTTCTTTTATACCCTTTAGCTCAGCATCTTCAGAGCATTCTTGTAGTTGTGTAAATCAAAAGAATCCCAAGCAGTAATTAAAATGAAAATCCTGTTAATCAAACTGTTTATTACTGGTTATCAGAAAGTCCCAATTTTGATTGAATTACCTTCCTCAGTAACAAAAGGTTATCAATTTCTACTAAGTTGGAACATGTCAAGAAATTGATTAACAACCAGGAAAAACACAAGATTTTTGAGGAGTCATCCTTGGAAGATCAAGTGAACCATGAGGCAAAACAAGAGTAAATCAGAACCAGATGCCTATCAAAGCCCATATGGAGAATATCTCTTCCTACACATAAACATGAGTTAATTGCAAATAAATATTTACTATACTAATTAATCAAGAACAGATATATCACAGTTACATACCAGACAAATAGGGTCCTGCTTAAAATCATCTGAAAGTGATGACTCTTTATTTCTTTGTAGAGGGTTCAGCTGCAAACTTACATCCTCTTGCACTATTCAGTTGTCATCAATATTTTGTATTTTAACTTTTGTGAGCAGGCCCAGCTCAGCTTGAATTTCATAGTCATCACCTTAAACTACCTGAAGGGTGATTCCAAAGAGGATGGAGCTAGACTGTTCTTAGTGGTGGCAGGTGACAGAACAAGGAATAATTGTCTATGGTTGCAAAAAGCAGGGTTTAAGGTTAGATATTGTGAAGAACTCTCTCACTAGGAGGGTAGTGAAGCCCTGGAAAGGGTTTCTTAGAGAGGTGGTGGAGTCTCCATCCTTGGAGGTTTTTAAGGTCTGGCTTGACAAAGCCCTGGCTGGAATGATCTGGTTGGGGTTGGTCCTGCTTTGAGCAAGGGGTTGGACTAGGTGACCTCCTGAGGTCCCTCCCAATCCTAATTTTCTATGATTCTAAGACCCCTCCCAAACCCACATGCTGGATCCAGCACCCACTCTGGCCATTCTGGGACTGAATGCACAAACACAGCATCTACTCCAGGACCTGTACCACATATAGCACCCACCCTAGGCCGGCTAGAGCAGGTGTCACATGCAGCTCATTGCCTGGACTAGCCAGAACAGGCACTTGCAGGGGATGGAACCAGCATGTGAGGGTGGTCTTGGTCTGGCCATGCACAGTGTAGCTCTGTAGGCCAAATCCCTGACACCCTGGTCTAAACTAACAACACGTTCACTTACTAGGTTTTCCCTTTTTAATATAAATGTCAGTTACTCAGTTATAAATATTAACATGATTTCATGCTGTTGTTAAATTTGCATTTTACCATAAGGATTCCTTTAGAAAAGAACAACTAAAATGTACAGATAGTTATTAGAATGTATTTGAGGTTCCAAATGGTCATGTTTGAAAAAGGTTTTTAAGACTGAACAATAGCACCAAGTCTAGAACCGGGGCCTGGCTACTAGTCCATACAGTGATGGTGTCATGAAAGAAGCCTTGTTTAGGAAGAGCTCCTGCATCTTCCTCCGTGACCTTTTGGCTACTGTTCAAAAGATTGATATACTTAAAACAATCTGAAAGTTGTTCTGAGTTGTGCTGTGGCACTGGCCAGGCACACAGCCAGCTCAGGATTAGGAAAGCACCTCCTACATGGCTTATTATTAGGGACCACTGTAATTCAGGCTCCAGCAGGGGGAAAAGTGGGCTCCAGCAGGCTCACCAGAGCCAATTTCAGGTACTTGAGTGGGGGTGCTCTCCCACACGTCCGATTAGCTGAAGCAGCCCACTGTGGGGCTGATTATCATTAAACATCAGCACACAGGCTGTTCTTCAGCTGTTTTAAGAAAGTAAAGCTCACCATTTATTAAACAACAACTTAAAGTCAAGTTTACCACTTACAATTTTTAATGAAACCATAATAAACAAACTTTATTAAACAACTTTTACTGAGTGCTAACTTTTATGGAATGCCAACCCTCAGGCAAAATCTACCTGTTGCAAAATCCATGTTAACGATTGAAAGCGAACATGGAGCAGCCATGCTCCCAAAACAAAGCAGAGCCAGGGAGAGCCATGCTAGGTGGGGAGGGGGGAAAAGCCCCTGCAGTGGGAGCACCCTGTACCCCATGCCTGGCTGTGGGAGCAGGCACCCAGCATGCCTATGCCCACAGCCCCTAGTTACTCACCTGCTCTGCTCTGGCAGAGTTTTTAAACTTCAGGCCAAAATGGGGAATTTGAACAACCTGACTGGCTGAGCCCTGGCGGCCTGTACCAGGCTGCCCCTGGAAACGCATGAGACTTCCACAGTGTTCCCAGGGCTCTGCTGCCTTTCTTCTCTGCACTTCAGGTATGGTTTTTATTACTATTATTGTTTTATTTTTTTCCTTAAATTTTGTTTTCTTCACCCTCCATCTTCCACGTGGATTCAGGCCATTTCCAGCCAAACTGCAGTTTTCCAGGGCTTTCAGGGAAATGCTAGGTTTCAGGCTTTCCCTGAGATTCCCCTTGAAGTCCAAATTACAGTGGTTCCTATTCTTCATCTTCCATGGATTATTTACAAACACAGATCTTGGTCCTGTTGCCTGAACCATGAAAGGCTTCTTTTCTGTGCAAAAGTTCTTATTTCAGGGGGACTTTTCACAGGAGTCTGCCCACACAAACCACTCTGGAGGTACTTCTATAAAATTCATACAGAACTTGAGTTAGAAAAATGCTGGTGACTTGCATACGATTACTTGTACTCTAGAGTCTCACATATATGCATGCTACTTTGCATCAGCCAGGGCTCACAATCAACACCTATTCAATTTTTTTCTATAGAGCTGTTCAGTGTTCTTTTACTAAGGACTGTGAGACATTTTCCCTCTCTTGCAGAATGGAGGCACACCTATGCTCTATGCTGTGCATGGAAACCATGTGAAGTGTGTAAAAATCCTATTGGGTAAAGTAACTTTAGGCTATGAAACCCTTAAGTACCTAATTACCTAAGTACTGCTTATGTGGTTCTATTAATTGTTGACATAACTTAATTGATTTTCTTCCTGTTTTACATAGAAAATGGTGCCGACCCAACTATTGAGACAGACTCTGGCTACAATTCCATGGATTTAGCTGTTGCTTTGGGCCATCGGAGTGGTGAGTATTTAGGACAACTTCACTTTGATTACTTTTATTGCTGCTTGTTTACAAAGCAAAGTCGCTATCCCAAATGGCCTTCAGATCACTGAGTCCCCTAGGATGTCATTTTTTGTTCATTACAGATTAGCTAATAGCCTTTACCTTTTCAAATGCACTCTGTTGGCTTGACTTGTGCTTTTAGAATCCAATAAAATGTTAAGCATAACGCTGTGTGCTATCAGATGCATCTTAAAACATAAATTAGAGAGCCAGACAGATGCTTTCAAGGCCTGGCGCTGGGGGGGAGTTCATGAACCCGGGTCAATAGTGAGAGAATATCACCAATTCTGATCCATGTTTGCAGGTGAATATAATTTGTAGACTTGTGTGTGCCCACAGCTGTACTGTGTGAAAGTTATCCTAGGGCTGATAGTGATGATTCCTGTGCTTTCTCCAGGGTTTTGCCAGGGGAGAAGAGTTTTAAAATCTGTCCTGCAGTGCATAGGACCCTATTGGCTGAAGCTGCCTTGGATATCTTTCCCAAATCACTTAGGCTTTCAGCCTGGGTCTGACATTCTTTGAGAGTGGGGTACTCCATTGCTTTAGTTTCCAGGCAAGATCTCCACTGTCACACTAATGACAATTAACTTGAAACGTAGTTCAAGTCAACTTTTATGAACTATTTTAAATAGCATTTTAACTGAAACAATAAACATTTTCTGATACATGGGGACAACTGCTCCACTCCTGCTAGTGCGGTATAGAGAGTAAAAAATGGCTTTCTCCATTGGTTCTTCTTGGTGAAACGTGAAATCTTTGTTTAAACCAGTAATTGTCAGTCAGGATGGCAGGGCACCTTTGAAGAGAGCTATAGGAAGTATAATAAAATAAGCAAGATGTGAGGAGATACAGGCAGGCTCAGGCTCTTCCTACCTGGCTATCCCACTCCACAGCCCAGCCCTTCAGACACTATAACAAATTTAGTTTTTGAAAAGGGGTGCCACTTAATTCACAGAAGCTATGGAGAGCTGTCTTGAGTCTAAAAAGGTTGAGAACCAGTGGTTTAGATAATTAATTGAATGAAAGAACTGTAAACAGTGCCAGACATGGCTTTTGCAAGCCTCCAGGCTTGTGGTGGAGTTCATAACTATATGAATAAATTAAATGCAGGTGGTTCAATCTTTGGAGGCTAAACAAGGAAATTGTTGCTGAACTTCCTACTAAAATGTGGCTTTTCTCCCTACTCTAGATCCACTCTCTGCTAGTGAGCCAGAATCCCTCATGCCCTACCATAAAATAAGCCACTGACATTTCCAGTAGAGCAGGGGTGTCAGATGTATGGCCCATGGAGCCATGGCATCAGACCCACTGGGCTCCAGGAGCAGCTGGGAATTCCAGGGCAGTGGAGACTGAATTAACAGGGGTGAGGTCTATCACCAAATTCTGGGATATGGATCCCTTTTGGGGATGCACTTTAGTGGTTGGGTGAGCAATGGCTGAATTAACTCCCACAGCTCCCAGACACCTCTCTTGCCATTGCTGCTGCTGCCTACTGTGTTACAAGAGTAGGGTGTGGATCCAGACCACGAGAAGCCCTATGGTCTGGATCCAGCCAGAGGGGGGCAAATAAGTTTGACATCCCTGTAGTAGGCCACAAACTGCCCTTGTTCATACCCCATCTCTGTATATTGGCCTTCTGTTAGCATATTTATCATGTTAACATAAAAGCACCATATAATGTCTCATGAACAGTGCATTACTTCATATCCCCTACAATAATCTAATGAAAATACATAAGTCAGCATCTGCCAGTAAAATACTACATGGACAGTGACTTAGAAATCATTGGAAACTATTTAACCAGATTTCTCCACTTCAGTTCAACAGGTCATTGAGTCTCATTTATTGAGACTCCTTCAGAGTATCAAGGAGTAACAGCCTGTTACGAATAGAAACATTGTTCTCTTCCTAAAGATTTGGACAGGTTTATAATCCCCACAATCATGTGGTAAACACTTGTTTACTCTTTTAACTTTACCTCAGTCAATGTTTTTGCTGTTTTTAATAAGATTTTAATACATGTTCCTTCATGTATCTCATTGGTGTTCATAGAAGTCTGTGATGATTGGACCTTTAACTGTATTTTATGTAACTTTAAAAGAAAATGTAAGTTAATATTGTATTGCATGCAACCCTTCTGGACAGATATGTATAGTCATAGAAATGTTGATGTTAAATGTAGTAATTGCATTGTACATAGCATTCCACCTGATCATGTAGTTAATATTATATCCACATACAGAATTTGTTGAGATTTTTTAGGCGTATTGCCATAAAAGACAAGCTCCTTTACTGTTCACAGTATAAAATCGTGCAAATGTGATTGTTTACAGAATATTCTGCAGTAAAAATTAAAACACTTTATCAAATGTCTGCACTTGTCCAATTAAATTTGAAGTGAGATGTTGGTGGGTTGAATTACTTATTGTTTTTAAAGAGATAATTAGGAATTAATTTAATGCTTTTTGGTAATTTGTTTCCATTTTGATCCTCAGATCTTTGGGGCAAATTCTGTTCTTTGATTTTGTCAAGTCAGGCAATTTAGAGGGAATATTCACCCTAGTTAGGGAATCTCCCAGTATAAAGGAATCCCAGAAATCTTAAACTCAGCAGACCTTGGTCCTAAAGCACAAGGGATGTCAGCAAGGGAAAAAAGATTAGCTAGTACACTGCATTCTAGCTAAGCTCAGCCAATGGATGGTCTAGTTCCTTGGGGAATCTACCATAATCTATTGCAAATTACAGCAGTGTTTAGGTGGGAAGAAAAACGGGGCAGTGAGAACTGGCTTCCTGAGGGGATCCCTCTCCTCTTTATCCAGTCTAGATTTAGAGGCAGGAAATGTAGCTCCTTATATTTGCACAAACAGGTAGTAACCTTTTGAAACAGAATCTTAAGATGTTTCAGTTCAAGTACCTGTACATATATAAGCACCAGGAGAGGGCTGTACATCCTCCACATAAGAGTTCAGAGTGTTTAAACCAAAAGACTACAAAAAGAAGTTATTCCTTCACTCTGCATCTGTCATGTTCCTCCCAAACCCAAGGGCACATACAGAGAGCAAAGTGACCCCATCACCATTCCCTTCCTTTTTACTCTGCTTTGGTAAGGAATCAGAATATTTCCAGTGTCCTTGGCATAGTTTATCTTTTATAGTTAATTTATACTGTAGGTAGTATTTGTTACTATACAGTATTTTGGTAGCCTGGTGGCAAAAAGTAATACATGCCATGAATTTGAGGAGGATCTGTGTACACTTCTTCCCAAACAGGAAGTAGCACTGCCATCTTAATGTGGCATTGCTGTTGCTCTAATTAGTCTGGTATTTGACATTTCTCTCTCTCTGTTGCACAGCTGTGCCACACTCACACAGCAACACTAGTTATGTTTTAGCAGATACTACACTGTGTTCAGCACTGTATCATGTAATGCAATAAGTTTGCAATATGGGCATGCCCTAGGTGCACTTACCATTACTTTTTCCAAAATTTCATGCCTTTGGGAAAGTGATGGTACACACCTTAGTTGTTAAAGACTAGTCTGTTGTTTTAGTATCAGAAATGTGCAAATCACTTTCCCCTTGTGGCATATAGTAGCAGATCCAAAAGAACTCTTGTTTCAGTGCAAAGGCTTTCCAATTAGATGAGACTGTTCTTATGTGACCTATCTGCTGCTGTAGCTCATTTAAATAGAGTGCAAGTAATATTGTCAACACATTGTAGTAGAGTTCTTGTAGCCAAAATATGTTGAAGTGACAATGGAGAGCTGATCACACATGTTAATCCTCATGCTCTGGTAACTGCATTGAGTTTGGGCACACAGCTCAGAGCAGAAGTCCTGCAGTCCTAACACTGAGAGCTGCTGATTCGATTGCTTCCCCCCCAACCCCACCGTTACACTACTGCAAACGCCAGGTATTGGAGACTCAACGAAAAATAATCTATCACCCTTTAACACAGCTACTCCTTAAAGATATTCCATAGGGTATGTATTCTACAAGCCACCCATTGTCCTTACACCTTGAAGTTTTGTCATTTGAACTCTGGGCAGAGAAAGAACTGGGTGATGGTTGGGTTTGTAAAGTACAGTAAAAATTCTGTTAGCTGGCATATTCTACTAACCAGCATGCCAGTTTGTAAGATAAAGTGAAACTAGAAGTGCCTAGTGTGGCACTTCCGGTTTCTCTGAACCCCACAGGCCGGGGGCTGTTCACTTCATCACATGCTGTGAAAGAACAGCACAGAGCAAAGTATGAAGTGGAGTGAGTGATTAGAATAGGTGAGAAAGCAGGAAGAGGAGCGCTGTGAGACATACAATCAAAGAACCCATAGGAACAAATAGGTCACAAAAGATAAGCTAGGGAATGGGATAAGAATCTGTAATCTGTACAGATTAAGTAAATTAAACCATACTTAACACAATACAGTTTGTGGATAATCATCTTGCTTCCCTCTCCAGCAGAGCAGACCAAGAAGATTCCTGGGAACTGTAAGGTAATTAGATGATGTTAAGTACTCCCTCAGCTGCCTGAAAAGTAATACCACAGCTGTTATACTTTCAAGCAGGAATCAAACCAGAGTGCTTGCAACCCTGGGCAAAAAGCTTCCCTGCTTAATACAATCACCTCACTGTGGGGAGGGCTGATTTGGGGGAGGTATATTTTGTATGTGAAAAAACACAGTAATATCTGAGTCAACTGCTTCACTTCTATAGTATTGCTTGTAAATATATTATATAAATATGCATCAAGCAGCCAAAATAATCCCTCACTGTGATTTTATGCTACAAATTCTACAAATGGTAGCATTCTACAAATGGCAGCATTTAAGGTCCAAACATTAAATAGCTGGTTCACCTTTCATTTTACTCTTCAATTGGCACTGAATGGCCATAGAATAAACTAGCTCCCTTATTGCTGATTATAAGTTAACCTTGCATGTAAGATGGACTCTATATCTTATATTAAAGATATATATCTTTATATTTTCAGGTTCAATTTCAAGGAAAAACTAGGTTTTTCTTCAAATATATGTTGATAAGTACAGATAAAGTCCTTAAGCTGCTATTGCCCTAGCAGAATCCTATAGGACCATCAAATAACCAAGGAAAGGACTGAAAGGGTTAAATCACTAAAATGCTAGCATAAAAAACCTCTGTACCAAAGCTAATTTTGCCCAAGGCCCACCCACTACATGAGTACATCCCAAGACAAATATTTTTGGTTCGCACCTCAAAAAAAAAGAAGCTATTTTTTAAAGGCTAAATTTGAATTTCAGTTTGGATTCAAACTCCATGGATTTATGGAGCCAAAATGCTAGATCCAAACAGTGCTGGTTTTACAAGGTCAGACTCCAAGTTTTCCTAATTGTTGGGATACAGTGAATGAGAAAGTGGTTGATTGTAGGGGAATCATCTGGTTTTGGTTTAGTTGGAAAATGCTAATCTGTTGAGCTGAAAATATTCACTATTGCTTTGACCAGCTTCCAGTAAAACATCATCAGGGTTCCAAGAGAACGCTGCCTGCTTTCCAGCCAGCTGACCTTACGGACTGACTGTTTCCTGGCTCTATGGCTCCTGCAGTGGAGTCAAGGGTCTGTTGGGCTCAACTTGTCACCAGACTCTTTGGCTTCCTCAGCTGTAGCTTTCCTGAGGCAGGATTCAGGCTTACCTTCCCATCCAGCAGAGCAGACCAAGAAGACACTAGAAACTGCAGGGTAACTCAGACATTGTGAACTTGACATACAAGCTCATCCTACATGCCCGGCACCACCATGACCCAATGACCTGCACAAAATCCTAATTCTTGTTTGTATTAGGTATCAATGAAGATACCACTAATTCTATCAGCTTGAAGCTGAAACCTAACAGCTGTATCTTCTATTTCATTTAAAGAGCTAATGATACTCTAGATAGAGTCACTTCTGTGGCTTGTGATTAAAGAAAGGGGCGACAGTACTGACAACAGGCTGAGGCAATGGTAAGATAAAAAGCAAACAATACTTTTAGTTATTAAATAAAACACTTTAGTCGTTAGCCTTTTAAATAGAAGACCTGTCCTTTTTGGATCAGTTCATAATACACTGTTTTACATCAAAGCTGGAACTCTTCTGGGGAAGAGTTTCTTCAGAAGAGAAAAATCTATTAGTTTTTCTGAAATCTAGAAGCATCTTACTGCAGTGACTAATGGTGAGCAGAGGGAGTGGGAACCCGTTCAGAAAAGAAGTGGTCCCAACAGAGTGAAATTAGTGGGGGAAAAAACACCATTTTCAATTGCAAAGCACCATAGCACTGCATGTTACCTCTGGCACATACCTCTAAAGTCTGGGCATTAGAGATGTGCAGTTACCTGAGGGTATGCTTCAGCTCCTTTTGAAGTCACCTAGATCTCTAAAGCTAGAGACAATGCACAATTGGTTCCTTATAAATATAGACCAGTGTACATTTTAGCTACTTTAAAAGGAAAGAGGGAGCTGCAACTGAGGAGCATGCAGCAGCTGTCACAATCCAAATGTTATATCCGTAATGATACTAGTGAGCTAAATCACCTTTATTTTGACCCTGGATGAAGCAAAGTTAAAGCTGAAGCTGTTCTGCTTCATTTGTATTCCCTACAGGCTCATGCAGACCTAACCCAATAGCTTGTATCGGGATCCTTCAATGGTGATACTATTGTTACATTCATGTATGCCTTTTGTGTCCTTCCCTCACCTACTCCCAGCTTGGCACAATCTGTCAAGCCACCTTGAATCTTTACAACAGCTTCCCAATTCACAAATCCCAACCTCCTTCCCTTTCCTCCTTCAGCACCTGTTCTATCAGGCTTCCAGTCTGTAGCAGCCACATGACATTTGTGCCATAGCTGCCTTTCTGCTGCATGTGTGATACTTGGTGGTTTTGGTGGGAAGTGAATGAGCAGGAAAGATATGCTGTCCTACAGCCTCATTCCTCTTTAGCCCTTTGCAGGTTTCCCCTAAGATGTTTCTGAACCTGTCAGCATTCAGCACTATTACTCCTCCTCTTCTTTCCCATCCAAGAGATGGATTTAAAGAAGGCCACTGGGAACAGCATCAGGACTACCTATTTTCCTGACCTATCCGGTGGAAGACAAAGGCACTCATCCTTGCCAGTGGATGTAGATTTTGCCCCTAAAAGTAAGATGCGAAGGGCATTCTTGAATTCCTGCTCCTTCTGTATGTACTTTCCATGTAGAAATGTTCTGGTTTCTGCATGCAAATGGTATCCATGAACAAAAAAAAATTCCACTTTTTGATATCTACAGAGAACACAAATTGGCCATTAAATATTGAGGAGGAGCTTGTTGGTACCAGTCCTGGAAGGCTACAAGCCAGGCTTGAAACCTGCCTATTTCCCATCCTGGTGACTTTGTGCAAACCAAAGACCCAGCTTAAGCACACTCTACAGAGGAAAACTGGCGTGAAGCAACAATGCCACTGATGATGTAATCATTTTAGCCAAGACAAACCAGTACTAATTTTTTATTCCAGTGAAATAGTGATTTTTTTTTTTTATATACTACATTGGGTTTGTCAACTGGAGGTATGTGAAAGGGGCTAGGGAATACACATGAGTGGGCAGGGATGGAGCACTGCCACCTCCCAGGAACAGAGGGAGGGGAGAGATGAGGGCAGCGGCTCCCCTTGATGGGCTGCACATGCGCTGCCAGGCTGGCTGTGGGGGAGGGGGTGGAGTTCACAAGCTGCCGCAGCTACTGCCATCCACCACCCTGTGCTACCTCTCGGCTCAGCATCCAGCCATTGCTATCCCAGCCACTCTGCATCCAGCTGTTGCCACCCTATGCCCACCACTCTGCCAGATGTATACCCAGGAGTACACGCCTTTAAAAAGGTTGAAAACCCATGTGCTACATAATTGCTAACCTTTTAATAACTTTATTTTCAAGCACAGTCCTATGACCATGCAGTTAACTCAAAGCATATGTTAACAACTGAACGCAGGTATTTTATTGTTTCTATTTTTGCAAAGTCATACTGAAAGAAGTCAGGTTTTTCTCAATCCAAGGCAATCTGTTTCTCTTGCATAATGTTAGACATTTAATTGGCAATTAGTTCCCATGTACTGCTATAGCCAAACCACAAACCAATGATGCCATATTCACATGACAAAAGAGTTTTTAGTCTTAGTGACAAGGGAAAAAATATAAATAGGTCAACGATTACCCTTACTGTGAAGACAGATTACATTTTTCAATCTTTCCACACTGGAAAACTGGTTAGGGGTATTCCAGTTTCTTTGGCCATTGTGGGCAGGGCCTTATTTGTTTCTACAACTTAAAGCCATGGACACAACCTAGACTGATGATAATTAATATTGTTATTATGGTTCCACTTGCTTTCCATTCCTGCTGCATAGCACATCTGCTTTCAGGAAGTCCATCACATGGTTTGTCAATGAATGTGTTAACCAGGCAAATTAAGAATTCAGTTGCTTGGAATTTTAAAGATCAAAGATACTAGCGGGAATTATTCCTAAGGATGATACCTAACTAGATCTTTCAGTTGAGTTTGATTTGTTAAGCAAATTAAACTAGCAAGTCCTCAGGGATACAGAGCTGCCAAGCACCTGAGTCAGTCTTTGGCAGACAAGTACTGAGAAAATCACTTGAGCACATGACAGGATTTGGGAATAGTTGCAAAGCTGAGCAGAATAAAAAAGGAAGGAGTTTGGGATGCAAAGTGGATGCACCACCAAAAAGACAGAGGTGGTGAATTATAGCACTTTAGTTTTGCCTAGACATTTGTACAGTTCATGAGTTTCCTGGGGAAACAAGCAAGCTAATTCCTAGACACAGCAGAGGAATCCTGGATTATTTGAAACCCAGAGATAGAACTTCCAGCATTCAGGGTGGGTGACATGGATTAACTGATTATGTGGGGCAGCTGCACCAAAAGCTCATGAACTCAAGAGGTGAGAGCCCAGCTGAATAACAGACTTTCTCACAGCCAACAAGTTTCCATGACGTTTCAGCCTTTTTATTTCACACAGCCCAAAGCTGGAAGCTATGCATACTGTATCTTCAAAGCCCAGTTAGTTTCTTGTGCATATGATGTGTCATATCATATGATGGCATGAAAGGAAATAAACCTTCTAACACACTATCAACTGGCTGTCATGCACGCCACTGGCTTGTTTGATGTGCCAGCCCTTATCCAGACTTCCAGTGCAGGCTCAGAAACAGCAAACGTGGGCTCAGTGTGATAAACATTTGCATCTCACATTTGTTGCACTTAGGGCTTGTCTGGCTAAATATATTACTTTTATAGAATGGAAGTATTCAGTATCAAACTCATTTTTTTCTGGAGTCTATTTCATACCCACAGCTGTTTAATATTAACAGTGGAAAGCCTCCCATGAACAGTGAATATAATTTTAACTAGACCTCACTGACAATGTCTCCAAAGAAGTTTCTGAATGAAATTTTTTGATCGTGTGAAATCATGACAATGTTTCAAGTAGGTCCATATGTGTTCAGAATGTATTTGCTGGATTTTCTGCATTAACAGACAGCTTTGAACTCTCAAGTCCACCTTGAAGCATAGTTTACAGCTTGTCAACATAAGTGATCCATCATGTCTGCCATATTTTCTAATGAGACTGAAAATTTGTGCAAACTGGACATTTTCAAATAAACATTTTAAAAATCTACATATTTTGATGGTGTCTAGTAAATAATATATTATACTTCAGATAGGAATGGTTAAGTCACAACTGTGCTAAAAGAGACTGAATACAAGTTTGGAGAAATAATGCAGAAAAGTACTGAAACATAGAGTCCATTTCTGTGAAAGAAACATGCCTAAGATATATCTAGCCCAGTGTTCATGGGAGGGGCCAGAGTAGATGCATATTTAAAAATACATAAATACTAAGCCAGGTCAGTGAATCCGATTGAATTATGCTAGTTGTAGAGCTTGAGTGTGGGGGAGGGTGACTCTACTCCACCAGATCCGGGGACCTGCAAGCTCTACCAACCAGAGCAACTGGCTTCAAATTACTGAAACGTAAGACACTGAACCATGGAATTCTGTATCCCTGTGCTACCCTCAACATGTTCCCTCCGCCTGCTGAAGCCTAGGGGTGGCTGGTGACAGAGAGCTGGATATGCTGGTTTTACTCCATTCAGGAATTTTCCTACACCAGCTGGCTTCCCAGCTGCTTCTAGATCTGCTGTCTGAGCACTGCAGAACAAACAGACGGGGAACAGATGATCTGACAATCAATCTGACACTAACATGCATTTTGCCAGTATCCTTTTCTCCTGTCATCTGCCCCAGGAACAAAAAAGAAAATGCATTAACAGAAAGTTTAAACTCCCATACCACATGCCTACTGCTCTGTGAATTCATTACATCCACCCTACCTCACTTCAACTGTTATTGGTCCCAATCTTGCAAACACTACATTCATGTGTCACTTTGTAGATCAGGACCTTAGACTATGTGATAGCTGTAGCACTCCCACTGCGTGTTTATACGAGGCAGAATGACTCCTTTGGGACCTCTATAACAACACGGGTTCACTGGCTGTGTAGAGAAAGCCACACTTTGTTGGCCAGCAGTATGATGGTGGTACTATGGTTCTGCTGTGAAATAGTTTATTGTACAAATGATACTCACCAACTTATCGGATCCACTCTTTTTATGTACTCAGTGCAGAAACAGACATTGTCAAACTGAAGTAGATCAGCTGTGATGGGACACAGGACAGGTCTGAGGAAAGTGACATGTGAATGCAAGTCCCCAGCTTCTGTGTGCTTCCACATGAGGACTCCGACCAACCTGTGTCTCCATGTGAAGCATGGGTCAGCATGGGACAGGTTCCAACTTGGAGGCACAGGGAGATGGGAGTCCCTCAGATCCTGTGGTTCCCCATGCCTCCCAGGGGCATCTCTCTAAGTGGGGAAGTCCAGGATTCCACACTTATGGGGGCATGCTGGAATATCCTGGGGATGCACCTCTATAAACAGGGAACATCAGGCTTTCCCCAGCATATTTCCTTAAGCAGGGAATCCTGGGCTTTGCCTGCTTATGGTGACATGCCTGGGAGGTCCAAGAGTATGTCTCAGTAGACAGAGAAACCCCGGCTTTCCCTGCTTACAGAGATGCACCCCAAGATTCCCCAGGGCATATCTCCATAAGAGAGGAAAGTCAGGAAGGCACTCCAGCAGCTTGAACAGCCCAATCCTACACAGGAATTCCCTGGGGTGTGCAAGATCAGACTATTGGGGGGGCAGGCAACTCTGACTGCACATGCTCTCCCACCACCAAGCAAACAGACGTCCGCTGCAATAAAGCAGCACAATCTATTACTACCTTTGTCACAGTCATGAATTCTGGGCATTTGTGGAGCAACAAAGGGTATGGTCTATTCCACCTTTGTGCTGCCATAAAAAAAATGTATGGCAGCCCAAAGACAAGGAAAGGTGACATCTGTTTCCAACCTCAGAGGTGGATCTGCTCACTTAGGCAACTAAAATAGAGGTTTATTTTTACCACTTTTAGAGCAGTACAGCTACAGAGCCAAAAGTTAAGATACTAGCTAGACTTTATTCCATTCCATGCACTGTCAGCAGCATTCTGTATCAAGTTCCAGTTAGTTACACCTGAGCGGTATGACTCCACAAGCATCACTGCCAGGGGGAGTGCAGTGGCTAATCTAATGGCTGTTGTGCAGTAACTGTAGGTCTACTTTGACCTGTAAAGCTTCTTATGTGACACAGGAGAAGCAAAGACCTTAGTTGGACTCACATCCCAACTGAAACTTCCTGACTGGTAATTAAAACATTTTTTTACTTGTACCTGAAGCACAATTGATATGGAAATCATTGTTTAGACAGGTAATATGAACAGAACCTTGCTGTGTCAGTTCATGATCACTTCCTAAACCAGATCTGAATGTCAGAATATGTTTAAATGTAATCGTAAAGCTAGATAGTACAAGGGACCTCAGCTTGTTTCTCTATTGCAGCCTGCCTCACTCGTATGTAATCATGGATCTCAAGCCTGGCAGAGCTGGGTATTGCTACTACAACATTCTTTATGGCCTTAACATGTATATTGGCAAGGTGATATCTATTTATAATGGTGCTTCGAAGATTATCCTCCTACCATATTGCTATCACTTTGGCAGCATCTCCCCTCTACTGGAGCTCCTCCACTGACTGCCTACTCTACTCCATTAAGCATAAGCTACTTACTTTCACTTTGAAGGCTCCTCAAGGGTTTTCCCTCTTTACTTCTCATCACTTATTCTGTATCAAGATACTAACCTCACATGTCCATTTAGCTCATGTCACCAGCCTCCACTGCCTACTTACCAGTTTCAAATTTAGTTCCTCTCATGCTGCCCCCAGGTGCCCATTATAACCAATTGCAATCATCTCACTATCCTTTAAATCCCTGAAGTAAATTAGGGGGTTGTTGTAAGTAAATTGCAGTTGTAGTGAGACTACCATCTGTCACACTGCCCAGTACTATCCTTCCCCTGTCTGGATCCCTTTATAGTCCTCATCTGAAAGATTGACACTATCTTTTGTTCCATTTATACCATATTACTTGATGGGAAGATGAGGTTGTAGTCAGTGCCCCCCCACCTCCTCCTCCCTTGTCTTAGAACAGAGTGGGGGGAAGGGGAGGGGAGAGGAGAGAAAATAGCTGCTCTGGCCTGCCATCTCTCCCCTGCAGCCTCTCCCCACCCCCACTCCACACAGCCTCTGGTCCCCTGCCCGCTCCTCTCCTTTCTCCACTATTGCTCTATGGTATGCAAGCTCCATGCATGCTGCAGCCTAGGGCATTAAGCAGTGACACACCTGCAGGCTGGCTCCATATCAGCAGTGCATAACCCACATGGCTGCTATGGGACCACAGGCCTGGGCCTCACTCAGTGTCCCAGGCTGGAATGGGGACAGAGCCTGCTGGCACAGAGCAGAGGCAGGGGGCAGATGTGGCAGCAGGCAAGCTGCTTGACCTCTCCACATGACCTGCTTCCCCACTGCCTGCCCCCTCTGCAGCAGTGGGAGGGATAAATTAAAGATGAGTCTCCAATAATTAGATTCTGTACATGGAAGATTTATAATTATTGGAGGATTATCTTATCTTAGATTAGAATAAACATAATATAGCCTCTCAAATCATGGTGTCCTGCTCCACACTTAACATTTCTATGGGGTATAGGGATACAAATAAATAGCAAGGGGGGGCAGGGAGTGGGGGAGATGGATAGATAGAAAGAAATCACATTTGAGAGGTCTTGCAGGAAAGCTAATCCAGATGAAGAACCTATAGGATTTCCTACACTCAAATTTAGACATCTAACTTTGAGACTAACCACAGCTTCCATTGAAATAGAAAGGAACTACAAGTGCTCTTCACCTCTGCTAGTCTGACCACACAGACGTGTGCTGACAGTATTGATCTTCATAGACTTCATAGATTTCAGGGTCAGAAGGGACCTCAGCAGATCACTGAGTCTGACCCCATGCCCTGGGCAGGAAACAGTGCTGGGGTCGCATGACCCCAGCTAGCTGTTTGTCCAGCCTCTTCTTAAAGCCCAGCAAGACAGGGGAGAGCACCACCTCCCTTGAAAGCCTATTCCAGATTCTGGTAACCCTTACTGTAAAGTTTTTCCTTATGTCTAGTCTAAATCTACTGTCTGCCAGTTTCTAGTTACTTCAAGGGGCACCTTTGTAAACAGAGTATCTCCTATTCCTTGCTTGCCCCTCTGACAAATTTGTAGACGGCCACCAAATCCCCTCTCAGCCTTCTCTTACAGGGGCTGAAAAGATCCAGGTCCCTCAACCTCTCCTCACAGGACCTATCCTACAGGCCCCAATCACGTAAGTGGCCCTCCTCTGGACACTCTCAAGTTTATCCACATCCTTCTTGAAGCGCAGCGCCCAAAATTGACTGCAGTAGTCCAGCTATGGCCTTACCAGTGCCTCATAGAGGGGAAGTATCACCCCCCAGACCTGTTTGCGATGCACCTATCAATGCAAGATAGAGTACAGGTAGCTCTATTGATCATTTTGTCACATTGTTGATTCACATTCATCTTTGAGACAACTATGACTCTGAGATCCCTATCTGCTGCTGTGATGCTTAGAAAGTCATTCCCCAATCTTTGTGTGTTGGCAATTCCTTCTCCTTAGGTGCAGTTCTCTGCACTTGGATCCTTGTTAAACTGCACCCTATTTTGGTCTGGCCACTTTTTCAGCTTGTCCAAATCCACCTGAATCCACTCCCTGACCTCCAGTATGTCTGCTTTGCCCCATAAGTTGGTGTCATCTGCAAATTTGAACAGTGTGTTCACTACACCCTTGTCCAAATCACTGATGAAGATGTTGAACAGCACTGGCTCAAGGACCGAGCTCTGGGGAACACCACTGCTCACATCCTTTCAGGTCGCTACTGACCCATCCCCCACCACTCTCCCGGTGCATCCCATCAGCCAATTTGCCACCCACCTACCTGACTGTATAATAATTATCCATGTCACACTCAGGTTTGTTTTTTTTATGAGAAAGGGATGTGACACCGTATCAAAAGCTTTTTTAAAATCCAAGGATATAAAATCCACCTCGATTCCTGCACCTAAGAAGTTTGTGACCTTGTCGTAAAAAGAAACAAGGTTTGTCAGGCAGGATCTACCCACTATGAATCCATGCTGGTTGCCTTTCAGCATTACTTTTCCTGCTGGACTCACACAATGTATTCCTGAATTGTTTCTTCATCTTTGTGCATGACAGCAGATATCCAAGTTTGAAAAAATTGGTCAGTTTAAGTAACCTTCCTTGCTGTCATTAGCAGAGGCACTCAGGCCAAAATTATCATTTTTGAGAAACGGAGTTCTGTCCTTTGGTCCAAAATTCATTAACCCTTAGGACATGCTGCAAAACCCAATTTTTAAACAGTTAAAAAAATAGCTACCTGGAGGGACAAGTTCTTTTTATAGTTGTTTTACTGATTGTCTAGCAGAAAATAACAGCTTTGGTTCTTTTCAAATTCGCAAGCAGCTTTTGATTTATAGGAGGGCACATGTAGTTTAGGATAGACATCAGATTTATAAAATATTTTATAGCTCAAAATTTGTTCTTAAACCCTTTGTAGATCAGCACTTATCTACCACATTGAGATGCTTTAAACTAAACAATGCTGTTTGGCTGTTAATCTCTTAGAGTTTAGCTGTTAATCTATTAGAGAAATAGATTTTGTTAAAGTAAACATTTGTATGGGACTGTCTATATCTTTATGGCATTTGAAAGTTGTGCATTTAATAGTTCCACTGTGAACAGCTTGCACAATACAGAAATATGATATGGTTTTCTCTGCCAAATGTGACCACATGCTTCAGTAAATTAATCATTTTTCAACAAGCATTTGTCTTCTAGTAGCAAAACCAGATCTACTAAAAAATAAATAAATAAATAGCCATGTATACCATAAAACTGAGTTAGTGTTAAGTTGCAGTACACCATAATGAAATTACAGTTAAACATTTCATAGTAAACCAATGGAGACAAGAGAGGAAATAACACTAGCTTACAAAACAGTGACAAGCATGAAGTGTATTTTAAAAGCTATGTCTCCACCGATTTGCGTTTTGAGCTTACTAAAACTGAACAAATAAAATCTCAAGGGTTTGATAAAATAAAGTTACTCCCCAAAAGTTCATCATCTAAATACAATAAAAGTCTTAGTCTGTCTGTCTGTAATGTTTTTGTGCAACTGCGCATACACTGCCAAGAAGGCAGGCAGCAATTGGCTGTGCAGCCCCAAGTTTAAGCTGCATCTGGGGAAGTTTGTGGTGGTATTGAATACACCCCAGCTGAATAAGCAGTGGGGCTTCCCCGCACCTCCCTGCCTGAGGGCAAAGGATGGGGAGGGGAATCATAGTAGGGGCGCCCCGCAGAACAGCCAACTGGGAGAAGAAGGCAGCAGACAGGGAGGGAGGGAGGCTGACACAGGCTAGGAGGATATGGAGTGGCAGGGGAGGGCAGGTAGAGCAGGGCCAGACCTGGAGCAGCAGGGAGGAAGACACAACACATGATAGGGGGAGGAGGAGTGAGGCTGGACCCAGAGCAGTAGGGGGGAACAGGGACAGACCCCAAGCGGCAGGGAGGCAAGGTAGAATGGGTCTGTCTTGGGCAGCCGGAGCTGATCAGAGGATCGCTAATTTAATCGGACGTCAGGTGGGCCGGTGATGGAGAGGCAAGACAGCTTATTGGTTTTAAAAGATTCAGCGCAGGCCTCGAGGTAGCTTTCTTGCATTGTCACAAATAACCAAACGAGTTACAAGTTAAAGAGTTTATGGACGAAAAGGAACCTGCAGGATAACAGGGGTACGTCAAGAGGACCTGGTGATGGGGAGATATTGGTGGGTGATCAGTCTGCCAAGTTTCCTCAGTCGCGCTACAGAGTTCTCTGTGGTTACTCTGCCACATGCTCGGAGGTCTCCGACTTGGGTGGAAGCTGTATGAACTTTTATATGTCCGGAGTGGCCAGTAATGGACTGATAGGCAGGAATAACTAATGAGGCGGAACATGACCAAATTTGGGGTAATGGCTCCGTGCAGTCTATTGTGACATGGACACTCAACTGATTTGGTTATGACATGCCCCCTTGGCCATGGCACAATAGACCAAGAACTTTAGGTTAAAGGCAATTTTTGTCCAGGAACTCATTACTGTTACAAGGTTTAGGATAACACATGGAGATATACATATACATATACACACACACACACACACACAAAAGTGGACAGTTTAACAAGTTCTGATATATAAACACACACTCACACACACACGCATATATACACATATATACATAAAGACGTATTTGTTTTGTAAAGTTATGAACAGGCTTTAAAACAAAACAAGTATGTACAAGACATTTTTGTAGACCAAGGGTGCGAACACGGGGTCATTAACAAAACAGGGGGAACTGTAAGAATGTGGTGAGGCCATCTGTCGATGAGCCGATAATTATGGCTTTGGCCCAGAATGAAAGAAGGTTCAGGACCAGGCTAGAGGTCTCAAAGTCAGTTCCGTTTGCCAAGGAACCTGTCAGCAATAGCAAGAACAGGGCAATGACTCCGTTCGCGACATGAGTAGGTGGCCATTACTGTGTCGACCCGGATGTGCTGCGGGGTGGTGTTCAGTGGTTCTTGCGATCGAGCAGTCACAGATTGACGCTTCATCACTGCCAAGCCTGTAAGGGGACAAACAAATTACCCGGACATCTGCTGGGAGGAGCAGTCAGCCAAGTCAGAGGTCCCGGAGGTTCCTGGCAGAGCCCTGGGAGATAGCAAATTCTAACAGGCGATGATCGCTATCTGGCGCAGTGTAGCTAAGGCCCACACTATGACTAGGGTCCCAGATTTCAAAAAGGCCAATTTCAGGAAGCTACTTGAGAAGGCGCTGCAGGCCTGTAGGGTTGAGGACTTCGGCATCCATGAAGGGTGGATGTTCCTTAAGGAGACGATCCTCCGAGCCCAAGGGGCGACCGTTCCTGCCCGATGCAAGATGGGCAAAAGTGCCCGGAAGCCCCCATGG
>JAGPOW010002514.1:23792213-23820156 GCA_030014935.1 Caiman crocodilus | reverse complement strand
CAAGTTACTGGAGAGCAGGTTTAGGTTGGACATCAGGAAACACTACTTCACAGTTAGGGTGGCTAGGATGTGGAACTGGCTTCCTAGGGAAGTTGTTCTCGCTCCTACCTTGGGCACCTTCAAGAATAGATTAGATAGGTACTTGGCTGGGGTTCTGTGACCCTGGCACTCGTTCCTGCCATTGGCAGGGGGTCAGATTAGATGGCCTGCTTTAGGCCCCTTCTGACCCTAGATACTATGAAACTATGAAAATTAACAAACAAACGGAAAGAGAAAATGGGAGAACAATACGGTGGCAAGCTAGCCAGGTGCGATGAGCCAGAGTTGGAAATTGGTCATCGTTTCTTCTTATATATCAACCTTGAAGCCCAATTCATTTGCCAGGTTCCATTGGCCCTCGTCCCCCAGAATGCGCAATTGTCACTTTGTAAGCCCGGAGCGGTGTAAGAGGAACCTGAACATGGCCCTTTCCTCTGGTGTTTGTTGCGGCAACAGTTGCGATTCTCATGGGGTGTCAGACTCATAACACCTTGGTCTTTGGGCTTCGATGGGGTAGGCCGAGAGTCAGTGTTCCGCGTTACTGGAGACTCTCACAGATAGCTTCATAAGGGCTTGCAACCATGGGAGGTGGCTCAGGAGGTTTCCCGCCTGCTGTCCGGTCATCGGGTTGAGGAGTCGAAGCATTTTGGCGTCATCTCCTCCATAGACCTCTATGCAGGCTTCTATGCTATCAAGGGTTGCAGGAACAGTCCCCGGGTTCCATAGATGATGGTGAGGCCACCCTCCTCTGCACTGAGCCCATGTCAGTCCCAACTGGTGTACGCTGGGGTTCCAAGAGGCGTATGATACCCCTATTATGGTCAGCAGGAGTTGTTCCGTGCTGACTTTTGGTGAGTGGCCGTCGTGCCACGCGTGGGATTTGTAGCTAACTTGGCCTGCAACAAGCGCTGGGAGTGGGATAGGCCAGCGAGCGTTACTCACTACCACTTCTAGGTCGGTGGCGTGCCCTCCACTCCACACGGCTTGGCAGGTTAGGAAGTCAGCCTCTTCCAGGTCCAGCAAATCTGACCCAAATTCCACTACCAGGTGTCCTAACCACATAGCTAGGGTCTCTTCAGGCTTCCATTTTGATTCTTTATACAATTCTTGCATTTCCCCCCACTTGCGGGTGCAGCATGTTGTGGTGATGTGGGTCGCACCCTGTGCGTCTGTAACTTGCTTGGCTATCGCTGTCAGGTGGACCGCAGCTGGGAGAAGCGTACGCTCATTGGGTGAGAGCGTCAAGTATAATTTCTCTCCCTTGTAAGGGGGTGGTTCTCTTGCTCGCCCTGTGTCAGGGGCGGAGTTTGGCGCCACTCTGAGGGGCGGGGCCAAGGACCACGCGACTGCCCCTTCTTCCCCAAGACGTTTTGTGCGCTCTTCTCTTTCCCTGGAGCCATCTTGGAATAGCAGTGGCTCGGGGTTCTCTGATGGTTCAGAGCTTTCCTTTACTGCATCTTCCTTAGTCACCTGGGCGGCCGTGAGCAGTTATACCTCTAAATTTGCATTTTCCCGCAGCAAAGTTGTAACAGTGCGGAACACAATATTCAACATCTTTCCCTTGGTCCCACTTCGGGCCCATCCACTTCTCCATGACACAGCCCTCCCTCTAGTTTGTCCCAGAGACCTGAAAGCAGCTTATGCCCCTTTGACTCGGGTGCCAGGGTCTGGGGATTGAACCGGTCAACCAGTGTCGGTTCTCCGCTTTCTCTCACACACCTTCTATAATGGGCATTCTCTTGGGCAAGAGTTGCGGCTGCTATGCCCATCGGTTTTACTCCAGCAAGAGACACGGTGCCTACTTTGTCTCGGGGTCTGAACCAGACCTGCTCATTGCTCACCACGCACCCAAACACCCCGGGGTGAAGGTGTACCTCCCATTCGTTCGAAACTCCTTCTTCCCCTTTTAGCGAAAGGTAGCCGCTGATGAGCCTTTCAGTCGACCCGCCCACTTGGTGGTATGCAATGTGGACCCATAACTCATTTGAGTCGGCCACAGGGCATCCTCCGGTGTGCCAGGGGCAACACTCAGTTAAAATTGTTGCACTTTCCTGTTATTGAGTGCAAGGCAGGACGAGCTGGCTGGGTTAACTACGTGTATTGGTTGCGAAGAAAGGTACTTACTCGGCCGTTGATTTTAGCAGGGTTGAAGTTTTATTATGATGAACCACAAATGCAGGTTATGGTCAGCGTATGCAGGAACACTGAGTTATACAAACCGTGTTACGGCAAGAGACCGCAGGCACACGAAGGCCTTTGGATGAGACGAGGAAGTGACTGGATTGTCACTCAGGGAGCCTCTGCCTTCCTGTTCCGCGGTTGGTTACATATATACCATGGGGTTCGTGTAAGCGCGCTATGTCATACTGCAGCAAATTGTAACCTATCGTAGCTTGCAAAGCACTGTGGCATTTTTTGTCCAATTGCAACTTGCCAAGCACTGTGGCACTGCTAGTCCAATTGAAGAACCGTGTTCTACTTCTCCTTTGTGGCTGTAAGTTCCGTTAGCAGCTGGAGCATTGCTTAAGGCCTTTTTATTTAGAAATATCTTGAGCTGTTCTTTTTTAACACTGTGTTGGGACTGTGGCATGAGTATATGCACACACACACACATATATTTGACAAAAATTTTCTCCACCGCCATGCCCTTAGATCCTGTTCGTGACACCATGTCTTGGGCGGCCAGATGGTCGCTAAGTTAATCGGACGTCAGGCAGGCCAGTGAGGGAGGGGTGAGACAGCTTATTTTACTTATGCCGCATGGAATGGCAGCGCAGGCCTTGAGGTAGCTTGCTTGCATTGTCACAGATAAGCAAACAAGTTACAAGTTAAAGAGTTTATGGACGAAAAGGAACCTGCAGGATAACGGGGGTATGTCAAGAGGACCTGGTGACGAGGGATTATTGGTGGGTGACCAGTCCGCCAAGTTTCCTTGGTCGTGCTACAGAGCTCTGTGGTTACTCTGCCGCATGCTCAGAGGTCTCCGACTTGGGCGGAAGCTGTATGAACTTTTATATGTCCAGAATGGCCAATAACGGACTGCTAGGTAGGAATAACTAATGAGGTGGAACATGACCAAATATGGGGTAATGGCTCCATGCGGTCTATTGTGACATGGACACTCAACTGATTTGGTTATGACAGGGTCCAGGCCCAGAGAGAGTGGGGCAAGATATGGTGGGCTGGGAAGATACAGTGGGCCAGACCTGAAGTTGTGGAGGGTAGACTGCAGCTGGATCTGAAGTGGCAGGGGGATGTGCAGAACCGGGCCCAGGTCCAGCCCAAGAGCAGCTGCAGGGGGGGGGGGGGGAGTGGCAGGGCAGGGTGGCAAAGTAGGCCCAGACCTGGTAACAGACTTCAGATGAAATGTTTTAAGTGGAGCACTGACTGTACTGACATGGCCAAACAGGGAGTTAAAAGGTTAGTTTGTAACTATTACTATGTTCTCACCTGGAAAGAAGTTTAACATTAACCGCTCATTTCCCCTTAATGCCTGAAGCACCTGTAGTTTAACCTTCAATAGTTATGTCATTGACCAATCAATATACTTGTAGGAGTCAACAGAGCAATTTAATTTATGTCTGGGTATGTTGACAAGAATATGCAGTACCCTGAGTACAGAAGCACCTTTGATATGTCAGAAAGATTTGGATAACTTAATGTGTACAGAACAAGTCTAAAATTGTCAGGAATTATGACAGTCAACTCTGGTTCTTAAACAGCAGGTCCTGTTATGCTAGAGGACTATTTTCTGTATTATCTAAGATTTGGCTTCAAGATAAATATTTCTTTTCTTTAAAAAGTCACAATAAAAATTTTTCCAATTTACATTTTTATTATATGCCAAAATGTACTAAATATGGGAGCTTGCTTGTATACAAGTTACTCAAAAATGTGTTTGGGTAAAGATTTTATTAGTAATCTGACTTCAGACTTTTGTTTTTTAGGGCCATTCAGTTCAAACAAGCTGCAAAGATAATGTTGTGTACAAGCAGTAACTGAAAAGAGCTGCAAAGTTCAAGGAGTTTTCAAACATTACAGATCATAGACCTCAAATCAGTAAACACAATACAAAAAGAGAAATCACAAATAAAAGCAGTCACAATATAAAATAGCAGCTCCACATAGCCTTTTCAAGTTTTAATTTTATTCAGAAAGTGTCACTTAGGTTCAGTTTGCCTCATTCTTTGAAGCCTCATCAAAATTTTCAACAAGATCTAGAAAGAGAAGAAATGTCGAAATAGTATTACGAGTCTCTCAGCACTTTCGCACCAAATCTAGAGACAATATTGAAGTATTTTGTAACTTTAGCATTTACAAACTTTCAATACAATTATACAAACCTAATATGACTTTATAAAAATATCTTTGACTTATCTACTTCAACATTTAATATAACTACCAATGTCATTTGTTTTGTTAGAAGTTATACTTTCTAAGGTACGATTAAGCATGTTTGTATTTGTGAGATGGGGAGCACAGAGGGAATGCAGTTTCTTCCCCTCTACGTAAAAAGAGTTATTTTTAATCTCATCCATAAGAAAATAGAATTTACAGGGGGTTTTTTTGTTTTTTGTTTTTTGTAAAAGAGAAATGAAATAGAAGCTCAAACGAATGGTCCATCTAGTCTTACACGCTGTTTGATGGCAGCGAATACCAGATGCTTGGAGGAAAGTGTGAGAAATTCCACTGCAGGCAACTATGGAATAATTTGTCCACAGGAAATTTCTAACAGCAAGAGGCTGCCTAAATCTCCAAAGGCATGAAGATTTATGTTTTTCACACAAGAACATGAAAAATGATGTACTAACATTATGCAACATTTTAAATCCCACTGATTTTTGGTCTCAGTGCTATGTTACAATGCACAGGCTCCACATTTTACTGGAAGACTCATCCTTCCACCTCACTTTTCATTTTGAATTTGTTCTTACCTGGAACTTCATCGTCATCATCTTCACCAGTAGCAAGTGGTGCTTTTCCATCCACAGCTATAATTAATTACAAAAAATAAGCTTAAATATACTACATTTTACAAAAAGCTTTAAATACAAAAAAAAGTATTTTGTAATGGAAAGCCAAAACTGTAATCTGGAACTATGTACTAAAATATATTTTTAGCAGGAAAGAGCCCAGATTTAAATCAAACAATTTTGTAAAGTAAGACGCTATATTTCTGTTTTAGACTTGAAAGTGTTACATTCTTCTGCTATTCATCACATCCATTAGAAGAGAATCAGCGTATCAAGAAACAAAACTCTTATACCTCAGTGTAATCAACTCTGCACTGCATGTTAAGCTACCTGTAGTGTCAGATAAAATGAATTATCCAGACAAATGCTGATATTTCACCCATATTTATATTTAAGCACTAGTTTAACCAACTCTATTTAATTACTCTCCATGATCATCCTATTTCCAAACATTAATAAAATAAGGAAGAAATCTTTACCACACCTTCCTACATATGGTAGGAATATTTAGGTTTGGAATAGATTTCTGCCAGGGGTGGTTCAAGCACCTACTTTGAACACCTTCAAGAGACATCTGGAAGTTTATCTTGCTGGGATCCTATGATCCCTGCTGACTTCCTGCCCCTGGGGCAGGGGCTGGACTCAATGATCTTCCCGAGGTCCTTTCCAGTCCTAATGTCTAGGAAATCTATTTTCCTACCCAGCATGATTACACTATGTCCTAGCATACTAGCCCTAGCTTAATCTAGTTATCACACAACAGTGAAGATGCAGCAGCACAGGCTTTAGTGTCCTAGCACGAGTGCTAACATTTAGAGAGTTTATCGTTTAGTTGCTAGCACATTCCAAAATTCATGATCCTGTATCTTCGCTGGTATAACCTCAACTTTTGTGAACTAAACTAGCATAGGTCAACACATGATACAACTACACCATAAGGAGCCTGAATTATGTGTATACAGGCAAGTGATCTCTTCAGTCAGCCAAATCAAAACTTCCCCAATCTTCACAAATTCTAACAACAGGCAGATGTCAACATCATGCCAAAATTACTAGGTCAGAGCTCTGGAAAAGCAAGAATGAATTCAAGCCTCATTCTTCTGGATACAAACACCAAGAATATATTGCTGCTACCCTTCTTTCTGATTATACCAGCAGAATGCAGTTAACTTTTAAAACTTCAAGAACAGGAAAGCCACAACTAGTTTCATCTGCTGAAAAACAATGATGCTAGTCAACCTTCCCCCTCATTCTCCATACTGCCCATAAGTGCCCTAACCACTGCACAGGGAAAGGCTAGGGTTAACAAAGGTATCCTCCTCCTATTTCTAAAGATGAACCAAAAAAGGAGCAGGAACAAGAAGATCCTGCAACTTGTCATTTCTCCTCTCTCTCTCCTCCAAGCCCTGCCCTGTTGCCCAGCAACATGTATGTGTGATGATAGGGATGGGGCAGGAGAAGAGGGTTAGAAGCAAGCAAAATGCTTCTTTTTTTTTTCTACTCACCTCTCCACACGTGGCAATAGTGACACCAATCTTAGCACCTTCCCACATTACATTAGGACTTCAGGATAGCTAATAATGCCACTTGCCCAACCCCTTATCACATTAATCAAAGAATTTGTAAATTGAAACCCTGACCTTGTAACTTCTCCCCAATTCTGCTTCCTTACCTTATGGCTACTGAAAATCCTTCCCCAGACACCTGCAAGCCTTACTGGAGCCTGCAAGCACATCTCCAGAAGAGGCTTAAGTGAGCTAATCCAGTTTGAGGCTAAATACAGCACAACTGCTTTAACAAAAACAACTTTTCTAGACAAGTTAAATCACCAAAATTTAACAAGTGTGTTCAATTAAGTTACCTATTCTAATCCCTTATATTTTTCCATTAGTTTAATTTCCTAGAATTTGCCCAAATGTAATGCAGGTTAACATGTGTACACTCTTCTATTTTGACAGAACCCATGCTGGAAATACATGTGCACCAAGATTTAAGAATCAAGTTTCTAACTTAAACAAGTTAACATAATAAACATGATAAACATAAGCTACAAAGCAGCTTGCAATGAACAGCAGGTTGAGGTCGCTACTTACGTTGCTTAGGTAAAGCCTCTGCCAATCTCCTCAAGCTGGTCAAACTGTCAGCTCCGAGCTGGTTTAAGATGCTAGGAAGCATTTCTGTGAGCTGCTTTGTCTCAGCATGGCCTGTAATAGTGAAAGTGTTAGCAGCCAGAGATGCCTGAACTTTAGGGTTGTTGAAGTGGATGACTGTCCCCTGGTTAGTAAACATATTAACCTGAAAGGGGAAACAAAGAAGAGAGTCAGTTATTTAAACAATGTTGTAATTCCTATTACAGCCAAAACCATTGCTTGAGCTCTAATTTAGTGATGGCTTACTTTCAACATGTGTGAGATCTGTAAAACCGAAACAACAAAATAGGCTTCTACAAAAGAAAAAAGTTTTATTAAAAGTTACCTCTTCAATACCAGAGATGTTGTTGACTCCCAGTTTCTTTAAAGAGAACTGAAGTTTCTTGTCATCTGCTGTAGCTGTTCTATGGACAACCTTCTTCTTTCTGCGAGCAGTACCCTTTGGGAAAGAGCACATGCTCCATTTACAGAACTGTTTTAAGATAACTAAGGACCTTTAATTTCACATATCATTCACTGGACAATCGCTGTGTGAAATTATATAACCAAGAAATTGGTACAGTTAGCTCAAAAATCCCAGTTTTGTGCTCGTGGTGTTAAGTAAATATTTTGCCAAGTTTCAGAGCCTTACTTAATGAACTTTCTTAAAAACAAACAAAAAAAAAAAAACCCCTAACTTTCCATTAAATACTTTTATTTCTTAAAAATTAAGGGGGAAAAAAAGATTCTTTACTTGGACTTGATCCAGCTTCTGATAAGGTCAACAACTTTAAGGAACTCATCATAGTGAAATCCACTATAAAATATAAAGGTGCAAAAAAACATTTCCTTAATTTAAGGGCACTCCATAACTCTGCTTGCACCACCAGCTTTCTACAAACACAAAAATGTTGATTTCTGCAAGATGCAGTTATTTGGCAGGGCTGTGACCTATTTTCTTCACCCAGGCAAAAGAAAAGATGCATTTCATGAGGTAAAATGGCTTCAGGTGACCTTTGATGTGATGAAATATTAGAATGTCCCCAAATACACCAAAAATCTAGGTTCTCACTGTCTGAAACTGGAAGGAGGCAAGATAGATATACACCTTTATAGACTAAGATGTGCAGAAGAGTGGAGTGTAAGTCAGGGGTGGGTAGGATGTGGCCCACCAGGCCATTCTATCTGAACTGCGGGGCCCCTAAAAAAATTTTGAAAATTAATATTTATCTGCCCCTGGCTGCCTGTCATGCAGCCCTTGATGGCCTGCCAAAACTCATGAGCAGCCCTCCACCCAAAATAATTGCTTGCCCCTGGTATAAGGAGAGAAAACTCAAAATACAAGAGGTAAATGGAGAGAGAGAAGGAGCACACACACATGTCCCATACTTAGTTTGCATGGATAGCAACTGCTTTCATCTTTAAGGAACTGAAGCCTGTTAATGCAAACTCCACAAAACATGTCCCAGCATGATCAATCTCTATGTATGGACACCACCTCTCCATTAAGAATGACTGGGCTGCTGCCGGCCATATACAAGATATGGAAGATGCATCTGACTACTTTGCTTGAAGATAATCGCTGCCATTTAGCAATAACTCTGAAAACTAGATCCTACTGTGTGTAATTTGCAAAGTGATACAGTAATCCTGTATTTCATAACCTAAATGCATTTAAAGTTATTTTGCCTGATTTAGATCCAAACTGAAATACTGACAAGCCAGTCTTACAAAACAGTGAGAAATGTTTTCCACCCCAGAAAGTTACTACTATCATTTTTTGTAAGGAAAGAAAATTGGCTTTCTTCATGAGTAGATCAATGCTGGTCTCAAATGATTTTATGCTGCTGTATTAAAGTACTTCTAGTAGCACTGGAATCCAAAGTCCAGTCCACTTTAAAATCAGAAAAAAGGAAGTTCATTTATTAAAAGTGTTGCTATTCTTAAGACCCATAGGAAGGCTAAACTGAAACATCCCCAAGTTCAAATACATTCTAAACTCCACTGCTTTTAATGAAATTCATAAAGCATGCCATGAATTCTATTTACTAGTTACAAGCCCAATGTGTGCATTTAAATAACTGATTTACAGATATCTACAATCAGTACAATTATATCTGGTACACCTGCAATACCTATGTAACTAAACACCTCGTACAAATAATACAGCAATTCACAGTTGGACAAGTTTTTCTACATACTTGTGAATAACTATGATCTGCAAAAATTAAAACCACACACGTGACACAAAACCACTCTACAAAGCCTGTGTTTTTTTTAAGTTTGCTTGGCTCTGTAATAATTTTAAGCCACTTTCAGAGCAAATAAGAGATGCTTTAAAAAGAAATCCATACATCTGATCCCTCTACCCAGGACCTCTTAAGCATCTCTCAGTAATGTTTCATAGAAGCAGGACATTCCCTTGATTTAGGGTGGCTGATCTGTGTTGTGTCGGGGTTAATGATAGTCTTATGTAGAGTTTAGAATATGGATTGCATAGGCTGGTTTGAACAGGGAAGGCCTGGAGGTCCCTGCGAGCCTTACTTCTCTATGATACCCTACCAGTATGAATTTTATGCAGATTTAAGTAGGTCCTTCCCAACAACCCCTTTTTATACAGTATGAACTGCACATCTTCTTTCATGCAATACCCAATTCTGAATGTTTCTTTAAAGGCAAATCAAAACTGTAAAATAAATGGAGCCAACCCAGTTAACAACAGTCCAGGTTCAGGTAGAGAAAAATGTGTCTATTTTTAAAGTGGACTTAACAGTTTAAAAAAAAAAAATGGAGAGGGGCTTCCTCAGCAGCAGGCCCTGCAGCTCTTTGAAGTAACAACAGGAGACAGAAAGGGAAAAGAAAAAACAAACTGATGGAAGAAAGACAAGAGCTGGCTTTTCAAGAGCCCTGTCCACCTCAAATTAAAGCTGGAGAGAAACCAATGGATAATGCTGTCACACACTGTCAAGTACTAACATCACAGCTGGGTGGCTCTCAGTAGAGCTGGGCAGATGTCACAGTAGCAGGATAATGACATTACCTGGGATCACTTTAAGGTTATTGCACGACCCCTCTGTGTATCAAGGGATAAAAGCTTTGCCCCTGCGGCTCAGCTAGTGGGTGATGCAATTACCCGTGAACTCTGCGGCAACAATCCTGCACTTGGAGTTGGTCTGTTTATTGTGGGAGTCACCTGCGAACCGCACCATACACGTCCGGGGCGGGGGCGGCTGCCCCCTCTGTGCGCGGGGCCGGAAGCCGCTCCCTGGAGGCGGCTTCACAAACAACCTCCGGGGCCCTGCCCGGCCACAGGCCCGCAGCTGCCGCGCAGCGCAGCGCTCACCTTGCCGCCGATGCGTACTTGGGCCTGCAGCTTGGCCAGCTTCTCCTGGTTCATGATCGTCTCTTTCATCTGCGGGGAGAGGCGCCGTCACCGCCCGGCCCGGCCCCACCACCGCCCCCGGAGCCCCGCGCCCTCTCCCCGCCCGCAGGACCCGGGCTGCCCGGCCTCGCCCGGCCCCACTCACAGGCCCGGGCCCAACTGAGGAGCACGCCCCCACCCCGCGGCCCCTTATACCTTCCTGGGCGGCTGCAAAGGCCCGAGCGGCGCACGCGGAGCGGAGCGGAGCGGGGCGAGATGGCGGCCGGAAGGGCGGGGCGAGGCGCGGCGGCGGGAAGCGCATGCGCCCCGCGCGCCCAGTCCTCTGCCTCCAGCTCTCTGCACCTGTAGGGGGGCGTCACTGTCTCCCGCAGCTAGGCGCTGCCATGGCCCGCGCGGCGGCCCCGCCCCCGGCTTCGGCCGTACGGGGACCGGTACGTACGGGAAGCCTTTCCCTGGGGACCCGCACCACCAAAATGTTCGACCTGGCTCCAAAAAATAGGCCCCCGGCTGCAGAGCTGCTGCTTGAAAAGGTGCATCTGTTTCCTACCTGGTTCCTGTCCCGGTTTGATTTGAACGTGTTGCAGGGCCTTCCCCAAAGCCACCGCTACAGGCTGCACATGTGATGCGGGTCACTGGTGAACGGTGCAGTGAATGTGGACCCGCCACACCGCAAAGTAAGACGGGACTGAAGTGTGAAGTAATTATCAAGCAAGTGCTTCATGATGGTGCAATATACTTTGAGTGGTGGAGGTGCAAAGTCATTGTCACACCATAAAAATGACTGGCCAGATCTAAAAAGAGCCAACCAGCTCCAATGTTAGTGCTTGAAAAAGTGTAACAACTTTGTAGCAGGTTCCTTTCCAGCTGTAATATGAAAGTGTGGCAGGGCCAAAGAATAAGCTCCCTAACACAGCGCTGTGAGAGAGCCTGCATGCTGAAGTCAAGGGAAAAGGTATTCTCGAGCACTACAGGGCTAAGGAACTCTGCCCTAATCTTGCTCTTCTGCTGGTTCTTGCATTTCCAGTCTTCTCTCTCAAACATCATAGCTTCTCTTTACATATTCAGGTCTATAAATGGAGATGCAGCCCTATGCTTGCACCATAACTAGGGATCTACCCAAATCAAGGAGGTAAGCGGCCTATTTCAGGGGCAGATCATAGGGCCAGCTGCCATTTTACAGGCTTATTGTTGCACATCCCTCCCCTTCCCCACAGCTCTGATTGGCCAAGGGGCCCCAGCAGTTTCACCCCTCCCTTGATTGGCTGATGGACCAAAACCATGGCATAATTACCCTTATTAAGCGAGACAGCCATTAACTGGTGCATTATTAAGCACTCTAAGCATTGAATTAAACTCTAAACTGAAATGTCTTGTGAAATTAAAGCTATACACAACATGAATTGTAACTAATACCATCACTATGCTTTATTAAATGATGTTGTAAAAAAAGTTTACTCACTGCTTACCTTGAGACAGGCAATTCATGCTAGATGTTACACACTAGCATCCAGCAGCAGTTGCTGTGGACATTCTCTGTCTCTGCAGGGTTAACGCTTTCTGTACACTGGGATGACCCACTCAGCATCCACTTTGTTGGAATGGTAAGACAGCATTTTGCCAGGGCATATAAGATGTGGAAACTGGGCACAGACAGCGTTCCAACACATGAATTTTGTCAAAAAGTGCTGGATGCCTGTGCATGTAAGCAGTATATTCCTTGTCATGTTCTTTCTTCCATCCAGGAATTGATTTCAGTAGCTGAGGTTCACAACTCAGAACGGGCATGTGGCTGGGGTCCAAAATGTGAACAGCACCAAGGAAGGCCAATTGTCCGAACAGTGATTGGTCGTACCTGTAGTATGAGTTCAACTTCACAGCTACTGCCTGGGACAGGTCCCTTCTCTGCTGGTTTTCACAATGACAGTTTGACAGTTCTTGTTACACCATGTCTTCAACCCAACTTATCAAATCTATCAGCTTGTGTGTGTGGTGGATCACAGCCTGCCACCCTTCAAGCTATGTTAGAAGCTCCATGATCTAGGTGACATTTTTCACCACAGATTTCACTTGATCTTGAACATCTCCCTGTTCCAGGAAATCATGAAGCTTAAGGATGCACTTGTGTGCTGGGTGTGATTTTCAGCTCCTCACTCATAATCTGCTGGTAGTATTGCATATGTTTGGTGTGGTAAGAGACCATGGTGAACCACAAATTTCACCTTGTCAGCACAGGCTCTGGTGGCAGTAACACAGCTGCATGTAAGTCCCCACTTTGACTGGTGAGGGACTTCCTGTACTAGCGCTTATGGCTTGGACAGTGCTTGAAGCCTTTATTGAAGGAGGATACCACAGGGAACTATGTCAGATATCACTTACTAAAGACAGAATGTGTGCACTGCAGGTGACATAAACTGTGTTGGGCAGCATTCCTTGGAGCACAGCAGAAAAAGCCTTGTGCATATACAAGGCATTATCAGACAGAAATGCTGACATCTTGTTCAATTCTTAGCCTTAGTTGACAACAGCCTTCACTATAGCCTGAGATATGGTAGAAAAATTGATAGACATAAGGTGGTTTGGCTCTGTGTGAAACAGGCAGGTCCTGGTCTGTCCAGCTCTCAGGTACAAATAAAATGTGTAACATATAGTTATCCTGAGGCTCAGTGGCTTCGTCAGCCACAGTGGAGAAGGATTCATGCTCTGCCAGTGCAGACCTTGTGGACTGTAAATGTAAAGCAATCACTACAGGGAAATAGCCTTCATAAAGCTTGTTTGGACATGAAAACTGCCAGCACTTGGCACATTTTGGTTCAGGTAGTCCCTTAGCTTTGGGTGATCAAGTTTCTCCAGCGAGATATTCACCGCCATGTATGCATGAGGGAAAATGCCGCCATCCGCCTTGCCAAGCTGTTTTCTGTAGTCCTTTTAAAAAGTGGCGACACGGTTGCAGGTGTCTTGCTCTGACCTTTAACCTCTGCAACAGTCTTTCACTTCATATATGCCTCAGACTCCAAATGCTGATCTATACTGATTTTCCTCAACACATCCAGAGTCACATTGCAAGCAGTAACAGAACAGTCTGCCTCCATCTACATGCAAGGTCCCTGCAGGATACTGCCTTCCACAGTTTATCAGTGAAATGTATTTGGCTGTCTTGGAGGATTTCTTCTGTGTTCTTCCCTGCTCAATCCTCATCTGACTGCAGCATGCTTGAAAGATGGCACCAAAATCCTTCTGTGTCCCTGACTTGCCCCAGACTGGCTTCTGTACTGAGTCTACGTCACAGGCTCAACCTTTCATTTGCTCCCTCTCCTCCCCCTCTCCCACTGTGCTTCCAGACTGGAGGGCCTCCTGCCCTTTTCTCTGCTTGCTAGTAAATTGGGTTTTTTCCCCCGGCAGCAAGCCCACCAAAATCACAGAGCCCACCATTTTTTGTGGAAAACACCCGATTTTGTGTTTTCTGCAAAGGGCATGAAATCGTGATTTTTGGTAGGCCCTGCCATAACTACGTCCCTCCTTCCCGAGTTATGTTACTGGAACAACTCTGCAAAACTTCACTGAGTGGCTGTACTGCCAGAACACAGTGCGCCCTGAGAAGACGCCAGAGGTTAAATGGACCACAGAGCTGGTTGAAGATATTGGAATGTCTAAACACCCTTTCAGCTGCATGCTAAATGGCAGCAGAAGCTTGACCCAGCTTAGCAACATGGAGAATCTCCTCTAGCAGTTCAGAAGGTTTTGTTACTTTGAAGGGATTCTGATTTTTGCCCATTGAACTTTATAGAGTAAGCCTATATCCCTTCACTGTCAGCCTCATATCTTTCATGTCACCCTTTATACTTAATATAGCTTCTCACTTATGTTTCCCACTTTCCCTGTTGCTATGTAATCAGTTTAATTAATTACATCATTTTATTTATATGTGATTTAATTTAATTATGTCATTAAATTAAAACATACTATGCAGTTAAGCATTTTCTTTCAGTTTTGGAAATCCTAATGGTGATGGATCAGTGGGCGAGACATGAGAAATGCTCTGGTTCTGGAAAAATGAAAGTAAGCAAGAGTCCTAAGCTGAGGAGGTTTATGTGCAATTAACTTGTAAGTAACTTCAGTTATGAGATCTCTCACAGTTAATATATATTTAATATATATTTAAATAAATAGAATACTTAGCAAAGTAAGCAATACATGTGGTAGTATTGGCAGAATCAAGGCTTTAGACTTGTAAGATATAGCTTTCAATGTTAATAGTTGAAGAAGCTAATAAAATAAGTTTATTTTCAGTTTACAGTGTTGTGCCTAAAACAACAATACAAGTTATTGAAATTGGTTATCTGGAATCAAAACCAAAAAAGGGATGATGGGTTGGTCTTTACTGAGATTTTTATCAGTAAAAATATTACTGGGCACATCTACATGTGATATTAATGCAACACAGTAAACTTCAGTACAGTTCTCACTGAAGTTTATTGCGCTTGGGCACAGTGTTTATGAATGCACCTGGAGCCAGAAAATGTTGAGCAGGGGCGATGTAACCCTGGCTGACAGGGGCTGCCAGCCCAGAGTTGCTCTACCCTGGCTCAGCATGCTGTGGAGGGCCTGGCTGGGGGATGAGGGTGCTCATTAACAACTCGTGCCTCCTGAGGCCATGGGGGCATGGCAGCTGCCCACAGGCAGCAGCAGTATCAGCAGTGCAGGCATGGTGATGACAAGTGGGGACTGCCTGCAGGCAGCCGCGGTGATGTCAGTGGCGTAAGCAGGCTGAGCAGGGACCACCTAGACCGCAGCAGTGTTGGTGGTGAGGGGGGCATGGCGAGCGGCAGTCACCTGCAGATGCTGACAGCAGCATTGACAGTGGCCAATCACAGTGGGGCCATATGCCCTCCCTCCCCACCCCCACATAACCCTCCCCATGCATCACCTATGAGGGTGCTACATTGTGGGGCTAGCCAGCAGGTAGCCGCGCACTGTAGCACCCTTGTGCCACAGCCAGCCTCAGTCACCATCTATACATGTGCTGCAACAGATTAAATAACTCCACCTGAGAATAGTACTTGTGTTGAGCAGTACCATCCTATGGCAGAATTAATTAGTTTACTCTAGCCTAATAGCACTGCTCAAATAGATAGTAATGCTTTACTGCAGAGCTAATTAGGCAACTGCAGTAAGCGTTTTGTGGAGATGCATCCACTGAAAATTTGTTAAATTCAGTGTGCTCCACCTAGTGGACATGGACAGTCAACAAAGTGGTGGCAATTGAAAATTTATTACTTAAGACAGGCTGTCTGTACATCTTAATAGAGCAGACATTTCTGGTGCTGCGTAAACGGATGCAAACTCAGGGAACAATCAAAGAAATGTAAGGGATGAAAGGTCAAGTATTTCTGCAGCATTTAGAGAGTGAATCTGTTTGTCCCATGGAGAAATAATTGAACGTTTTAATTGAACACCAGGAAGAATCAGCCTGGTGCCACCACCAGCCCCTGCCTGCAGTGACAACTTGCTGTTGTCCCACATGCAGATCTGGGGGCACGCACCCCTGAGAAGAGCCCATCGCTACCCCCCAGCCTGCAGCCCTCCCGGGGGGCATGGAACACCAAGAGGCATCCTATGTCTTCCCTGCACCCACTAGCAGTTCTTTGCAGCTAGCACCAGTCTCTCCCAGACCTGCTGCAGCGGGGACTAGGGTGACTGCAGATAAGCTGCACCATGTCCTGCGCTGCCCAGTTCCACTTGCTGCCACTCCCCCCAGCCCCTGCTGCAGTGGCCCCGGGAGCAGCTGACACCAGCTGCCTGAACCACAGCCCAGGAGCTGGGGTGGATGGGGATAGGCGGAGCCCAGGTGCAGGGAGACAGGAGGAGCACAGTGCAGCCCCAGGAATGACACCTCTGCCCCAGTCCATTCCCTAGGCTCAGCCTCACTCCCTCCCTACCTCACCACCTGAGAACATATCCCTATCTGTTACAGCTGTCTGAAGCTTCAGTAGCTGATTCAGCAGTCAAATCTCCGAATCTGAATCAGCGTAATCGAATCAGGACAGCGATTCCAGTTACTGAGTTGAATCACTGTCCCTCGAATCAGCCGAATCTGAATCCAAATCGAATACTTGCTGCTTCACGCAGGCCTACCAAGCACATAGGGTTTCCTGGAAGCTTACTGGTATCTCCCTTAACATAGTCCCCCATAGAACTTCTGCTCCAGCCTGCAGATTCCCCGAAGGTTGTTGCAGCTGTGACGGGATGACTATGGTTGGTTGCTGCTGTCTATCCTAGGTACCTGCCACAGAAGCCAGGAGATATGCCCTCCTTAAGAGGAAGTAAATATCCTCTCCAGTGCTAGCCAAACATATCACATACATCCATAATGATGTAGGGGTCTTTCTTTTAATTTGTAATACCTTACAAAAGAAAAACAGGAAGTAGACAGAGAACTGACGTATACAACAACTTTGTAAGCATTGATTAAAATGTAGATTGTACTTAAATTTTGACAATAATCATTAATAAAATGATAAAAACTTCTGTCTGGAAGCCATATAAAAGCATTCTTTTGTTCAATTCTATCATGACATGAAGAGCTGCATAAGAAATCTGTCAAGCTAGACAAAAAGTCAAAATTACCACTTCCTTACCAATGGTACATATCAGGAAAAATTATAGGACATTACAGCTACCTACAAGCTATAAAGAAGTAAACAAAATAGTCATTCCAGAAATCCTTTATCTAGAATTTCAAAGATCCTTGATAGTTTAGTTTACTTAGAAACTTACGTTACCCTTGATCAAAGCAAGGCTTATCATAAAGGATTCAGAAGTGAAGTAAGTGCACATTTGACAGCATTTGTCACACCTTAGACATCATAAGAATTGATTCTCATTCTTTTTTAGATCCCCTAATACCTTGTGGCACCTGAGTGTTTAATGGAGAAATGTATGGAAGATCTGAGAGGCAAAATCTCCTTGTACTTCTTTGGCAATGTCCTCATCTATAGCAAAGATGTCAGGGATTTCTGTATGGAGTATATCAGGGAAGTTGTCAGAAGTCATCAGAAATGTAAATTATGACTAAATAAATGTGATTTAAGAGGGAGGTGAGTCATTGTAGAAGGATGCTATCAGCTGAGTGTTCTAAAATGGATCCAAAAGACATACCTGTTGCACAACCTTTGAAAGAAAAAGCCTCTTTTATGATGAGGGAAGTTAAATATTGGCTACATTTCCTATCCTATTACAAGGAATGTATAAGGATTTTTGACTTTATGACTTCCTTTGCAATCCCAAATACCTCAGCTTAAAAAATGAATGTTCAGGGAAAACAACAGTTATCTGTCAGCCAGTCAGTGTAACCAAGGTAACTACACTAATAAGTACATTTCAAACAATTTATATCCCAGCCAATTCAATAATTTGGGCCTACCCAGATTTTTAACAACAGTTCTTTTTGCATACTGATGCCTCAAATAAGGAGTTAGGGGTAAACCTATACCAGCATCATGAGGAAAATCTCTGGGTGTCTGCCTAAGTATCCAGTACTCTAATGCTGAGAGAGAAGAGCTATGGTTTGCCTTCTGAGAAACTGGAATGTCTAGCTCTGCAGTAGACTTTAACATCAAGGTTCAGAAAATCTCTCTTCCACACACCATAATTTGCAATCTAGAGCAGTAGTGCTCAACCTTTCAGCCTCCTGGGCCAGATCAGTGGTGTGGGGCCAGTCTGTAGACTGGATCTCTTGCAGGGTTGGTGTCAGAACCAAATCAGTTGAGTGCTCCTGTCACAATAGAACTGCCCTAAGCAACTTCAGTCACTTTTAAATTTGGTACGTTCTGCCTTATTAGCTATTCCCACCTGGCAGTCTGTCATTGGCTACTCTAAAAGTATAAAAGTCCATGCAGCTTCCGCCCAAGTCGGAGAGCTCTGAACACGTGGCAGAGTAAATTTGGCGGAGTGATCACCCACCAACAACTCTTCGTCACCGACCATTCCTGACGTACCCCTCATCCTGCCGGCTCGTTTCATTCACGAACTTGTTGTCTCATCCCATTACCTGTAACTACACAAGCAACTTGTTACCTGTAACTACATAAGCAACCTTATCACCTGCATTGTGGCCACCGGCGGCATAAGTAAATTTAAAGTAAAAGTTAATTTTTGCAGTCAATACGCTGTGTCCACCCTCTCCATCCACCAGCCTGCCTGACAACCAATTAAATCAGCAATCCTCCTCAAGTTGGCTCTAGTCATCTCAGACAGTTGGCACGTGGGGTTAGGCCCCACATGCCCAGATCAGGCCCAGCATGTTCATATCAGTCCCCGTGCTGCCTGAGCCCAGCCCTGCACACTGGAATCCAGCCTCACACTGCCCTGCCCCAACACTGCCCCAGCCCCATGCACCCAATATAGTGCACAGTTCTGTTATCTGGCCCACCATGCTTCCCACAGAGCGTCAACTTGGGGAGCAGTAGCAATTAACACTGCCATCACTCTCATCTAGCAGGCCAAGTGGTACAGCTCCATGGACTGGGCTGGCCTGTGGGCCAGAGGTTGAGCACCCTGTTCTTGAATGGTGATAATTCATTATAAATATGAAATAATTATCTCAACTAAATCCTTACAGTTCTGGGTGGGTTTCAGACATTTCAGTTTGAACTTAACTGTAAAATATCCTGAGACAATGAACATTGATGCTATTATCCAGGAAAGCCTTAAATATGGAGGCATACATGAGGGAAAGCATAGTAGAATATGATCCTAAGAATGTTTGGGCAAGGAAGGAATGTGCGAAATAAGAGCCATGGAGAGAATTTTGCCAATTACATTTATTTTCCCCTCTCTGAAAGCAAATGAGTACAACATATCAAACCCAATAGCAAGAACAAATGTCCTGAGGTGATAATACAAAGCTAAGCAAGCCAATTTTTACAGTTAGAAGAATTAGAGCTAACAAAATTAGTTTGTAGGAAAGAAAAAGAGAATCTTATAAGGGTTGACAGTTTCCATGCAAATGATTCCAACTGTATATTCATTTCAGTGGTACTGCGGGACTCAAGGCAACCTGTAGGAACCTGTAGGTAATGGTTTGCCTGAGACAGAACCAGTAGTAATCATAGTCAGAGGCTACGGTTGTTTGGTCTAAAACACAATAGGACATGGAACATTGTACCACAAGAGTCTGTAAAACTGTAAAGCAAAAAACATCAAACCTACCTGGCAGAGCAGGTCTGCAAAGTGTTGCTGGTATTTCTACAACACCATTTGAAATACTTGCGTTGATCATGTTGATTTGGAGAAAAATAAAACGCTATGAACATAATCCAGTTATTATAGATAATTTCACAAAATTTGTGCAAACCTGCCATACAGCAAGTCAGTCTGGTAAAATATTGCTGAGAAAATACTCAGTGATTTCTGATATGACATTTGCGTTTCATGCAAAGGTACACTGTGGCCAAGGGAAAAAATGAAAACCAATTGTTTAAAAGCAGAATATACAGCTATGCAAAATTCTGAAGCAACTCTTTACTCTCAGCAAGCAAATCCATCTTAATTTAAATAAACATTACTCTTCATGCTCAGAACTCTAGAGAAACAGGAGCCAATCTGGCAGGAACTAAATAGTGGTTAATAAAGCAACGGTTTTCTTACTTCTCTTCTGTTTACTTATTTGGATTGAGGCCAGAGCACGAAGGTGTCACCTCCCAAACAGATGACGACTACTGAAAGAGCTGATGAAAGAATCAAATTTGAACTATACAAAAAATCTAAAATTGGGTACTAGAAGAAGAAAGCAGAGTACTGGATTTGAAGTTTCAGTCTGGTAGTTACATAATAGCAAGGAATCTGTCAGAGAATGAAGAGCAAGGAACACTTCAGGCATTTGGGAAGATGAGGTTTACATAGTTACAGTAAGAGAGAAAGAGAAAATGGTGTGGTGCAGGGGTGGGCAAAATGTGGCCTGCAGGCCAGATGTAGCCTGCTAGGCCATTCTATCCAGCCCACGGGGCCCCTAAAAATTTAGAAAATTAATATATATATCTGCCCCTGGCTGTCTGTCATGCAACCCTCAATGACTTGCCAAAACTCAGTAAGCCGCCCTCCACCCAAAACAATTGCCCACCCCTGGTGTGGTGTGTGAGGTAAAACCAAAAACAGCAGAAGAAGAAGGATAATTCCCTGCAATCTGTTAATGCCTTGTGATTTTATTATACCCAAGCAACAAAGATAAGAGCCAGCCAAGGGGAGAAACATTTCCAAAGTAAAGGGAACATTTTTGCAGAAAAGAATGAAGGTATCATCAAATGTTCTGAAGGATCCGGAAAGCTCAATAGAGAGAGATTTTAGAATTGTGTCAATTGGTTAGTTGACCCAGTTGGCCATCATCAAGAAAAAACATTCTACCAGGATAAACAAGGAGATTACTACATCTTGAAGTGAGAAAAATCATTATTGGCCCCTGCCATATGGAGAAATATGGAAGCTACTTACCTCAAATTCTATGTTGATGATTCAGTTTCATAACATTCAGAAGCAGACACAGATCAATCATCAGGAAATGAGAATATGTCAGTTCAAAAGGAGGTGCCTTCATTTGTAGGAAAATCTCATACACAATTAGCAAGGGGTATGTGCAGACATTACATTTAGTTTCATAGTAGTTAGGGGTCAGAAGGGACCTTGAATAGACCATCTATTCTAACCCCCCCGCCACTGGTTGGAGCACACGCTGGGATCCTATGACCCCAGACAGGTGTTCATCTAACCTCTTTTTTAATTTACCCAAGGTAGGAGCGAGAACCACTTCCCTAGAAAGTTGGTTTCAGATGCTAGCTACCCTGTTAGCAAAATAGTGCCTCCTAATCTCTAACCTGAACCAATTCTATAGCAGCTTCTGGCCATTGTTTCTCATCACCCCAGGCACTGCTGGGGAGAATAAGGCACTTCCTATTTGCTGCTGATCTCCCCTAACGAGTTTGTAGGCAGCCACCAAATCCTCCTCAGCCTCTGCTTGCTGAGGCTGAAAAGGTTCAGGTCCCTTAGCCTGTCTTCATAGGGCCTGCCCTTTTGCCCTCCAACCAAGTGGGTGGCCCTCCTTTGAACCCTCTCAAGGCAGGCCACATCCTTCTTAAAGTGAGGTGCCCAGAACTGGACACACTACTCCAGTTGAGTAGTAATGTCACGTAGAGGGGAAGTATCACCTCTCTGGACTGACTTGAGATGCATCTTTGCAATAATGACTCTAAGATCCCTTTCCGCCTCTGTGCTCACAAGTGGGGAGCTCCACATCTTATATGTATGCTGTGGATTCCTTTTCCCCAGGTGCAGCACCCTGCATTTATCTACATTGAACCCCATCCTATTATCTTCCACCCACCTCTGTAGTCTCTATAAGTCTAATTGCAGCCTCTCTCTCCCTTCGAGCATGCCTACTTCTCCCCACATCTTGGGGTTATCGGCAAACTTGGACAACGTATTTTCCACCCCCTCGTCCAAGTTACTGATGAAGATGTTGAACAGTGTAGGCCCCAGGACCGAGCCTTGGGGGGCCCCACTGTTCACATCCCACTGGTGTGAGTACGACCCATCCACCACCACTCATTTAGATTAACCTAATTAGGGTTACGTTGATCTAAATGCCAATCTGTGCAGATGTTCAGGAGGCTTAAATCAGGCCAAAAATAGTGGGTCTCATCTACATTGGTTCACCTAAGTGAACTTATTTAGCTCATGAATGGGTTAGCCAAATATATTGAATGTCTGAGAACACAGCCCTGGGGCTGGGAAAGCCTAGCCACTTGCCCCAGTCCCAGGGTTACTCTCTTCCTACAGTGCTGACCCTGACTGGGTTATTTTTAGTCCCCAGATCCCTCTATCCCCTGACTGACAACCCCACACTGTAACCTCCCCCCTGCCCCCCCGCAGACTCACCATCCCCAATCCTGCCAACCCCCACCTACACCTGCCAACTGCCTCCCCACCCTCCATGTACCTGCTAGCCCTCCCAATCCCACCTGCTCCTCTTCCCACCATGAGTTACTTACATTTGGTTCCCAGCACAGCCCTCAGCACCAGAAAACCTCTTCACACCACTCCTGATTTGCAATCATGCAGTTTAAAGCAAGCCATATAATCGTAGACTAGGTTCAGCGAATTTCTGCATGAGCCCCGGAATATGAAGACCTAAAGCAATGCTGACATACAAGTGAGCTGTATGTCAATTGTCCCAAACTGTCCAGGATAATACTAATTTTGTGTTACCGAATAAGACTTTGTTTCACATTTGGAAATTGATACACCTAGCTCCCATTTGCTATAATAGGGGTTCTCAGTGGGTAAGCATTGGGTAAGCAGTGGGTATTACAAGTGGAGTACAAGCACAGGTATGTGTGTGGGGAGGTGGCAATTGTTAGCTCTCCAAGTATTCTTATGCGACCAGGCAGTGTCATGCTGAAACCTTGCAGTGTTTTATGTGAGTAAATTAGCTCTACTAAGTGGCAGAGCTAATTAACCCATCTACAGCACTGCACTGTACATTATTCTGTTTCCTAGAACCAAAACTTATTCATCTTTCCAATGATTATTGCAAGTGACTCTCTGCCTTCAGATACAGCAAGAAGCTGATGGATGACAACAAATTATTATTCATGTTAACTGGAGGCAATGCACACACCGACACACAAACATTTCTAATACATCCAAGCACAGGATCCTACCTACCATCACAGTGGAGAGAGCCAATGTGGTTGTAGGGTCTCTCCATAGTTCTCTTTCTGATCCTCATCATCTGCTGTTACTCCTTGTTAAATCTTCCTTTATATCCTTTTAATTATATATTTTAAAGAAAGTTGACTGCAACAGAACACAATTTCCTTAATTTCTGATTGGTTACTTTTAATTTTCCTTATTCTGGATCAATGAGGGAGCACCTGTCCAAACAAGCTCACTCAATAGCAATCCTTGAAGTGTGTTAGATTCTAACTTTTTGGGAATATACAGTTTCTAGTAAGAAGCAATTTCTTGTCTCTCTTGACTTGGCCTGAATACTGAGAATCTTTCTCAGCTTCTTTCATCAAATATATTTAGTGGTCACAGTGATTCGTACAGAAGTTCCCTTGCACTTTAATCCATTTATGCCTACACCAGAAACTTGTCATGAATTTAGACACTGTCAATACATCCATGTACTATTGAATCATAATTCATTCAGTGACAAAATACTTAGTAAATGTAGGACTGTAGATAATGTTCTCATTCAGGGGAATTAAGTCTGACACCCCCTTTCTGCCTGCAGTCTTACCAACAACTACACAGAGCAGGCTGTTTCTCAGGAGATATGGCCTTAAAAATGAATTTAATCTGGTTAATGAGAGGTTGGCTAAGCATTTCTCTTAGTTCTGCTTTAGGCCTGCTACTTTATCCTTCAGTCCTGCTCCTAGACATGAGTAACCAGACTGCCATACATCAGTGCATTCATCAATGCAAGTCTGGGATCCCCTGCAGTCCCTGCTTAGCTCTACACTTTTTATCTGTTTGTATATGTTCAGGGCTTTACTCCAATACTGTGGAGGGTAAAGCCCCACAGGGAACATCTTTTGTAATGTCAGCGCACTGACGAACAGTAGTACATGTCATCACATTGACATGTATGTCTCTCCAATACTGCTTCCTGGATGGCTCACATTTATGATATCTGAAATCGAACTTAATTTTCCTCCTGTCTTCTCCATTCTTCTGTTCCATTACTATTGATGATGCAAGCACCCTTCTTATCTTATGTCCTCCAAAGCTTGATTCCTCCATAGCTTGTTTTCTGTTTATCCAAGTTTTGTCATTTATTTATCATAGTCATCTCTGAATACCTCCCAAAGATCAGCAAGCAACATTTGCAAATGTTGTCCCAGGGAGGGTTTTCTTTACCTTCCTGAAGTCAATCAAGTAAATATGTGCTTGTTGTTCAAGCTTTTATTTCGTCCATCTTCCTTTTGCTTACTCATGCTCACTCAAACTTTCTTCTTGCCTTCATGTTTCCTTACACTTCTCTTCAACCCTTTTTATTACTTTGCTGGCTGTAACTGTGGATCTGAGAAAACCAAGACACAGTCAAGCCAAAGCCAAGTTAGACACACACACTTTTCAGAAGATTGTGAGCTTAATAGTGATTCTGAAGTCCTGCTCTCATGAGCATCCTCCTCAGTATAACTTTGTAGTTTCTGAGGCATGTAGCTTCCAGTAGAGGTAGTTATCTGAGAAAGGGGTCTTTTCCTGGTCAATGCTACATAGTTCTGCCAGCAGAAAATCAATGAAACTATGACTGTGTTCACTCTCACCCCTTCATTCTGCCACAGAGGAACACCAGCTCTGCAAGTGACAGAAGGCTACTGCCATCACCTGACAGCAGACAGAAGGTGCAGGTAAATGTATCTGCTTTCTGCTGGCTGCTGTGTCCCCTCTAACAGCTGGTGTCTCACAGGGGGACTTGCACTCCCTGCCAGCACAGCAGCTGAAATGGAGCCATGTGACTCTGACAGGAGTTATATGTGGCTGCTAGAAGCCATGCAACTGTGTATATACTCTGGCAGCCTCCCTGTGGCTACTGCTGTCTGCAACCACAAGCCTTGCAACACAGGCCAGTCCTTTCTCTGAGACACTTACTGCCAATTCCATAGCTTTAAACTTGACTAGGTATTCCAAGCTTTTTAACAGCAGAATACTCAAGCCCAGTTATAATGAATTGCAGAAATCTAGCCTGTAGGCCATAGAAGTGTGAATTATTGTGATGGGATGGGACACAGACATTTAAGTAGACCCAAGTGGAAGACAGCATGTTGCAGCTGCAGAAATTTGGGACTCCTGCAGTAATGAAGAGTCCAAAGGAAACACAAAGCTTCAAACTGAATTAACTTTCTGAGGCTTGATTCCCTTAAGGAAAGATTATCTTTCAACAATGAATGCTTGTTTTTTTTAAATGTCACTCTCCATGTGAAGCTATGTGAGCATCATATATTTTTTTCATTGCATTTCTAAGTTCTTTTTTACTTTTTCCCCAGCATTCACTGGAACAACTTTCCTTTGTTCTCCAAATCACTTCTGCACCTGAACTGACCTCCAACAAAGATTAAACCTAGGCAGCGGAGACCTGCACTGGAAGCTTCTATTGGTTTAACTTTTGATAGCTGCCAACAGTGCACAATTGGCTGTGTTTACTAGTGATATCCAGGAGAGTTACATTGCAAAGAGGCAGTGAAGCCTGGTCAAGTATCCCATTTTCTCTTCGCTGCTACCAGTAAGCACACTTCCTTATTTCTACAGTACATTATGAGATCCCAGCATTGTGCTTGTGGTATTTGTAGTTGCTCAGAATCCAGGTTCCATGGTTTCCTTTCTTTTATGTCATAATATTCCCCAGGGTCATTAAACTGACATTAAATGGCAGGTCAGGAATGGTACATGATGCACGTTCAAGCTTTTTGAAAAGCAAGTCAGAATAATTTAACACAGCAGTTCCCAAACTCTGACAGATTGTGCACCTCCAATTTAAAATGAAGTACCACCAGCACATACCTTAAGTACCACCAGCTCATTTTTCAGTTCAACCTTAAATAACACCAGTAATTTTTTGTTATATAATTATAATAAATCTGTTAATGGTATCACTGACAGGTTGTTTGGGTATCAATGATGGTACCCTACCACAGATCGGGAACTGATGATCTAGCACATGAACAATGATGGAGTTGCAATGCCAGTAGTGATTCTGAGGGGCCCAGTCTACCAGGCTATGAAATCATTCTCTGGACACTGAACAACAGCAAGGAGCAACTTAAGCAGGGGCTGGATGAAATGCTGTTGGCAGGAGAAGGAGGATAAGGGCAAAGCTTTTGATTTTGAAGAACCAGACAGAGGAGCAATTACAAGAATCCCTAGAGACACTATATAACTGAGGAAAGCCTTGCAACCCCCCTGAAGAGTGTGCCATAGTAGTGTAGCATACTGTACTCATAACCTTCTCTGTGGACTTGGATAGATATAGATTGTATAGGTGCAGAAACTCTCCCCTGATATGTTCTCATGCTTCCAAGTGCTCAGGCATCATGGAAGAGGAAACAGCTCAAGTTAAAAGCAAATTGTTAATAAGTAGGGTGGGGACCAGAGTCAGAGATTAAAGGGAGAAGTGTGGAAGGTAGTACTGGGGAGGGATTAGAGGACAGGGATAATGCAGTATGAATTGCCAAACTTACTAGAAATAGTAAGGCAAAAAAAGTTTGATACATCACCAGACAAAATCCTAAAGAAGACATTTGTTCAGGGTAGCTTGATGTCACCCTACATCCTATATCCAGTACACTTTTTACACCATCTGGACTAGATGGTTAGTTTTCAACAACTGCTTTTTTGCCAGGCCATTTTTTAAATCTGCTTAGGTTGTTAACCTGTACTTTTGTTCTTTTAGTTTTTAATATGCTGATAAATGTCCTCTAGAATGACTCTCTTCCTTTTGCCTTAGGGCTGCCCAAACAAGACTTGTTTGGGGAGTCTGTTATCCAGGAATCTCAGAATGTGGCCAAGGCAAGTTTCCCTTCTCACTTGTACAGTTTGTGCAGCTGTGGATGACTGCTCCAAGATCTCAGCATGCTTTAATATGTCTGACCACTTAACTCTAAATATCCAGCTCTGGCATCTATACTTAAAGCTGTTAAACTTTCTGTGAAGAGAATTGCTGCTCTTCTACAACCCCATTCTGTGCAGGAGTACATTCAGGATGTTGCTCGTAAAGATTCTCACCATAGTACAGATGCTGATGGTACTACATTTCCATTTTGGGGAGAGTTTCCAAAAAGCAGAACCCATCTTGCCTGATCAAATTGAATATTTCTATACTAAACAGAAATCAATAATCAAAGCTGTTCCTCTTGGAACAGTCATTCCGAACCTTTTTAAACTCAACAAACCCCTCATTAGACTCAAGAAGTATAGGTTGTAGCTGTGTTGGTCTAAGGACATAGGCAGACAAGGTTCCTTGGGTGAATCTGATATTTTTTATTAGACCAACCCAAATAGTTGGAAAATAATTATTAAGCAAGCTTTCGGGTTCAAAAACCCTTCATCAGGCTAAGGAAGTTTCAGCAGTTGGCGTGTGCTTTTCCTGCATGGAATGAAAAGTAAAGAAGCCAGGGGCTGGGCTGGTATGCATGCAAGACAGGTAGTCGATGAAAATGTAGATTGAGGAGTCAATGGGTGAGAGACAGGGCGGGATGGGGTGGGGGGCAGAGGGAAGAGAAAGAAGGGGGATGAAAGTAAAGAGATACCTGGAGAGAAGGGGGATAAAAGTGGAGAGATACCTGGGAAGTCAGATGTCAGGCAGGTTATAATGTGTCATAAATCCAATGTCTATATTTAGTCCATGATTTTTAGTATCCAGGAGG
>JAGPOW010002514.1:23778783-23792113 GCA_030014935.1 Caiman crocodilus | reverse complement strand
ATAGGCTTGTCTCTGGGAAGTGTTTTGTAGGTTTCCTTTGAGGATCAGGACTGAGAGATTGGAGAGAGAGTGGTTTTCTTGTGAGAAATGTGCCCCCACAGGTAACTGGGCATTTCTGTCTTTGACAGATTTCCGGTGTGTATTCATTCTGGTGTGCAGTTGTTGTTTGGTCTCTCCTATGTATTTTCCATCAGGGCATTTGGTGCATTGGATGAGATATATTACATTTCTGGAGGTGAAGCTGTAAGATCCAGGAATGCTGATGGCTCTGTTATGAGGTGTAGTAATAGTGGAGGTGGTGGAGATGTGTTGGAAGGTTTTGCATTTCTTGTCATGGCACGGTCTAGATCCTTTTGGTGTGTTCTGGGCTTGAGGAAGTTTGCTCCTGGTGATGAAGTTAGCGAGGTTCGGTGCTTGTTTGAAGGCTAGGAAGATCTTTTTAAGAATAGGGTCTCTGTCTAGTATGGATTGCAACTGTTTGAGGATTTTCCATACAGGTTCAAGGGAGGGGTGATATGTCATAACCAGCGGTGTGCGATTTGTCAGGGGGGGGTTTCTTCTGGTTATGACATATCACCCCTCCCTTGAACCTGTACAACCATGGAAAATCCATAACATGAATAAAAAGGAAGCCAGGCCACACAGAAACATCTACAACCTAAGCTTGTGCAAGAAATAACATCATCTCCATGTTATGCAACCTTCTGGTTAACACACAGGCTGAACCAAACAACACAACTATACAGAAGGACCCCATAAAAACTGAGAAGAATATTCAATTTTAATATTTCTCCCAACTATACAGTTGGTCCAATAAATAATGTAATAAAAAAACCCTGCTTTTTTTTTCCTGCATATTTCCTGGGCCATCACAGATATAGCAGCACCCCAAAGTTATATATATTGTCATGGGCATTTAGAAAAGCAGTTTAAATTTAAAATGAGTGATAGCTGCCACTTATGGTTTTATTCAATAATGCTGTGTTGTGAAAGTACCAGTCCATTACTGTCAGACTATGTTCAGTTATAGTGCCAGAATTGCTCCTTAACAGAGTGACGTCAAGGTCTCCTACTCAGTGGCAGAGACAAGGTTATCCTTTCAAATAATGTAATGGAACAACTAATATCTTCTGGAAAATTCTATTGAGAATATCTTCGAGGACAAGTGGACCTTTTGTATAAAGACCACCAGAAGAATCCATAAAGGAGTAGGCTTGTCCATGCTACCTGAGTCTGTAAACCAAAGCAAATGAACTCTGCTAAGGCAACAACATAATCTTTACCTTCAGCCAAGCATTGTACAAGAGTAGTTTGTTTTGGACTTGATTAGTTGGACTTGAAAACCAAAGCACAGTCTCTTGTAGTGTTTGCATTACATGTTAATTGATGAGTTCATACAAATCATGCAAATTAGGTTTTCTCACTGACCTGACACTGGATTACTTGCAGGGGTTATTTTAAATTTACTACATACATTGATGTTATGTTCAGGTATCAGTTTAAATCTATATCTGTCTGCTTGCAATGAACTGATTTATATTAGCATTTTCTTGTTGTGGAAGTTCTGTCTTGCAGCCAAAACATGACGACTACTAAGTGATTCTAATAGTCTCTTATTTTACTGCCAGTACCTGTTTCTTAAGAAACAAAACCAAATAAGGTGCTCCTTAAAGTCAGCTCCTTTATCTTCCAGTTTCATGCACATAGCCAGAATTTTGAGGGAGAAAGAGGGCAGGAGGCTTGGAGTCTCTCAAAGCAAAACAGAAATAAATATGTCTTGTACACCTATAAAAGCATCCTTTCCTTTCTATTCCTAGTTCCAGCCTTGTAGGGGTCTGGCTCAGGCCCATCTGTGTATGGAAAGGCTCCTGAATCTCCGTGGGATTTATACTCTTTTCCATGTGTGCCTCCTCAGCGAGCTCTGAAATGGACTCTGAAAATGGTTCTTTCCTCCAGGCCTCTTGAAATGTCCATTGTCACTTATGAAAAGATGGTGGCCCCCCACTAAGCATACCATTTTCATCAGAGAAGCAGTAGCATAACGAAGGTGGAGGAGCAGGGCACCTGCCCAGAAGCCTAATTAGACAGGGCAACATAATTGTTTCCCTGGGAGCCTTTGCTATGACAGGCCGAGCCCTGTGGTGACCAGCCATAGAAGCCTGACAGCCCTGCACTGTGTAGTGTATGGGGGTACAGTGAGGCTGCTGCAGCTGAGGGACAGACTTGTTACATGTTGGCTGTACCAGCCCCATGGCACAAGCTCCCAGTGGCTGTCCCAGGTGCCCTGCTCACTTCTTACCTCCAGCACTCTACTAGGTGCCTCCCATGGCAAAAATCCCAGAGAGGAGTGCCTTTTACCTCAACTCCCTCTGCCCCTCCTCCTGACCATACACTACTACAGTATGCCAGGATGGCTTTTATGACTGGATATTGCTAGGCTATGCTGCTGTAGTAAAGACTTCTGCTGAGGGGACAGGGGTAAGGGGTCAGCCTGATTATCAAGCAAAGCAGAAACCCCTAGAACCTGAGAGCTAGCAGAGGAATCTTACCCTGCAGGCAGCAGGGAGAGGATCTTTTGAAGGAGAGGGCTGCAGGAGACAGAGTTGTTGATGCCTAAGTGTTCCTCTAGGGCTGCATGGAGAAAACCATGGAAAGCTTAGGGTGTTTAGTGAGGCATGGAGCCAAAATGGGGTGACTTGCAGTTGGAAAGTGGTTTGCTTGTGTTTATATTTTGACACTGTTTAAAACCAGAGGATTGAGTTGTGGATGCAGGAGTGGAGGAGGCCACAGTTGGGGTGCCTGAGAGGTATTTTCTGTTACTGGGACCCAGGAAGTTAGGGTCCAAAGACGGGGACCTGGACTGAAGAAGTCTAGCCAGATAAAAAGGGCTGAAGCTGGACAGGTGGAAGTCCAGACAAAGGTTTGGAGCCTGGCAGCCCAGTGTTAATTTGGACATAGAGATCTGCTATAAAGAGACTGCCAAAAGCCATGGGCAGGACTATGGAATAGCCTAGGAGGTATGCTTGAAGAGATGGGCTAGGAAGAAAAGTCATTCCCATAATATAAGGGGATCTTAAAGGTGGATGCAGGTTGCTAGTCACTGTGGGCATGTCAACACGTGAATTTATGTTCACCTAAACGTAATGCACTTTAGTATAAGGTGCATTAAGTGGATTTAGGTGCACAGCTATAGATGTATGCCTTTAGGTACCTTAACGTGGGTGAACACATTTGCAACCTGCCCTGGGCAACACCCTGGACAGCCTCCCTGCATGCACAGCTGTGCCAGACCCTGCAGGCGATGTGTGGGTGCCACATTAGGAAAGTGGCTGGGGCAGCATGACCAATGAGCATGTTTCTGGCTGGGGAGTGCAGAGGAAGGTGCAGGGCAAGCTCATGGGCTGTGGAGTCTGTCAGCAGCATGTGTGGAGCCAGAGCTGCTAGATCGCAGCCAGAAGTGGCTTTGCTCCAAGTGAGCAGAGGGTGCACCCAAGTCCCAAAGCCATATCTAGCAACTTGAGGCAGCTGCATCCAGCTCTGGGCCTGGCCATGGGGTACCAAGCTGCCTGCCAGTTCCCTGAAGCCCACAGTAACATATCTGGGTGGTGCAGCACAGCTCTGGCCAAGGAAGTGGGAGCTCCAGTCTCTCCCAGACACAATCAGCTCAGCCCCAGCTCTAACCCCTTCCCTGTGTTCCTGCCTCCCCAGCATTGGTTGAGAGTGGGCCAGAGCCAAGCCCATAGAACCCTACATTGCTGCTGGGCATGCCAAGAAGAAGCAGCAGCAGCAGCAGGTGCCCCAGGTCAGTTAGCACACCAACAGGTACCACTGCTGCTGGAACTGCTGCTCCAGCTCCAGTGTCTGTGTCTTGGAGAACAGCACCCACTGCTGCTTCTTCTTGGCAGTGCCTGACAGCAGCGTGGGGCCCTGGGTACTCAGCTCTGGCCCACTGAAGTCGACATACAGGCTTCCCTTGCTTTATACAGGTTCTGTATATGTGAATTCAATCTTATGCAGTGACCCTTTTATACCAAAAATTTGTTATATGCAAGGTAAATTTACTCTTATGTGACCATTGTGGTAGAAGCCCACGGTCAGCTGCTTTGTTTGGTGCATTGTGACATGCACCAAAATATAGTCTCCTGTGTGGATCTGTGCTTCTCACTTGTTGTCTGCGACATGTGTTTCTGTAGTTGCCAACTCCATTATGATAGTGCCCAGTGCTTGTGTGTACTGTCTGCTGTTAGTGAGTACCAAAATTGTCTTGTCAAAGAGGTAGAAATGGGTCTGTGGGTCAATACAGTCGAGGTCTTGGAATGTATTCCTATTTGTTATGTTGTTAAGTGAGTTCCCTTTACGCGAATTCAAGTTATGTCTTGTTTTCCAGGAACACATGTACAGCATAAATCTAGGGAAACCTGTGCACAGTGTTAAAGAGTCTTAATGTTATACACATAGACATTTTGCCTATTGCTTTTAATCTTATGAATTTTCTTGAGTTTTGCATTGCCTTAAGAAACTCCATTTTGTATTGCTTTGTAGCTTGACATAAGTGGTCTACCTTTGTATGCTGTATTTGTGAGAGAATGGGTGAGAATGTGTCTATGGAAAAGGAAAACATCAGCTGATGACTGGTAAAGAATGCAGACAGATAAAAGACCAAAACAAGAAGAATCCACCCCAAAACAGTGAAAGAACAACAGCAATCAACTTTCAAGGAAGAACACAGTGATAACATAGCAAAAGCCCCCAAGGATGAATTGACAAGGCTATAAAAGATGGGCAAGACGTATCAATTTTGGGTCTTGTTCTTCATGTCATCCTGGAGCATCTGTTTGTCCGACAGGATGGACCGGCAGGAGCGTGCCTCCCTACTCATGATCAATTTGGCTGGCCACTGAGTTGATCTGAGTACTGATAAGACTGGTAATGTATACCAGCACAGAACAGAAATTGTGGTATGAGTGTGTGTGTGTGTGTGTGCGCACGCGTGCGCGCGTGCATGTACGCACGTGTGCTTAATAAATGCGGTATCTTGCCTTTGAGCAATTGACAATTTGTGTAACATTAACATATCTACACATTCCTTAAGATGCCTTAACTATTTGTGCCTAAATCTGATACCCATTTATGCATGTATTTTGATACCTGCTTTAAGGCACATTAAGGGCATGGGTCTACACATGCATGCCTTTAATATGCCTTCAAAATGGCAATTTTAGGCTAATAGCACCTAAATTTGATACCTGCTTTATAGTTATCAAATTTAGGCATGATTAGCCTAAAATCACCCTTAATGCACCTTAAAAACAGCTAAACTACCTTAAATTGGCACATGTAGATGCATCCTGTGACCCCAAGGTGGTAGAGTTCAAAACTATGACCATACAGGCTTTTTTGTGAAAATGTTGATGATCAACTGCTTTTACCAGGGCAGTTAATCCAGAATTCATGCAAGCATTTTGTCAATGGAACTCTTCTACCATTCAGGAGATAGTCTTATTTCAGCAACAGAAACTCTGGGGCTAAGAGTAGGACTGAAACCTGGGTGTAGATACATGCTAAGCTGAGCCAACAAAAAACAACTTTGGAAAGTAGACCATGTCATAATTATGTGAACTTTAACAATGTTCCTGGTCCATATGAGACACTCAACATATTCACTCATGTTAATTGAATAGATGTGTGCAGGGTTTCTTGTACTTTGCCCTACTTTATAAATAATGTATTTTAATATGGTTTATACTGACTTGAGTGGAATAAATTCAGGCATATCTAAAAGAACAAGCTTAAAACTGTTTTATTAGGAGGGGCTCTAACATCTTACATGTTCAGGTAAGCTCTAGTGTCCTCAGAGAATGCTAGTGGGGGTCTCAGTTTTTAACAATCTAACTGCAGTGAAACATACCAGACTATAGTAGTGCAAGACATGCTATGTATCCACTCTTATACTTTTTTGTTGTTTATTCATATTTTGTTACAAAATGTTAATAAATTTGTTCCACCTTCTATGGCTCCCTCTAATCCCTTCTGAAATCTTCCCCATCCCTCTTCTCTGTTCAGGACCTACAACCTATACTTTGAGAAATCTGGTTTGATGGTGGCATAACTAGGGGTGGGCCAGAGAAGCACCTTCCCTGGGCACCAAGTTAGGAGTGGCACTGGAATCATCCTCCAGCCCTATGCAGTCCATGCCCTGGCAGCAAGAGCAGCTCCACAGCTTACTCATGCGGAGGACTCCAAAATAGACCCTGGCAGCTGCTGCTCCTGCTGTTTTAAGTACAGCAGCCACAGCTAGCAGAACATGTAACAGCAGAAGTTCAGCTGGGGTCTGTTTTGGATTTCCCAGCATGGGTAAGCCTGGTGTATCCACCTCCACTCTTGAAACCTAAGCATCCCCCTGCCCTTGAAACCATGCCCCCACCAACTCTCAGAATTGTGCCCTGCTCTCCCTCAGGGTTTGTCCAGGGTACCAGCCGCTCATTATACCTCTGCTGCCTTAAGTGAAGGAATACTGTAATATGCATGTGTGTGTGACTACTGTGCACATCTCTGAAAGTATGTAGAGTTCTGCCTCATTTGCTGTGTCTTGTAAGACATACCGGTACATTGAATGAGGCATGGCTCACTTCCTTCCAATACTTCTTGCATTGTGCAAAATGTATTCATCTATCTATGCCAAGAAAAGTAGTTCCAAAACTTGAGACATTCTACCCCTTTCTTTACCACTTCCATCCTCTTTTTTAATTCTCCCATACTGTCCTGCTGACATCTTTTGTGAGAGGTCTGCCTTTACACTCTGCCAATTTTTGAGGAATGAAGAGCAATGTGCACGTGTACACATATGTGCACTGAGTTTGAAAATAAGAATACAAATGTAATTCTTTCTGGAGCAGTCTTTCCATGAACTTACATATAAAATGCCCAGCTTTTACAAATTCAGATAGTAGTGTTATCTTTAAAATATCCTTTAAAATTGTGACTCTAAGTTCTTGTGTTTCTAAAGCAAATGGAGAAAGTAGTGTCCTAATTTGACCTAATAAAAAACAAAGAATTCCTAGAGACCTTTTTCCTAAAATATACCTGCTCAAACTAAAGAGCAAAGACAACTCCAGCCTCATTATAAAGGTCTGATATGATGATGATCAAATGCCTTAAAACCAGCACCAATGTGCAGAGTGTCACCTCAGCTTATGACTTGGACCAGGAGATCATTAATGAAGTCAGAACAAACAGCATAAGTAACTCAGATATGAGATCAGGTGGGAATCCATTCATCTAATGCAAAAAGCTTGACTGATTTTCTGCTTCCCTGTATAATTCAAGGCATTTGTTTTAATTTAGAATGCCCTAGCTGGTCTGGATCATGATAGCTAAGAGTAACAATCTCTTCTTATTCACCCACCCCAACAGTGGAGGTTGGCTGAGAAATTCGTCACAGCACTTCAAGGATCCTGGGGACTAGATATGGGGGAAAGAATATGTTGGGCCTTGGACATCACTCAGCTGCAGTCATCTGTAGATAGCATTTGAACTTTTAGGGAACAGTGCAGGGCTTGTTTTCTCATGCTGTCCTCCCAATGGCAGCACATATATACATACACAAATACAGATACAGATATATTTAAGAGATACACACATTACACACACATAATATATATTTATATTATTATAGATACACATACACACATATATATAATATATATATATATAATAAGGTCCTATATCTGTCTATCTATGATGGATAGATAGATAAAATTAACTCATTATTTTTCTGTGTTTCTCTATTTCTGTCTTGGGTTATGAATCTGCACAGGAGATCAGGCTAAAATATCTTGCGTGGGGATCCGTCATGCCAAATGATTTACCTCGGGGAATCTCACTCCAACGCTCCCGGCTTCAGCTAGGCTGAGTTATTGCGGATCACGTTGATGCCTGTTACCCGGGGACGCTTTGCTTAGATGAGGAAGCCCGTCCTCCCACCGAGCCAGGAGCGCCTGCATGGGCCCGGACAGGAGCGAGAGACCTGGAAATGACTCGGGACGCATTCAGATTTGTCCCCGCAGGGCAGCGCTTGGCCCAGGAGACAGGGGCAGGGCGGGTGGAAATCGGGAAAACATGAACCTGCTGCCCACAGCTTCTCCATTAGAGCATCAGCCACGCTAGCAAACAGCCGGGGAGGAGCCTCGAGCCGTGGCCGACTCCACGCGCGGGATGGGGCGCTCATCAGCGAGGCCTTTCACCCGCGTGGGTGCGGGCTCCTCGTCGCTCTCTGAAGCAATTTTGGCGTCTAAAGAAACGGACGGAGCGAAGGCCGGGGTCGGCTGGTACCTGCGCCCGGGATCCAGACAGATCCCCACAGCCAGCGGAGCAGCCTGCCTGCAAGCGAGAGCCCAGCCCGGAGTTAGCACCGGGGGGAGGGGGGGACGGAAAGGGGGCGGTGAAGCGGGTCGAGGAGCCGGAGCTGTGCGCGGAGCAGGGGCCACTTCGCGCGGATCGGATCCTGCCCTGATGTTCAACCCCGGCGGGCGCCTCCCTCCCCGCAGCCCCCGTGGCTGTGCGGGGCGAGGGAGGAGTGCGGGCACGTCGCACGCGGCCCCGGAGCCCGGCTGTCCGCTGCCTGCGAAGGGCACTCCGGCCTCTCCCCGCTAGGTGGCAGCGTTCCCCCGTGTGCCGGCGCCGCGGCTGGGAGATGCAGCGCGGCCGGCCCTGCGCGATGGGGAGAGCTGCGCTGCCTGCCGCGGGCTCAGCCTCTCCGTCGCCTCGACTGCCCGGGCACCTGGGCTCGGCCCCGCGGCTGCCGGCCGGCTGTCCCTGCCCATTAGGGTGCGTGGGGGGTGCGGGTTATTTCTCCTGCCTTCAGCTTTAGCAGAGCTCCAGGGACTAGAGGGAAAACAAGCGAGCAAGCTGGTGATCTACAACCGGTGCTTTGAGAAATCCAGAAGAGCACAGAAGAGAGCCCGCGATGGAGCAGATCTGCCTCGTCTGCGGGCACAGGTGGCTCAGCGACCCGCGGGATCCCCCCTCGCCTTCCTCCCGAGATCAAAGACGCCTGGCGGCGGTGCCCGGCTTGGCAGGGGAGGTTCCCGGGAGCCCGCTCAGATAAGAGGGCCCGTGCTCGGCACGCAGGTCCCCGGCTGGCTTCTTCACGTGGATGTCTACGCTTCGGAAAGGCAATAGCAGCCTGGGGGGCAAAGTCTGCCCGGCTTCCTCGCGCGGCCCTTGGCTGACACCCAAGAAAACAGCGCGAGAAAGCCTGCTCCGAGCTTCGTCCTCCAGCAGGGTCTCTCGGCGCGGAGAAAAGTGCAGTGCGGATTCCTAGAGGAAAAGGAGAATTGGAAGTACATACGCGATAATGAAATAAAACAAAATCACGTTAATTAATAAATAAAGGCCTTTCTAAAAGGTGGGGGGCGACGCGGTGGGTTTCTTGGCAGGACTCGCCTTAGCTCTCCCCAAGCCGCTCGGTTCGATTTGCCCCCGGAAAAGCTCTTTGCCTTCATGCAGTCTGATACCCGCGCAGTGGCGGCGTGGAGCCGTGGACCTTCCTGCAGACGCACCAGTCACCACGTAACTATCGGGCACTTCGCTTCTGGAACTTTTTGTTCAAAAAAGCTTTTGAACTGCAGCCTTCTCTTGAAATGGGCAGTTGGAGCTGACGGCTGAGTTTCCTCCGAGTGAAAATCTATAAAACACCCCAGTTTCGAGCGGGTTCTGATGCAGCGACTCCCCCAGATCCGCATGCGGCCGCGGGGCGGGGGGGCGCTTTAAATCCCGTGCCACTGCAGGAGGGTTCCGCTGACTCCGTCCCCCTTTCACATTTTTTATAATGTTTTGATGCATGATCGTTTGTCGTTATGAAATCTGTCGTTGTCATAAGTCGCGCGTCACCAGGCATAGAAAAAGCTATCAGTCCAACCTTCCTCCTTGCGTGTGCTCCAGAGCTGAAAGGAGAAGAGGTTAAGAAAAAAAAATAAAACACACCGATTGATTTCCCTTGGCGCAAGGCAGTGGTAAGTGGCCGTCTGCCCGTGTCCCCAGGACAAGCGGAGCTTCCCTCTTCCCTTCCAAACAGATCAATACAAATCCGACAGCTTGTATTTGTAAGACGAGCGCCTAGAGCGGTTTTGGTCAACCCACGCGTGACAAAAAGCCGAGCGGCGGGGGAGAGAGGCCGGAGGCTGCCTGAGCGCTCCCGCCCGGGACAGCGCGCCTGTCCCGGCCTGATTTAGCTCAAATCTTGCCAAAGGAAGGGGGAGGAAGGATCCCGCCGGTCCCAGCAGTGCTTTGTACCGGGGTCTCAGCAGCTTGGAGGGAGCGGCGGGCACGGAGCAGTCACCACGCGACCCTGCCCGGTCCCGGCGGGGTCGCTCCTGCCCCCTGCGCCGCTTCGAGTCCAAGCTGCCTCCGGGTCCCCAAGCGCCGCACTTGGGGGCGGGGGCCGGGGTGGCTCTGGCCCCGGGAAAAAGCCTGAGCTGCCCTTTGCCCCTGCCCCGGCCCCGGTCTCGGGGAGCGCCGGGCGGCCGCGGCCGCAGCCGGAGCCGGGCGAGCCAGAGCGCGGCGCGTCTCCCGGGGCGGCTCTGACGTGCGGAGCCATGTGACTGCCCCTTCGCTATAAGGAGGAGCAGAGGCCGCTCCCTCCCGGCCCTGGCCCCAGCCAGTGCGCCACCGCCCCCACCTCACGGGCCCGCCCCGGCCCCGGCCCGCTACTAGCCGCGCGCCCCGCGGCCCTGGCCCCATTAATGTCCGAGGGCCGAGGGGCGCGGAGCGGCGCAGGCAGCGGCTCCGCACAGGGCGGGGGCAGCTCTCCCGCCGCCCGCCCGGAGAGGCTGCTGCTGCGGGCCGCGGTTCTGGCTCCGGCTCCGGCTCCGGCGGGGGCTGGGGCTGGGGCTGGGGCGGGCGGCGGGGGGTGCTGGCGCTGGCGCTGCGCTGCGCTGGCCGCCGGGGCAGGACGCGGGAGCGGGAGCCTCGCTAGCTCCCAGTGCGAGCCCCCGGGCCGCGCCGGCCCGCTGCCGCCCATGCCCTGCCCCGCCGCCGCCGGCCTCGCCGCCGCCGCCACTGCCGCCGAGCCATGACGCTGAGCTCGGGCATGTCCGACGCCTGCGGGCTGGCGGAGGAGCCCGACATCGACGTGGTGGGCGAGGACGAGGAGCCGCCCCGCCCGCGCGGCGCCGCCGCGGCCGCCGAGGAGGAGGAGGACGAGGAGGAGGAGGACGAGGTGGGCGAGGAGCTGCTGCTGCCGCGCTCCCCGGCGGCCGCGCCGCGCTCCCCGGCCCCGGCCCGCGGGCCCTTCCCGGCAGCAGCGGGCGGCGGCGGAGGTGCGGGCGGCGGCAAGAGCAGCCTGGTGAAGCCGCCCTACTCCTACATCGCGCTCATCACCATGGCCATCCTGCAGAGCCCCAAGAAGCGGCTGACGCTGAGCGAGATCTGCGAGTTCATCGGACGCTGGACCCCGAGTCCGCCGACATGTTCGACAACGGCTCCTTCCTGCGCCGCCGCAAGCGCTTCAAGCGCCAGCCGCTGCCCGCGCCCGACCTGCTGCTGCGCGGCGCGGAGCCCGGCGCCTTCCTGCAGCCGCCGCCGCCGCCGCCCGCACCCTACGGCTACGGCCCCTACGGCTGCGGCTACGGCCTTCAACTGCAGCCCTACGCGCCGCCCTCCGCCCTCTTCGCCTTCCACCACGCCTCGCCGCCGGCCCGGCAGCCGCCCCCCGCCGCCCCGCCCGGCCTGGGCGCCGCAGCCGCCGACCTGGCACGGACCGCCTTCGGTTACGCGCCGCCGCTCAGCCCGGCGCTGGCCTCCTCCCTGCACGCGGCCAAGGCGGGCTCGGGCCTGGCCCGCTCGCCCTTCTCCATCGAGAGCATCATGGGCGGCGGTCTGAGCCCCGCGGCCGGCAGCAGCTGCGCCTCGCAGTCCGCCGTCGTGCCCTTCCTGGCCAGGTCGTTCGTCACCTCCTCGGTGTCCTCCTCCGCCGCCGCCGCCGCTGCCGCCGCCGCCGCCTTGGGGACCCTGCATCAGGGCACGGCCCTCTCCGGCGGCGAGAACTTTACTACTAGGATTTCAAATTGTTAATGGGGGAAAGCCTCGCGGAAGGTAGGCGCTGCGGCCTCTCCTCTCCCTCCCGGTCTCGCTCCCACCCGCGGCTGCCGGCGTGGCCGGGGCCCGTGTCCGCGCGGAGCCGATCTCTGCGCTGCGCGGGCAGAACCCACTCGCCGCCCCCAAGTTATCCTTCTATTTCCTTAAAAAAGAAAAAAAAAGTATATAGATAAGATATATATATAGAGAGAGAGAGAGAGAGATAAAAATGTCTCTAAACCATTGATGTTCAGAGATTCTCAGGTCCAGGAACTCAATCCAATAAAAATAGTGTCGAGGGAGGACAGCTCAGCCCAGCAATACTTTTTAGTGCCCGTCTCCTGTGCTTTTATAAGAAAAGAAAAGGAAAAAAAATAACCCAGACGAACATGTTTACACAGAAGAAAACCGAGATTATCATTTATTTTAACCTGTGTTTTGTACGATAATAGACTTACGGAGGGTTTTTTTTATTATTATTATTTTATTTTGTACTTTCTGCGTACTCTTTACAAGGAATATTGTTAAAAGAAATTACTGGCAAGTATTATTGTATCGTTTTAATGTAAAATTTTTACACGTTTTCAAAAATAAAATTTTTAATTTTCGGAAAAAAACCAAGAAGATTCAACCCAAACAACTGGCTTCGGACGGTCCCTCTTTAGTAGTCTCCTTTGACCCTAGAGCCTGGTCATTTTTATGTGAGGTTAGTAGGGAAAAATTCCGCGTGTAACAACAAGAGTCCAAGTGCTTTCCAGTGAGTAGCTCAGTCCGGGTCGGTGTGATCCACGGGTTGTCCAGCCTATTCTAGCCATAAGAGCTGATAAAAAGGCTGAAATAAAGAATAAAGACTAACCAAGGAATAAGAGTCAAAATCTCCTTGGCAGAGGGAAAATCCACTTCCTGCAGGTCCCAGTCCCTGACAGATAAAACGAGTTGTCTTCGAGTCAATAAATGTAGGTTTTTTAATACTTTGGGGTGTACTTTAAATCGCAGCTGCATCAGTTTAGTTTTCAAAATGTCCCGAGGAAAAGACAAATAGTATCTCCAGTTTTTAAAGGACATTTTGCTTAAATGTTTAGCTTACTAGGAAGCGATATTTGAAGTTAATCCGAGCATTTTTTTTTTTACTTTTCAATTTAGGCAGTAGAAAATGCATTTTCAAATCTCCACCAGTATTTAATTTCTTAAATGCTTAATTAATTAAAACAGGGAGATACACACAGTAAGGCATGCGAGCAGTTCTTGTCATGTC
>JAGPOW010002514.1:23752365-23778378 GCA_030014935.1 Caiman crocodilus | reverse complement strand
CATTTTGGCACACGAGACTTTGCTAGGAGGGATGTTTTTACTGTTCGAGTGATTTTTTACAAAAATGGAAGCATTCAGAGTTTGGATTGGAAAATCCTGTGTTTAAAATCAGGCCTAGGACTGCTGCAATAGAAGAATATCGTGGGCTAAAATTGTGTATGTTTCCATTTCAAAGGTCTCTCCCGTGATGCTACTTAAAGACTATTTTGATTGAGGAAGAAATATTATTTCTTTCCTAAACCGCGGAAGTTTTATTTTATTTTTAAGAGGATTATTTTATTTTTTTCCCAAGGATAGATACCAACATTGGTTTGGCTTTTCAGTTGTAGCAAAGCAGTGTTGAAATAATTGTTTTTAATAAGCGGAATGACTGAAGGTATGATCTCAGCTCAGCTCCACTTGCACCATATAGATGAAGGCCCTTTTACTTGTCCCGAGTCCTTAGGGTACAAAAAATACCTATGGTCACGTCTGAGCTTTCGAATAAAAGTATTGTCAAAGGCAGCCCCTGTTTTATATTTGCCTTTGTAGGAAGACTTAATTATTATTCACAAATGACCCTAATTAAATAGGATCCAAAATGTTCCTCTAAGAGACCTATTTCCCCCTCCCCCCGCCCCAAAGCGTATTCTTTTGGTTGATGGAGTAACCTACATGGATAAATGTATGGTAAATCCCTCAAACGTTGTATTAATAGAGTTTAAATTAACAAGACAGCATCATGGTTTATGGTTCAGAATGAATATGGTCGTCAGCGGCGCACAGCATTGTCAGTCACCTCCACTTCCAAGGGGACCTGAGTGCTGGGCATATCTCAAATCAAACCGGGTGTATTTAGGTGCCCAGACCCGGATTTCGAAGCCTACTTTTAGGCAGTTTGGGAAATGTTCGTGTTCAGATGAATCAGAGTAAGTTTGAAGAGGGAAAATACATCTGTATCTATGGCTACTACATAGAGCTCCTCCATACATAGAGTATTACTCAGACCCTGCCACAGCTTTTCTTTTCTTTGCTTTTCTTTTCTGTAATCGACCTGTGCTGTTAGATAACAGAAGGTATAACTTTATACAGCGTCCGGCCACCAGACTGCCCGCTTTCTAGTGCTAGTGTTTTTTGGCCTCATCCTAGGAACAATGTAGGGATTTAGGTCTATCACTGTTTCTGAAGGAGTGTGTGTATGTGGACTGCGTGCGGGTTATTTTTTTTCCCCTTGGGGATTCTTCAGTGGCAAATCCTGTTGAAAAGTATAGGACACAAGACTCTTTTGTCACGTGCTCCTTGCATTTCTTATGCCAGTGGTTTTGCACCTTGTCTGGACACAAACCTCCGTTTGGACCAGAGAATGAATCTGCGGCAGCTAGAGCTGACATAAAGTTGTGTCGCTCCTTTGGGGCTGTTAAGTCCGACTCCGGCGGCGACGCCTCACATCTCGGGCTTGCTTTGTGTGCAGGTCTGGCCGCGGCCGCGGGGCCCAGCGCTGTGCGCCCGCCGCGCTGTGCTGCGCAGGGCCGGAGCAGGTGCTGTAACAAAAGCCGGCCGGCCTGCCAGCCCCGCGGCCTTTGATGGGGCCAACAGCATCTCCGAGCTGGCTCTCCCCATTCGCATGCAAATGGAGCGCAGTGTCCCCTTTTCTTTGAAGGCAAACAGAAGGATATTTGTAGCGTTTGCAGGGCCAAGCCCAGCGGAGCAATTGTTCCTAAATAGAGTGAACCCTAATAAACAAACTGGTGGGATAAACATGAGGGTGTCGCCTCCTCCTCCTCCCAGCTAGAACGTGTGGATTCATTAACCCGGCTCTTTCTCTCCTCTTATCCCCGTAGGGCGGAGAGGCGAATTGCTGGAGCTGACTTGGGAGGGGATTGCTGTATACGAGGGCTAATGTTTCAATCGGTTCCTCCAGAAGGACCACACAAAAAGAAAGTTTTTCGTTTATGGTGCTATTATGCGGAGTTTTAATCTACAGATACATTTAGCCAAATGTTATCTATTGGGAATTTAATGAAGCCCTGATGTATTCAATCGCTTTTATTTATGCCACACACAGTGTCTATTCAGAAACGTTTCCTTCCACATATTTCTTTGTTTCTGCTGTGTGATTTATTTATTTTTAATTAGGTTTTTTCCCCTAATTCTTCTCAACCATCATATATAATAGTTCTGTCTTGCAACACTGCGCTGGGTCCTTCCCACATCCCCTATAAAAAAACCCTCCCCTTCCCACCCCCATATAAAGCTGATTAGTTGGTACTTTTACATATGTGGTACCTTCGCAGCAAATGTTTTTCTGATGTCAGTGGAAGCTGTGACACTTTTGTTGTTAACTCAAGTTTCAGTGGGAACAGTACAGCCCCTATTCCATATGGACAAGGCCTTCCTAGTCTGGGCCTTTCTTTTCTAGAAGTTGCGTCCTCTAAAAAGTTTTCCAGTGGTAGCATGGTTATTACTTGGAGGATACACTCATTTCTGGTCCTTTTCTTCCGGTGAAAAAGTCATTCTGCTCAGCAGCTGAATCTGCTTTCTCCTCCTCAGTCCTGTATCCGAGGTCTCTGCTTGTCGGAGGGCTGGGACTGAGTCAGAGCTGCCGCAGTTAGTTGCTGCTTGGGGACATTGGGAGCTGCCCTCAGGCTGCTGATTCAGGCCGCTTCGTTATAAAATCATGCCAGCTATCCAGGGCCAAAACTGCCCTCTCCTCTGGCCAGGAATCCTGGGCTCCCCTACCCCCATTTTGCCCCTGTTCTATTTTATCCCGGGGTGATTTGTTGTCCCAAAGGAAATTCCGCACAAGAAGCAGCTCTCAAGTTTATCCTTGCTCCAACAGAGGCCCATGGAAAAAAAAAAAAAGGTGTCTGCTCTACTGGCCTCTGGCAGAGACAAAACGCCGTGCTCTGTGCTCGGCATGTAATACTTTCCTTCATTAGTTACAGTAAGTACTTCGGTAGTCCCTGATAATATTGTATTTGACAGAAATAATGGAAATGGTGATCATGACCAGCTGCTTCGTGCACTTTGGGATTTATGCTATCCTAACCAGATCCGTTTTTCACATTGTTCCTAGCGGCAGGTCTCTCTCATCTCTTGAAATCCTCTCCTTTCCAAAGAGCTAATGCACACGATGCAGATTTTTGTTTCCACTGCAGACCAGGTTTCACCTTCCCGGAGGCTGCCAGTTTCTTTGCAGGTAGGTGCCAGCTCGGGAGTATCTTCTACAACGAGACGTGTCTCCTTGTTTTCCCCCTGGCTAACGGATTTGTATTTTTATTTCTAACTTTTAATCGCTCCCATCCCTGCCCCTGGAGCTGCCTGGCTTTGTTTACCTGCAAGATAGTGTTTCTCTGCTTTTCTGCCTTGCTGTGTAGTTCAGCTAGTTTGTGAGCAAATACAAGCACGCTTAGCCCCACAAGCAGCTGCACTGATTCTCCTCACACCCTCTTTCTCGTTTGATTGCTGTGCACATCACCTTAAATATTTTTTTAAACTGTAGGCCTGATTCTAATTTCCAATGCGAGCTGCTATAATAAACAAAAGCCATATGTAGGAGGGAATGGGGCTCTAATGATTACTGAGATTTATTTTATGAGACAGGGACGTGCATGTGAGCCGCGGGTTTGGAAGCGGTTTGTTTGGATTGTTCTGCTGCGCTGGCTCGGAGCAGATGACCTTGTTCCGCGTTGTCTGTGCGCGCCTTGCCCTAGGCCTGGGGAACCCTACACGAGGCTGGTCCCAACCCCGAGCCTGTTTTAGCTCCAGGCCTTCGCGGTGCTTCTGCCCCCAGGAAATTGACCGGTCTAGCCAGAAAGCAGGATCTCTCTCGAGCCTCTGCCTTGAGACCACTTCCCCTGGGGGAGCCAGTGCCCGGGGAAAAGCTCTCCCTTGTCCCATCGTGAGCTCGGGGCTAGAGCCTGGCCTGCGAGCCGGGCACTTGGTTCTGGAGGGGCAGGAGGACTTGATTCTCTCTGCAGGTCACCCGGGCTCAGGGGGAAAAGGCGCTGCGTGTCAGCCTGGCGGAATCGTTGTATGGGTGCTGGAGTAAGAGCGTTAACTCCAGCCTGTACGGCCCGGAAGAATGTGTTCCATACAGTGCCGGGGCAAGTCCAGAAATGGTCTCACTGAACTCAGCGCTGGGGGAATCAGTTTGTATCCGAATAATTCAAGCTATCTAAATCAAGACAGTACTACTCTGATTCTGGATGGAGCAACATGACACGCAGAGTTCTGCAAGGCCCTACATTTCATTTCCATTTACTTTGGAAGCCATGGGGAAATCGAGATCTCAATTATCATATTAAGTCTTTTGACTAAGACTGGGAAAGACTTGCCCCTATTAGATACTACCCCCTCCCGGGCCATAGATGTGTGCATTTCGGAGCACGAGTACATATAGAATAAATATATGATTATATATATGCATATAAATAATATATATAATTATATATGTATATCTACAATCTGATTTGCATAGATATAGGTATTCGTTGATCATATTGGGAAAGAAGTGTCCACTCAATAAAAATATTAAAACAAGACTGGATTCTTCCTTTCCAATTTTCCGATGTGTATGTTCGTTACTCTGGGCTGATTATTGGCGTGCACGCCTACACGTGTCCGTATTTGATGGACACTCGCAATGAAGGCAGAGAAAGGAGGAGTCTTCCTCGGGTTTTCTTGTTTTAAAGTAAATATCGTCCTCCTGGCGAGTATATGTAGTGAGTCTTTGACTGAGCTGAGATTATTCAAATACCGTTTTCATGTGTCCGGCAACATATCACCTGTCGAATTTACAGTGAAACAATACGACATAAAGACCGGTCGGGTGGTTCAGTCATGTTCATAAAGGAGAATACGGCCACCAGTGTTACTCTATGCAGTGTATATATATATATATATATATATATATATATATATATATATATATATAGATACCGATCTCTATATGTATGTGTGTGTGTATAGACAATAGCTATATTATATATAAACTATATAAATATAGACTCTATATACAGACTTTATATTTATATAGCCTCTATATAAAACGCACCTTCCTCTTTCCTCGCACCTCGTCTGTGCGGCTCCAATGCTGGCGAGAAGGGGGAGATTACAGTAAAACAAAACAAAAAGAAAAATGCCCCCAACGCTTTGTCGAAGAAGGCAAAGGGCAGCGCTTTCCTGGAAATTAATTTCTTTAGCTCGCTTTCAGCACGTCTATTTTCTGACTTTAGAGCACCGCTTTCCTCTGTCTGGGAAGATGTTTTATAGGAGGACCCTGATGCAGACAGCTGTTTTTCAGAAGAGTATTTTGACAGCCAAAAGATTTTCAACCTCCCGCAGCGCAACCAACCTAATCTGAGTTAGTGAAGCCCAACATTTATTCCACTCGTTTGAAAGATCGCAAAAAATAGTATTGCAAAAGCACTGTGCAGTTATGACAGCTCTAAATGCTTTTTGCACATGCCTTTACAATTACAACGTCGAAACGGGCAATGCGGAGGAGCTCTTGATTTCTGAAACTTTCCAACCACATCCGTAGCCCCTGTTTCCAGTCAGTCTATTGTAAGTGGCTGACCTGTTCTTTGTCAGTAAAAGTATCAAAAGTTTCATTAGAGGGCTCAGCCGAGGAGCTGGTTTTCTCATTGTGCTAAGGATGCCTATTTCTCATAGTGCCCCTTTATAAATAAGCATCAAAGGAAGCACGAGATTGTGTCCCGGGAAGGGCCCGCGAGTGACCTCCGCCTTGTACCTGCTCAGAAGCGGTTCTTCTAAAATGCTACAAATTGTCTGGGAGCTCAGCGCGCGATGGCGTTAAGGGTGAATGTTCAGACACAACTTTGACATGAGCAAGCTGCTTTAATCGTCGATTATTTTGCTTTCTTTAGATCCGTGAATCCCAAAGATCTTTGGAACACAAGCGAAGAGGGGGAAAAGGCAAGTCCGTGAGACGCCTCCCCCATACCTGCATTGCCCACTGACGTGAACCGGGGTCTCTGCGTCATCAGCCTCAAAACCTAGGCGTTCTAGATGCTCTTGGATGCAGTTGTGCGTATGACTGATCTGAACTGGGTAGGTTGCTGGCAGGAAGCCTCAAACGCTTTTAAAATGGGCAATAAGAAGCCCCTGCTTGTTTGTTTTCACCGCGAGCTAAGTTATTGGAAGTCTCAGCTCAAGAGCATTTCAGTCGGCAAATTCAGCCTATAATGTTTAGCGCTCTCTTAATTGACGAAAGCAGCGCTGGAAATGTTTCAGCTAAATAGATCCACGAGGAAGGTAATGAAACTATTGACATTTTGCAGGACAAAAGTCAGAGTTTTCCTAGTGGCGCCTTTGGGACTTGGTTGCCAATGATTCCGGAGGGCCAGGATGGTGCTTAGGGCTTGAATCAGGGGATCGCACACCGGCTGCATAAAGCTGCACCTGCCTCCGCTTTCCCTGTAGAAAGTCAGGAGGGACACTGAGGCTTCTGGGCTGGTGACTGCCTAAACGGAGGCATTAGCGCCAAGGGCCGGTTCACTGCCTCTCCCATCCCGCTCCTTTAAAACGTGCCGGGAAGAAAATGTAAGGAAAGTGAAAAAGGAAGGCACCTTCGGGGGCGCACTCCGCTTCCTGGGAGCAAAGTTTCCGGTGTTTTTCTGCACCCCAGTCCTGGCCGGGAGGACCTCGGCGGGGACTGCAACAGTCTGGCAAACACGTGTAAACAGGCGCATGTTGTGTCTGCTCCTGCACCCACCCGCAGCGTTGCAAAACTCCCGCTGCCCTGCCGGGGGTGAGGGGCGGGCAGACGGGTTCCCGTCCTTGCAAAGCACGACAAGGTTAAACCCTCCTTCACCAGCTGCGCTCCGGATCTTTGATTTTAAAAATCCATGTGTGGAAACAGTTGACAGGAACCTAAAAGGATTAGTTGCATTCCACACAGGATCATTTTTGCTGGTAACATTTTGAAACGATTGATCCCTTCTCGACCATAAACAGCGTCCAGAGAAACGATCTAACTAGACTTCTATTGTCTCCGTCTGCCTACGAAACCCTCCGCCGCTTTGGGCCGTGCAGCTCGGCTCCGGAGCTCAGGTTGTGGCAGCAACTGCCAGGTCCTCCGGACCCGCACGTGAGGGCAGGGCTGTCTCCGAGGGCCTCGAGCGGGCAGCGCCATCCCGGGCTCGGCGCTGCGCACCCTCGGCCCGTGTCGCCGCCCGCGTCCTGCCCGGCTCCCCGTGGCCCGCCGGGCCCAGCCCGCCGCCGCACCGCCCGCCTTCGTCCTGCCGGAGCCGAAGGCCGGGAGGGGGGCTCTGCCCCGCCCGCACCCACAGGTTTGACACCTGCAAACCCGCCCCGCGCCCCTCTCTGATTGACAGCGCAGGTGGAGGTGCCGGGCCCGCCACACCTGTCCGCGACCCGGGCCTCGCAGGCCTCGCTGCCGCCTGCACTGGGCCGGGGCAAGAGACCGCACGGAGCCCGGTCTCCCGGGCCGGCGCTGTCCTTCCCTGAGCCCCGGGAGCCGCCTCGTCCCCTGCGGTGCACGCAGGACCCCGCGGGGCCAGGGTACAGGGGGTGGACGAACGGGCCTTTGCGGCCGGATTGAAACAAGCAGCGGCTGCAAGCCCAGCTCAGCACTGGGACCGCCCGTAATAGCTCCGGCAAACCTTCCCCCTGCCTCTGTTCCCGGGGGCAAACGCATGGGAGCCGGGCACTGTGCGGCAGCCCCCGGCCTGCTGGACCGCGACCGGGGCAGGTGCCCCGCAGGTAGGCGAACGGGCGGTAGGAGCAGCTACGGGCCTGGCGCAGGTGCGGGCGCAGGCGGCCCGGGGACCTGAGCCATGACAACCTGGGAGCAGGGCCGAGGAGAACATTTTCCTCATTCCGCTTTCTGGGCCCGACTTAAAGCCGCCCCTAGTGCTGGAAGCAGCCGCTTCCCATGAAGGGACCCGCGTGGGAGGGCTTGGCGGGGAAGGACACAACAGCACAAGGCGCTTTCCCCGCAGCTTTCTGCCAGCTACATAAAAGCCGGAGGCAGCTTTTCTCCCCCAGCTTCATTATCGGCGCGGACACACCATGAGTCCCCTTCCCCCGCGACAGGCCTTTTTTTCCCAGAGAATGAAGAGCTCCCGATGGAGATTGGCAGCATTGAGCATCTTCCTAACTTCCCTCTGGCTTCCTTACATCTCTCCGTCCACTTTTCTAATTAGACTAATTAGAAGATATTTGGAGTGTTGCGGGGCCCATAGTTTAAACCGCTTAGGGGTTGTGAAAAGACCCTGAATACCCACCAGGGGAGGCGGCCATTCAGTGGGGCGGTAACAGTTGCTACATTTATCCTTCGCCATTGAAAAGAGCTCGATTAAAATGTTTGGAAACTAATGCCACCCCGGATCCCGCCCTAATTAGAGGGCCTGGACAGATCCCCCTGATCACTCAAAAGAAACTCCTTCCCAGCTCTGTCTCCTGCCTTTTCTGCACGTTTGAATTGCTTTGAAAAAGAAGAAGATAATGCGGCCACCAATGCTGGAGAGAAATGACTCGAGGCCAAAGCCTCTGCCCTGAGGAGTGACAAGATGGCTGGCTCGGCCTGACTGCACAGAATTGCCGGCCTCGTCCCCACTGGAGTGTCACCCCGGGGCCCGGCTGGCCGCGGCGGCCTGGAGCTCCAGCGCCGGAGGGGGTCGAGGCCGGGGGGCAGCGCTCTCGCACGGCCGGCTGCCTTGTCCCGGCGTCGGGGCAGGGAAGGTGCTGATCTCCAGCCGGTCCCACTGCTTCTGCTCCAGTCCATCTGAGTTCCGCAGTCAGGCCAGGCCAGGAGAAAGACCCCCTGCGCCCTCAGCCTCGCAAAGCAGCCAAAGGCCAGGACTGGGGGTGAGAGGTGACCTCCCAATTCGCCCCGAGCGATTCCCAAGGGTTCGCAGTATAGAGCCCTGCCCGGTGCTCACGGCTGCTGCTCCTGCCACGGCGGCTGGGCTCCAGGCTGACTGAACTGCCGCAGGGAATAAGGCCTTGGCACACGGCAGGTGAAGGCGGAGCCGGCGGGGGCCGGTGAAGCCCGGGAAGCCCCCTCCTCTGCGGTCGAGCTGCGAAGCGGGGCTGCTTGGCAACTTGTGCATCATTAGCCGAGAAGGCCTTACAAAATGCTAGACTCGGACCCGCCGGCTTTTAAGAAAAAAAATGAAGGTTGTGATTAAATCATCAGCCAATTAAAAGAGAAGAGGAGAACTGTGTCAAAATCACTGCACCCTCCTCGTGCAGCCCAACACAATCGGCATAGGCATAGGTCGGCCTGTCCTTGTCCCTCCCGGCTGACAGAGGTTGCCTCCGGTGTGATTTGTGCGAGGTTCCCCGTGGGGAAGACTGTACCTGCGGGAAGCGCTGCTCTGCTCTCCCGATAAGAGATATCGGACCCAGTATAACAATACATAACCCCCGTCATCCCCCTCAGAGTTAGGCAACAGGTTCTTCCAGCATCGATTAAGGGGCACTTGATTCCCCCCACGGAACTTGTTCCCCCGAAGGGCTCCGAGAACCAGAACAGTGATCCGGTCTCTGCAAAGCGACCTCTGTCCTGGCCTGAGGGGGTGGCTCTCTCACGGAGTGCAAATATTGCCCTGCTTTTAGGATCTGGCAGCTAGTATCTGATCAGTTCGTTTCCACAAGGCCTTATCGATGGAAAGATCAATCTTTTACTCTAACACTCTCGCAGGTTTCCACTCTGACCTCACCACCCAAAGCTCTGTGCGATTTCCACCAACCCCAAGGCAAGGCTCCCGGAAAGGATTGTCATCAGCACCGCCGAGTATGGCCGAGTAGGTGGGTGGGACCTCCCCAGGGACACCCCGACCCCACTGCCTGTCCTTTCTTCCCTCTCCTGAATGCCACCAGAGACAGAGCATCCCGTCTTGTGAAAACTTCCGCAATCATCTTTTCAAAACTTGATATAAAACCACGGAGCCGACCTGCAGGGCGATCCATCCCCCTGCGCGGATGCAGGGTTTGGTGTTCTTAAACCATTCCAGACAGATGCCGCTCCCTGAAAACTTCCCCGGCATGGACTGAATATACCCCAGATAAAAGAACAATCCTTCTCTTCATTAGCACTTGGCTGCTGCACACAGATTTTTAAACTTACAGGCTAGCAATGACCCAAGTGCCTGGAAAAAGCTCTCACTTATTAGTTGGCAAGAGGCAACCCACCAAATGCCAATCAACAAGTCAGGACTCTTTTGAAGAGTAACATTATCCGCGGCTGTCAGGCGGCGGAGTCTCCAGTGTGTTTGCAAAGCAATGAAGTGGGGATGGAAAGTTATTTATTTTTGAAGATTGTCCTCTCCTCAGAAAAGAAGCCGAATATCTGAAATATCTCCAGGATGTGTAATTTGTCAGGGAGTTTTGCTGACACGATGGCCCCAACCCTTTTGCAGTAAATTTCAAGACTGGAAATTCTCTCCTTTCAATTTTAGTCTAGCATACGGCTTCAGTCAAAGCTGACCAAATGGTGCATAGCCTTTGCCTCCAACCTTAGTAAATGGAGCTCACGCTCTATACCCCCCTTTATACCTTTATTAATGTTGCTTCCCCAGCCAGAGTCCGCAGGAAGCTGAGGAATGGGCTTCCGTGCCATGCCGAGCGCTGGGCACAGATATTTTGCCTCGGGAGTGCACCGTATGTTAATAGGTTATGGAGAAAGTTTTTCAGCTATGTATTGCTGATTTGATGGCCTCACACTGAGGATTATTTATACTTGTTAAATTGCAATCCCCACATTAAACATTGGCAGCTGGGATGAGCATTTGGGGCCAAATCTGCAGTCCTGGCTGTTGGTATAGTCAGAGCGAGTTCTGCCAGGTGACTGCGTGGCCTTAGACCACAGGGAGGAGGGGAGTGATGGGAAGCTCGCCATGCCCGACGCCCCACGGGGGGACCCAGGTACCAGCTCCTCCTCTCCTGGCCCCCGGCGCCCTGCCCCAAGGACTGCGCCCCTGTCTGCTTCCTTGGGGTGGCAGTGGCTAGCTGGAGGGCGGAGGGAATGAAGGAAACCTCTGCTCTGCTCGGTTTTGCTCAGGAAACAAGCTACATTGATAGCAAGAAGCCTATCATCAGTGGGCAAGGGGAAAAAGTTGGGGAAAGGAGCCCTGGGGCAGGTTATGCATCCGCAAAGCCCTGCGCAGTTTCCCGGTGCATCTCTCTCCCCATAGTGTCTCCCAGCAGAGGAGCTAGAGAACCCCCTTCTTGGCATTAATAATGGCTGGAGAGAATCGCCCCGGCTGAATTACCCCTGACTCCCCAGGATGCCTACGACCCCTCTGCTGCACCGAGGCTCCTGACCGGGTACGGGAGTGTGGGATAGCTGATCACTCCCTGCAACAGGGCTATTCACCAGCGGGCAGCGGTCTGCTCACTACGCAGGAGATCCCAGATCAAGGAGCTGAGCGTATCGGTTCTCCTTTCTCAGAAAGCCACGCTCACCCCTTTTCTCGAGGGAACCTTCCTTTCCACGGTATCCCGTGACAAGCGGGCTCACAGCTCGGCTGCAAAGCGCGGATCTGTGCCCATCCCTAGCCTTCAGCTGAAGCCGCAGAGAGCCCAGAGCTTGTGTTCAGGCTGGGATCTAGGGGGGGCGAGCACGAGGTAAGGACAAGTACATGTCTACGACCAAGAATGATTCATCTGTGGCAAATGGCCAAGGGAAAAGCAGACCGGTACGCTGGTAGGTTGCTACCTGGGGGAGGGGGGTTTTCATGCCAGCTTTAACCCCTTTAAAGTTTTACTGAACTTCGGGGACTTCTTATTTTTTTCCTGGGACACACGACCGGTCGCGGTGTAATGCGCTTTGCTCTCATTTCAAATGGACGCCAAAGCTGAGTTCTGTGCAGAAGAGACTTAATTCCTATTTCCATCTTCCTTTAAGGATTTGATTTGACACGGAAGCGGCTGTCATTGTTGCTCATCATCTGCAAATAGAGCAGAGAGGATCTGGCTCTCTCCTGCTACTGGCCTACTGCCTAGTTTCGGTCCTCAAAGCTCAGCCACTTTGTGTTGGCTGGCCACGGGTCAGACAAGCACTCAGGTGCTGTAAGTCATCACTCTCAAAGGATGCATTTGCAAAGACCTTTTCTATTTAAGCCACAGAGTGACCTAGTGATGCATCAGCAGCTCGTCCCCCGGGACCTCTTTGCTGCTGTTCAAAACCTCTCTGTTCTGAGCGGCCGCTCCTGGGAGAGCTCTCCCCTCTTCCTGCGATCCTGAAATGTCCCTATCATTCCTCCGCAAGCCCTATTTTTATCTCCTCCTGGCAGACAGATGTGACTGGAGCTTTCCCGTAGGGGAAATCATCTTACTGTAATGAATCGTGACTGTCCTGTGATATATGAAAATGAGCAGGGTCAGTGCATTCATCATCTCTCCAGCAAGGCCCCGCTAACACATGACTCCGAGGTGGACAGGGCTGCCCTTCCTTGAATTCCCGAGGCAGCCCCAGCCCTGGGCTGGTCTAGAATTTTGACAAGGGGGGTGCAGCTGGTGAGAGGCATTATCACACAAAAACAACACATTTTTCTCCCCATAACAATAAACTAGAAGCTTTACTAATATGCCAGAGGTCTAAGGCCGCATTATTCAGTTTAAGAGTGAAGCAAAGACAAATATAACGTCATATTTTTTTAACTCATTCCCATCTGCAGGGCTGTAAAATAGGAGCTGAATTACCAGAAGCAGCTAACAGAATTGCAGAACAAAGGATAGCTTGACTGGTGGAGCATCAAGAGCATTCAGAGGAAGAGAGAGTCGTTAATACTTCCTGAATTAAGAGTTTAGCAGCGATCGGCTTGATTATAATGAGCCATTACAGTCAACTGAGTCCCTCAGCGCTGCCTGACTAGAAATGCTGCTGCCAGTGTCAGGCACATGATTTTAACATTTGGCTGGGCCAGGAATCGCAGAAGGAAGGGTGGGAGTGGTAACCTTTCCTGTCCGGGCTGGATGCCCCCTGCTGCATTTCATCTTTGTTTATAAAAAAAATTGCAAAGTGATGAACAAACCAACGAAAGAAATAGCTGAGCGAGGAGGGTTGTGCTGGGCTTGAATACATCAGGGACCTCAAAGTGACTGGACTGTAGTTGCTTGGGACCAAACAGAGCTCGCCTCTCTTTGCATCTTCTCTGGCCCTAGGGACCCCTCCTATGCGGGCAGGGCCAGGATCATCGGATCATAGGAAAATAGGGCTGGAAGAGACCCCACCAGGTCCCTTTCAGCCCCCTTTTCAAGGCAGTATCGTGCCTAACTAATCCCATCCCAGACAAGTATCTGTCTGACTTGCTGACTCGAAATTTTCTTTCCTTTCCCCGGTCTCCTGCAAAAGAAAGTGTCCCTTGTTCAATCCCTCTACTTCGGGGCGCTGAAGTTTGCCCGTGCAGTGTGACTTAGTGCCACGTCTCTTCCGGCCCTGAGTACACATCCAACACGGGCAGAGCTCGTGGCCTAGATCTCTATGCGGGGGGCATCGCAGGGCCATTTGGCACAGGCTGCTCAGCCAGCTGAGCCAGCGCAGGTGGAGGAGGGAGAGCTGGGGCTTTGCGGGGCCCCAGGTTAATCTGTAGGGGCTGCCGATCCCCGTCGACCTGAAAACAAGCGGCTTAGGAGGGATGGATGCTCCCTTTCTAGGGCCAGGGCCCTTCGGCGCTCTGGGCTGGGGAGCCTGCCTCGGTCAGCAGGTGGCTCAAGCATGGATATTAGGCGGGCTGGGCTGCTGTGTGCGCAGGTGAGAGCTGTCCTCCCCAGCGCCGGGGCTAAGCAGTACAGGAGATTAGCAGGAAAATACAGTAAAAAGACAAACGATGGACAAGATGACGCCACACCTCTTCTCTTGCCCTAGCGCGGGGCTGCCCAGTGCCGGGAGCAGCGTCTCTATGGACCACATTACAGCAACATCCCCGCTCCCTCCTTCCCGGCTGGCTGAATCATAGAAAAACAGGGCTGGAAGGGGCCTCCCGAGGTCATCTAGTCCAATCCCTTGCTTCAGGCAGGATGCCCCCAGCAGAACAATCCCATCCAGTGCTTGGCTAGCCTGTCCCTAAAACTACACAACCTTGCGGCACGAGCCCCAGGCGCATCGCCCCCAAAGCACCGAGAACACCCAAACCTGCCGCAAGAAAGCAGGGCGGAGGCCACTCTCCATGTCCTCAAACGAGATGGAAGCAGCCCCACAGCGACAGCCTCTTGCCACCCCCTGCACCCTGGCCCAGGCTCAGCGCGAGAAGCTGGTCGCGACCCCCTTATTCTGCAGTTTGCAGCACAATATAGACGCAGCCTCCACACCAACGCTCCCCACGGCCCCGCCCCTTCCCCTGGGCAGCTGCTGGGGGTTTCCCAATCAATCCCGGGGTGTGGGGGTCGTTCGGGTGGGAGCTGCGGCTCCTTCCCCCTGCCCTGCGCAGCTGCGGTCGGATCCCGCGGAAAAAGTCCAGTTCATATGGATGGTCCCGGTGCTGGGTGCCAATCAAATCTCCAGTGCACAGGTGCGTGGAAGAGCCACCCTTCCCGTTGGCGTCTGTGAGAGCGGCTGCAGGATCAGGCCCATCACTGCAAACTCTTCCTGGTGTGTCTCATTCTCCCCGATGCGTGGAAGATCCCTCCCCACTAGAAGCAGGAGCGAGGTAGCACCCAAGCGGGTTATAGAAATGGAGGGAGAAGGCTGGTATTCTTAATTAACTAATTGCACCTCTGTGTTGATGAGCTTGTGCTAACGCCCCCTCCACCCCGGGAGATAGTAGAGAGGAAATCAGAGACAATTCTGCGTCCAAATCAGATGTCCTGTATCTTTCCGTCCATCTATTTGTTATTTTTTTTTTTACCGGGCACGTCATTGGATTTTAGTCAAAGAGCACCCCTCACATTCTTGTGTCCAGATCGAAAAAGACACATACGCCCGTACTTTACCAACACCTTACCTAGGCCATTGGCTGTGCACAGGGATCACTCTTGCCCTGGTGTCATTTTTAGGGCAAGTCGAAAGCCAAAAACTCCAGGGAATGGGAGATTTCCAGGGCAAAAGGAAGTCCCCGGTTTTTCCTTGTACAAAGGGACCCATGTCAGGCGAAGGCTGGGCAGAGCCAGCACCTCACCGATCTCTGTGCAGTGAGGGGAAGGCAGGCAGGGTTTCCTGCAACAGTGTGGAGTCGACACCAGAGCTAAGCTCGGGGGCTGATCTAGGGGCGGGAGGATCTCCGGAGCGCTTCAGTGGATCAGGTTGTCAAGCCCCTAGCAGAACAGGCGGAAGGGCTCAGCCCCAGTCAGTGTGTGAACAGATTGGCCATTGATATGAAAATAGGAGGGGGGTGGACCCAGGCACCTGGTGTAGCTTAAACCGCCTAGGAACGAGCCCGACTTAGCTACGCGGTTACAGCTCATTTTTGTTCAAACGACGATAAATAATATTCATTTGAAAACTTGACTCATTTGAAAAGCTGATTCTTCTCAGATGAGCTATTATTGTGCCTTTTGATGCAGAGCTACAATATGGGGAAAGCAACACCATTTGCCATATTTCGATGCAAAGGGAGATAAAAATATTTTTAAATAAATGTTAGTGCTTCAGCAATGAAAATTATTAAATGAACACCCCAAAGTTTGCGCCTCTTAATGAATGTTGTCAAACATTATTTTAAAAGGAAGACAGAACAAAATATCTTAAGTTCTTCCCTTTGGCCAGCTCACTCGAGCATAAGAAAAACCTATTAATGTACATCATCGAGTCATGCAAGTGAGTGCTGGACCTGTAGAACAGGAGGTAAATAGATTATTTTGTTTTACAATGCTGACAGCTTTCACGGAATACAACTGGAAAGATCTAAATATTAATAGATTCATTCAGTGGAACAAAAGTTACAAATCATTAGCTGAAGAAAGTTGGCCTCTTGCCCACATTCTATAGGGGCACGAGGGAAGAGCAGTAACTGTGCTGTTAACGTCTACAAAAGGCCAATTTTTGTATATAATTTATTTAGATGAAGTGTGCAGAATGTTTTTATTTGTTCTACATCTAGCTGTCTCACCTCTGTGTGAACTCCCCAAACCCAGATCTACTCCAAATACTGCTGCTCCCCCTTCTGCACACTTCCCTCCACCGTGTTTGCTTTGGCAACTTTCATGTTCTTACAAACAATTCTTCCAACGATATCAATCACTCTTGCACCCAAAGAGAAATACTGTACACTCAATGCGATGACAAAATGAAACATGTTTGAAGCAAACCATGTGTTCCAGTGTGCCAGGGATTATGTTATTTGCTCAAGGAGCATGTTCAGAATATTTTAGGCTCTGTGATTCCTGAGATTGTAAATTTTATTGTCTGCTTTTGGAATTTATGATTTCATAGACAACCAAAATACCTCTTTATATGGAATAATTTCTGAAGGTGAAATCAACCCTGTATTTCATGGAATAGACTATTTTCTTTTCTAATACTGTTTGTCCTCTGATTCTTAAAAACCAAACAAAACTAAACAAATAGAAAACTTCAGCAAGTGTTCTTGGAGCTCATGAGTAAAGATTCATTTTTAAAACGTTTGCACTTTCACAACATCCGAGAAAGCTGCTCCTCCATTTGGGGATATCTTTTCTGTTTAGGTCTCTTGCCAGTCTTCCGGGGTGGCATACCCTTGTGCAGTCTGTGTCATGCAATCATTGCCTCTTCTCCCTCTAGACGGATGTCCCTTCTCTTCTAAACGCTACGGGCGGCGGCAGAAGTAAGTGCACAGAAGCACAGGGGCAGATCCTACCCCGCAAGACGTATGTTGTCATCATCAGCGGAGGTTCTTCTCCACGTGGCTATGGCCTCACAGCCTTGGGCTTAAATGATCCTCAGAATCACAGGAGATGGTTCTTGTCTCTCCACTGTGAACATTTGTGTGAGGCGCTGAGTGGCTGGGGAGAAGCTAGCAAACCAGCAGACCCCTTTGTGACACGCTGGATTCACCAGATGTTCGCGGTGCAAAAAGCTGTCACTGAGTTGTTTTGCAAAGCAGATGGAGCCTGCAGGTTCCTTGACACGAGAGAGGGAAGAGCTATTGCTGTCCATGAACTCCTGCCTATGGCGGACTTTGCACTCCGGTGCTTGCGTGGGTGGCAGCGCACCCAGCGGAGAAGCGGAAGGTGTCAGTGGAGTTCGTTCATACGTTTGATCACGAATTATATGTATTAGTTTTATTTATTCTCTCATAGCCCCCGGATCTTGACTGTGTCACGAGGCTCCTCCCTGTCAGTCCCGCCTCCCACGGGGGAGAGGTTTGACCCCTGCTGTGGAGACAACCTATCTGGCTTCCAAGGGGGAATCTGGCCTGATCGCTCGTCAGTCTCGGCAAACAAAGAGGAAGTCATTACAAATGCTCCAGGCTTAACGGACTGTATTTGTTTTTGCAGCGGAATAATATATTCAAGAATGCGTTCCCCGTGCTAGGTGCACCTCAGGGAGAGCGCATTGGGATCGCCTACGGACTTCTCCCCACGAAGGCCGGGTCGTGCGGAGCTCCCAAAGAAATGATGCCAGAGACTTTGTGTTCCGGGAAGGGAATGGATCCTTCCTTCCCAATGCTGTCTGTCTTGTAGGGTAGAAACTCCTCACACCTGCCCTTCTTTTCTATCTCGGCCTTAGGGATATTTGCAGTTTAAACTTGGAGGTTACATCCTGCAGCCTGTGAGGCGGAGGGGACCAGGGTGGGCATTACACTTTGATTCTTGAGGGCTGTGGGGGTGTACAAAAAAAATACACCGGTCCATTGATTATCAAGTCCACCGAGGTGAGGAGCAATCCCATCGAGACCCTCCCCCCCCCGCCCCCGTTATGGTTTTCAAATCTTACAGAGGGAACTGTCGTCTGTTATGGGGGGCTCATCCCCCTTAGGTCCCCCTTCATTCGCACTCATCTTTCTGCGCAGCCGAGGCCCTTCGGATCCCTGTGAAGTGCTCGTTAGATGCTTGGCAAATCACCTCGTGATTTCTGCACGCAAGCTTCCCAGCATCCTCGGGGTGGGAGCAGACGAGGTCTCGTCTCGCTGCCAGGCGCCTTGGTTGGCCTTGGAGCTCCACCCTCCAGACCAGCGGGAATGGGGCTGATCATCAGAGCAAGGGGACTGACACCTCCGGCTTCAAACGCCACATTCATGGTCTCCAACGCCCTGCTAATAAAAGGACAAGCCTACGATTGCCCCTTCTTCTAAAAAGGAAACGTCAAAGCGGAGCCCGATACGGCGTGATGCTGCGTTCGCCTCGGAGTCACTTGGTGTCTAGTAAAACTCCGAAGGGGCTGCCGTAGTGGGCTCTGACTGAGATGTGGTCTGACTTCCCTGGATCTGTCCCTGCGCCCCCGAGTCTGCCTTTCACCTCTTCTTCCCCCCAAGACCAGTAGAAAAGGCTTTGAGAGGTCGCAGAACAGTTAAGCAGATGCCCTGATATCTGATCGCAGGAGACGATCACACCCTTCCAGAGATCTCCATTTTAAGCTTCCCCTTGTCTCCATCTCCTCTGGCAAATGATCAGGTCATACTGCGGCCGCTTCAAGTGAAACAGCTCGGACTGGATCGGGCAGGAAAAGAAAACAGGCGGGAAGCCAGGCCAGCGAGGAGAGAGCCCGGAACGCGGCGCAGCTCTGCTCCCGCGGGCTCCGGAGCGACTAAGTCCCGGGGCGCAGCCAGGAGCGCGGGGCATCGAGGAGTCGTCTGAGGAGCGGAAACTAAGCGATCTGGGCTTATTTTGGTGGCTCGGAGGGGATCTGATTGCTTTCTGTGAATGCATCAGGGAGATAAACACCAGGCGGGGAGAAGAACTATTTAAACTGAAGGACAATATTGATACAAGAACAAATGGGTATGCACTGGCCATGAATACATTTAGCCTGGAAAGTAGACGAAGATTTCCTCCCACCAGAGCCGCCAGCGGGAGCAATGGGGGCAAACCTGGGTTTTGGAAGGAGCCCGGTCCGCTCCAGAAAGGGACAAGACACGGTTACTAGACCCCATAACACAGGAGGTCCCTTGCAGACCCGTGCCTGGGCGGGAAGGGTGAGCTGCAAAGTTTAGCCCATCTCCTCTCTCCAGGGACCGACGGGCATCTTTGTAGTTTTCTCATCCAACTGGTCCTTAGATATTGTCTTTATTCCTGCTGGCGGCACAACGCTCAAAATGACCCCCCCTCCCCTCAGTCTTGGATAGTATCAGAGTTGAGATCACCATAGTGTGAGATACTGGAGATCCAGCTTTCACCAAGTTATGCCATGGGCTTGTGCAGGGGGTTTTAACTGTGGGGGGTTCTCGCCACTCGTGTAGTTTTCTTCCTCCTCGAGGTGCCCCAGGAATCGGCCCCCTATTGCAAAATAGGAACAGGCCGCCCTGTCCCTCCTTAGACCTTTTCTCCTCGGAGAGCTCCTTATATTCAAGGCAACTCAGAAAAACGCTCGCAGAGGCATTGAGCACGGAAGGAAACCGAAGCCGAGCCTGGCCCAGGTTTTCCAAGGGCAGCGGCGATTCCCGAGTGCCCGGCCGAGCCGGGCCGTCCATCGGGAGAGGAAAGGGGCCACATTCCGCGGGAGGACCCTGGACTTGCGGGGCACCCACAAACCACTAACCACTTCTGAACCGATGAGAATAAAAAAAGGCTCCTTAGCTGTAGATGCCAGGATGTTATTTTATCGTCTCTTTAACCGCCCGGGTCACCGGGAAATCGGGCTTTATTTATTTTCTGGTTAGTGGATTGGCAGGGAGAGGACATGTGTGTATATTCATGCCATATTCCCCTCTCAAGCACCGCTCCCGCGTTGCCCTGCTCTTGGGAACATCTGGGGCTGGGGTGTGGAAGCCCGGCGGAGCACGCCGAGAGATGTGCTCCTGATTACTCGGAGAAACCTCTCCCCAGTGATTGATCTCCAGAGTCCGCGCAGAATCAATCCCGACCACATTTGGATCTGAGAACAAATTCATCCTGCAGCCTGTATTGTTGAAGGGGAAGTTGAAAGCCAAACCGAAGCCTTGTAAAAATAAATACTCATCAGCAAATATTTTGATTAGTTAAAAATGCCTTAATAGCTGCCTCGTTTGTAGCAAGGGAAGGGGAGCCATGAGAAAGGAGGCTCAGCACCGAATGGTGCCCAGGTCCGCCCCGCGCGGGAGAAGTGGGACGCTGATTAGCTCCCTGGCGTGTGAGACTAGAGGAGCAGGCTCGTCAAGTTTTATTTGCTATTTTGTCATTTAATGGCTCGCATGCTGTTGCAATCCACCAGGCCATGCACAGGAAAGGGCGCGGATTAAAACCAAGGGCCCAGAAAACGTCTGCCTCTGCCCCTGGAGATAAAGATCTCATTGTTTGCAGGCCCCTCGGCACCCGCCCGGGCCTGGGGAGCCGCTCGCCGGCTCCCCGGCGGCTGCACCACCCGCCAGGCCGAGCGCACCCAGCCATAGGCCCTGCAGACTCGCGGAGCTCTCAGCTTTCCTCACCGGGGGCTGGAAAACTTAACTGTCCGAAGCTGCCACAGTTCACCAACTGAAACCTTTATAAACTTCTTTCCCTTCAAATCTTTATTAACTACCCCTAAGGAGTGCCGCTGCTGCTGCTGCTTCTGCTGTTGCGCGGTGGTGGTCTGGCTCCTCCACGAAGCACACATGCTAAACAGATTAACATGCTTTGGCTGACCCACACTTCACAAACTGGGGATAGAATTTCTACAGCTCCATGTGGAAATTAACCTGTATGTAGCAATGGTCAGCTGCGGAGAGGGGGCTCAGCCCGGATCCGGCAATCTAAACAACCCAATGCTCTTTGTTACTCCTTGCCCTCTCCTCTCCTCCCCAGGCCGAAATTTTTAATAAAAAAAAATGCTGCCCCCCTCCTGTGCTGGGGCTGGGCACATCTCGGGAAGAGCTTTTTGTGGAAGTGCTTTTTGGCAACTCAAAGCTCTTTGTAAAGTGGATAAAGCCTTCCTTGAATAGCTTGTTAAGTGTTTTTTTGGAGAAGACGAGTTTAGAGGTGCACTGTAGAGTGCTGGTGTTGCTGGAAACCGGGTTGATGTTGTTGGGGTTTATATTTGTTGTTCGTTGGCTTTTTATTTTTGTTGTATTGTTACTTCCCCAACAGTCTTCCTTTAAAATCACTGAACTCCCGTAAGTGGAGCTGCTTAGCTCATAAAGAGGAAAAAGGTAGCATTAGGACGGCTAATCCAAATTAGTCCCCATCAGTCTCTTGCCCCTCACCTTGAAGAGTTCGAGTCCAGTTGAAGTCAAGTTCTCCTTTTTTTCTTTTTTATGGAGGAGGGCAACAACATATAAAAATAACTGTTGGCTTGTGTCATGAAGAGCTGTCATGGTAATAAACACACAGTTTATCCTGCAGGAATTCCTAATCCTCCCTGTGTGGCTCTAGCCCTGTGGATAATATCATTACAGGACTAAACAAATAAACAGTCTATCGGAATCAAGCAGGAGACACTGGGGACTACAATTCCTGTCTGCAAAGATGATACAAGTAAATTTACACTCATGACTTGGAATGAGTCCAGTAGCTATGAATAGCTGTTCAGTTCTACAACACTGGCTCTGAGCTGGGAAATGGTGCTGACCCTCCTGCTCTGTATTTGCTGCAATCAATGTGAGCTATTCAGAGTTGTGTTTTCCTTGCTATCCTCTGCTGGGAACATCAAGGACCAGTAACACTTTTTATGAACCCGGGCTCAGAGAGAATGCTTTTACTATAAAGTTAGCATATTAAACCCAATGACATGAATGAGAGGTTAACATACTTCTGCCAACCAGAAGTTGAACGTTATAATGTGATTTCCTGTTGTTGCTGCTGCTGCTGCATCCTACTTGACAAACGCACACATGTCCTGAAATGTACAGCCACATTCTTTTTCATTCTATACAGAACTAAAGGCAAATCCAGCTGCCATCAAGATCCAGCATAACCAGACATTTTAATAATGCTATAAATTCTGGTCTTGGGTCCCAATAAATAACATGACTGGCATATTGAGAATGTTAGACCTTTAAAAAAAGGCCCAGAAAGAAGGGAAGAAAATAATAAATCAAATTTATCTGATGAATCTGGCTGACATGTCAATAAAAAGTTCCACGATCTCTGGGCATTTTTAACAGACTAAAACCACCAAATTATAAATCCTTGTTCAGTGTAGTTGATGTTCAGTGAGTTTGCTAAGGATTTATAAAGACTTACAATCATTATGCTTTCTGGGATGGAGGTAATATTTTATTCCTTCTTGGAAAGATGAAGAAAATGTACTTTTCTTGCCTAAAATTTATCTCACCAAGTACTCAATTGCTGCAGCTGAGAATATGAGTTATTAGCTCCAGTGAAATCTTTTATGAGTTGGACTAACAGATATTCAAAGCTCAGCCCTAAGTACTGCCTTAACTTTTTTTCTCCCTTCTGCAATGACTATAATGCCAAGACACAAGTCAGATATTTTTTTATACTTGGAAAGTCTGTGGATGGGTGTGGAAACTCCACTGGTCCAGCTCAAGTGATGCAGTCTTTTTGCTTACTGAGGACAGGTGAAGTGGTAATATTTCCCATAAAAAGCAAAGCAGGACAATGGCCCCTGTCATGATGCAGCTGAGTTTGTGAAGGGCAGACAAGTTTTAGAGCTAATTTCTGGAGCCAGTTCCAGGCTCCAGCTTGACTTCTGGACATTCACACAGGATTTGTACTGGGGTCAGATATCTATGCCCCACCGGACAGCTTGACCCCCCCATAGCCTGGGGGGTTGATGAGCACTAGCCTGCCCTGCTGCCATTGGGATGTCAGCTTCTTCAAATTAAGACTCTCTGTGGGCTTCCCTGGGACCTGGCTTTTGTGAGGGAGAACATGGGCCTGACACTGTCTATGCTGTGTGTGCCGGTGGCTCTTGGACCCTGTCCTTGGCAGGCTCACCTCAGCAGCTGGAGGTGGCTTCCAGCTTGGAGGTGTGGAAGGGAAAAGCTTTGACCACAGTGTTAAGAGATGCGAGAGATACAGAGACACCAGAGGAGCAAGCCCCCATCCCTGTCACCCCTGGGTGCTAGTTCTGCTCCCACTGGCCTTGGTCACTGCTCCCCATGGGGCAGAGGGACACAATGCATAAGCTTGGGACCAGGCTCTGGTTCCAGTGCTTGGGCATGCTGTGAAGTTTCCTTCTGACAGAGGCAAGAACAGAAAGCAAAACAGCCGAAGGGAAGGCAGATGTAGAATATAGGCTTGACAGACCTGTCCCACAGCACACAGCCCCACCCCCAGCAAGATGCTCCTTCCTCCTGGAGGGGCTTGGTCCTGCACTGCCCTGCCCTCCAGCCAGCAAAGGGCCCCCACCCAAGCCTCTTCCTTAGAAACTCTGCATATGATCTCTGCCCATGGGTGGAGCCCAGGGAGTGGCAGCAAGACCCTGGGAGGCACACTTAGAGGAACTATCATATTTATCTCATCTCTGAGTTGGGAGACCATTGTCTTAGGCTGCCTCCCTGATGTGGGGAGCTCATAGAAACCACTTGGTGTTGTGCTCTGCTCCTCTACAGCCTAGTCTTGAGACCCCTGAAATCCTAGTGCTGGGTAGCTGGACAGCAGCAGACTCATCTCTCTGGCTTCTCAGGGCATCCTATTGGCAGCACCTTGGAGGAAAGAGGACCAAAGAAACAAAAGTAGCCACCAAGTTATTGGCTCCCACAGCCCTTTGCCATCAATAAAACCCACAGTTGAGTCACTGACTCCAGCCCTGCTTCCTGTAGTTAAAGCAGCAAGAACCAGGTCTAGATGACAAGCAGCTGGCCAGTTAAGACACCTACACCACCCAGAATCCCAGTCCCACCCCAGAACAAGTTTATGTGACCTACATTTACATTGGTGCACCAGTGAAGTGCCTAGCACCAAGTCACTCTGTTCTGTGGTAAATTTACTTGAGAGGGGAAAGCTGCACCTCTTGGCATTGTCACACCAGAGGCCTAACTGGTGGAGATTGCACCCTGAGCCACAGGTTCTTACCTAATAGCATTTGTGCCTTGGGGTGCTAGAATAGGGATGGGGGACAGGGCTTGAGGCTCTGGCCTGTTGGAGCAGAGGGGAGTAGGATGCTGCTGTAAGTGGAGGTGTTACTACCAGCAGGTTGACTTCCAGCCCCATAAACTTCTAGCTCCATAAACACCACAGCTTTATATAGAGAATGAGGATCAAAAGCCCTTCATTTGGTGGTGGCTGCAGGTGCCAAGGGTTAACCCTCATCAATGATACCTGACAATTCCTTTTGTAGCAGTGTCTCCAACAAGGGAATTGGCAGGGGGGTTGATGAGGGGCCACCTGGACCACTCAGCTGGAGCTTCAAGCTGCCCTGGCTTCATTCTGACATCCCTCTTTACTGAAGGTCTTGATCCTTGGTCAGCCATTCTTAGTTATGCTACTGACCCACAGTGCTGGTCATCAGCCACTATTGACTGTGCCCAAGTAAGCTTTTGCTCAATCTGTTATCCTTTACCACCTAGTAGGTTGGCACTGCAATGATAGTCTGGGGTAATCTACTCAGGGATAAACCTGTAGTCTGTGGGTGTCTACATGAGACATTTACTAAAGTCGACTAATTAGCTCTGCAGTAAACCTCTGTCATCTACATGTGTGGCCCTATTAAGCCACAGGAAATGCTGCAGTATTTACAAGTGCAGTATTTACAAGTGCAGCGCACGTATGGATGGTGACACGGCTGGTTGGGGCACAAAGGAGTTTCAGTGAGGGGGCTGTCTGCTGGCTAGCCCCACACTGTAGCACCCACATGCCTCAGCTAGTTCCTCCACAGCACATGGAGTCAGGTTGGAGTAGCCCTGGGCTGTTAGGCTGACACTCGGTCCACTGCCAGCTGGGGCTGCTCTGACCTGACTCAACATGCTGTGGTTCAGATGCACGTGTATAAACTCTGTCATAATAAGCACAGGAATATATTGCTATGTATTAATATGCACATGTTGACATGCCCAATCTGCTCTAAACCACAGTGCATTTATGCTGGTATATAAATCATATAGTTATGCCTGGCTAAACAGTGTGCTGGGTCTTCACCTATAGGTCATTAGGGTTTGTAAAGGAAAGGTATGTGTTCGGCCGTAAGGTGTCGCGCGCCAGAGCCTAGTTTCCGGCAGGCCCCGTCCGCAAATCGGATTGGACTTTAGCTTATTCTGTGCTAGTTTCTGGTTTCCCCCTTTTTGGCTGCTAGACTGATCAGATTTCGCGAGATCGCTGGAAACGAGGGTACTTACGCAGCTTGTTGTTAGTGGTTGTTTATTGAAGATTGTGTTACAGCAAACAGTTAATCACCAAAGGCAGGAGGGAAAGGTTACGGGGGTGCTGGGTGTTGCTATAGTCTCTCACTATGGCTTAGTGAGCGATTTCTAGCAAAACCCCCATGTCCGGCCTCTACGATGACCTCCATCCGTGGGTCATGAGAGGGAGAGCTCCGCCTGAGCTAACCACGGGGACAGGTTTATAGCTGGCTTTAACCTATGGGGATCTAGTTTCTTGTCCCATTCCTTTTTTGGCATAGAGCTGGCCTGAGATACTACAAGGGGTTTGGCTTGTCAGGTGGTGTCATGGGTCACTGCTTGCAACGTGACTTACACATGCCCCCTTGACCATGGCACCACCTAAACAGGACTACCGTTGTAAAGGACGACTTGGTCATTGGGGCTATTGGGGTCATCGCGGTCAGGGAGTTGGGTGTACACGAAGGCAAACTGTTGTTCGATCTTCTTTCAGACACAGGTGCTGGCACCGCACACTACGCAAAGCAGGATGAGGAAGGGGAGAACAAGGGTAAGGATAGGGGTAAGGATCTTCATTAGTAAACTGGAAAAGTTAATTCCTAGTCCTCTAAAAAGGTCAGGAAGCCAACCTTGGGCTATTTTGCCCACGTCATTAGCTTTTTTGGCGGCATTCGTGAGCTTAATAAGTTGTTCTTCTAAGGGGAGGGTAACATTTGGGATGACGAGGCAACAGTGGTCAGTAGAGAGATTGAGAAACTGGCAAACTCCTCCA
>JAGPOW010002514.1:23734547-23752265 GCA_030014935.1 Caiman crocodilus | reverse complement strand
GGTACCTGTGGGGCCAATCTGCTATGACGTAGTGTCCTGGCAGGTTACAGGGGTCGGTGAGTGGGTCCCATGTTAGGTATTGCAAGCCCACCACTGCACAAAGAAAGGCAGTACTGCTCGTCGGTTCGTTCCCCTTCCCCTGGTGCCACACGTGCGGCTTGTGCAGGAGCATGGCGGCCCCTTGGGCGGGAAGGGGAATCAGCCAGTCAGTATTACCCTGTATTACGGGGACGTGGGTGAGGACCCCTCCTCCCCAGGACGAGCGTCGCGCCAGGTACGAGCTCTCCTCAATGTCGAGGCGGTCAGTGCAATTCTCGATGCATAGTCTTCCTAGCCACTGAACTGGAGTCTCGTCCGGTGTGCGGTGGGTGCTCTCTAAAATGTCCTTCATTTCAGCAGCCGTGCGGGAGTGCAGGGTGACCGTCTCCTGTATCTGCTGGGTTTGTTGAGCCCCCCCTCTGTGGTTGAGTCCCGGACCACTTGGTGATTTGGACGGGGAAGGCCTGAGCCTGCGGCTGGCCTTGGCCAGATCCGCGGGAGCTGGCCTTCGAATCTTCCTCCCCCGGGAGGGAGGGGTAGAGGCGCGGGGGCTCCAATGGCCTTGATGCTGGCTCATTTCTTGCCTGGTTTGCCGGGGGAGGGGATGAGGCTGATGCGTAAGGGGGAAGCCGGGCAGAGGGTGATACTTGCGCGTCAACAGGTCTTGGTGGTTCGTTGTCACATTTCCGATTCTTCTTCTCGGCGCCATCTTTGGGCGGCAGCTCGCTTGGCTTGCAGTCTTGGGCGTCCCTCGCCTGGGCTGTAGCTGTCTCCAGCTGACTCTCCCAGTTTTCGAGCGAGCGTGCGGCGTGAAACAGTCCGTGCATTAAAACATTGATCATTTTCCCTTGATTCCATTTATACCTCCCCAGTCTGTTCCGGTGGCAGCATTCAGTTTCTACCTCCTCCCGTATCTTGCGCAGCAGTGCGTGGCCTGTTCCCCCTTGCCTGAGCTTGGGTGGATATAACTGGTCTGCGGGAGTGGGCTCCCCTCCTTCACGGGCGTAGCGGACACAGGCTGTGAGGTCCTGCACCGCTGTGGATTTCCCTTCCTTATTCAGCTGCACCTTATGGAGAGTGGCCGTGCCAGCCACATCTTCAGGGCGGAAGAGTACCCTGGGGTCGGACAGTAAGCAGCCCAGAGTGGCTGGCACAGCCACTCTCCATAAGGGAAGGGGTAAACCTCTACAGGGCAAAGTTATCTGCCCATTCAATAGGTTTGATTCAGACTCCTTGCAGAAATAGGTCTTAGCATTAGTATTAATACTACAGAGCATATCGTTGAAATATTTCAATTCCCTTGAAATCAATACAAGTTGGATCAGGCGACAAGCTGTAGGGATCAAGTGTCAGACTCCTCGTAGCCTCTGAAGTATAAATATCAAGGAGGCCCCAAAATGCAGGGCAGCTTCATCAGACCATTATTTTCTTTGGCTCTTTCCACCGGTGATGAGAAGGATGAGAAAGCAGCAGTGAGAGATAGTTAAGGTGCGTGGTTTTCATTTTTCTAGTTGTTTCTTTCATATCTACTCAAATGCAAGCAACTCAAAACTATAGATATTTGTATCTAAAGTGAATACAACACAAGCAGTCAACAATGCCATACGAAGATAGATTCATGATCCATAAAACATTTGGGGAGGAAGCACAGCATTCTAGGTTGGCCAGCTATTCCATTCCTACCCAGAAAGGCAATGAGTCTGCCTCTCCTTCCTCATCATGTCAGTACCTGCGAGGGAAAAAAACTCTTTTTCATTTTGGTCACTGGCCTGCTCCTAGTGCAACAGGACTATATGCTATCTCATTCCCAGAATAGTTTAACTCACTGTGAGCAGTCTGTTTAAATACCACCAGCAGCAATAATGTAAATAACAGCAGCAGCAATATTTTCAGTGGACCGTGGTTTATTTGCATTCATTTTAGAATAAACTTGGTCAATTCTCAGTCACTGAGCTCAAAGCTGAGACAGCTAAATAACACACCTCCTTCATGTCATCTTTGATTTGTTTGATAAACATAGGTAGGGTTTGGTGGGGAGGGGGTTATGTTGTTTAGTATTGTTTGAAAGGGGGAATATATTGTACCTCTGATATCAGTAAAGCCTAGGAAACAGAATGCCTCCAATTTATTGCAGTAATCTGTATATTCATGACCTCTGGACTGAGAAAAACTTGAGCATGGAATTAATCTTAATATAAGGGGTGTAAAGAGTTCAGGTAATATAAAGGACATTCTGGAGAGTGATACATCCTTCATCCTTACTGAGGAGCACATTATGAATTACTTATGATATAAGGTGTCTCTATTGTGAAACCCAAATTTATTTACACATGTTGGAAACAGTGAATACCATCCAATTGTGTGGATGCAATGGAGGACAGAATTTGGCCCAATATTTTTGCAGTTCAGATCTCATTATAACCATAAATTCCTTGGCTTCTAATCACAGCCTCCCAGAAATCATAAGATTTTATACTGCTTATACTACTGTGTGTATGAAAGATGTACTGTTTATTCTCTGGCACAGTTACCTCTAAAATGAGATTACTTAATTGAAGAAAACATTTCCTGACATGTTAAGAATCAACATTTGAACCAAATCTCCTCCATTTGCTTTAAGAAACGATGAGTGCATTCTAGCCTGCTTAATTCATGTGAATCTTGACAAATTAATTGTAACCACTGAGGCATTTGGTTAGTAAAACATAACATAGCACAGTGTGAAACAGATCACTGTTCATTAAGCAGTATGGCTTAGACATATTGCTTTTGTAGCTGTCTTTATCTTGCAAACATCCTAATATAATTCCTTTGGAAATAATCTCATCATCACACAGATGTCTATATTCAACAGTGGGAGTTTTTTCCCCTATATGTATATATGCATGTGACTGGTTGTTACAAAATATCTTCTTTTTCATGTGGTTTTGGTTTTTAAAGGTTTTTATGATGTCTTGATATTTGTAGCCATACTCTTCATGTTTTCCATACATACATAATCCTATTATTCTAATTTCTATTTGGATTAGCATTCCTCAAACTAAATTACTTTGGGGATGTCTTATTCGGAATACTTGACCTTATATATTTTATCGTTTTCTTTATATTGAATGGAGTTTCTTAGTAGCCAAATTCTTAATATCAGGGTTGTCATTGTTGTCATCCTCTTCACCATCACCATCATTCTTATTCTTATGCTGATAAGCAATGTGCTTAGCACTATACATACCTCAAGTATAAAGACAGATCATGTTTGCCATCTAGAGCTCCAAACCTGATAGGGAACTGTTATGCATGTATTTAATGTTTCATACACGCAGACTTCTACTAAGTGCAACTAATCACTCCATAAAGTGAAGTGAAAGGATACATCTTTGCAGGAATGAAGCCTAAAAGACGGACACAGAAGACAACATGAAATGAGGAATCAGAGCAGGGTGCTGATTTAGGACAAACTTTTGAACTGGGTGACCTAAATATATTCGGGTTTAGGCATCTAAATTGATTAATTTTTTTTAATCCTGATCAAGTGCAGCTTGTTGACATCTGTACAAATTGGATGCTCACTTTTATGTGACCACATTTGAAAATCTTGATCTTAGATCTTACTAATGTAATTAGCTGGTTATTCAAATCTTACCCTTTTCCTCTTTTAATGTATGATAGGGGTAGAGAAGGCAAAGTCACAGAAATGTGCATGCAGTTGCATTCTGGGGGATTTACTGAAACCAAAGACTGGATATGACCATGGCAACGTGCCTGAAAGTATGGAGGATCAGGGGTCAAGGTTCATTCAGTGTCAGAGAAAGTAGGTTTAGCAGAGCTGACTGAGATCACCGTCAGTTTCTAATACAGGTTTTATTACGAATTAGCCACATTTTTTTTGCCTGTAAATGAAAGGAGTTCATTTGTGTAGATATTTGTTTGTAATAATGAGCAATGAAGTCCTTACTTTGATTGTATCAATTAGTTTTTACGTTCCCATACTTCATTCCAGCCAAGTTAAGCCATTAACTTTGTGCGTTCACATACATGGACACACACATGCCCACACACAAATCACTCAGATTTATGTCAGATATGCCATGCTGCAGGCTGAAAAAATATTTTGCTAAAATTATGAGCAACTAAAAAACATGATTTTTCAAAAAACTGAACTCCTGTTAAACCTTTAGAATGGCATCACTAGTAAAACCTATAATTTATATGCATTAATGGGAAGGGAGGGGGTCAGATAGGTTCAGAAACATTCAGGTATTTCAGACACAAAAGGGAATAATTGGCCACAGTACTACTAGTGTATTTTGCTCCATTGTGGCAAAGAACAGAGGTTTTATCTTCAGTTATATGTTGCTTTTCCTTTTTATATTTCACATCAGACCTTTAGTACTCTTTTAATGTATTTTATGTTAAGCTAATTTCCTCATGTTTCTTTTCCTTTTCTCCTTGAAGATTCCATATAGTTTCTCCAGCCTAAAGTTAGGTTCACTGACAGAAACATTAAAGTGTTTTACTATGTGAACTCACAGAGCATAGTGCTTGCTTTACCTGTGCATAATACATGATTTATATGGTTTTCACTTCCAAACTTTATAAATCACATCTGTGGTATGTTAAACTACGTCCAGTGCTCAGTAAGTCTGCTTACTAAAATATCTTCAGTTTTCCTAGTGAATGAATAATAGTTCATTCTGAAACTGCTAATATCTTTCATCCTTATATCTGACTAATCTAAAACAAGAAGTAACCACATCCCAAAACACTGTAATGAGAAAAGAAACAATAAACCACATTTGTCATATAAGCTAAAATCAGCTTCTAAAAAAGAAGGATTTTTTGGAGGAAATCTTGTTCCTCAAAGACCAAATTAATTGTTCTTGGCTTATAAGCTCCTCTCCTCAAACACTCAAGTCCAATTTCAGGAATCTGCATTTGATTTATAATCAGAAAATAGAATTCACTAAGGTGGACCAAACCATAGCCTGTCCCTGGCAGGATTAAGTACTTGGTGCTTTAAGGAAAGGTAAATAAAATATTCCCCACACATAACCCACCTGGTTAACTGATTCATTCTGTACACTTGCCCTGCAGATTTCTTCTCAGATCCTGCATGGATCATCTTGTACCCTGAAACATAAGACTTGGCTATATTTATTTTAACTACTTCTTGAAAAGACCATATATAAATTATTATTCAAATGTAAGGCCAAGTAGCACAATGTAATTGAATCTATCTATGGCTTTTGCTGTAGGCAGTAAGATGTACTAAGAGAGCTTTTTATCTATAACTAGTTCATCAGCCCTGCAATAAAAACCATGAGGGTGTCTTCTTCTCAGGACATATTGTGCTCTTTAAGTCAATGCACAAGCACAATTGTCTAACCCAATGATTCTCAACCAGGGTGCTACAGCATCCTGGGGTGCCTTGAGATTCTTCCAGAGATGCTGCAGGGTGCCACACAATGTCGGAGCTGTCAGGTTCTCACACATGATTCAGAAGATGAACCCAGAGATTTCAAATAGAAATCCATAGTTGTGATCTTTCTGAGTTCTTTGCAACAGAAAAGTTGCTCTATGCTTTTTCTGTAGTCAGAAAAAGAGTGAAAACTGAGAGTTATTCATCCCATCCAGGAAGAGCACACACCAACTGCAGATGTTTCCTCAGCCTGATGAAGGGTATTTATACCCAAAAGCTTGCTAAGAAGAAATGTTACAAGTATCTGAGTTGGTCTAATAAAATAAATAATATTTACGCAAAGAACCTTGTCTGCCTATGTCCTTAGACCAACATGGCTACAACCTACACCCCTAAAACTGAGAGCTGGTATTTTCTGAGGAGTTCTTTAAGTCTTAAAAGGTTGAAAACTATTGGTTTAACCTTATGTCTTCGGCTCCTTGTGAAATAATGGAATTTTCCCAAAAAAAGCAAATTACGTTTTGGAGAACCATTAATGTTTTAGAAACACAATGCAAATGCTTTCATACAGGCTACAACAAAGTGTGCCACAGAATGCTTCATGGCCCACTAGCTTCTTCCATAAAAAGCATCTTGCTTGGTGGCTGCTTAGTTCCTACTAACTGCTCCCTGGTACAGATTTGCCATCTTCCAAGACCTTTATTGCCATCACTCCTTGCAGGGGCCCAGTTATTTAAGTCTGGCAAGGACTAACAGTGAAAGTCCTTATAGGGTGAGACCAGATGAGCACGAATATGCATTTCCCTGGGGACAAACAGCACAAGCATATAGTTGTGTCACTGGTACTTGCCCCTGGGGAACGCCTCTGCCTGCACACTGTGGAGTGTGGCAAGTTACCTCACATAGGGTAGGGGAGGCTGTGGCCAGCACCTGGGCTGGTTCCAGCAACCTTACCTGGGGTTCTGGGAGTCCCCCCAGCACTCCAGCTGTGGTGATCTGTCAGCAGGGAGCCTGGCCAACAGCTGGAGTGTGACTCCAGCCCATCAGATCCTGGTTTGGGACAATGCATGCTGCTACCATGTGCGCAGAATGGGTTTTTTCTAGCATAGGTTTTTGACATTGAGATCTCCCAGTGTCAAGCCCCCCACCCCACTGAAAATTAGTGGCATAGAGAACACCTGTATGTACGGTGTGCATGATGTGTGGCACTGCAGATGGATCTGTAGCACTGCATATTGCATGTGTGCACTTGTCTGGATGTGCCCATAGTGGCCATTTTGAAATTCAGAAGTGAACATCTGTATTTTTCCATCTTCCAGTTGGTAAGTGAGTTTGTCTCCTGTTGTGATTCCCTACCTCATTCCTGAGAAGGCTACACGTTCTCATAGGACGGGGTGGGCAAAAGCCGGCCCACAGGCTGCATCCAGCCCACCAGCCCTTTCTATCCCATCTGTGGCGCCTTTAAACATTTTAGAAAATTAATTTATAACTGCCCATGGCTACCTGTCAAAGATGATAGGCAACCAGCGGCAGCAGGACACAGTGGGAGCCTGTGGCTGAGCAACAAGGCTAGCCCAGCTCCACCCAGCCCCCCACCCCCTTCCCGCCCCCGGCCCCTAACCAGATGCTTCTGTGGCTTCTGGCCCCATGCTCCTGGAGCTGTTCCCCCTCCCTCCATCTCAGTGGAAAATAAGGTAAAATTGGACAGAGGGAGTGGCTGGAAGTGGTAGTTGTGGGGAGTGGTGGGGACTGCATGGAGCAGTGGGGTGGCAGAGGGGCCCATGGGGAGCAGCACAGGAAGTGGCAGCTGCAGGGAATGGCAAGACCCATGTGGTACGCAGCAGGCAGCAGAGCCACAGCGGGCAGTGGAGCCTTGGCCACCCCCAGCGGGCAGTGGGCTGTGGCAGGCCCCAGAAGGCAGCACAGTGGGCCCTGATAGGTGGCAGAGCCATGTCTGGGCCCCAGTGGGTGATGGGGCTGCAATGGGCCTTGGGCAGCAGAGCCGTCGCAGGCCCCAGCAGTTGGTGGGGTTGTGGTGGGTGGTGGAGCAGTAGTAGGCAATGGGTCCTGGCATGTGGCAGAGCCATAGCTGGGCACCAGCAAGCGGCAGGAGCCAGCAGGCAGCAGAGCCATAGCAGAAGGTGGGCCCCGCTGGGTGGCAGAGCCACAGCAAGAGGTAGGCCTCGGTGGGTGGTAAGCTGTGACTGGGCCAAGACAGGACCTGGCAGGCAGCAGAGCCCCAGCAGGTGGCAGCAGTGGTGGGGCAGTGGGCCCTGATGAGCAGCCTAGCTGTGGAGGGCCCCAGCAGATGGTGGATCCAGTGAGTGGTGGGGTTGCAGCAGGCAGTGGAGTCACAGTGAGGCTGTAGCAGGCAGTGTGCCTTGGTGGGTGGCAGGGAGCACTGCAGGAATGGGGGGGCTGCAGGGAGCAGCAAGCAAGCCTGCAGGAGGGAATGCAGGGAAAGGTGGTGGTGGGCAGAAACACGGAGCCTGTGCAAGTAACCTGGGACTGGAAGAGACCCAGGATGGGGTTGTAGAAACACAGAGCCTGGGCATGGGTCTGCCTAGCTGTACTGTGTGAGGCTCACATGCAGTGGGTTAGAGCTGCATGTTATGGAGCTGGCAGCCTGGCCCTGGTTCTCTCTCTCAGCACACACCCAGCCACTGTATCCACACCCCACCGTGTGCGCGTGCCGTGTGTGCGTGCCCCCTCCCCCCACTTATACTGCCTTGCTGCCCACACAAAACACACAGGAGGACTGTATTTTAAACTATTATGCAGCTACCTCTAGATATACTTTCTAGATATACTTTCTGTAAACACAGAAATCAGTAGAAAAATATTTTTAAATACAATTGAAATAGGTTACAATAGATGTTTTGTGTGTATGTGTATTTGTGCGTGTGTGCGTGTATACATCTTTTTCATGGTTTCCAGATCACAGTACCCTTTCAGTACTTCCAGGGCAAGGGGAGGGACTTCCAATGGCAAAGGTCAGGGGCTAGGAGGTAGGACTTCTGGTCCCAATAGGTTGACTGGGGTGGGGCAACTCTCAAGGGGTGGGGCTACGCATGCAGCCCTTGACAGCTGCTCAAAACTTGGAAAGTGGCCCTCCGCCCAAAATAATTGCATGCCCCAGTCGCAGGAGATGGAAATCTTTTTTTTAAGGCAAGGAACAGATCTTAATAGAGTAATTCTGCTTGTGTGAAATATTTCTGTAGTGAATTCAACAATAGTTTTCAAGGAGAAGTGTTAATAAGAAAGTATATATCTGTAGCCGTTTCTTGTGCAGCACGGGGTTGGTTCTTAAAGCACTATGTACTATGACTTTTCATTTGTTGCCTTTCTTGTTTTCTGTTTTGTTGGTCTTTCTCCTACTAAACCCTGCTGGTACTTGTCTGTCGTGTGGTGTCCTTTTCCTTTTTCCTTGTACATGCTTCCCTTGTGTTTGGCTTCCTTTTTTCCTCCTGGACATGCTGCTAAGCCATCTGGTTGTTTGGTTTCTCTGGACGTGCTCCCTTCTTTCCTGTTTTTTCAGACACTCCTCTCTTTCTGATATCTGGCCCTTCTAGTTTAAAGGAAACAATCATTCTGAAATTTCCAGGAATGTCCTGACCCTCAGGGCAGTATCCTGATAGTCCCAACATTTTCCAGAAATCAGACTTCTATCCAGAATTTGAAAACATAGACCTGAATTTATACAAAGCAGTGGCTTGATGTAGTTGTGAAGAAGATGTTGCTTGGCACCATGGAAGCACGACTGTACAAGCTTCTGATCCTCAAGAACTTTCCTGACCAGGGGTTGCTTTCAGACCCAGAAGCAGTATATCTATATTCATGGTGCACTCCACCCATACTAATTAGCTCCTCTTTTAAGTACCACATAGATGCAGCTATGCAGTAATTAACTCTGTTCAAATGCAGCACCAGTTAGCCTGCCTACAGTGTTATGACAGCTATGGTAACTGGAACTGGAAATGATGTTTATTACTTCCAGGTTCTGATATCTGTGGGATGTCCAGGACTGTATTTTGTTCCCTGAAACTTTAGGAATCTTTACACACATAGGCAATATGTAGAGGGGACACCGGGGTGATGGTGGTGGGGGGCAGGGTTACCACTGAAGCTACCACCAGCTTCTGTGGGCAGTCGCTGCTTGCACTTGCCACCCCCCCACTGATGTGGGTGGTGGCACTTGCAGGCAGTCCCCATTTGCCACCCCCAGCTCCCCTGCTACCGACACCAATGCTGGTGGCTGCAGGCAGTCCCCACTCACTGCTACCAACACCAATGCCAGCGGCTAAGGCTGTCCCTGCTACCACTCGCTACCATGGTGCTCTCCCCTCCCGTCTTGGGAGGCACCAGACATTCATGTTTATGCATGTTCCGGCTCTGAGAGCTGCTCTAATTAAAGCACCTGCAGCGTCGTGTGTATTCAGCATCCCGTGCTTCAAAATGGTGGCAGAAGCACTAAAGCTCATTCGGCAAGCATTCTGACATGCAAAGACACTGAATACATGTAAGATGGAGGCTGCTGGAGCATGCTAATTAGCATGCACTGGAGCAGACATCCAGCACATGAATAGGTGCCCTTTGTTGCTTTACTCTAGTTCCATCCTCTGTGACTGGAGCCACAGATGGTTCTCATCTTACATAGGTAATAGCTCATACTAGAAGCTGGTAGCCTCACTTTCATGGGTCTTGGGTTCTTTGTTGTAATGAAAAGACCTATAGAAAGCAAGAGACCTATAGAAACACAGAGGAGAGCAAAGAACGTGGTTACTGAACACTACTTCTGCCACCACCAGTGGATCAAGGAGTGCTACTAGTTCATTGCTGGGCTAATACACAATGCAGTATGGTCTAATACAGAGTTGGCAACCTAAGACATTTTTTTACTGACAATCTGCAGACTTTTCACTGACAGCCAAACTTTTTACTGCCACATGTTTTTTACTGATTTTACATAAAAAATATAGTTCTTCTTCCAGGGCTTGGATGGCAGTTGGAAGAGATGGGTTCAAATTTAGGGGTTTAACATCTACATTAGTAAAAAAAAAGTTTGGCTGTCAATGGGCACTCTACATATGCAATTAGTGCAATGCAATTAACTTCAGCACAGTTTGTGTAGGAGGGAACAGTGCTGGAATTTATTGCTCCCAAGTCAGCTCTGATCTACCGCAACATGCTATGGAGGGACTGGCTGGGGCATGAGGGTACTCCAGTGCAGGGCTAGCTAGCAGGCAACCCATGCACTGAAGCATCCTTATGACCCAGCCAAGCCCACCAGCATCTACACAAGTGTTGTGGCACACTAACACCACCATAAGCAGAAGCAGATTAATATTTATTGGGGTCCTGGGCAAACATGAAATTGAAGGCCCCTTCCCTCAACAGGAGCTGGACTCCAGTGGGGGAAGGAGTCTATTCTCCTCCAGGTGCTGCCACTACCAAGGGCAGGAAGGGCCTCTGTGCCTTGCAGGGGAGGCTGGGTGGACCTGGCCTGGCTGGGGGTGGGGTGGCACATGCCCACCTCTCCTCTCTGCTCCCTCCACACCCCGCCCCCATCATGGCTGAAGCACAGCCCAGCAGGGTGAGGGCAGATGCGGGTTCTCCTTCCACCTCCCCATACCACCTGGATATTCCACCTCCATCCTGCTCTCTGCCCTGGCCCTGGGTCCTATGCACTGCCCTGGCTGGGCAGTGTCCCCAGCCCCTGCCTTACTCCCTCCCTCATTGTGGGCACCTTAATCTGCCCACCTTACGCCCCTTCCCTCTGTTAGACTTACCTGCACGGACCTGGCTGCCCAGCTGTGTTCCTGGCCATGTGCAGCCATGTACATACACAGGAACAGCACTAGGGAGGGGTTTGGGGGTCTATAGTCATCCCAAAATTTGTCTTAGCCTCCCCATAGCCACCCCTCCCAGTGCTACTGCCCGCCTGTCCCGCTCCTGCCTGCAGGCTGCAATGCTTGTGGCGCAGCTGAGACCAGCCCCCTAACCAGGAAGAGGCTGGTGCTGCCTCTGAGTCTCCCGGCAGCCACAAGCAGGACCCTTTGCAAGCTGGAATACTGCCTGCCTGCAAAGGGAAACCCACTATTTCCTGAGGGAGGCCCGAGTCCTGCTGACCCATGCATTAGTTTGCCTATGACCATAGGATAGTACTTGTGTTTGCAAGTACTAACTTATGGCAGAGCTAATTAGTTTATTGCAGCCTAATAGGGTCACATGTGTAGACACTGAGACTTTACTGTGGAGCTAATAAGGCAGCTCTCTAGTAAGTGGCTCATGTTGATGTGCTTATCAAAAAGTTTGGAGACGGTCAGAAAAATAACGATTGGATTGGCAACCATGGAAATGACTGAGAAAAAAAAAATTAAGACATCTGCCTATAAGGCAAAATCAAAAGTCCTTTTAAAATCCTGATCTGCTCTTTTCCCTCGACACTTAAATCTAGCCACATTCTGACAGCAACAATGGATCTTCAAATGAACTTACATTTTTTTGTGGATGGCTCTTTTTTTTTTAAACAGATTTTATGTTAAATTGTTAAAGTTTTGTTAACATGGGCTTTTTCTGGTTTTTAAATGGACCATAGGCAAACCTAGTTTAGTCGTCAGATCACAGGAATAAGAGGGAGGAACTTCAAGTTACAGACTTTATCCTTTCATCTTTGGCTTTCTCTGTGAAAACATTACAGTAACTTATTTTACTATTTCCCAGGCCTGTATTGAGGATTCATTAGTTAATGTTTGTGTAGTGCTCAAAAGATGAAAAGTTGTAAGTGTTATAAGGCCCATTTCATATGATACTCCCAAAGTGCTTTGCCCAAAAAAGGTCATTTTCAGTTCAGACTTATGCCAAAAACACTGTATCTCAGTGTATCTGAGGTACCTCTTATTTAAGCTAAGTGCTGGCTAAAAATAGAGAAGAAACAGGTTTAAGAATGTCAAATGAATCCCCTAGTTTTAATTTGTACTTATTATATATTTTTCCTATGAATTTGGGTCAATTATATTAACTTATAAAAGTCAATGCCAACCATTCACAGCAATATTTTGTTCAGAAAGAAGACTGCTAAAGAGCACAGAGAGAACATGGACATAAATGTACATGAGCCCGAAGCACTGTATGGATCCCATGTAGTTTCAGTGGGTTGCTCAGACTCCCAGTGGTTTATGAAGCATTAGTGAGAACTTATACCATATGTCTTTTGCACTCCACAAATTGCCTCTCAAATAATCTGTAAGTCATTGTAGCTCAGTATCTAATCAAATCTAGCTATCTAATTTAGTTATGCTTTTACAAGGCACACATCAAGTTATCTGGGGCCATTTACTGAGTAAAAGACTTGTAATGTTGTTTTTTCTTTCCACACTACGCATTGGCCAGAATTTTTCTCCATGTTGGACTTGAAATGCAGACTTCAGTTGAATAGTTCAGCTGTTAGCTGTTGGCCTTATCCTGCAGTGTCCGTAGCAGCCTCAATTCCATTTGTCTCACTCCATCTCAAAGGCTCTCAGCCTTTTGCAAGGTTTGGGCTGAGGTTTGTAAAAACCCTCCTGGGATTAATTTTTTATCTGAGGCTTATTGTAGTTATGCCTTTTATCTTTCATTTGTAACCTTCTCTCCCCCTTTCCCTCACTCTAAGTCACTCATTCTGACCATTTAGTTTTGGCTTTTTGGGGGGCAAACAGCCTTTTCTGGGAGTGACAGTACCACCCAACTGGCTATTGCTCTCTCTTCACAGAAGGTAAACAGGTCACACCTGCAGTGCACAGTCTCCAGGCTGCTGTGTATGTGCATTTCAGAGCCCCAAGTTCCAAACCACTGTTGGAGCAACTTGCAACACAGAGCCAGCTAAGTTTGCTGGATCTTTTGTTTGTAGTTCAGTAATACTTTGCATGCAGCTCTCAAGGCACTAAACATTAGCTGCGGGGAATATAACAAACTCTGCGATTAGGAAACAAAAATACACTTGTCTAATTGTTTAGATGAACATATGTAAAACATTAGAAACAACAACAAACTACACTTGTGGCAACATGCTTTGGTACAGATGGGTACCCCAGTTAAGACATTAGAAACCAGGGCACGTGTTACTTCAAAATATCTGGAATTTGAACAAAGCCTGCCTTTTGATGTTCGCCAAATTTTTCATTGTCCCACAATGTTCCTGCAAGATTCACATACTATAATATGACTTTCTGTCAGAGTATAGACAAGGCAAGGTTTGCACTGAGGTACACAAAAGCTGTAAATTGCAGTTTATAGATGAGCACTTTTTGTTATACAGGCTCCCTTGACACTTTCAAAGTAAAAATGGAAAAAACAAGTAACACTATATTTGAATTACGCTGCAGAAAAAGGCACATTCAGCAAGGTATTGAACTGTCCAAAACAATCACTTACCACTAGCATACCAGTCCGACTACATATATCCATCCAATTTAGTCTGATAGCTTAAACTGTCTCATACTGTTCCTGAGAACAGCTTGTCCATATGATTTAATAATGAGATTGGAGACCTTGGTGCTCAGTAGAAATCTCTCAGTTCACTGATGTTTGCATCATCTTATCAGGGATTTGTCTTTATAGCTTTCCTGTTTTAACCCAGGTCATAAACAATGTAACCATTAACAGGTTTCACTACTCAGAATATACAAATGTTCCCATAACTGTGAGTCCAAGATGCTGATCCATAATTTGAGGACAAAAACCAAGCCTATAAAAGAATGAGCATGTGGAGGTTAAGTGCAGAAAGGAGAGGGACATTTTTATGACTTTTATGAAACGTAGACTTGCAATGTCTACATTCAACTGTTAACACCCTTCCTATCAGCTGTTAATACCAAAAAACCCACCAACACAAAACAAAAAAATCCCCTAATTTAGAAAAGGAGCCTTTTAAGAGTCCTGACCTGTCCTGCTGTTTCTCACCCTTCAACATTCAGCCTTGTGTTAAACTGACCATTATATTAGTAAAGAAAGGTTGAAGCAGCTTTGTCAGTGTTAATGGGTACTACTCCTGAATTGACTAAATAAGTTGCTAAGAAACAAGGCAAGCTGTAAACTTACCTTGTAAAATATTGGGCCTGTAGTTGGTGTAATCTTGGATGAAGGGACCACACCAGTACCCTGGAGTACAATGCACCACATGCCCCAGTGTATTAAGTTCATCACAGCTTTGCCAATCTAGTCCCAGAAATAATTCTGGAGTTTACAGGAAGGAAAGAAAAAAATCTGTGTGTGAATTCACATACCCATGTTCCTTAATTTGGTTTTGAAATGAAACTTTGGCTTTGAAATGCCTGGGAAGAGAATGGTAGCATCATGGTGTTCTTCCACAGCCAAGTAAATTTAACAGCAAAGAGAGAATTTTCTAAACCCCTTAATGTAAGTGACCTACATGAGTACCGAAGCAGAAAATGGTACAGAAGTGACTGTCAGACAGGTGAGGAAGCCTACATAGGTCTTGTCTATTTTCAAAGTGTTTATGCCTTATATCTGTGTGTTTTGAGTGTGAAAAGATACGTGTACCCAACAGTGTGCCTGTGGAAACATATTTGCATCATCACAGACCTCAGAGACACCTTACCACGTAAGAAATACCTGCCCAGAAAAGCACTCCATTGTTTTACTCCTCTGTAAAATATGAAACACCGTAACCAGAAGGAATTATGACTACATCCTGCTTACCACCAAACAACTTCAAGGTAAACAGACTATTCCAACTTTTCTCTGAGCTTAATCTGCCTAAAATGAACCCTTCTAAACAGGAGGTTTTACCATACCTTCACCTCTATGAAATATGAACTTTCATTTCTACCCAGGGGAACTTCTACAATCTTTTCTCCTATGCCTGAAGAAGGGTGCTTGTGACCTACAGCTTGCAATTAAAGATTTGTTTGCAAAACTCTAGATGGTCTCATAAAAGAAAGCACCTCTACCATGAGTTCTGAATTCTTGTGCAGACACAGGCACCTGAATGACAATCGGAATGGATGGTTCAGGGAGGCCAGAGTAGATAGATGCTGGTTTGTTTTTCTTTTCAATGTCACAGCAATGCTAATGAAGTTGCTTGTGGTTTGGGGATAATACGCAGAAAGGTTAGCTAATATGATATGTGTGAACTTGATTTGAAAGAGTGATTTAGCAACAGAAATGATTTGTGCACTGGGGCACATGATCTTTGAGGACAGGCTGAGGGAACTGGGTTTATTTAGTCTGCAGAAGAGAAGACTGAGGGGGATTTAATAACAGCTTTAACTACCTGAATGGGAGTTGCAAATGGGATAGAGCTAGACTGTTCTCAGTGGTGGCAGATGACAGAACAAGGAGCAATGGTCTCAAGTTGCAGCAAGTGAGGTTTAAGTTGGATATAAGGAAAAATTTGCTCACTAGGAGAGTGGTGAATCACTGGAACTGGTTACCTAGAGAGTGTGGAGGCTGGGTAGAGGTCCTGGCCTGACCTCATGTCTAGCGAACTTGTGATGAAAGTGACTAAAGAACACATTATAGGACAGATTGACTTATAGGACACCCAAGGAGACAGGTTTGTTCCTCCACCCCCAACATTAGATAAACAAACTGGATTTCCTGCGTAAAGGAGCTGCTGTGATACTCATGGAGCTCTATTTACCCCAGACTGGTTTTTTACATTCATGTGATTCCAGACTAACAGTTTAAAAATGCCATTTGTTGAAGTCCTCTGCTCCACTCAATCATTCTGTATACAGCCAGTCTGAGCACCTACAGCAGGTTATGTTCCTGGAAAAGGCGCTGTAAGTCAAAATGATGCAAGGCAAATCTGATTTTCCCATAGAAAACAGTGTTATAATAGGGGGTTATGTTCCTGACCAACAGCCTCATGCCCAACTTTTTATAGAAATGAACGTAAACACTGAAGCCATCAAGGTGCAAGTGGCACCCATCCACCCTGGGAATGGTTCCCATAGGCTGTCCCACCCTGGGGTCAGAGCCAGGAGCCCTGTGCCCCCAGGCAGTGGCTCCAGCCCCCTGAGCCTGTGCCAAGTGGCTAGGTGCAGTGCCCATCACCATCACTAGAGCACTGCTTTTTCCTTTTATCAGCCATTTTTAAGGACTGAATACACAGCAAAGCTTATCATGCACTAAGAATCAAAGAATACAAGAAAATTATGTGCCAGAGCACACCAGGAAGGAGACTGACTGGATGATGCATGTACGTTTATGTGCCACCTGAGTTGCTGTCATGCCATAAGTGCGAGGATCCAGCACTGTAAATAACATGGGTGTAAATGGCAGTGCCACAAATACGAGTTGTCGTAAGTCAAGGACTGCCTGTACTGAATAAGACACATGTACATTGACAAAAAAAATCATATGCTTTCACGTAATTAAGGGCTCTCATAGCATATGCACACAGGTCTGATTTAAGGTTGTATGGGCCTAATTTTGAGTGCTTGACTTAGTGGTGTCCTTTTCCCATTGCTAATGTTGGTATGGGATATTCATTGTGGCCAAGTCTTTTTTCTTTATTGTACGGGGACAAAGTAGGCCCCATAGTTGCCAATATTAAGAATGCTGCATGAGGAAAAGGGAGACCCACAGTGCTGTATTGCACATTTTACTTTCTTTCCCAAACCAGGCTTTTCATAATGTGATTTATTTCTTGTGGGACTTCAATTAAAAGAGGAAACAATGAACACGGAGTGGAAAAAAAATGTCTCCAGCATTATAATCTTTATCTGGATAATGTTTTGTTCAGTAAAGTTTCCACAGCATTTATAGAGCCAATATAAAACAAGAGAGAAACCCAACATAAGAGCCAATAATGTTGCATGTTTTTAGACTGACATTCTTTAGAATAAAAACCCTGTGCTTACCAAATATAACTTGAAATAGTATCTTCAGCCTTAATTCCTGGCATTCAATTGCTGCTTCTTATATAGAAGATCAAAGAATCTGAGGATTCTCTGAACTTCAGACTATGGATGATAGCATTCTTTGGATTTAATTTCTGAAGTTTTGTAAGTATTCAACCCTGCCTCACTCATTACTCATTTTGTATACTGAATAAACCCCCAGAGATTAGACCCTCAGACAGGATAGATCAGCAGAGCTCCATTGACTTTGGGGGGATGGTATGCCAATTTTCATCCATTGCAGATCTGTTTCCCTAATAACTTTTTTGAGATCTAAAGCATAGGGTCTCCTAGTCGTCACCATCTCTCAGTTCAGCTACTTTGACTAACACCTGTAACTTAAAAAAAAAAAAAAAA
>JAGPOW010002514.1:23711637-23733312 GCA_030014935.1 Caiman crocodilus | reverse complement strand
TTCTGGGCGCCGCACTTCAAGAGGGATGTGGACGGCCTCGAGAGGGTCCAGAGGAGGGCCACTAGATTGATATGTGGGCAGCAGGATAGGCCTTATGACGAGCATCTGAGGGACCTGAACCTGTTCAGCCTCAGCAAACGGAGGCTGAGGGGGGACCTGGTGGCTGCCTATAAACTGCTGAGGGGTGATCAGCAGGAAATAGGCCCGGCTCTTTTTTCCTGGGCACCACCAGGGGTAAGTAGGACCAATGCCAAGGAGAACAGGAGAATAACTTCCTTTGTTTTGCTTGAGACGCTTCATTTGATACATAGCAGAGCAAACAATACAGTGGTAACTGTAGCATCACACTGGTGGTTCATATTCATATTATGGCCAATTAGGACCCCCAGGTCCATTTTGGAGGTGGTGCTAACTAGCGTAGCACCACTGAGCCCATATGTTTGTTGCAGATTTTTCCTCCCCAGGTGAGCACTTTATGCTTCTCAGTGTTGAACAGCATCTGGTTCTGGTCTGCCCATCTGACTAATCTGTCTAAGTCTGTCTGGATTGTCAGCCTATCCTGACGTGTGGCCACACTTCCCCACAGGTTAGTATCATTGGTGAACTTTGCTAGCGTGCTTTTTATAAGTGATCTGGATGTGGGGGTGAAGATGTTGAAAAGCACTGGTCCAAGTTTGGTTGGCAGAAGGTACCCTGTTGGGTACCCCCCAACAGGGTACCTTCTGCCAGGTCACCACAGATCTGTCTATTAATACTCTCTGCCTCTGGCCCTGCAGCCAGTTTCCAATACGGCTGTGTGAAATTTCACTGGCCATTTCATTCAGACACTGTTTCGACTCATTTTGAGGTAAAAACAGCAAAATTGAAATGAAACAAATGCCATCGAAATAGCCTTGAAATAAAATGAGACTAGTCCAGATGTTTCAAAAGTTAAAACATTTTGACCATAGTGCTGGGGATGGGAAGTCAGTCCAGCTGAGCTGACTTCCCATCCCTGGTACAAGATCCAGCATGGGACGGAAAGTTGGCCCAGCTGGGTTGACTTCCCATCCCCTATGCTAGATCGCACTGGGGGCGGGAGCCTGCCCAGCTGCATGGCTTGCCTCCCATCCCCAGTGTGATCTAGTGCAGGGGATGAGAATGCAGTCCAGCTGGGCTGCCTCCCTGCCCCTGGTACAATCTAGTGTGGGAGATGAAGTCGGCCCAGGTGGGCTGCCTTCCCATCTTCAATAGAATGGAATGGAACGGAACAGCTGTTTCAAATCAAAATGAAATTCAAAATGGAACACTGTTCTGTGGAACTGTTGAAACTCAAGGCAAAATGGAATGGTGCCATTTCGCACAGCCCTAGTTTCCAACCCAACTGACTGTTGAATTGTTGAGTCCATAGTCCCCTAGGTTTACCTTGAGAGCCTCACAGGATATCAAATCAAAGGACTTCCTAAAGTCCAAGTAAGTGAGATGTCAACCCAATCTCCCTTATCCAAGTGGTGAGTAACCACTGGGCATAGAAGAAGGTGAGGTTAGTCAGACATGACCTACCCATGACAAAACTGTACTGGCTGTCATTCAGATTATTGCCTTCTACTAGTTTATCACATATGGTCTCTTTGAGAAATTTTTCAAGGATTTCTCCTGTGATTGAGATCAGCCTGATTGACCTGTAGTTCTCTGGTTCTTCTCTCCTCCCCTTCTTGAAGACGGGTACAACACTGACCCTCCTTCAGTCTTCTGGGATCTCTCCTGAGCACCACAAATTCTCAAAAGATGTTCACCAAAGGTCCTAAAATGACTTTGGTTAGTTTGTTCAGCACTCTTGAATGGAGTTCATCTGGTCCTGCTGAGTGATAGATATCTAGCCTCTAGTTATTCTTTCACCAGCTCTTCATCGACTATTGGTAGGTGATCATCCCTACTGTGACTATTCTGTGTCATGTTTGCATTCAACAGGCTATCACACTTAAATTGGTGGAATACAGATGCCAAGTACTCATTTAGAAATGTAGTTCTTCTTTGCATCACTGCTCAGATGCATCTGATCACTGGTCTCACATTTCCACTGGTGTTCTTCCTGTTACCGATGTATCTATAGAAGGACTTATTGTCCTTGATTTCAGTAGCTAATCTGAATTTGGTCACTACCTTTGCTTTTCTAATCTGGCTCCTACAGGTGCGGGCCATTCTTATGTAGTTCTCCTTGTAGCCTGTTCCTAGCTTCCATCATTGGTAAGACTCCCTTTTCTTTTTCAGAAGATCTGCAAATTCTCTATTGAGCCAAAATGGCCTCCCAGCCCCTGTGCCACCTTTTTTGTGTACAGGTATGGACAATTTCTGTGCACTGAAGAATGTGTCCTTGAGGAATGACCACACTTCATCCACACTTTTTCCTTGCAGCCCATGATTCCATAGGGCATTACTCACTAAAGCCCCTAGCTTGTTGAAGTCAGCTTTTTTAAAGTCAAGAATTTGTACCATACGGACAGATTTCCTAGCCCTATGACAGACAGTGAAAGGATAGTGTTGTGGTCACTGTCGCCTAGGTTACCCTCTATTATCAGATCACTCACCAGGTCATCCCCCTTGGCCAAAACTAAATCTAGGAGTACATTTCCTCTGGTCAGCCTGTATGCTTCTGGAGCCACATAGAGCTCATTGGCATGAGTCAGGAATCTATGCAACTAGTCAGATTTGGCCAAGTGTTCTTCCCAAGGAGATGTCTGGGTAGCTAAAGTTGCCCATATTCCTCTTGCACCCTCTTCCCATTCTCTGGGGAATTCCAGATCTAGCCCCTTATCTTGATTTGGACGGCTGTAATATATTTCTACAGTTAGGTTCTTTTTGCCACACACTGCCCCCCATATCTTGACCCAGAGGGTCTCAAGTCACCCTTTCTTAGTACCAATTTTGGCTTCCAAGGCAGTGTACTGCTCTTTTACATATACAGGTACACTGCTACCCTTTCCCCCCACCATGTGATCTCTCATATGCAGGGTGTAGCCCTTTATAGCTATGGTCCAATTGTGGGTAGGGATAACAGAGATCTAGTGAGACTCTATGATATTGTAATCCCTACTGGAAAGCAGCAGGGCCAGTTGCTCTCATTTGCTCCCCATGTTCCTGGTATTTAAGCCCTCTGCTGGAGATCCTCAGTTTCCTGTTGTGTTGAAGAACATCTATCCACTGCTCACTTTCATAACACTACCTAGACAATTCTTGGTCACACACTGGAGTTGTCCCCTCAGCTTTGCAGAGCCTCTCCCTCTCTGTAGGGTGGCAAATGCTCACAGTAGAAATTTCTATGTTTTTCACTTCATTAGTGCACTGAAATTGAGATAGACATTGAAAAGCAGTGAGGATGCAAGGAGAGCAGGCAGGGCTATAAAATTGTCCAGTCCAGATACTGTGTGTCATCAGGGAGGGCAAGCAGGAGAAAGACTCCTACTGCCAGGCCCATCATCCCCTGGAGATGGAGGATAGATCAAGGGAGGTTCTGAGGATCTCCCATACTGTCCAGCCAGGAGGTTGGACCAAGGTGGTCAACGGCCCCAAGGCCCACTGCATCAAGGTCCCTACCCCTCTGGAGCTTTGCAACAGATATGAACCTCTTGCAGCCCCAGTAGAGCCTGCAGAGCTGCCAGCTCCCACTGGCAACACAGGCTTACCCGCAGCTACTGTCCCTGCTCTCCCTAAGGCCATTCAGAGTGGTTGTCATGGGAGACTCCCTCCTGAGGGAGACTGAAGGTGCAATCTGTCACCTGAACCCTCAACCTGGGAGGTCTGCTGCTTCCCAGGAGCATGTACCCGGAACGTGGCTGAGAGGATCCCTAAGTTCATCTAGCCCACTGACCACTATCCTATGCTCCTTATCCATGTGGGCATGTATGACACAGCTTGGAGCAATCCCAGCCAGGTCATGAGACACTACAGGGCTTTGGGAGCAGGGGGCTTAAGGGGTTAAGGTGGCATTTCTCAGTCCTCCTGCTTTGGAGCTATGGGCTGAGGAGGATCAAGGTAGTCAAAACAAAGACTGCACGACTGGTATCATCGTGAAGGCTTTGGCTTCCATGATCACAGTCTGCTCTTTGGTGAAAGAGAGGCAGTGATCTGCTGGGGAGAGACAGTCTCCACCTCACTGTGCTGGTGAGGAGGCTCTTCTCAGCCAGACTGGCTGACCTGCTCAACCGGGCTTTAAACTAAGCCTGCCAGGAGTTGCAGGGACTACTGCCACTGCAAATCCAGCAGGCTAAGGTTCTTAAGGGAACCCATCCCTACCCTAGCCCCAGAACAATCTGTAGGGAATGCAAGGGTCCTCAATGGGACGCTTAATGTGCTTGTACACCAATGCCAAGAGATTGGGGAATAAACAGGAGGAACTGGCCCTCCTGCTAAACATTGACTCAATAGGGAATTTGCAGATCTTCTGAAAAAGAAAAAGGGAGGCTTACCAATGATGGAAGGTAGAAATAGGCTACAAGGAGAACTACATAAGAGCTGGACCAGGAATTTGCAAAGGAACTGGCTGAGGCTGCACATTACCCAGACATCTCATGGGAAGAACACTCAGCCAAATCCTATCAGTTGCAAAGCTTCCTCACATGTGTGGATGAGCTCTACCTGACCCAAGAAGTCTATGGGCTGACAAGAGGTAAAGCATTGCTGGACCTGGTACTGGCTAAAGGGGATGATCTAGTCAGCGACCTAAGAATTGATGGATAGTGATAGTGAGCACGAGCTGATCATCTTTCCTATCCATCACAAAGCTGGCAAGTCAGTCAGCAATGCTGAAGTTCTTGACTTTAGGAAAGCCAACTTTGAGAAGCTCAGGAGGCTTGTTGTCAAATCCCTAGGGGACCATGTCTCAACAGGAAGAGGAGTCCAAGAGAGCGAGACCTCAAGGGAGCGATTCTGACAGCACAAGGGATGGCCATCCTATCTAGGAGGAAGGGTAGCAAAAGGACACAGCAATCTCCTTGGCTTAGCAGGGAACTCCTACACCTAAAACAGACTTATAAAAGGCTGGAAGGCTGAAATTACCACCAAGGAGGAGCATTTAGCACTGGTCCATACCTGCAGGGAGCGGATCAGGAAAGCCAAGGCTGCAACTGAGCTCCATCTGGCTTCACATATCAAGGATAATAATAAATAAAAAAAAAAAATCCTCTCTCAGATATGTAGGGAGTCAGAAAAGAAGCAAGGGTAACTTTGGACCCCTGCTGAACCAAATGGGACAACTGATAACCGACTGCCAGGAAAAAGCCAACCTGCTTAATGGGTACTTGGTGTCGGCTTTTCAATAGCCCAAAGGGACTGCCATGCCTAGCATGATTCAGGAAGGCCAGGATGAGGGTGTATTTATACCCAGCATTGGTGTAGACTTAGTAGAGGTCTACACCAGAACTTGAGAGCCTGGACACCTTCAAGTCAGCTGGTCCCGACAGATTACACCCTAGAGTACTCAAGGAGCTGGCAGGTGTTATGGCCCAACCATTGGCAAAAATATTTGGAAAAAAACAAACACCCAAACAAACCAAAACAAACCCATAAAAAAATTGTGGTGCACAGGTGAAGCACCTGAAGACTGGAAGAAGGCCAATGTGGTACCCATCTTCAAGAAAGGTTGGAAAGTAGATCCTGGAAATTACAGGTCAATCAGCTTGACCTCAATCTCAGGTAAGATTCTAGAGAAAATTATCTAAGAGACCCTTCTTGATAACCTGGCTGATGGCAACATCCTGAGGGACAGTCAGCATGGATTTGTCATAGGTAGGTCTTGCCTGACCCATCTCATCTCCTTCTATGACTAGATGACGTGCCACCTGGACAAGATAGAAGAAATTGACATCATATCTGGACTTCAGCAAGGCCTTTGATCTGGTGTCCCACGATCTCCTCATGGAAAAATTGGCCAACTGTGGCCTCGGCTACACCACAGTCCAATGGCTGGCAGATTGACTCTGAGGTCAGACCCAGAAAATAGTAGTCAATGGTAGCAAATAATCATGGAAAACTCCATGACCAGTGGGGTCCCCCAAGGCTCTGTCCTTGGACCAGTTCTCTTTACCATCTTTATCAATGATGTGGACATTGGGTGTTAGAAGCGCACTGACCACATTTGCTGATGACACTAAACTTTGGAGTGTCCACACCTGAGGACAGGTTAGTGATCCAGGCTGACTTGGATAAACTTAGTAAGTGGGTGGATACAAACCTGGTGATGTACAATACCAATAAGTGCAAGGTACTCTTTTGAGGGGGAAAAAAAATGCAGTATGTTTACAGGCTCAGCAGTTCTAGCGAGTATAGCACCATGGCTCAGAGAGACTTGGGGGTCATGATTGACCACAAGATGAACATAAGCCACCAATGTGATATAGTAGCTTGTAAAGCAAACAAAGCTCTGGCTTGCATCCATAGATGCTTCTCAAGAGGTCATCCTCCCACTGTATTTGGCCTTGGTGAGGCCACAGCTGGAGTACTGCATCCAATTGTGGGCTCCACAATTCAAGGATGTTGAGAAGCTTGAGAGAGTCCAAAGGAGAGCCACATACATGATCAGAGGGCAGAGAACAGGCCTTATGAAGAGAAGCTGAGAGCCATGGGACTCTTTAGCCTGGAAAAGTGCAGGCTCAGGGGGGACCTGGTGTTTTCTTAAAAGTACATAAGGGGTGAACATCAGGATCTAGTGGAAAGGAAAGTCTGTTTACCAGAGTGCCCCAAGGGAAAACAAGGACCAACGGTGATAAACTCCAAGACCGTTTTGGGCTGGACATAAGGAAAAATTACTTTAGTGTCTGAGCCCCCAAGACCTGGAATAGACTCCCTCCAGAAGTGGTGCAGGCACCTACTCTGGACTCATTCAAGAAACATTTGGATGCTCATCTTGCCGGGATCCTTTGGCCCTAGCTGACTTCCTGCCCCTGAGGCAGCAGGCTGGACTTGATGATCTTCAAGGTCCCTTCCAGCCCTAAAATCTATGAAGTTTCCTTCCCCCTAGATCAACCTCTAGGGCAGGGGTAGGTAATATTTTTTGGCTGGAGTGCCAGAAAACACCACAGTGCCTACCTTGGAAGGTGCTGGAGTGCTGGCATACCAGAAAAACAAAATAAGGGTAAGAGGTACATGGCAGGATGCCCTGATTGTGCTCTTTGCCCACCACCCAAAGCCCACAACCCCCAGCCCTACTGCCTCTTGCCCTACACCCAGAGCCCCTGCCCCTCCATCCCAGGTTCTGGGTAGCTGCTGCAGCATCCCACCTGCCTGCTGGGAGCAGCCTGGGCTCCTGGCTGGCAGCAGCTACCCAGAGCCAGGGCCAGCTGCAGCCGGGAGGCTCCAAACATCTCTGCTGGGCTCTGGCATCAGCTCTGTACTGGTGCGTCCAGGTGCACCTCGGAGCAGGTGATGGGGAAGGGGCCTGAGGCAGTACAACCCTGGTCTTTCCCCTGTTCCTGAAATGGAGGTAATAGAGTTCTAGAGCCCAGCACAGATGTTTGTAGCCAGACTAGGACTCTGGTCAGCTGCAGCAAGCAGTAGACAGGCTGCAAACAGCTGTGCCAAACTCCACACCACAGCTCTGGCATTAGCTCTGTGCTGGCAGCGACTGCACGGGCACCTCGGGGTGGGCTTTGCTCTGCTCTGAGGTGCACACACAGATATCACCAGCACAGAGCTGATGCTGGGGCTGTGGAGCCTGGTGTAGCTGTTTGCAGCCTGCTTACTGCTTGCTGCAGCTGCCCAGGGCCTGGGCTGGCTACAATCAGGTGCGCTGGGCTCCGGAATCCTGCTATTACCTTTGTGCCGGGAGTGGGAGAAGAGACTGGTGCTGCGCTGCCTCAGGCTCCTCCCCTACCGCCTGCACCTGTACGGAGCTGATGCCTAGCACAGCATCAGTTGGGATGCTGCAAGCCCTGCTAGAGCAGCCCAAGCTCCATCACTGGCAGCAGCTACCCAGGGCCAGGGCTGGCTGTGGCATGCCAAACAAAATGACCTCACGTGCCATTCTTGGCATGCGTGCTGAGGGTTGCTGACCCTTGCTCTAGGGACCGGTATGGATAGTTAAAAAGCTCAAGGCTGAATCAATTCAGTCTTTGCAGGTTAGTCTAACATGCACATATTAAATTGAAACAGAAGTAAACAGACATTTACCTTTGAGTCAGGAAATGCAGCTGCATGCCCACAGTGGGTCAGGCCAGAAGCCCAGGGGCACTATAGCAGAGCTCTCTGGCTGTGTGTTTACTTCCTCTTCCTGCTGCCCCCATGGTCTCTGGGATTTGCAGTCCAGAATTACAACAGCAGGACTCCGCAGGGTTGCTCATCGTTTCCTCTTCCTGCTTCCAGGTGCTTCTGGGATTTGTAGTCCACAGTTGCAGCCAGCCAGCAGTAAGTTTGAGCAGGGGAAGGGGTATTTAGTTCCCCTCTCTGGCCCCAGCTGGGGTTTGTCGGGGAGGGGGGCATTCCTCCCCTTAAGTTGGACTTCATCCCCAGCCAGGCTTGTCCCTCTCCCCTCCTCTCTGCTCCCACTAAGGAGCAGAGGGGCAAGGCAGCCTTGCTTTCTGGAGCAGACAGCGCAGCTCAGCCTAGGGCTTGAAAGCATGCTAGAATGCTGGGGGACTGCAATTTAACTTGAACCAGGAAGGGATCTGGGACAGAAGTTTCGTAAAAATCAGTTTTACCCAGATCAGTTGAGTTTGATACTACATTCGACCAGGTTTATCTTAAACCAGCTTCAAAATGGATTAAACTGATTTATGTGCACTAAGCTGCTGTTCTGTTACAGATTTAAACCAGTTTCTGATCACTTAAACAGGTTTGTGTGCAACTTCTGTCACTATCCTAGATGAAGCTGACCTTATTACTGGGGCACTTTGTGCCAGCTATTATGAGGAGTAAGTAGAGAGCCCTCAAAGACTGATCAGCCAATAAAGCTACATCTTAAAAGTAAGGAAATATAAGGATAAAAGAAGTGAAAACTGCCAATAGTTGAGTTAGATCTTGGGAAAGGATTTTAAATAACAAATGTTCTTCCGTCACATAAACAGAAAACAAGGAAGTGGGGCCTTCTGAAGTGAAGACAGAGTCAAAAGAAGAGCCAGATATGCCCCTAAAACTAAATTAATGCTTTCCTTCAGTTCTCAAAAACATGAATGGTATAGAACATAGCAGCAAAGGCAATATGGATATGAAAATAGAAATTACTGTTTCTGGAGATGTAATATGGGGACAGGGCAGGTGATTTGGGCAAAAATAGGCCTGTAGCAGGTCACCTTCCTCAGCACCCTCTTCCCTGTTAATCTGCACCTTATGTGGGGCACCCCTGGAGTCTGCTTTGGAGCCCTTATGTCCTGCCCTCTACTTTCCCATCATATCTTGATGGAAATTATTGTTGATGTTCTTGTGAGCAGAAGACTGCCTTTTGTGTTTTGTATGTTGGGGTCTTTCATCTACACAGGCCTGACTCATGTATTTCTCTAGCTAGGGCTCCCCATCCAAAACCCACCAAACAGGGTTTGACTTCAAGGCTCTAATCTTTGCCAGTGTTGGGCCCTAATACAATTTGGCCCCCTGGCCCTCTCTGCCACCTTGTCTCACTCTGCACCCTCTCTGGTGCCAGGGTCAGTGCACCCCAAATGCTGTACCCTCTCTGGCACCAGGGTCCCCACACTGCCATAGGTTCCCTATGAGGCCTCCTCTACCCCCTAATAGTCTTATCCTAGCCACCCATATTAGTCAATAACCAAAAAGGAAAAAATAATAACTGCCACCAATCACTATGATCAAGCAAAGCAGCAGCCTGCTTACACTGGCAGGCTCCATGCTTCCACTCCCAGCCACTGGCAACCATCCTTCTTGTGGTGCAGCTGCCATCTCTCCACAACATCATAGTTCCCACCTTTGAGCCACTCACCCAACTTCTCTGTGGTACCCTCAAAACCACTCTTTCCCCTTCAACTACTATCCCCATTACTACCACTCTGCCCAGGGTTTTTATAGTCCTGCCTCTTCTGGTCAGCTGACTAGCTGGCCAGGTTCAACATTTAACCCTTTTATTACCTGCACCCCATGCCCAGAAAGTTCTGGCCTTAAGGGGGCAGGCCTGCTTTCTGGTGACAGGGTTAGGGTTCCCTGTTACGAGGCCTCAATAGTGTGCAAGACTTCAGAACAAATTTTGAAGGAAAGAAAAATTCAAGGCATGAAAATAAAGGGAGAATGGAATACTATGTGATATGGGTAAGATAGACTGTGGCACACTAATCTGATAGTTGTCTTTACAGGATAACTGATATTCTATATAAGGATAATGTGGTAGATCTAATCTTTCTGAACTTCAAAACAGCATTGGATACAGTGACACACAGAAAAATTTTACTTTAACTTGAGAAAATGCGGGTTAGAAGAAGAATTAGAAAGTAGGTAAGCAGTTAGTTGAAGGGAAGACAACAAGTTTTACTGAAAACAGAGCTGCCTGGCTGGAGGCTTATTACTAATGGAGTTCATTGTGGATTGGTCATGGGACTGATCTTATTCAATATTTTACCAATGACCTGGCCCCAAAGAGTAGGAGCATGCTAATTAAGTTTACTGCTAACATAAAGTGAAGAGGCATTCCAATCCTTTGTACTGGTGATATCCAAGAAGAAATTAAGAACCTTAAGGACAGGAATAATAGAAATGGGATCTATTTAATCATACAAATTGCAGGTCATGTACTAGAGAGTTAATAAAAGCATTTCTACTATAATTTGGGAGCTAATCATTTAGAAAGAACCAGGAAGAAAATTATGCTGGCATGTGAGTCAACCACAGGATGACTGTGGGCCACCATAGTGGTGCAGTCATGAAACAGGCAAATGCACTTTTAGGCAATATCAGGTGAGGTATTTTCAGTGGAGGCAGGGAAATTTTAATGCCATTGTACAAGATACTGGTGAGATCTCATCTACTACAGTATGGGTAACCTTTAATAAAGAAGTATACATTCAAATTGGTAGAAATGAAATGTGTTCATTGTTCAAAGTAATGGAGAGCCTATTTCAAGAGAGAAGAGTTAAAAAGCTGTCTTATTTGGCCTAGTAAACCTTAGGCATGGAAAGAATATGATTACTGTCTACAAATACAATCTGGAGGTAAGCACCACGGAGGGAAAAGAACTATTTAAGTTCAAGGGCAATGTTGCTGCAAGAGCTAATGGGTATAAATTGACCATAAATAAATTTAGGTTAGATATTAGAAGGAAGCTTGTAACTATCAGAGGAGTGAGAATAACTTTCCAACAGGAGTACTGGGGTGTGGAGGGGGGAATCTAAGAACTTTCACGACTGAAATTGTTCAGTTTATGGAAGAGATTATATGATGTGGTTTCCTGACATAGCAATAGCAGGGGGTTGACCTCAGTGACTTAGGAGGTACCTTCCTGCTGTACGTTCCTATGTTCTTTTACTCCTAAAGCCTAGTATAAAATGTGTGCATGCACACACACATACATGCACGCACACACAGACACATGCACGTATGTGCACACACTCACCCCCACACACACAGAGGAGCACTGTGGAAAGCCTGTCTGAGGCACAGTCTCCTTGCTCCCTGCCTTGCACTGCTCTCTGGGTAAAGACTCAGGGTTTGCTAGTAGCATCAACATTTGCCTGGCTTCAGGTTGAAAGCTTATAAAGTGGCTAGTTTTGCTTGAGCACCTCTGTTGTAGTAGTGTAGCAAAAAGCCCTCAAACCTGGCTTGAATTTTTGGATTTGTGGTCAAAACACAAATTAGGCAAACATTTTTTGAGGGGAAGGTTGGTTTCATTGCAAAACTTTTGACTGCCTGCAAATGGTGCAAGTTATTTGAGAACTGGGCTCTTTCATCTCTCTGTGTTTTTCTGAACCAGTTTCCCTTGGTCCTTAAACTCAGTTCTCTTTTTATAGAGAGACCCCTGTGCCTCTTCAAACTCCATTACCATATATTCAACACTGTTCTGTACCTCTGGGGAGTTTTCAGCAGACTTCTCATACCCCTTCAGAGTTTGTACAGATTTTGAGTGAATGTTGCATTTTGCCCACATTGAGTCAGTGAGAGCCATTGGCACCTAGTTTCTCTAGTCAGTCTTCTTTGTACCCTGAGGGAGATCTTTAAAGGATTTGAAGGAAGAAAAGGGAGGAGTGAGAATGATGATTAGAGACTTCTGAAAGAGGCAGTGAGGAATTAGGGACTATACTCTTTGAAAATTTGCGTGAGGCTCCTTAACGGTCCCTGACTCATTTTCCACTTGGCTGCTTTATGACTGAACTGTAAACTAAAAATGACATGGGCTCATTAATTTGGCAGCGACTGGCAAGATTTGGTCATTTAGCATACCCAGAAAGCTATTGTTTAAGGCTGGGTCAAGTCAAAGGTCAAGCTAAATATGGCTGAACCTCTGAAAGACTGAGTCTAGGAGTCCTAGAGCCTAAACCTCCTCTGTAACCTCTGATCGTCCTCAGTGGCACAATCAGCTTGGGATTTGTGGGGAACGCTTTCCATAAAGCTGTCAAGTTACTAGCAATATTATGTCAGTTTGATTTTTGTTTTAAATCAGCCTCAATCATATCATCCTCTTTGCACATCTGACAAACAGTGCAAAAGGGCTCACAATGGCTGCTTCACAGGAAAGAAATCACTGTTGGTGTAGGGAGCTACTGTGAGGGACAGTTGCTAATACATGCTAACTCCCACCCAAATGCTTAAAAAGTCAAATGCTACAGCATCAGTGGAGTACCCTTGAGGGAATTGGGTTGATAGCATTTGTTGTGTTGGAGAGAAGATTCTTTTTATGTTTTCAAAACTCTGACCATCATGACAGGTAAACAGATCTCGTGTCTTCAGGTTGATCAGTTTTTTTCTAGGCTGTCTTTCGATAGATCCTCACAAGAACTGCAGTCCATTCAGTATACAAATCCAGAGCCACTTTCATGTATACAAAGACAATCAGAGGAAAAAATAGTCTGTCAGTCTGTCAGGCCTGGCAGAAGGAGATTTTCATTGTGCCTTTGGTATTATTATTTTTTCCCACTTTCCCTTGAATTGACCCTAATATGAAAAGACGACATCTCAGCCCAAATCTCTTCCTTGCTCAGAGCTGCCACTCATGGAACCTGGAAGAAAGCCTTTTCCCTGGCTGGTCCATTCCTGCTCAGGACATCTACATCTGAAAATAATACAACTACTATTTATGCACGTGGTCCTGTCATGACCTCGTCTACTAGGATAGATTAACTGAATTTCTCCAATGTTTTCTTTTCTCCCTGATGGCCACTATTGACATTGCTGTGTGATGAAGGCTTTCGAAGGAGCTAAATATGCATCAGTGCAGGAAACTTGCCGTGCCTGAACTTTGGGGTGGCTTGCTATTCTAAGACCTTTCAAATGTGATTTCTTCCTTTTAAATGAAGTCATACAAAAGCAAGAAGGACAAATAACTAGACTGGCATTTCCTCTCTTGTAAGCAGTAATCTTAATGAATTTCACAGAAGGCAGATCACAGTTCTCAGGTGTCAAAATTTAGGATTACTTTATGAGCTCAGAAGAAAAACAGTATGAAATGTAAATGTTGCCAGTTAACTTTCCAGTGAAAAATATGTCCCTCTGATTTCTCATTACTGACTTTTTAATCTTAAAAAGACAAAATAATAATAAAACAAAAACACGTGCCATCCTCTTCTACAACTGTTCTTTTAAGAATAGAGTAAATATGCCCTGTCATCCTAGTTAGACATTCATGCTAAGAAAAAATCTCATTCCCCTTTATGTTCTAAATAACTATTTTATTTTTTCCCCTTCATTTTCAGGTATTTCGCTATATATATCTCTATATATCTATAGAGATATATAGATATATATATATATATGTGTGTGTGTTCTTTTCTTCTCTCCCTTTCTCTCTCTTGCTCATTTTTGTAAGACCTGTACATAGGATTGATTAATTTTAGCAACTTTCATAGAAATGAACCAGGCTTTTTATGCCTTAAGGTGAATTTTTGGTGACATTTAACAGCAAAGAAAACTATTTCCTCTTCCATTCAAATTTAACCATGTTTAATTGGCCTAGAAGTCTGTTGTAGTTTGGGAAAATGTTTGTGATATCCCATCTGTTTTTTCATCTAGCTGTTCAAGTGAGCTTGTGTTTATCATCTTGTTGGGAACATTGGTTTACATGTACTGCAATTTTGATATGACAAAGTACTCTCTTGAACTAAGGCTATGGGACTTACAACATTTGCATTGGCAATAAACCTGTATTATGTATGTCAAGAGAAATGTTCATAGTTCTAATAGTAGGCTAAGATCTGAAATTTATCATCAGTATGTGGAAACTAGTTTGTATTTGTTGATTTTGCACGTGCAAATAGGTACATGCAGGCATATATGTTAGTGCATATGGGAAGCATTTGGAGTACTTATTGGGAAGTATTTGTTATCTTTAGTGGATCTATATGAACAGTTTTGTGTTTTTTGACCTGTAGTTGAAATTCAATGGTTTCTTACAGCAAACAACCTCCAAAGCCCATACACTACCATTTGTGTTTCCCCCTGCAGATCATTAAGAGACTATAGATTTTAGGGTGACAAGCAATATATTTTGTAAAACAACAGGGATTTAAGATGCAGACATGTACAGATGTTGCGTTTTCCATACATTTTTGTGGTCAGATAGCAATGTTTGAAGATGTATGTGTGAGGTCATTTAAATGCACTCAGAGATGGGAGCTTCGTAGGCACAGAGACCATCTGGTGATCAGATGTGGACTGCAGGTAGACCTATTTGTTTTTAACTGGAGTCACTGAGGAATGGAAATGTCAAGTACCCTAACACTGCAGAAAAATAATAATCACTAACTACCCAGCACAGTGCCTGTTTAACCAGGCTCAAAAAAAGTAATCCAGTCAATGAAGTCTGAAATTACAGGCATTATTGTATTTTTTTTAACTTTCTATTTTATTTTTTTTCTGTATGGAGTATGCCAAGTCCTCATTGGAGTGGTGAGAAACAGAGATCTCTGGGTGTCTGCTCATGGTGGTCCACACAAATAAAAAGGCTGGTAATTGGAGAAATTGCTCTAAAATCACTTAGTGTCTGAAAAGCTGCAATCAGTCTCTGACATGTGTATAAATTCTGATTTTTGAATGTTATTTGACTCTGGTGGTGAGGGTTTCTGGCTAACTGCTCCACTTCTGGTTTCAGAACTGGAAGTTGGGTAGTGTGGGGGTGTAGTTCAGGATGTTCCTCCCCTGGCCCGTTTCCCTCATCCTTGCTTCCAGGCCCCTAGGTTTCTGTTTTGGGTGTTAGCAAGACCTGTGAGAGCATTTGCCTGATGACATTGGCACCCAAGCTATAAGATAGTTTTTCTTTCTTTCAGGGTGCCAGAGACCACAGTAAAGTTGGTGGGGGGAAACCACCATGGAAAATGGGAATGAAGACAGTCCCATGTTGCCTGAAGACATGGACATTCTTCCACAAGCTTTGGATATTTTTTCAGATATAAAAATGAATTGCTGCTGGTCTGTCTCAGATGTTCTTTAAAAGAAAGAAAAAAAGAACCACACACATTTGTAAAAAACATCCAAAATGACAAATAATATATTGCTTGTTTTGAGCACTTCTGGTACAAAAACCAAAACATGAGGCATAAAATATGTGGGACTTGGCACTAATAGTCTGTTATTTACAGTTCATGCAAGCTGGACTAGGTGGTTGCTCAAAGGATATGTAGCTTTTTACTTTGGGCCATGCTGACAGTTTCTGTCACCTCGTTAGGCTGTTGTGTCATATTCAGTTTCAGCTCCAAAGTGCCCCAGCTTCCTTACTCTGCAGCATAACAGCAGCTTGGTGATCTTGTGGACATGGTCCAGCACCTCCTGGAAAGTTGTATATATCACAGAGGTCCCCAAGAGGTCCCCTGCTGGCAGTTGTGACAGAGGCCTAGGACTGGATGGCTCTGGAGACTGAACAGTCACCTTATAGCTGACACACATTGGCAAGGCAATGGGAAAGAAGTTTGTACAAACAGGAACTGACAGAGGCTGAGACATGCTGTGTCCTCTTAAACCAGCACTCCTGTGTAAACAATGCTTATTAAGCAACTGTCCCCTTACCTATGGCAGGGAGGCAGATTGGCTTGCTCTTCTAGCTTGCTGGAAGGAGAATTTCTCTTGGATCTCATATATTCATACCAGCTGCTACACTTCCTTTTCACTATTAAGACAAAGATCATTTTTGGCTTTTGGATGAAGAGATGAAACATGCCCTGTTTCAGGTGTTGTGACTCACTTCATTCCTCCTCTTTCAGTTTGCAGAAGCGAGGACAGTGCAGTATGGTGTGTGGCATGGCATGGCACAGGGTGAGGTCGGAGCCATGTGGAATTCAGTGCAGTGATGGGCAGAGCATTCATACAGGCACATGCTGTAGCAGTGGATATGTACTGAAGCAGGGAGTCATAGGCTCACAGTACATTGGATGGGAAGTCCATGTAGTGTGTAACCCAGGTGCCCATGATCCTCACAGGTATGGCCCATGGGGCATTCACCCTCCAACTGCTAAGGAATTGGACAGCCTGATATAAAAGATAAGACAACTCTTAAACTGGAACCAGAGTGGGCATGGAGGGCTCGTGTTGTCTAGATATTATCAGTGGCCATAGGGCCTTTATTTATTCTGGGGGAACTTCCTGCCCTTGCATGCTGCATTAGCCATTCCTGTTGGAATGTGAGCCTGCTAAGCTATATGGGTTATCATCACATAAGGAAGCAAAGTTAAACTTCTTGGTCTGATTCTGGGCAAGGAGCATGTGGCAGGGCACTGTTTGTGTCTGCCACTTTAGGGGCCTGGAGCTGGGAGCTGCCAGGTGCCTGATGAGGGCAGCCACTTTTGGAATCAGGGACTACCCATATAAACAGGGCGGTTTGGCTGCTGGGAGCCAGGCAATAACATTGCCTGGCTGGAGGGCTGGTGGTATTATCTGGATGAAAGGGAGGAGCTGTAGGAGATGGTCAGGAGGCTCCTGGTCCTGGGTACGACCTAACTAAAACTGTATCCTGCTGGGAGTGGGTGGCCTGGTGGGGCTCCCAGTGGCATGGGAGCCCCCAGGAAATGCCAGGCCAGTTACCACCCTGGTGAAAGGTGGGTTGGGGCATCTTAATCTCTAGCCCCCAATAACTGGGTGGGTTACCACTTGTTTGGAGGGCCTGGAGGGTGAACCTCTGGAGAGTGAGAAAAGGGCCATAGACTCAGGCCTGTTTGGACTTCCCCTGACTGGTCAATGCTGGGGCCAGGACTGGAAGGGTTGAAGGGCCGGGAGCCCACCGTGAGGAATGCCCAAGAGCTGTGCCCCTTGGGTCCCAACTGCCCTGGAAGTGGGCTAGGGCTAGAGAAGTCAAAGGTCCTGGGGGACCACACTTGAAGGGGAAGCAGTTCAGGGAGCTGTGCTGCCTAGTATGAAAGTGGATGAGACTGCCTGAGAAGAGGAATCCAGGCGGGATTCAATTAGGAGGATTCTGGGGCCCAGAGTGGGGCCGATGATACTGACAACATTGAGATGCCATCAGCGAGGCTTGGGCTGCAGCGTAGGGGAGGAATGGAGCTGCAGATAGTACCCCCTGGCATCAGGGCAGGAAATGGGCAGCCTCCCTCTTGATTGACATCTATTAAATAATTAACAACAAGGTGTGGCAGATGAGAAGGCAGGCGGTTAGCCCAGAAACAGGTGGGTAGGCCACAGTTAAATCGGCCCCAAGAAAGCCCCTTGTTACAGAGCAGTTAGATTGGTGCTGACCACACTGTGCTAGTTGCTTGGAGAAAGGACTATTAAGTTTCCCAGAAGTGTCAATAAGATATATTTTACAAGCACTATATTTGCTTGTGTATGGAGAAATGTACTAAAGATTTCCTTGCACTTGCAAACTCACATAATTTTGCTGTACCCCACTGACATGTTTGATCTCGAGAAAATAATATTAAGTAGATTTTTAATGAAGGAAAAAAGCCTGGCTTTCCTCACAGAAACACAACAGATGGTACGATGCAGAAAGCACAAAGCAATTCTTCCATCAAAGCATTAACCTAAAGGATTTAATTGCCTGAGAGTAATCTGTGGAAAAGTCTTGAGAAAATGTGAATATAAGAAAGGAAAATATGTGAAATAACCACTGAGTCACTCCTGTGGCTGTTTTTATCAATAAGGACACTTAATTTTGAAGTCTTTCATAGAATAATAGCAGAAGTTTTAGAGTATGATTTTCACGTGTGCCTTCTGTGATAAAAACATATTGTAGTTAATTTTATGCCACCTGTTTTTTCCTCAGGTTATATTTAACATGGTGTATGGAGCATACAATGTCATATAAAATATAATTAGTTTTTCTGAAGTAGAAAGTTACCGGTGGGAAGAGTAAATACACAGTCCTCACACCCACACTTACTAATTACTTTATGTAGCACAAAGTATTCAGCATTTATGAAGGCAGCAAATAGCAGGGTGTGGGTCACTTTGGGCACCTCTACACTGTTCCCCAGGCTGTGCCCACCAGTACTGATATGAAACGTGCCTGGACTACCCACTCCCACTTAGCAGGCATCAAATCATGGAAATAGGGCAATGCAGCCATATCCAAGGTATATGACTAGAAGCATGTTTTAGAAGATTGATTCTTAACCAGTATGCTATAGCATCCTGGGGTGCCTCGAGATCTTTTTGCAGATGCTACACAAATTTAGCAATGTTAGATGTACAAACATGATTCAGACATAAACCCAGAGATTTCAAATAGTAAGAGCACAGCAGGACAGAGTACTTTTAACACGGTGAATTCCTAAGTTCATTGCAACAGAAGACTACCTCTATTATTTTTCTGTAGTCAAAAAACTGAGTGAAAGCTAAGAGCTGGCATTTTCCAAGGGGTACCTTGCACCCAACAAGGTTGAGAACCACTGTGTTAGAGTACTGCTGGGGAATGCGGTTGAGCAGTTCTAGGCCAGATATACTGCCTCATCTCTGTGATTTTTGTACCGAGCAGAGGTGAGGGGGTGGCACATGCTTCACTGTGGCAGTCCCATGCTCAGTCCAGAGATAATATAGATATGTCCTTTGTGCCTTCCTTCTTGGGGGACTCCAGTGGTAAAACATCCATCAGTGAAGTCTTCTCCTATATCTATGAGAGTGTACTATGAGAGAAAAACCTGGCCTAAAAGCTGTAGGCATCATGATGATGGTGTTGTCATTGGCTGTCCCTTAATATGAGGACAGCTTTCCAGTAAATAGTGGAGTCATTGATGAATCTAGAGATGGCTGAGGAGACCAACCTGAGATCCACATATTCAACTGCAGACATGGCAGCTAGTTCCAAGAGGAAGTAGTAGGACCTGATAAATGTTGGATCACAGCTTTTTCCCTTTGTCTCTCTCATCTATTTGCCTCCATATTGAGGCAAGTTTGCTTGAAATGACTGGTGCTTTATAATACCTTACGGTGCCAATGCAGTGAATTCAGTCCTTGAGTCTCCCAAGGATTGATGTTAACATTACATTTCTTTAAACTGGCCTCCAAGGTGTCCCTGGCTGTCTTTTGCCCAACTTTAGAGTACTGATCATCTGTGCATTAGGAGTATGTGACATGTTTTGGAAGCCAGTTGTCAGGCATCCGTATGGCATGTTCTGTCCAAAGGAGCTGTTGTTGTATAATCATGGCTTCAGTGCTGGTAGAATTTTCTTGACCCAGAATGCTGGCATTTATTTTCATGGAATCATAGAATCATAGAAGTAGGGCCGGCAGGGACCTTGTAGGTCTTCAGGTCCAACCCCCTGCCTGGACAGGAGGAAAACTGGACTCAAATGACCCCAGCCAGGTAGGCATCAAGCCGCATCTTTAAGACCCCCAGGGTAGGAGCCAGCACCACTTCCCTTGGAAGTCAGTTCCAGATCCTAGCCACCTAGCTAACTGTGAAGTAGTTCCTATGGCTATTTAATCTGAACCTACTGTCCAACAACTTGTAGCCATTATTCCTTGTTATCCCAGGGGGCGCTGTGGGAAACAAGGTCTCCCCCAAACCCTTCTGGTCCCCCCTAGTGAGTTTATAGATGGTCACCAGGTCCCCCCTCAGCCTTCTCCTGTGAAGGCTGAACAGGTTTAGGTCCTGTAGCCTCTCGTTGTAGGGTCTGCCCTGCTGTCCCTGGATTAGGTGGTCCTCCTCTGGACCCTCTCAATGTTGTCCACATCCCTCTTGAAGTGGGGTGCCCAGAATTGGACACAGTACTCCAGCTGCCACCTGACCAGTGTTGTGTAGAAGTGGGGGATCACCTCCTTGGCCCTACTTGAGATGCATGTGTGGATGCACGAAAGGGTCCGGTTAGCCCTGCCGACCGTGACCTCGCATTGTTGGCCCATGTTCATCTTGGAATTAATGATGACTCCTGTCTTGGGTGGCTGGAGCCTTCCAGAGGAATCGTTAAGTTAATCAGACATCAGACGGGCCGGTGATGGAGAGGCGAGACAGCTTATTGGTTTTAAAAGATTATTTTACTTACGCCATGTGGAATGGCAGCGCAGGCCTCGAGGTAGCTTGCTTGCGTTGTCACGGTTAAGTAAACGAGTTGATTGTAAATGAGTTTTTGAATGAAAAGGAACCTGCAGGATAATGAGGATACGTCAAAAGGACCCGATGACAAGGAGATATTGGTGGGTGATTGGTCTGCCAAGTTTCCTCGGTCATGCTACAGAGTTCTCCATGATTACTCTGCCGCGTGCTTGGAGGTCTCCAACTTGGGTGGAAGCTGCATGAACTTTTATATGTCCTGAGTGGCCAATAATGGACTGCTAGGTAGGAATAACTAATAAAGCGGAACGTGACCAAATTTGGAGTAATGGCTCTGTGCGGTCTATTGTGACTTGGACACTCAACTGATTTGGTTATGACATACCCCCTTGGCCATGGCACAATAGACCAAGAAATTTAGGTTAAAGGCAATTTTCATCTAGAAACTCATTACTATTACAAGGTTTAGGACAACACACGGATATACATATATAAAAATAGACAGTTTAACAAGTTACTTTTTTAACAAACTATAAAATACAATAATTTATATACACAACAATGATTATTGCAATCAATGGCAAACACAAGGTAACTAAAGACATTGACAATTGATTTAACTTAGAAGCAGCAAATTGTTATTCTTAATTTTATGTAATTTTTCTCCAATTCTATTCTCCGAGGAAACTGAGAGCGGGGTATTTGATTAATGCCCCATACTCACACATACACACACGCATCTATACATTTATACATATATACACACAAAGACATATTTGTTTAATAAAATAACCCTATTACGCTCTCATTATAAATATTGCCAATTTAACCATAACTATTATTGAGCAGCTTTTCCTTATTTTTTTACTTAAAACTATCAAAATGCATTAATTTTGTCATGCTTCACTACTTGCTTCTCTTTCCAACGACTTGAAACTACACACATTCTGCTCTCTATCCACCTACAACATACTATAATGAGCCTTCACATTTCTCTCTTGTGCTCTCTCGTGTTCAAAATTCTCTTTTCCCTTTTTCTCATTTACTTTCTGTCTACACCCGACCTTTCTGCGACATCCCCAAAACTTTCAGATTACTAATGACAAGACATTTTTGTAAACTAA
>JAGPOW010002514.1:23668522-23711537 GCA_030014935.1 Caiman crocodilus | reverse complement strand
CCGTTTACTGAGGCTGAATAGGTTCAGGTCCCTCAGACGCTCCTCATAAGGCCTGTCCTGCTGCCCGCATATCATTCTAGTGGCCCTCCTCTGGACCCTTTCGAGGCCGTCCACATCCCTCTTCAAGTGTGGCACCCAGAACTGGACACAGTACTCCATCTGTGGCCTGACCAACGCCGGGGTGGAAGCTGTATGAACTTTTATATGTCTGGAGTGGCCAATAACAGACTGCTAGGTAGGAATAACTAATGAAGCAGAACATGACCAAATTTGGGGTAATGGCTCTGTGCGGTCTTTTGTGACTTGGACACTCAACTGATTTGGTTATGACAACTCCAAGATCCCTTTCTGCCTCTGTACTCTCAAGAAGGGAGTTTCCCATTTTATAAGTGTGCTGCCAGTTACTACTGCCCAAGTGCAGCATCCTGTTGTTGTTAGCCCACCGCTGCAACCTATCCATGTCTTTCTGCAGTCTTTCCCTCCCTGCTAACGTGCCCACCGCACCCCAAATTTTGGTATCATTAGCAAATTTGAACAGGTTGCTTTTCACCCCATCGTCCAAATTGCTGATAAAGAAATTGAACAGTGCAGGCCCAAGGACCGAGCCCTGGTGGACTCCACTGCCCACTTCCCCCCAGGTCAAATATGACCTGTCCATCAGCACCCTCTGAGTATGACCCTTCAGCCAATTCGCAATCCATCTGACTGTGTAGGCATCGATGCCACAGTGACCTAGTTTTTTAATGAGGATCGGGTGGTCGACAGTGTCAAAGGCTTTGCTGAAGTCCAGAAAGACTACATCCACGGTGACACCTGCATCCAGTGCTTTTGTGATCTGATCGTAAAAGGCAATCAAGTTGGTCTAACCTGACCTGCCCCTAATGAAACCGTGCTGGTGGCCCTTGAGCATCATTCCCGATGCCGGCTCATCACAGATGTACTCCTTGATGATCTTCTCAAAGAGTTTCCCCAGGATTGAGGTAAGACTGACGAGCCTATAGTTGCCCGGGTCCTCCCTCCTCCCTTTTTTAAAGATGGGGACTACATGGGCTATCTTCCAATCATCTGGCACCTGGCCCAAGCACCACGAGCACTCATAAAGCTGTGCCAAGGGCCCTGCAATAAGCTCTGCTAGCTCCCTCAACACCCTGGGGTGGAGAGCATCTGGACCTGCTGATTTGAACACGTCCAGCACCTCCAGAAGCACCCTAACCTGGTTCTCCTCAACCTTAGGTCTTGAGGCATTCCCCTTGAGTCCGTCTTGAATTGCGGTGGGGGAGTCCCAGTCCCTGCACAAGAAAACGGAGGTGAAAAATTTGTTAAAGAGGTCTGCCTTCTCCTCTGGCGCAACCACCAGATTGCCCAGCTATAAAAGATTGCAGGGGCCCCACATTTCCTGGTGCCTTCTTCCTTCTCCCTATATGTTTGAAAAAGGACTTTTTATTATCTTTGATCTTGGACGCTAGTCCTAGCTCTACGTCTGCCTTAGCTTTCCTAACAGCCCCCCTAAAGGCCCGAGCAGTGGACGTATACTCCTCTTTGGAGATAGCACCCCTCTTCCACCGAGTGTACACTCTCTTTTTGGCAACCAGGCATTTCCGGACATCCTTGGTGAGCCAGGGAGGCTTTGGGCACTCTTGCCCCCTTGCTTCTTGTTGGGATCATCACTCCTTAAGCCCTGAGTATTGTCTCCTTAAGAAACAACCACTCATCTTGGGCACTGAGTTCCCCTGCCCTCAGGAACCCCGGTGCCTTTCCCACCAATCTTCTCAACTCTTTGAATCTGGCCCTCTTGAAGTCTAGGGCTACTGCCTTGCTGCAGGTCCTTGTCGCCCTGCACTGGATGATGAATTCCAGCAAGCAATGATCACTATCACCCAGGTGGTCAAGGACCTGGAGCCCCCTTACCAGATCATCGCCTGTGGCCAGGACCAGGTCCAACACGGCATTCCCTCTGGTGGGACTGTGTACCTCCTGGGTTAAGTGGAGGTCCTGTGTCTCAGCCAGGAACCTCCTGGAACGGTCTGACCTGGCTGGACTTCTCCCAGCAGATGTCCAGGTAATTTAGATCGCCCATGACAACTACATCCCTTGCCTTAAGTGCCTCTGCAAGCTGGCCTGAAAATTCCTGGTCCAACTCCTCCCATTGGTTTTGGGTTCTGTAGTAGAACCCCACCGTTAAATCCCTCTCCCCATGACCCCCTTGTATCTTGATCCAAAGCACTTCAACTTGCCCCTCCTCCAACCCCATTTTGCTGGCAGAGGATGTGTATTGCTTTTTTGACATAGAGCGCCACACCCCCTCCCTCCCTTCTTTCTCTATCCTGCCTGCACAGCCTATAGCCCCTAATGCTAACTGCCCAGTTGTGGGATGAATCCCACCACGTTTCTGTAATCCCTACTATGTCTGGGTTTGAACTGGCTATTCTGAGGGCGAGTTCCTCCTGTTTGTTCCCCTTACTCTGAGCATTGGTATACAGGCATTTAAGACCTTGCGTAGCTGCACGTGCCACACCCTGATCAGGAAGTTGTCTGGACCGCTGTGTCTTACCTGGGCACTTCTTGCATGTGTCACTTGTCTTGCTCAGGTGGTGTCTCCACGTCTTCCTGCAGCCTCCTCCCCCGGTGAGGCTAGTTTAAAGCTCGACATATGAGATCAGCCAACCTGGAAGAGAAGACGCGCTTGCCTTTAGGAGAGAGGTGAAGCCCATCCTGCCTCAGCAAGTCCCTTGCCTGAAAGCATGAGTCATTATTTTATGTCCTTCTAACTGATATGGAAGATTTTCCAAAGACTTTTCTGATAGTAAGCTTTCAGTTTCTGGTATGTCATCTGGATTTCATACCCATATAGTAGGGTAGGAATGATATCAGCCAGGTAGATGAGAAGGTTTTTATGGGTTCTAATGTCATAATCATTGAAGACACTAGTTTGGAGCCATCCACTGGCAGATTTTTTCTATTGTTGAATATCATTGTCTATTTTTATCTTTTTGAAAAGGTGGCTACCCAGGTAGGGGAAATGCTCAGGATTCTCACAGGAATGTCCTCCAATTGTAATCTGTGGAAAGCAGTTGGTTGATTTAGTGTGACTTGGCAAAATATCTTGGTTCTGGTCACCATGTTACAAGTATCTTGGTTCTTGGACTGTGAGTCCAAGCACTTCTTACTTTTCACAGAAGCAATTAAGAATGATCTGGAGCTCTTCAACTGAATTGGCATGCACAACACAATTGTCAGCATATTGAAAATCAGTAATGAAGTTGTTGATTATCTTAGATTTGGAACATAACCAGTTAATGTTTAAAGAGATTCTTTTCCATGTAATACTGGATGCTAAATCTAGTTGGAAGCCACTCAACAGTTGCTAAAATATAGATTGAAAAGTGTTGGTGTAATCACACATCCTGGCTTGACTCCAGTTCTAACAGTGAAGGGGTCTGTTTCTGATCCGTTGCTTAGGACAGTTGCTGTCACATTGTCATGAAGAAGTCTGATGTTCGTAACAAATTTTAACAGGCATCCAAATTCATCAGTATCTTCCATAGAGCTGCTCTGTTGATTGAGTCAAAGGCCTTAGTCAAGTTAATGAGGGACCTGTAAAGTTCTCAATGTTGCTTGTAGTACTTCTTCTGCAGCTGTCGCATATCAAAAATCATATGTGTTGAACCTCTGAGTGGTCTGCAATCACAATGGGACCTGTGTAGAATCTCCTGTACAAGGAAGATACGTCTTTAGAGGAGAATATGGGCAAGGATCTTCCCAGCTATGGACAGGTATGTAATACCACATGACTGCTGCAATCAATTCTATCCCTATTCTTGTATATGATAATAATTTTGGCACCTCTCAGGTTATTGGGAATCTGTTTATTTTTCCAGATTTTCAGAATAACAGCGTGTAGTTGGTGAGAGAACATCTTTCCCTCTTGCTTGTAAATGTTAGCTGGTATTTCTTCAGGGCACCCAGGCTTTTTTGTTTTTCATGTTTCAAGGCTTTAAAGGATAAGCTGGTGGATCTGCAAGGTAGTCCTTAATGGGATGTTGTGGAATGGCTTTGATGGCATCATTTTATATGTTAGAACCTTGGTTCAGGAGTTCTTGAAAGTGCTTCTTCCACCATGTATTGATGGTGGAGCTATCTTTCAAAAAGTATTGTTCTATCCTTGGACCTCAGCAAGACAGCCCTTTGTCTGCTTTGTTAGGTTTTTTTGACATTTTGGGTTGTAGATTGTGGGACCTTTCAAAACAGGCTGTTGATTCTCACCAATAAAATGTATGCACTTTATTTGCAAGAGATCAGACTAGAGAGTTGTAAAGATCCTCTTTGGCTTTAGTCCCTAAAACTGTTTTTTGGTCTGTACCCAGGATGTTAAGGGCTTAAAAAGTGCCTGTATTAATTTGCATTGAATTACTAGGTCAATAATATAGCAGTTAAAGTTGTATATGTAGTTTAATACAGTAAGCTTGTCTTTAAATCTAGACTAAAATTATTCAATTTTTTCCTCTCAAGCTATATCTAGAAAGAGCTTCCATTTAAAAAAATCAGTGGTTTGGCAGATCCTTAAAGGAACATCTTCATTTGGATGCAATAGGATTTATGCATGGCACTCCCAAAACACATTAATGAGGATTATAGTAAAAGACATAAATTCTCCACACATGGAGATGAGACTTATCCCTTCAAGCTAAATTCTGCTCTTTTGAGACTCTGTTTTTATAACACTATTAGCATGTGTTGCTGTCTACGTGGTGCAGGGCAGCACAATGACTTGAGATACTCCCTCTGCTTTTAGAAAGGTCTGGGTGCATCTACACAAGATGCTAACTGTGCAGTAGCCGAATAATGCTGTGCAGTAGTGTATGGGGCAAAACCCATGCTAATACACTACTGTATTTTTTCAGATGTACACATCTGAAAAAAACCCATGAGCTGGCTCTACTGCGCAGAAGTGCAAGTTACTGTGCATTGATTTAGTACTTGGTTATCCAGCTACTAAATTAGCAAATTTGTCAGCAAATACAGCATAATAATATTACTCATATGATAAAAATATTCTCTTATTTGATGGAAAATACAGAAAAGTAAAAGCAAGAAGTGTAATTCTTCCTTAACTGGAAACAAGGATGGGTATGGCCTGCATTTTTGTAACTCCTTTTAATGTGATATATGTCAGATTTGACACACACATTCTTGCAACATTTTCTTTAGGTAAATTCCACTGTCTTCACTTTGAAAGCCATCACTTTAAGAACTCAGGTCTTGAGAGCTATGCAGTGCTGGATTATGACATGCTGAGGTCCTAAACTATATCTAGAGGCTGCATATGATAAAAATAATCCACAAATCCACAAAAGTGGATTTTCATGAAATTTTAAGATGAATTTTTGCTATTTCTGCACACATTTATTAACTCAATATGAATAATAACTTTATATATATGTATATTTTTGTCATATTAGAACAAAAATGTCCAGTTTTTTTTCTTATGTAGAGACCCCTCATATTGTGAGGCTCTAAACTGTAGCTTAAGTAGCTTAAACCTAAATCCAGCACTGGTGCTATGCCAGGCATGACCTCAAAACATCTCCCTCTGTTCTGGGACTGAAGTGTGGAGCCAAAGAGTGTGGGTTGCAAGACTGAGCTGTAGTGTAGACATATCCTTAGTACCAAGGTATTGCTATGAAGAGGATGTGTCTACATATGAAAATAATGCAAAACAATAAAGTCTGGTGCAGTTCACACCAGAGTTTATTGCTCCCAGGCATAGCATTTACACATGAACCCAGGACTGCAGCATGTTGAGCCAGGGCAGCACAGTCCCCGCTGGCAAGCAGTCTGGAAGGTCAGTCTGTCAGCCCAAGGCTGTTCCTGTGTGGCTCAATATCCTGCAGAGGGGCTGGCTGGGACACAGGGGTGCTACAGTCCCTGCACTGTAGGAACCTTGTGCTTCAGTCAGCCCTGGTCACCACCTACACATACATTGCAGCTGAGTAAATAACTTCGCCAGAGGATAGTACTTGTGTCAGGCAGTACTATCCTATGGCAAAGTTAATTAGTTTACTCTGTCTTAATAGCACTGTATGTGCAGAGAGCAACAGTTTACTGTAGAGTTAATTAGTCAGCTCTGCAGTAAAGTGTCTTGTGTAGACACACCTACACAGTTCTAAATCTCCTGTCATATCTATGGCCTATTAGAAAGTTAAGGACAAAAGGCTATGGTTTTACTTTTATCTAATATAAATCAGTGCTGAAGTCAACCAGAGTTACAGTACAAGAGCCAGCTAACTTGGAGTAGGAATCAGGCCCAAAGTTTCATCCTTGGCTCTCAGTTTTCCAGCTTTTGTGGTTTGATTCCTGAGCCTTAACATTACTTTAACATGGGTTTTGCATTTATATTTATAAACACAGAGTATTGCTGCCTACTCGAGTTAGAATAGACTGTGGTAGAAACGTATTTCCTCTTTACACATTATAATCAGCACACAATGGTCTGCTTTATGTAAAACATATCACAGGCTTTGCTTCTCTGCATGCGCCTACATGCACACATAGCTTAAATTATCTAACTTAATATTCTCATGATGTGTTCAAAGAGCAGATCTGTGTATGAGGTAAGGAAGGAAGTTCTAACAGCTCTTATTCTGAAGTTTGAGATTAAACACGTATACAGTGAGACATTTAATGACAATTCATTATAACAGGCTTTTGCTTGATGACTTATTTATAATTTCATCAGCCAAACACTTGTGTTGACACAGTGTTTTGGCTCACTCTTGCTCCTGCCCTGACAGTAATGGAGAGCAATGTATAGTAAATGCATCCTTTGGAAAATTAACCAAGCATCATTCCAATGCTATGACATTGTAAGTGATAAGATGAAAATGATTAGCTAGAGTTCACTGAATATTGCCACAAAGTGTTCAAAGCTACTGCTTAGTGTAATCCCTGTGACAGTGTTTTGACTTCTTTAACAGTACCACAGACAAGCAGCTGAAAACAAAATCTTAATGTTAGGCATGTGATGAAGAATTTAGGGCAGGGGCAGGCAATTATTTTGGGTGGAGGGCTGCTTACCCAGTTTTGGCAGGCTGTGGAGGGCCGCATGGGTAGCTCCACCCCTTGACAGGTGCCCCACCCCCTGGGCACCATCTTGGGACCATTGTCCCAGGACCAGCACCAGTAGGGCCCAAAGCAGGGCACAGGCTGGCAGGGGTCTGTGGAGTGAGGCTGGGCTGCACCAGCAGAGAGAGGGGGAGCTGGCCTGGCTCCATAGAGCCCTGCTGGCTGGGACCCTGTGCTCCTGGCACCCTGCTCTGGGCCCCACCAGCATTGGCCCCAGGACACTGGTGTGGGTCCCGTGCTCCCACTGGCTCCCTGCCCACTCACTCCCAGTGCCCCCCAGCCCCATGGTAAAGGCAGGGGGCAGCACACAGCCCTGACCCCCTGCTCACTGGCAGGGAAGAAGCTGGTGCTGAGCGCGGGGAAAAGCAGCCCCTTTCCTGCCCCATGGTTGGTGTTTCCTGCTGCAGGCACAGGCAGACCCACACAGGCTGCAAGTGGCTATGGCACTGGGTGCTGGCCACGAGGCAGGCAAGGGGCCACTTTTCCCCATGCTCAGCACCAGCTTGTAACCCAGCCCTGCTGCCAGTCTGGGCTCCACACCGGCTCTGGGCTCACCCACCACGGCTACACATGGCAACAGCAGCTGTGGTACCCCCACTTGCCACTCCGGGCAGTGTTGGCTGTTGCTGCCTGCCCGGAGCTCGTGACCTGGGCAGCCCACAGGTGGCAGTGGAAAACACTGCCCAGCACAACAAGTCGGGGGGCCACCGTTGCTGTCACCACATGGAGCCCCGACGGGCAAGCCTGGAGCCAGTGCAGACCTCAGGCTGGCAGCGGGGTTGGGTTACAAGCTGGTGCTGAGCATGGGGGGGTGGGGAAGAGGACCCTTTCCCACCCTGTGGTCAGCACCCTATGCTGCAGCCTCTCACAGCCTGCCTGGGGCTGCCTGTGTCTGCTCTGGACAGCCTCGCATGGGCTGTGAGTGGCTAAAGCAGGGAGCACCGGTGATGGGGTAGGGGAAGGGCCGCTTTCCTCTGCACTGGGAAGGAGCAGGGAAGGAGCCTGGGGGGGAGAAGGCGATCCCTCCCCTGCCCTATGGCCAGAGCTCCCCGCTGCAGCTGCTCGCAGCCCATGCAGGGCTGTCCAGAGCAGGCACAGGTAGTCCCAGGTTTTTGACAGGAACCAAGGGCAGATAAATATTAATTTTCTAAATTTTTTAGGGGCTTCACAGGCCAGATAGAATGGCCTCATGGGCTGCATCTGGTCCGCAGGCTGTATTTTGCCCAAGATTCTGCAAATTCTCATTTCCCAGTGTTCCAATAGACTAATTTGTGTGTATAAGAACTAGTGACAATGGAAAATACTTGCAGACTTACTCATACTTTTAGGCCTGATACAGTAAGGCATTTGCTGTATACTTAAATTAAGTATGTTCATTGATTTTAGTGGAACTATTCACACAATTAAAGTAAACTCTTAAGGGCTCTCTTGGTGCAAGGCTTTAGTTTGCAACTTTATAATAAATGTAAATAACAGTTGGACCTCACTTTTTATAAGGGTTATCAGCAGCAGCTCTCACAGTGCTTTAAAGAGAAGGTTAATATCTGGGGATATGGGGAAAGTGAGGAACTGAGAAAAGTAAATTGTCCAGACCTACCAAGTGACAGATTCAGGAATAGGACCCAGGTTTCCATTGTCTCAGACCACATTACTGATGTGTTGTTTTTATTTGATGTTTATATACTGCATTAAAAAAAAAGTTGCTGGTATCTTTTGACCAATCAAATAGTTGGGACAATTCAGCTATGTAGCCAAAGAGGCATTTATTATGCAAAATGGAAACGGGTTCTACCGTAGTGACTTATAATACTGCAATAATGCAAGGCGTAGCATTGAAAGAATATGTCTTGTCTTCTTTTCAAGGGATCAAAGATTTTCAAATTTGGGATCCACTTTTTATTTATTAGGACAGCAGTGATGGAGCTGCACTTTATTTTGATTGGGATTTATAGCTCATTGTTCTGGGATTGCTTTTCATAAAAATAATCCAATAGTTTAGCAATTACAAGAAGAAGATGTTTCTTTGCCTTCATGCTGATTAGTTCATATGTATGCAATAAATAATTTCCCAAGAGTACAACCCTTGTGAATGCAGAGGGGCTGGGCATTGGCAGATGCTCCCAGAAGCATTGTGGTTGCTGCCAGGATATGCCTCTGGGAAAGCTAGAGAAGCACACACTTCACATTTCCCACCTTTCACTGTGCCAGCTTAAGTGGACGGACTAGTGTGGATGGAAGAAATGGATCATGCTTTTTGTTTCTTTGATATTATCCTCTGTGCTACAGGTACCAAGTTTGTTCAGTACATGAGGATAAGGACTAAAAGTTCCCTTGGCCCCTACTCAGATGCATGGCAGCAGGAAGTCTCCTAGTTCACTGTTGCAAACCTAGGCAAGATCTAATCACTAGGCTTTGACATACTGGTGTATTGTAAAATTTTGAATCTGTTTTAGCATGGGGCAGTCCTGGATGGTACTGGGTATTTGCCTATATCTCCATCTGTCTGGAGAGCCTCCTTATTTTTGTGAGCTAAGTAAGTATTGTGAATTATTTTTATTAAACTAGGGTATTAGAGGGATGCAGGGATTATGACTCCCAAACTCAAGGTTCTTTCTCAAGTACGCTTCTCTATTTGCATTGCCTTGTAAAACCACACCACTACCAATGGTAACTCAGCATGAGGTAGCTGTGATGCCATTTACTCTGTGTCATCCCCCCCTATCCCCCCCAATGTGCTCTGATTCCAGGAGCATGTAGCCAGATATCGTGCTATTTCAACTGCTGCTTCCAGCAGTATTAATGTGGTTGATTTCACTTGTAGCTCAGCTGCCAACTTGGGGGCTGATTGGTGGGGAAATCCCATTCCTTCCCCAAATAAACCCTTGCCTCACCTGTGTTTTCTGGGTGGTGTCAGGGTCATATCAATACTTTTAATAGGATGAGGAGGAAATAGATGATGTCACAGAGAATGGGAGGTAACATTCCTTTTAATCACACTTGCAATGTACAGTTACCAATGCAGTTTTCTGTTGGTTTTCTTAGTGGCATATCTTATCCTTCAAACTGTATGCAATATGCTGAAATCACAAGGTATGTGTAAAGTAAGGGTTTACATTACCCTATTTATTATTTCTTTTAAAAGAATCCTTATAATTAGTGTGTGGATTATTTTTAGTTTCAGAATAACCAACACTTCAAATAAGTGATGGAATTATTTTTTTCTTAACTTTTAATTTTTGTAAAAATATGAACACTATCTCCACCGCATATTTGAAGTACAGAAGAAGTGATATAGAATTATAGAAAATTTGGATTGGAAGGGACCTCAGGAAGTCATCTAGTCCAACTCCTTGCTCAAAGCAAAACCATACCCGACTAGATCATCCTAGCCAAGGCTTTGTTTAGCCAGGACTTAAAAACCTTCAAGGATGGAGATTCCACCATCTCTCTGGGTAACCGGTTCCACTGTTTAACATCCTCCTAGTGAGAATTTTTCCTAATATCTAACCTAAACTTCCCTTGTTGCAACTTGAGACCGTTGTTCCTTGTTCTGTCATTTGCCACCACTGAGAATAGTCTAACTTCACCTTTTGAACCCCACTTCAGGGAGTTAAAGGTTGCTATTAAATACCCTCTCAATCTTCTCTTCTTTAGTTCCCTCACACCTCTATTAAATCCCAGTTCCCTCAGTCTTTCCTCATGATTCATGTCCCCCAGCCCCCTCACCATTTTTGTTCTCCTCTGTTTGACTCTCTCCAGTTTATCCACATCCTTTCTGCAGTGGGGGGCCCAAACCTGAACAAAGTATTCCATGTGTGGCCTCACCAGTGCTGAATAGAGGGAAATAATCACATCCCTTGACATGCTGGCAACACTCCTATCGACACAGCCTGGTATGCCATTAGCCTTCTTTGCAACAAGGGCACACTGTTTGCTCATATTCAGCTTATTGTCCACTGTAACCCCCAGGTCATTTTCTGCAGAGCTGCTGCCTAGCCAGTCAGCCCCCAGCCTGTAGTGGTGCATGGAATTTTTCTGTCCTTAATGCAGGACTTTGCACTTGTCCTTGTTGAACCTCATGGAATTGCTTTTGGACCAATTCTCCAATTGGTCTAGGTCACTTTTAATCCTTTTCTTATGCTTTAGTGTATTTACTACTCCCCCCAGCTTGGTGTCATCTTCAGACTTGCTGGGGGTGCACTCTATGCCATCTTCTAGGTCGTTGATGCCATGTACAAAACCAGCCCCAGGACCAATACCTGGGGCACTCCGCTTGATACTGGCTGCCAACTAGACATTGAGCCATTGATTACTGCTCTCTGAACCTCTGATGCTCCAACCAGTTTTTTATCTACCTTGCAGTCCATTCATCCAGCCTGGTCTTCCTTAGCTTGTCTGCAAGAATGTTGTAGGAGACCATATCAAAAGCCTTGCTAAATCAAGTTATATCACATCCACTGGTCTCCATCCACAGAGCCGGTCATCTCATCATAGAAGGCAATCAGGTTGGTCAGGCATGACTTGCCCTTGGCAAATCCATGCTAATTGTTCCTAATCACTGTTTTTACCTCCAAGCACTTAGAAATGGATTGCTTGAGGATCTGCTCCATGATTTTTCCAGGGACTGAGGTGAGGCTGACTGGTCTGTAGTTTCCTGCACAGGTGATGGGTGGGAGGGGCACTGAGGGGGGCATGTGCTCCCCCTGAGATTGGCCTCTGACTCAGTACCACTCAGGATGGGGCAGTTTTTTGCTGTGAAGGCTGGTGGTGTGTTGGGGGAACGGCACTAAGCCATGGCACAGAAATATAGGAGTGGATATGGGGCTTTTGGCCTGCCCCTGGCCCCCCCAACTCAGGGGGCACCAGTCACCCCTGTTTCCTTTTCAGGTTTCACCTCCTTTTTCTTTTTCTTAAATATGGGCACAAGGTTTGCCCTTTTCCAATCATCCAGGACCTTTCCTGGTCATCATGAGTTTTCCAAGATGATGGACAGTGGTTCTGCAATCTCATCAGCCAACTCCCTCAGAACCGTCGGGTGCATCCCATCCAGCCCCCTTGTATATGTCCATCTTTACTAAATAGTTCCTAACCTTTTCTTTTACCACTGTTGGCTGCTCACTTCCTCCCCAAAGTGTGCTGTCATAAATATACACATATATTTTTGTGTGTGTCAGGCACACACATGTATTGCTAGGCAATAGAATTTACTTGCAGTAAATTCATTTAAAAACACTTGCCATAATTCTTTCACAGTGCTTTCCATTAATGGATTTCAAAGAACTTTACAAAGGAAGGCTTGTGTTGTTACCTTCATTTCATATATTAAAAAACAAAACAAGATGAAATAAAAAAATCCTGGAGTAGATAGACAATGAATTGTCAAGCGTCACACCCTAGGTCAGTGAAAGACATTGAGGTAAAACTCATGCCTTTTGTTTCCCAGGCTGGTATGCTCTGCTCTCCATAACAGTTTTCCCCAGACTGTGTGATGACTGAAGAAAGTTTCAAATCACTTCAGTGATTTTGATATACAAAGCATAATTTCAGACTCTAAGTGTGTGTCCAGATGAGGGTGGGCATTTGGTTCCCCAAAAGGGAACTAGTAGTGGTGGCGCATCTTGCTTTGGTGTGTGAGAAGTTACCGCAGGTAGGGTAGGGGAGACTGTGGCCAGGACAGCAGTCTTACCTGAGATCCTGGGGGCTTCTTGGGGCTGCAGCAGTGGTGATTCTGTCATGTGGAGCCTGGTTGGTAGCCATGGCTCTGGGCAGCCCAGCTCTGCTTTTCAGCAGCACATACTGTGTGTGCGTGCACTGCTCTGCCTTTTTCCTGCAGGTTTTTTGACCTCTGGATGTCCAGGAGTCAAAAAAACCTGTGGGGAAAAAAAGGCAGAGCAGCACATGCATATGCAGTGTGTCCTTGCAGCATGGAGAACATCTAAATGTGCAGTATGTGGTGCCGCAGATGTATTTGTGGCTCCACATACCGCATGCTGATGTTCATCTGGATGCAACCTATATGTCTGCTTAGTAAAACTATAGTGTGTGGAAAAAACAAGAACATTTCTTTCCCTACTGTCTTTGTGTGAAAGCAAACATGCATGCTCTTATGTAGCTGCCTGCATGTGGCTTTATAGAAGGAAAGTATCATCTTCATACTAATAATCAATTATAATGAACCTTTACTTTGATTGTATCAGAACAATAAAAGTCTGAAGCATCTCTCTGGCTACTTTGTTCTTAGGGTTGTTGTTTTTTGTAAGGTAGTGCTCCAGATTTCAGTCTGCTGTACCACTCCCACATCACTAACGTTAACTGGATTGCAGTGAAGTAAGTGAGAGCACAATAAGACATCTGCTCTCATCGGTAATATTTAAATGAAATTGGGAGAGAAAACTGAATAAAATAAAACTTTCCCTGAACTGTGCCAAAGATACTCAAAGCAGATGCCTGCTGGATGTGTCTAATCATTTAAACTATCATAAAGATTCAAATTAAAATCAGAATCACTCCTATAATGCCTAATGCTGGCTTCTAGAATTGTTATTAACTAGTAGGCCTGTGCGAAGTGGCTAGTATTCACTTTGGATTCAGATTTGGCCAATTTTGGGGGACAGTGATTCGATTTGGTGATTCAAATCACTGTCCTGATTTGATTTGGCCAAATCTGATTCAGAAATTTGGCAGGAGCCAAATCTCCAAATCAGCCAGGCTAGGCCCAACCCCTGCCCCTCTCCCAGCCCAGAAATGGCTGCTCTGCCCACTCCAGCTCCCAGCACTTGAGGAAAAAAAAGGCCACAGCTGAGCAGGTGCTGCCGGGCTGGGGGCGATCCCCACTGCCCCATGCTGCATGGGGGGCTGTGCATGAGCCCCCCCCAACCCCCCCCACCCCTCATGGATGCCCTGCACGGGCCAGCTCCAGACCTTTAAGAAAAAAAAGCCCTGAAGAAACCTCGGGATTCGCTGTTCCTGCTGGCAGGGGGTGATCCCCACTGCCCTGCACTACATGAGGGGCTCTGCAAGAGGCCCCAAAGCCCCAAGGCTGCACCAGGAGCAGTGAGTCCTGGGGCTTTGCTCGGTTTTTTTTTTTCCTTAAAGGGCTGGAGCCCCAGCAGGTGAAGCAACTGTGGGGGGGGGCAGAGGAGTGGGGGAGGGGTTGAGGGGGCTCATGCAGAGCAGTGGGGCAGTTAGGATCACTCCCCACTCAGCAGCACCTGGTGAGCACTGGAGCTTTTTTTTTTAAAGTATGGAGCTGGGGCAGATGGGGGCAGCCATGAGGGGGCTGGGGGAGTGGGCAGGGGTTGGGGGAGTGGAGAAGGTTGGGGGGCTGGCAGGGGTCCTCCCATGGTCCCCTCCTCCCCCCCCCCAGCCTCCCCTGCCCTGCCCCTAGTACTTACCAGCTCAGAGTTGCTGCAGCTCCCTGCTGCAGCCACCAGAGACTGCCCAAATCATCAAAGCTCTCTGAATCTTTGGCAAAGATTTGGAGAACTTTGAATTGATTTGGACCTTGGTCCTCTGATTTGATTCAGATTTGGCCACCGAATTGGGCCGAATCTCCTCTGAACTGAATCACCACCCAAAGCTTTGCACAGCCCTATTAACTAGAGCTGTGCAAAGCTTCAGCCCCTGACTTGATTCAGCGGAGATTCAGCCCAATTCGATGGCCAAACCTCTGAATCCGAATGGAATTAGAGGACCCTTTAATCTCTCTGAATCAAATCAGAACCCTCCAAATTGATTCAGAAAGATTCAGCGATTTGGACATAGACACAGTTTTAAATGTTTTTTCTACATACCTCTAAGTAGCATGAGTGCTGAGATGCTGGGGTGCATGGAGTTCCACAGAAGCATGGCGGGCTCCTCAGCATGCTCAGCAACAGACCTGGAAGTGTACCAGAAGCACTTCCAGTCCACTTGTGGGTCTGCTGGGGAATGTGCTGGGAGGCCCCCCCATATTCCCTGGCTCAGTGACTGGTGCCTTCTGGGTCTGGGGGGGGCACCTGGGGTCCCCTTGCAGCTAATTGCTGAGCCAGGGAGGTGCAGGGGGCTCCCCTAGCACACTCCTCGGCAGACCTGGAAGTGGACCTGAAGTACTTCCAGTTCACTTTCAGGTTCATTGCCAAGCATGTGGAGGGTCCCCCCCGCACTCCTGTTGGACACTCCATGCAGCCCAGCATCACAACAATCATGAACTGTGCTTGCTACCTTAAGGTATGTAGAAACAGCTTCTAAAGCTGTGTCTATGTCCGAATTGCTGATTCTCTGAATCAGCATTGTATCTTCAGATTTGGATTCGGCTGAATTGAATCAGGCACAGTGATCCAAATCAATGACTCTAATCACTGTCCCTGATTCAGCCCAAATCCAAATTGAATAGGGCCTGCTTTGCACACCCCTATTATTAACACAGAATGACACAAGATCAACACAGCACTACTTTAGGGTTCTATATTTCCAGTTCAAAAAAGTGGACACTTATTGCATGGGAAGGAAGGGGGTCGTCACTGGCAGTGGCAGTCCCTCAGAGTCGAGGATGACATCTGTCAGGCTTGATGGGTCCTCAGGTGACTGAGGAGCCCGATTCTGGATACACGTATTCTCTGGCAGTGGGGGCATGTTGTGTGGGGGAGAGGGATTCGCAGCCCTGGGTTGGTTTCCTTCTCTTTTCTCTGCTGCTGCCATTCTGCCTCAGTATTGAGACATTGGGCCTTGAAATGGTGCACATCGTGGTGGACCAGGTGGCACCACACTGAACAGTCAGCAGCTTGCTTCCTCAGCCATTGGTGCTGATGCCTCCATGCTTGACGGTGACCTTGAGTGTGTCTTTCTACCATTTCCTTTGGCCACCTTTGAGCATTGGCCAACAGACAGCTGGGAAAAGAGTCTGGCAAGGGAAGTGGTTCTAGACATCTGGACACAGTGGCTCATCCATCAGAGTTGATTTCTCAAGAGCAGGGCTTTGATGCTGGTGGATGCAGCTTCATAGAGGACTCTCACACTGATCCAACGGCCCTCCCATTTGATCCCTAGGATTTGATGCAAGCACCATTGGTGAAAGCTCTTGAGGGTCCTAATGTGGCATCAGTAGACAGTCCAGGTTTCACTGCAGTAGAGGAGGGTGGTCAGCATGACAACTTTGTAAACCAGGACCTTCAGTGACTTCTGAAGGTCTCTATTTTTGAAGACACATTGTCATAGCTTATGGAAGGTGGTACTGGTGCAGCTGACCTGGGGCTGGACTTCTTCATTGATGGTAGCCCATTGAGAGAAGTGGCTGCCAAGATATGGAAAGTACTTCACATATTCCAGAGCCTCCCCATCTACATAGATAACATGAGAGATGTTCAACTGGCCTGGGGAGGGTTGGTGGAGAACCTTCATCTTGGCAATGTTAAAGGACAGGCCAAGTCTCTTATATGAAGCATTGAAGAGATCTGAAGTTGCCTGTACATCCTGTGCAGAGTGAACCATCATGCAGCAATTGTCTGCAAACTGAAGGCTGTGGATGTCCTTGGTGGTGAGTTTTGTTTTTTGCCCAGAAGCACCCAAGATTGAAAAGTTTCCTGTCCAGTCATTACTGGATACTGACGCTGGATGGTAGATGATGATGGTCAGGTAGATGGTGAACAGGGTGGGGACGATCACGCAACCTTATTTGATCTTGGTCTGGATATGGAAGGCGTCAGTTTCAAATCTTCCATTCAGGACAGTGGTGGTCATATCATCATGCAGGAACCTCATCATGTGACAAACTTTAGTGGGCAGCCAAGGCACTGGAGGATGGTCCACAGAGGTTCACAATTTAAGAAATAGAATGCCTTGGTCAGGTCAGTAAAGGCAAGGAACAGTTCTTGATTTTGCTCCCACCATTTTTCTTGGATTGCCTGGCAATGAGAGAAGGTGATATATGATTGCAGAGGGTCAATGTATGTCAGTGCTCTGCCCCTGCCCATTCTGTTGCCCTTTACTCCCAAGCCACAGTCTTCCCCTCAGCCCTGCTTCTGCCCTTCATTCCCAACTTGCAGACTGCTGGCCCTGCCAGTGTCCCTCACTCCCAAACTGTAGTATCCTGCCTCTTTGGGCCATGCTGATGCCCCTCACTCCCAACCTGCAGCCCCAGGGTGCTGCCAGTGCCTCACACTCCTGACCCACAGTCCTGTACCCTCCCAGTGCCCCTCACTCCCAAGCCACAGCCCCCTGCTCCTTCCAGCCCTACAGTGTCTCCTGGCTGCCTTGCCCCTGTGAGCAAGGGCACTGGCCCTGGTGCCACTGGCTGGGCCACATAGCTCCCTGCTGTCCCTGAAGAGCCCTCCCTTACCCCTCTGGAAGTGCAAGTGCTTCCCCCCCACATCCCCTGCCCTGCTGCAGCCCAGACACTTTCTCCCAGCACTGGTAGGCACTCTTTCTCTCTCTCTCCCCCCCCACACACCTGACAATCCCTGACAATCCCTAAGCCCTGGCCCTCCAACCTCCACCCCCATCAACATACCTGCATGCAGCTGCTGGGATGCTCCCACTCCTCCTGCCTGGCTGCATGCCAGCCATGTGCATGTGAGCCCTGCCTCCAATTGCCCTCCCCTCAGCCCCAAGCAGCTCCTTGCTAGGGCAAGCCAGGAAATATTTCAAAGCTGAGCTGACCAAAATCGTGGACATTTTATCATATTTAAAAAAACTGCCCAGACAGGGATAGGAAGACCCAGAAAGAGGATATGTCTGAGGAAAACCCAGACATATGGTAACCCTACACTAGAAAATATATGTTTTTAGGGACCTGAAAAATCCCTAATTGCCATTGACTTTAATGGCACAGGACAATGCTCTACAGCAGGGGTTGTCAACTGAGGGTATGTGTACCCCTGGGGGTACTTGGAATGGTCCTAGGTATGCATGGGTGGGTGGGGACATAGTGCCACCACCCACCACCCTGCGCCACCACCTCCCAAGAGCAGGGCTGGGAGGAGCAAGAGCAGCTGTGCCCCTCTGTGGACAGGTGGCTGGCTGGACACAGGGGGCAAGGGGCAGAGCTCACATGTGGTGGCCGCCACTGCTGTCCACCACCCTGCACCACTACCACATCCGACTTTACTCCTGTCCCACTCCAGATGCAGTTGCTGCCACCGGAAGGGATACAGTTCTTAAAAAAGATTGAAAACTCCCACTCTACAGGGGCTTACATAACAGAAAACATTTGGGAAAGTCCTTCCTATGGAGAAACTACTTAATTCAGGAACTATTTGTTAATTAGTTGAACATGTTTTCACAAATCTGTCCATGGGGGACTCATGGAATCCCAGGTTTCTCTTTATTGTGTTGCTGCTCACCCTAAGGAACATACCAAGGTTGCCTGGAGACAGCTCCTTATCCTAGCACCTCAGTACCTCTGCCCTTATCCTGGGCTCTGCAGCTGTAGTGATGTATCTCTGTTGGTACTGAGTGGCCTCCATATTAGGGTTATGGAAGAAATTATAGGTCCTCCTCTCTGTGACGAGGGTCAACCTGTAATATCACCTGCCCAGAAGTCACTGCTTCCACAGGCTACCAGTAAGGAGACAAACAGCAAAAGCATTTATTGCACATGTAACCCAGGTGGTACTCCAAAAGGTACCCCCTCTCCAATTGAAGGGATCAAAGCAGGTGCACAAGTGCTGTGGGAGGTGTAAGGACTACAAAGCAGAGCCAGACCACCACTGGGGACTTAACCATATACCTGTTAATGAGGGAGCAATACTGGGAACATAATCAGTGTAAACCAGGGGGTATAGGGGACACTACAATGCCCCAAGGAGGCAGGATTCAACAAAGGTTAGACACTTACAATCATAGACATGTTCATCTAGATGACAAAAGACAGGGTTAACCAAAGTATAAAACACAAACAGCAGTAAAAAAAAATACTGATTGGTGAAATATAAAAAGGCACAAAATACAAAATGTCAAATGACAAGGCAAGCTCACTTACCCCAAGTCACCCAAGCTGGGACTTGAACTCAGATCTCCCACATAATAGGCAAAAAAACCTCTGTCATACAGCCACCAGAGCTGGCACTAGTCCAACCTGCTAGAGGGCTTGACCTTCCCAGATCCCTACCCTCACATTGCCCTGTCTGGCCTCTTATCGGAGGAGCTGGAAGCAGGGCTGGGAACCTCTCAGGTTGCTGCTCAGATCCTTGCTGGAGCTGGGGAAACTCTCCTGCTAGCCACAGCCTCTCATAGGGGAACCCAGTGGGGAGCCTCTCCTGCCGGGCGCACACCGCACTGCTGAGGGTTCAACTGCTGCCTGCAGGTCTCACTCTTTCAGGCTCTTCTGGGGCAACTGCTCCCAACACACTGGTCCAGCTCTTTGAAGCCCCTTCCTTGTGGTTCTTCGCTGGTCTCTCCCTCCTTGAGTCAGCCACGCTGCCCCTTTTATCCCCGTCCAGGTAACCCAAGGGGCCAATCAGGGGACACCAAGGGTGAGTCTCTGGGGCCTGATTGATGAAGAAAGGGAATCCCAAGTCCTCCAATCATCTTTTGCTGTTTCAAAATCCCTGGGCTAAGTCACTGCCAGGTAGCCCATCACACAGGATGTAATACGAAAATAGAGCATACTATAGATTTAGAGACAGAAATGGAAAAGAAGTGCACTCCCCAGAGGACCCAAAAGTGGACTGGAAGTAATTCTGGTCCACTTCCGGGTTCACTGTTAAGCAGTTGGGGTGCGTCCCCATGCTCCTGTGGGACGCTCCATCTGCCGCCCCAGCACAGCATTCATGAGCCATGGTGGTACCTCTAGGTAAGAAAAACATTTAAAGCTGCGTCTGAATTGCTGATTCTCTGAATCAGCATCGAATCTTCAGAATTGAATATGGCCAAATCAGGGACAGTGATCCAAATCAATGAATTGAATCACTGTCCCCAATTTGGACCAAATCCGAACTGAATGGGTCCTGCTTCACACACCCCTATTGAGCACCCCTATCCTAGGACACAATGACAAGGGATAATTAATTAGCAGTTCTGCCTGCTCCCTGAGTTCCCTGGTTAAGTGATATCCCAAACCATAAACATGTGCATAGGCAATATAACATAATCCATACAGTAATAACAATAGCATAAATGGGATACAGCGTACTGTAGGTTTTCCAACAAGACTACACATGCAGTAGCAATACAATAAAACATTCATAACATTCTATAAACCCCAAAACATAATAGGGCTCATGACACACATGATTTAGTTTAACTGACAATACTGAAGAAAAATGATAGACATACAAGCTTCATCAACATTCCCACCACTGTAATCAGGAACCATTTCTAAAAGCTAGGTTTGGATATCAATCTTTGAATATTGAACTTTTTTTTAATCAAAAGCCGTATGACTGGCTGCCTTTTGTTTAGCTTGTGTTCTGGTGTATGACTGCTGCCTTAATATTTTTTCTAGTATCATGCTTGTAAAATGTTGTTTCAAGGGTTATGATTAATACATCTCTTTAAAAAAGGATAATCTTTTCACAGCTAATTAAGAAAAGGCTTTCTTGTTTCATGACCAATAGGAGTGGGAACAACCTGATATTACATCATCAGGCTAGTATAATAATAATAATCAGAATTTGTAAATGAAAAGGAAAAGCTTGAGTTAGAGATGATTATATAAGTTAGATGTCTTCAAACCAACTGGACCATATGGACTTTACCTTAGATTGCTTCAGCAAGTTCCTTAAGTCATCCCAGAGCCATTAGCAATTACATCTGAGAACTCATGAAGTGTAGGTGAGGTTCTGAAAGGCTAGAAAAAAAACAAATTTAGGATAAAAACAGACATCAGATTTCTCCCAGGACAAAGCCTTTTATCATTGGATCCTACAAACACACAATTCAGTTGTCCCATTTTAACTACCTGTAAAATATCTGAGACTGGAAACAGACATGTCTTTGGAGTGCAATCAGCACTCCAAGATACGTTACAAGAGACATCCCCCATGTTGTGTGGGGCATAGGGAATCCCCCAGCAGGGAATTCCCATAGACATTTGCAGACCTCACCCTAAACTTGGCCAGTGGTGTGCCACACCTCACCTCAAGCCATGCATCTGCAAGCAGCAAAACTCCCTCCACTTGCAGACATGCTGGAGTGAGACACCCAGGTCCACTGTCTCACAGGCTCAGGCCCCTGAAGCCCTGCAAGCTTTTGCTCAGAGCAGCTGGAGAGTGTGGACAGCTCTCAGCTGTCTGCAGTCTTCTATTGTAAGTCTCCCACCATAAGTGAACAGACATCATCCACAAAAGGCAGCACAAATTATGAATGGAGTCACCAAAGTCACAAAATTTAAGTATTTTGCAGTAAAGTGCAAAATATTTTAAGTAAAGGGCAACAAAGGGTAAGATGTTAGTTCACTTGGGTTTTGTGTCTCTATAAAAATATTTATGGTGGCACAAAATAGATGTTTGCTTGCAGCCTGAGATAATGTTTTTTTCCTGGAACAACTGCAGTTAATTTGAGTTAATTTCCATTCACTTCTGGGGCAAACTGTATTTATAAAGGGCTATGTCACACCCCAGAATTTGACTCAGATCAATCACAACTGACTCAAATACAATGTCTGTTTTTACCCCTGGTGCCTAAGGGGGCTAAAAAAGAAGTCCCATGGAATTTTAGAGAGATTAGGCTAATGTACATTCCCAGAGAAATCCTGTAACAAATACTCAAACAATTTATTTGTAGGTGTCTAGGACAGTGGCCTTCTGTCATTTTAGACTCTAGGCACTCCTCTTTAGATTCAAGGCACCCTTCAGTGCAAAACCCCTTGGAAAATGTCAGCATTTAGTTTTCACTTGTCTTTTGACTATAGAAAAATTATAAAGCAATTCTTCTTTTACAGAGAACTCAGGAGGACTAAAACAGGGCAGAATGTTTGTAACGCTATGGATTCCTGTTTGAAATCTTTGGGTTTATCTTGTGAATCGTGTTTGCACACCTAACAGTGATAGTATTGTGTTGCACTTTGTGGCACCCTTGAAAGGATCTCTAGCCACCCCAGGGTACCATGGCACCCTGGTTGAGAATCTCTGGTCTAGGAGATAACGAGATGATAAATAACAGCCCACATGGATTTATCAAGAACAAATCACGTCAAACCTTTCTAACTTCTATCTACATCATAGTTATAGGTGTTGGAGATAGGAGAGAAGCCATATATTGAGAAAGTATCTGGACTTTAGTAAGGTTTTTGACATTGTCTTACATGATAGTCTGATATGCAATCCAGAGAAATAGAGTCTAGAAGTATTTCCAAGGTAAACTGATAGCTGAGCTCTCAAAGAATACCATATTACCTTAAATATAAGATTATATAAGATTATATAAATTTAATCTTGAATATAAGGTTACTTTGTTATAAGATGATCCCCCAACAATGTGATTCTATATATGGAAAAATAAGAAATTTGATAGAATATTACAGGTATAGAATCTACTTATTGGAGGTTTGTCTTGAATTTGTCCCCGTCCCAGTGCTATAGCAGGGAAAATAAATCTGGAGGGTCAGGTAGCCCCTTTGACTTCTACCCCATTTCTTCCCCCTGCAGCCCCTTCTCCCTTTCCTTACTGTCAGACCCTACTCTCCCAGAGCACATGGAAGTAAGGAACAAAGTTGAAAAAGCTGACCTTGAAATAAATATAGCTGTAGTAATTTGCATATAATGCCCATGCATTTCACTTTTGAAATTGCTGCGATTTTTAGCACAGGTATTCCATAGGCACACTTTTAAGTAGCACTTTGACATGTACCTATATAGCACAAACTAGACACGATATTAGTCCAGAGCCAAAAGGCTCATAATTTGCCACATAGTCCACTGGGCTGGGGCACCAGCAGAGTCAACAGCATTTCAAGCCATGGTGACCTCATAGCTCAGCACTGCTCAGTATGTGTTTGTACTCCAGATATCCTCCACAAAGGGTCCATGTGCTAATTAGCCCCCACTCATGACTGGGACAAATCCTGGGATCCTCTAAAAATGTATATGCAAATGAAGCATAGGCCAACTTGGTCTGGCTTCACCTCATTGAGAGCAGGAACATGCTAATCATGTGAACCAAGCTGAGAAAGGAGGTAAGAGAGGGATTCTGGATGAATGGTTTGGGGCTCTATTTGGTGGTGTTTGCCAGACATTTAAGGCTGGTGAAGAAGCAAGAATAATTGGAAATGGAAAACAAAGGTGTAGCTCAACTGTGGGAGTGAAGAGGAAGTTGAAATGTATGCATGCCTTGAAAAAGAGTCACAGCTGAGGGGGACTGTACTCAATGAGCACTACCATATATCTTATTCAGATTGGCTGCACTAACCTGTCCTTGTGGTAGGTTACTCATCTGGCAGGGGAACTACCATGATGATGATTTTGTCCCAGGTGGTTTTACTGAACTGGCAAGGGAGTTGAACTCCTTTGGCCTTTTGGCTAGGGACAAGTGAGATTAGGGGGCATCTGAACTCTAAGGCCTACAGACTTGTGGCTTGTACAAATCCTGCCATGGATTTGGGAGTATCTTCAGCCCCAAGCTGAAGAGTCTAGCGGGTAAGATACTCGCTAGTGGTAGTGTCACACAGATTTGAATGACTGCAATCTGCTCAGTCAATAGAATCTGGAACTGATTTTGCCCAAGACACAAAATTTCCAAACAAAAGAAATGTGGTAGGTTCACCATAAGTATATATATCTAATGTGGGCCATGTGCTATATAGACATGTTCAATATTGGCTGCAGGAACCTACTCATGTACAGGCATGTACACCTCTCATTTGAGGACTGTGTCATAAAGGACTGAGTCAGATGTATACATACTACAGAAAATCAGTAGAAGAGCTCAAGGAGGAGATGACAGATCATATGGAAAAGAAAAGATGGGCACAGATTGTTTAGAAGTAGCACAGCTGATGAGAGTGACAATGATGATGAGAATGATGATTATAGTCATGAGTGAAAGGACTGGGGAATCAGGATGGAGAATTGGAATGGGAATGCTAAGGCAGTACTTTGTGTGATTTTGACAGCTAAAGGTGAAGGTGATGAACACACGAGCACATGGGAGCACAGGTGCATGGGTGCACAATATGATCATTGTAATAAGAACGGTATAACTGTAAAGATGTGTTTTGGACTGTTAAGTGAATCATAGTAGGCATGAAACAGGTTTGTAGAGACATAGGTATAGATGTATATATCTTTCTTTATATATATTTAGAAATAAATGTTTTTGCAAAAAACCCCATGTTTGCCCAACATTGGCCATGTGTTTTATAGTCATGCTCAGTGTTGACTGCATTTAATCAGCTTCATAGTTGGTTTTCATTACTGAGCACATGCTGCTTTTAGCAGCAGTTCAAAGACAGACAATGTATTTAATGTGGCTTCCTTGTATGTGAATATAACATGAGGGCAAAACTTCGTTATGCATTTGAGTAAATACGTCAGAGTCAGTGTTAGATTGTCAAAGTTTGGTTCTACAGTGGTTTGTCTGGGCCATTATTAGTTAATATTTGTGTTATTGACTTGGAATAGAGTGAGCTCATTGAATTTGAAGACAATACCAAGCTAGGGCACTTTGCAAGTACTTTGGAGGACAGAATTAGGATTAAAAATGATTATGACAATTTGGAAGAATTACCTGAAATAGATAAGATGCCATTCAAAAAGGACCAGTGTAAAACAATACACATAGCTTGGAATAATCAACTCCACATATAGAAAATGGGGAACAACTACCCTGGCAACTGTTCTACAGGAGACAGACCTAGGGGTAGCACACAAAACTGAACACAAGTCAACTATGCCACATTATTACCAGCACTGGCGACACATAGGAGGCGCACATACATCCCCAGAGCACGGTGGCACATCCCCTGTGAAAAGGCGCTGTTGACACTGCCAGCAGCACCTGCAGGCAGTCACTGCTTGCTGCCACCACATCCCTCACCACCAACTTCACTGTCAGTGTCCTTGGGCGGTACATGATTACCACTGGCTACAGCTGCTGCCACTGCTGGTGGCATCTGCGGGTGGTCGGTGCTCACCATCCCCCCACTATCAACAGCACTGAAGCTGCCTGTGGGAGCTCTCCACTTGCTGCCACTGACAGTGCCACCGCCACCGCCTGCAGGAGCACACTGTGCCCCCACAGCCTCTGGGGGCATATGGCATTCATGATTACCATAAATACATAAATAAATAAATAAATAAATGCCAGTGTCCACACTGGGATGTATACAGACAGTAATATTATTTCTGAAGACACACAAAACAGTCCTTCTTCTTTATACCTCAGCTGAGTGCTACGTCCAGTTTCACACATAATGCTTCAGGAAAGAAGCACACTGATTGGAAAGCAACAAAATTACCGGAGAAGCAAGAAGTATGACCAGTGTGGAAAGACTGAAAAAACTAGATTTGTTTAGTCTAGAACAGAAAAGAATGAGAGGAAATATGATAACAGTATTCAAATATGTAAGAGGCTGCCTTAAAGTGGAAGGTAATAAATTGTCTCCATGTCCAATGGAGATGGGAGAAGAAGGAATGGGCTTAATTTGCAGCAAGCGAGATTTAAGTTAGGCATTAGGAAAAACTTTCCAACTGTAAGGACATTTAAGCATTGGAATAGGTTATCTAGGGAGGTTCTGGAATCTCAATCATTGAAGGTTTTTAAGAACAAGTTGGGAAAACACCTGTCAGGAATGGTTTACGTGTAGTTCTTTCTGCCTTAAGGCAGGATGATAGACTAGTTAAGGTTCTTTCACCCCTATTTTATTGGTATTTTTCCAGTTAATAGATTTGTTATCTTTCCCTATCCTGGAAATGTTGTGGAATAGGTGACAAAGGGGTAGTTTCTGTTTGCTTGCTTGCTTGCTTTTTGTCAGCCACAAAAACATATGTTTTGTTTTGTTTTTAATTTTGCTTTAAAATTAGGGGGTGGGGTGGAGGCCGGGTGGGGGCAGGATAGGGGGGAAAGAATCACAGCTTAGTTGCTTAAGCATAAAATATCTTTTACAGGCATTCAGCTACTGTAGCATCATTGCACTTAGCACTGTAACAGGAGGGCGGGCAGGGTCACCGTGCTGTCCCCTGCCGCCTCCTTCACCGTGCCAAGTTGCCGACAAGCACCTTCAAATCCTTGCCTGCCATGACTTTGATGTCGTATGTATTTTATAAGGAGGCTGCCCTTCATTCTCTAGGCCATGGTTCTCCTGTTATCACTCGTCCTGTTCCTGTACTGGGTGTTCTGTGCACCTCAGCCTTATGGGCTATGCGTGGCTCCAACCACCCCTGTACCACACCCCAAGCCTCGCAGATGTAACTGACATTGTTCGGACTCTCTTTGTGCTCTCTCTGGCGCTCAGGATCTCCACGGCCCCATCTCTCTCTGAACCCCCTCCCTTGGGGGCTTCTCACTGCCCCCTCCCTCTGGGGCTGGGGTTCCCACACTGCCGCGGGTCCCCTATGAGGCCTCCTCCATCCCCTCTTAGCCTCACCCAAACCGCTGGTTACAAACAGCAAACAAAACACAAGCCCCTGGGTTACAACACAAACTCCAGCCATCCAGCTATAATACTAATCCAGCCACCCCTAGGGTGCCCCATCCTTTACCAGTCTCAAATAGCTGATGCCTTCAGGGCTTTTCCCTCTGCTAGCTTAGGCAGAGCTCCTTCCCCCTTGTCTGCCAGAAGGGAGCTGCCTCCTGCCTGTGATTTTTATAGGAGCCAGGCCCTGCCCCTTCTTGTCAGCTGACTACTAGCAGGCGTGGATCACTGGCTCCCTCTAGTTGCCCCAACAACCGGCACCTGATGAGTTCTCCCGGCTCTCCAAGTAGCAGGCACCTTAGTGCCCTGCTACAAGCATAATTGTTATTGTACCACACCAGTCAAGCCAGCTCTTACCTTGCTAGTGATCCTGAACCATTGAAGACAATGGAGTTTTGCTACTAAGCAGTAGCAAAGAGCAGGGGAGCTGGGTAGTGAGAGCACATGCTTACTGTGTGGTGAGGTGTTAAGCTTTGTTGTTTGTCTATATCTCTTTGTCAGTTTTCCAGAAGGTAAGTTCTTCAAGGCAGGGACTGAGTTCTCTGTATGTACGGGTAGCTATGTAAGTGCAGGGCCTGGCACATAGAGATTTTGACCCTATCTAAGGTCTTTGAGGTGTTACCAGAAAATAAATACTGGTGAGCACCCTTAAAGCCAGCCAGTTTCAGGAACTAGCCTATAAACTGTAACCTACCCAAATTCAGCCAACAGGTTTATACCTGTGATGAAAAGAATGGAAGTGGAAAAGGGTAGAGTCAAGAAAAATGAAATCTCAACAGGTACAGGTTGGGTCTATATGTAGAAAAGTGATGCTTAATGCAATCCTTTTTTCTTGTGTGAGTATAGTCATACAATAGTGTTTGTTAGGACAATAAACTTCTCACATTGAATTATGGTGGTAAAATACCATGGTTGCATGCAGAGCCAAAAGCAGACCTTAGAGCATTTTAATTCATTAGCTCAACAAATCATATTTTAGGAAATAAAGAAGATGAATAAATTAGAAAATGGAATGGTGTCTTACAGGAGTGGAAGATACATGGGTCTGAGTGAATCCAAATATCATTTATGGGGGAAAAAAGTTCTTGTTTTTTGCCAGCTATTAAATCTAGTTTATTCTTCCTTAAACTAACCAGAAAGGCATTTTGTTCCAGTACTTTTTAATGATTTAGATGCAATGGTTATATCATAACTCAGTTTCTGATTTTTTATTCTTTAAAAGGAAATATGTAAGTCAGTGTTCTAAGCCTGCAGCCTCTCTGTGTTCTGAAGCCCCAGCATGGCAATCCCAAAGGGAGCTCTGCCTATGAAACCTACTTCAAGGAAGCTTCATGATTCAGGGCACTGAAGAGCATTCCTAAATTTAGACCTGTCTAAGCCCCACTGAAGTCAACAGCATTTGCCCGCATGCTTAATCAATGTTGTCCTGAACAGATATCCTGTAGAATAGCTTCTGGTGGGTTCCCACTTGTTAAGGGATTATGGATCCATTTCTGGAAATTCTGATTTACATGAGTAATCCTATTTATACTAACATGGCTAGTCACGGGAATAAGGACTATGCTTGTGTAAATTAGTGGTATTAGATTTTCATTTCTTTATTATACTGTACATAGGTTTGGATAGTGATATGCAGCAAGGCCATTATAGCCAAATATAAATTCTGCATACACCACTTTCATCAAGTTCCTAGGGGAGAGCTGTTGTGCCAAATTGAACAAACATACAAGTATTGATAATATGCTTACAGCCAGGGGCAGATCCAAGGGAGGAGTGGTGGCACGTTCATATCCCCTTTCAGTTGTGTGGTATGTGTGCAGTGAGCTCCATATATCCCAGGAACCCTGAGCTCACCAGCTGATCAGTGCTTGCTCTGACCACAGCCCCTGCTTTTATACAGCTTGAGCACAATGGATGAGCACTGCCAGAACCACTGTTAAGTGGCATGATGGTAGAACGGTTAAGGTGACTGTTTGTGGCTCCGGAGATGTGAGTTCAAATTGTGTACTGAAGGCTGTCCTTAATCAATGTAGCTGTGAATGGTACCTACTCATCTGGCTGGATGATGAAAGGTAAAGGTAGCTGGATAATATGATGCTGTCTGTATCACTCCCCTTGTGTGCTTTGTGTGCCTGTCTGATCAATTGGCCAGTAGTGAACTATATCCACTTGATGAAAAAGCTTTTGACTCTAAAGGGGCAATGGATAATATTCATAACAGTAAAGTAAGCTAACAAGGCTACTTAACTGAAAACAAATCCATTTCATATATATATGATACAGCTAGGCTGTATCAGCTACAGCCAAAGAGTACATAAAGACAGCAGAGGTGGAGAAGTACAGAAATGGCATAAAGCTCCCTTTTGTTTTCATTTGGTCTTGATCCCATACAGAGTGTCCCCAGTCTCCAGTGTGGGTAAGAGCAGCTTGAGGGAACCTCTCAGAGGTGTGGGGAGCACGTTTAGTGCCTGGGACATCTGGGGAAGAGAAGGGATCATGCGGCCCCCCTGCAACATTCTGGGTTCCTACTGCTACTTCTGAGAAACAGGCAACAACACAGGCTGTCTGGGGGACCCTTCTAGTTCCCTGTTCTCTCTCTTCTCCAGTGCCCAGGGAACATGGCCATGCCTTCAACGGCAAAACCGTCCAGGAGAGGTGTCATTCCACCCGCCACCACCCAGATACATTGTTGAATGCAGGGCTCTGGCTGCTTGGCTCCTTTGGCAAAGGCAGCACAGAAGTGTACCTGCTGTGGCAAAGACTCCTGAGAGAGGGGGCCACACTGATAACCCCTTTAAGTCACTGCCTGAGCCTGATGCCCTGCTCACCTTGCCCTACTTAGACTACTAGAACCTTTGACTTGTATGAATAGGTATAACATTATGGATGAGGATGAAACAGCAGTCAGGACTCAGAGCAACCTTTTCTTGCAAGCATCGTTCTGATGCTGGTACAAAGGAGGAAAGGATTGGCTTTGTAGCTGCTATCTCTGTACCACAGGAGAATCCTTTGAAATCCTTGTGGCTGCAGCAGCACCTTTTATGACCATTCTGGTTTCCTTGCATTGCTTCAAGGAGTGACCTATGTGGTAATGGTCCTGGTTATTTCTTCATAATTTATAAAGTGCACAGACTGTTTGTGATGCAAGGAGGACATTTCCTCATGTTCCTTTTATATTTTCTCATTTGTGCTTTAATTTAGCCTTTAATCATTTTTAAATGCAAGTCAGTTCTAAACTCATGATGCTATTTTAACCTGGAGAGATCTCTTATACAGAGATCCTTATTCTAAAGAAATCCTATTTACATGGAGGTCTAAAAATTCCCTGCCCTGCACTGATTCAGGGATAGATATATCACTACTGCTAATATTGTAGGAGGAATAGAAAGCCCCCAAAAATTATTTAGAAAATTCCATTTAATAAATTACCCCCTTGGTCATGAGATCACTGAACATATTGTTCAGTGGTTACTTTTTAAAGAATATTCTAACACTCCACCATACAATAAAATTTCACATACTTTTTTTTAAAGTGGTATCCTCCTGTTTTATTAAGGATAGATCTTTGATTACTAAAGTAAAATATTTTTTACTCCATCACAGGATGGATTTCAAAGGATTTCAAAACACTTCTTCATATTTATTTAATATAGTTTCTACCAGCTGCTAGCAAAGAACTTGGGAGCTGAACTACATTCCATTAATTCTAGCTTTGTAAGCCTGTATTAATCCCACTGAGCCACTTGAGAAACATGTCATTGGAATTTGAATAGAAAGTAAAGAATTAAAAAGGTGCAAGAGACCTACAGATTCACTGTGCTGTAAAGGGCAATTAGTCTAGTCATATTTTATCATCTTAGGTTTGTGCTGCAGTAGAATGATACCATTGTCCTTAGGAAATAAAAACACATGAAGAAAAAAATTAGACTTCAACCCAACCCTGCAATCAGATTTAGATTGCACTGGCTTTTGAAAAGAGCCGGACTTTGTGCAGGATACTTTTGCCAAGTGGATTGCCTCAGTTTGCAATTCTCTCTAAACAAGTATTGATTTGAAAGGAAAAAAAGGAACTGAAGAGAGAATCTTTGCTGCTTGAATGGATGCTCTGTCAAGTACAAAATAATTTGACAGCAACATAAAATAAATCTCTTTCATTTCTACCTAAACTTCCTCTCAAAATTGTTATATACACTATGGCTTAATTTCTGCAAGCCTTAACTGAGGTGAATGGGCTGTATACAATCATTTTTTCCCTATGGTGGGCATAAGTTTTTAAATACTGGTGTAAATAAGCACTGGAGACGAGATGATACATATACATAAATCACTGTAGAGATACAGCCAATTATGAGGTGGAATGTGACTGGGTTTTTTTGGGTTTGGTTTCTTTGGCTGGGGGGGCGAAGGGGGGAAGGGGTTGTGGGGTTTTTTTGACGAAACACTGCAATATTAAATAAGTTAAGATCAGGAATTAAAAAAAATATACCATACATGTGTTTGAAACTGTTGAAGAAGTATATGTAGGCAGAATAAAATTTTAACTGGACTACAGCCCAGGGATTGGTCTTAAATAGTTAGGATTTCACTTTAGAAATATGAATGACAGAGGGCACGTCTACTTGAGACACTACATCGCTGTAGCAACATGCTCTGGTGACATAGTGTTGGCAGGCACAAACCGTGACACCGCAGCTACATCACCATAGCAACATTCTCCCTTGCTATAGTGTGTTGCTATGGCAATGTAGTGGCTAAAAATAGCCGTGTGCTGCTGGCACAGCACAGTACAGGCTGTACATAGATTCATAGAAGTAGGGTCAGAAGGGACCTTGTAGATTATCAAGTCTGACCCCCTGCCTGGGCAGGAGAGAAAACCGGGCTCAAATGACCCCAGCTAGGTAGACATCCAGCCTCCTCTTAAAGACCCCCAGGGTAGAAACCAGCGCCACTTCCTTTGGAAGTTGGTTCCAGATCCTAGCCGCCCTGACTGTGAAGTCGTGTCTTCGGAAGTGTGGTCTAAACCTACTCTCTAACAATTTGTGGCTGTTATTCCTTGTTACCCTAGGAGGCACTAGGGGGAACAGGGTCTCTTTCAAACCCTGCTGGTCCTCCTTAGTGAGTTTATAGACAGCCACCAGGTCCCCATTCAGCCTTCTCTTGTGAAGGCTGGACTTGTTCAGGTCCCGTAGCCTCTCTTCGTAGGGTCTGCCCTGCTGTCCCCAGATAATGTGGGTGGCCCTCCTCTGGACCCTCTCAATGTTATCCACATTCCCCTTGAAGTGGGGCGCCCAGAACTGGACACAGTACTCCAGCTGTGGTCTGACCAGTGTCACATAGAGGCGGAGGATCACCTCCTTGGCCCTGCTTGAGATGCATCTGTGGATGCATGACAAGGTACTACTGACCGTGACCTCGCATTGTCGGCCCATGTTCACCTTGGAGTCAATAATGACTCCAAGATCTTTCTGCCACTGTGCTCTCGAGAAGGGAGTTTCCCATCTTATAAGTGTGCTACTGGTTCCTACTGCCCATTTGCAGCACCCTGTACTTGTCAGTATTGAAACACATTCTATTTTCGTTAGCTCACCTCTGTAACCTGTCCAGGTCCTGCTGTAATCTGTCCCTCCCTACTAGCATGCCCACCTCACCCCAAATCTTGGTATCGTCAGCAAATTTAAACAGGCTGCTTTTTACCCCATCATCCAAGTAACTAATAAAGAACTTGAACAGCATGGGCCCAGGAACTGAGCCCTGGGGGACTCCACTGCCCATTTCCCTCCAGGTTGAAAAAGACCCGTACTTTTGGGAGTGCTAAATGATGGCACAGTAACAACAGTGCAGCAGGGGCATCTGTAGATGCACCCACTATCTCTAAATCAGCACACGATCTCCTAGTCTCTTACTGGAATATTAGCCCAATACTATCTCTGAGGCTTTACCTTCTCTCAAGCAGTGTTTCTCAACCCATGAGTTGCGACCCAAAAGTGGGCTGCAGGAATATATAAAAGGGTCATGAACAAACTTTAAAAATGGATCAACAAACTTTAAAGGAGAAAAACATGGGAAACTGGCTTTTCCCTTGCAGGCTGGCAGAGTTCCAGCCTGCAAGGGGTTGCTTGGGGCCCCCATGCCCCCCCTCTGCTCCCCCAACCTACACAGTGGGTCAGGAATGAGGGACACTGAGTTGGGACTGCCCATTAATATTTACAAATGGGTCCTGGTACAAAAAAATGTTGAGAACCACTGCTCTAGAGAATTAGATCATGTCCGAATACAACCTTGAGGAGTCATGTGAACAAATACAACATTAAACACAACTCTGCAGTCAGTATAGACCACAACCATCATCTTAAACGTATAGCAGTTGATTACAGATACTCTGTGGGCTTAATTTCTGATTTGTTGATGCAATATTAAATACAATAGTCCCTGTCTAAGAGGACTAGGTAGTCCTGTTTGTGTTAGGGTACATAGCTCCTTAGGGCTGCATTGAGAATTGGTCAAAAAAATAGGGGGTTGGGAGGGGAGGGAATGTAACAATATGGCAATTTCAAATTAATTTTCATTTTAAAATGGATTTTTAAAAAGTCTGTGTAATATGTTGTGAAAAAATTAAAATTTTGCTTTCCTACTTTTCCCTTCTTTTTCCTCCTTACCCCATTTTTCTTTTCCTTCACTGACTATAAGAATGAACAATATTCTGATATCTTTCAACCTTTTCTCTTCTCCTTTATTTGTTTTACTTTTTCCATTTTGGCACTCTGTGTTTTTAGTTTAGTTGAAAAAAGTTCTGATCAAAAAATGTTGAACATCTCATTTCTCATTCTGCCATAACAAAACTTCTAATGAAGATAAACCCAAAAAGAGTATCAGTTCTTGAATCACCAGTTACCACTCCAGCATTTGAATTTTCCTGGGAAGGTTCATCCAAAGGGTGATTGATGCTGGGCCTTCTTACCCTGTCAGCCTAAGTGACAGGAGAGACATTCATCTTTCTTACCATAGCTCTTTGTATTATTGTAAGAATCATCCATAACACTGATTGATGCATATCTTTGTGTAATCTCTTTAGTATATACCTTGCTCAAAGACTTCCTTTACCAAAATTTAAAATAAATCTGCAGCAGCTTAATTAAAATACAGTTATTTAATTTGTTAAATATGCAAATGAACAATACAATCATTAACCAGCACTGAAGTTACTGAAGATAAGCTTGAATTTTGGGTAGGCAGGTAAGAAGACAGTTAGGTCTTCCAGCATTGGAGAAATTAGAATATCATTTTGGGATTGTGAGGTTAATGCATTAGCTTGATACTTGTGATAAAATGATCAGTAAGGAAATAGTTGACAACACTATGATATAAACGGTCTTGTCTCAGATTAAGAGTTAACCTCTCACTGAGATAACTAAAGACAGTTCGTACCTCTGAGCTATTGTCTCGTACTTGTGTTTACAGATTCAGGAAGACGATCTAGTCATTGGTTTACATTCCACTTATGTTTTCTTTACAAATGGGAAAGTTTGATACTTTTTTAAATGACAGTTTAGATTCTGAAAACATTTCTATGGCACAGGGCAGATTCTGTGGCAAATTCCATGCCTAAGGAATCAGAATACATGGAATCCTAAAAATGTGGGTCTACCTAAAATATGCTTTCAATTAAATGCAAAAGCAGAAAAAAATAACACAAATGCTAGCTAATATGCAATTTTGCTATCTCTCACAAGCTTATCTCAAGTCTCATGATATTTGGTATTTTTTTCAAAGCCCCAGTATCTGGAATCACATGGTTTATGAAAATCTTCACTTTCATTCTTTAAAAGGAAAATTACTGTTACTCTCTCAATTTCTTTGGATTACTTGTTACACTCCATAGTTGCATCTTGTTTTAATTAGATTATAAACAATTTAAGGCAGTATCTATTTTTTTTTACTCTGTACAGCATCCAGCATGTTAGTTCTAAATAGTGTTTGCAACCTCTCAAAACTAGTATGATATAAATAAATAACTATTTTTCTTTGTTCAGAGATGCTTTTTTCCTCTCTAGTTCTTACATAAACAATGCTTTATGGACCAGGAACTATAACTTGAATTTGGCTGTCAAAACGAGGGTCCAGCAGCTGACTGAGCATCCCAGGAGATGAACAAATCTCTACCTTATGTGGAGAAAGAGAAAACAGCTGGGGTTAACTGGTTCAGAGGTATTCAAGGCAATAAAAAGGCTCAGTATAAGTCATAGTCTCTGCTAGGGATGGTAAGGAATTTTCTGTTGAAGCTATTTTGCTTTTTGAAAGAAAAATGTTTTTCAAGTATTTTGGGGAAAGGCGAGGGAAGGGTGGAGAGTCAGCTTTCCATGGAAACATTCAGTTTTTCCACAAGAAACAATGCCTGAAACTGAAATACTTCAGTTCTGAAATGTTGCCATAATGTTTCATGTGCCCAGTCTTAAGTCCTGGCAAGAGAACCCAATTAATAATCTTCTAAGATGCAATGCATTCCCTTGGTAAGAGTGGGCATAGGTCCTGTTGCCAAGTGCTACTGAAACATGGCTCTGGGGCTGGATCTGAAGACTCCACAGGCTAGATCTGGCCCACAAGTTGTAGGTTGCCGACTTCTGTTGGCCAGAAGAATTCAAAGGTAAGCACTGGAGGGTCTGGCTCTTACAGGAAAAGCAAGAAAAGAAGAGATCATACTAGCAAAGTTAATGGTGATAAATGTTGTGTTTCTACTAATCAAACTGTACTGTTTAAATATTAAAAAAAAGCTTTGTGATTATTTTCACTAATAAAAGTGACGTACTTGGTTTGCTGTGATTTGTGAAATCATTATTAATGGTTTGACTATTTAGGAAAGGGTGGAGTATTTGTGAAACTGTTAGCAATTCTGGGAAGTCTCAGATTTCAGTGCACATGATTACTTATCCAAAGCTTAATATAAGAAGTGTATAATTCTTCTCTTTGTGGTTGCTCTCTATTTTTAGTTATTCTCCTTAGAAAAATTGTTAGCCACACAGGGACTAGAATCAACATGATATTACTTATCTAGAGGTGAAGAAAGGGCCTTCTGAGCCATTGAGTTCAGGTCTTGGATTCACAGGCACCTAGTAACCAAGAAGAAATGATACATAGGATCATAGTTCTGGATGGGACCTCACAAAGTCCAGCCGCTGTTTAAAGCAGGTTCAGTTCTGACTAAACCATACCATCTGAGTGTCTGTCCAACCCGCTCTTGAAAACTTCCAAGGATGGAGATTCCAGAACATCTCTGGGCAGTCTGTTTCAATGCCTGACCACTCTCATAGTCAGAAACTTCCTCCTAATCTTCAGCCTAAATTTCCCTTGCTGCAGCATGAGGCTGTTTCTTCCATTTCTGTCCCCTACAGACACAGAGAAAGGACCATGTCTATCCTCTCTATAATCATCCTTCAGGTATTTGAAGACTGTTATCATATCTCCCTTTGGTCTTCTCTTTTCCAAGATAAGTAATCCTAGTTCTTTCAGCTTTTTCTTGTAAGTCTTGCCCCTGAGGCTCTTAACCATTTTTGCTGCCCTACTTTGGGCTCCTTCCAAACTGTCCATGTCTTTCTTGAAGTATGGGGCCCAAAACTGAACACAGTACTCCAGATGAGACCTTATCAGTATAAAACAGCAAAAGAATCAGAATCACTTCCTTGGATTTGTAAGTGACACTCTGTTAATACAACTCAGTATACTGTTGGCTTTTTTTTGCCACAAGAGCACACTGTTAGCTCATATTCAATTTATGGTCCACCATAACACCCACGTCCTTTTCTGCAGTACTGCAGCCTACCAAGCCATTCCCCAGTGTGTATTTACACATGTGGCTATTCTGCATAATTTTGCACTTGTCCTTCTTGAATCTTGATTCATAATTGATTATGGATCATTTCTCCAGTCTATCTAAGTTATTCTGGATCCCAGCCTTGACCTCTGGAGTACCCATAGTTTCACTCAACTTGATGTCATCTACAAATTTGCTGAGTGTGAGCTCATTCCCATCATCCAAATCATTAATGAAGATACTGAACAATACCAGACCATTGGGGAACCCCACTTGATACCTCCTCCCATGTAGACATTGAACCACTGAGTAAGTACTATGATCCAACCAGTTACATGTCTACTATACAGTACTTTTCTTTTGTCTGCATTTTCTTAGCTTGTTAATGAGAATCTTGTGAGAGATTCATAGATTCATAGATGCCAGGGTCTGAAGGGACCTCAACAGATCAGAGTCTGACCCCCTGCCTAGGCAGGAAAGAGTGCTGGGGTCAGATGACCCCAGCCAGATGCCTATCCAGCCTTCTCTTAAAGACCTCCAAGGAAGGGGAGAGATGGTGTCAAAAGACATGCTAAGTCAAGGTGTGCCACATACATTGCTCTCTTCTCATCCACAGAACCCGTCACTATCACAGACGTGGTATTCATTTGCTCTTGGTGAATCCATGCTGACTGTTCCTGATCATCACTTTGTTCTCCTCTAGGTTCTTCACAATGGATTCCTTGAAGACCTGCTTCTTGATCTCAAAGGTATAGGGATCAGGCTGACAGGCCTGTAGTTCCTCAGATCCTCCTTCTTCCCCTTCTTAAAAGATATTTGCCCTTTTCCAGTCATCTAGGACCTCACTTGACCTCCACAAGTTCTCAAAAGAATAGCCAATGACTCCAAAATTACCTCAGCCAGTTCCTTCAGTACCCTAAGGTTCATCCCATCTGGTGATGCCAACTTGAAAGTATCTAGCATCCCTATATAGTCCCCAGTCTGTGCTTCCATTACTTGAGGATAGCTACCCTAACCACTAAATAGCAAAGGATGCACTTCTTGTATGTGTTGGTGAACAAATAATAATTGTAGAGGAAAATGATTCAGGAAAATGCCTGAAGCCAGGAACACTTCATCCAAACTCAGCAGCTTTTCATGACAGAATACTGGAATGAGACTAGTTGAGTCATAAGCATATAAGAGTTGCCATACTAAGTCAGGCCACAGGCCTGTCTTGCCTACTGTTCTGTATCTTGGAGTATCACAGAGTGGATGTTAAGAGTGAAGAATATTTATGGAGGTCCTGTCCAGAGTGAGCTGTTTCCTGCCCTTTTCTCTTATAGAGTTCCAAAATTAGAAGCCTAGGAAATCCTAATTTGGAGCTTGTATCTGCAAGTATCATGTTTAATACTCACTGATAGACCTAGGCTGAATTAATTTGTCTAATCATCTTTTAAACCTGGTTACATTATTATCCTCTATAACATCTTGTGGCTATGAGTTCCAAAAATGAGTTATACACTAGGTGAAAAAGAACTTATTAGTTTTGAATTTGGTTTCTAATAATTTTCATATGCCCATAGTGTGGTATTGTGAGAGATGGCAAACAGTAAATCCCTAGTTAGTTTATCTTTCCCATTCATTATTTTATAAACCTGTGTTATATCTCTCTGCAGTTATCCTTTCTCTAAGATGAAAAGGCCTAGCCTATTTAATCTCTCTTTGTCCTTTCTGCCCCCCACTTTGTATTTTCTCTATTTCTACTATATTCTTTTGGAGGTGGGGAGACTAGAAGTATATGCAGTGCTCCAGAGGTATATGTACTAATAATTATTTTATATAGTAGCATGATAACATTTTCTGTGTTCCCAATACCTTCTTAATAATTTGACTGCAGCTGATCAGTGGGCTGATGTTATTACTGTGCACACTACTCAGTCAGTCAGGACGTGCTTGGGCTTGATCCTATATTGAAAGTGCTATCTGGCTGTAAACATTTAGTCTGATTTTCCTTTTGATTAAATTTGGGTAAATCAGGAATAATTTTCTGTAGAAGTCAAAGAAAACACAGCATTCTGACACCAATGTAAGGGGAAAGAAAATCAAGCAAAGAATCACTATAAAATTTACAGGATTTATTGTACATTTATTTCATTAGATTAAATTTTTGGAGCCCAAACTCACAATTTACACTGTATTGGTCATGCCAGTATTAAGAGAGCTATGGCCCTATTCAAAGGATCATAGGTCATTAAATACTAGTGCAAATTCCGCTGCCATCATGGATGAATTAGGCCCCCCAGGTTGTTGAATGGGATGATATCCAACACAAAGGAGAGGGGAAAGACAAGTTACTGAGCTGCTCTCTTCTATAAGGTCTCAACTGCACAAGTCATTCAGAAGGGCCCAGTTGACCCATGCAGAATAAAAGTGAATGAAGAGAAGGGACATTCCAATATTTGTTTTCCCCTGAGAATTAACACAATACATTAAGCAACAGGGGTTTGTACTTCTCAGTTGACTTGCAACAGCTGCTCACTGATCCCTCCAACACAGCGAGGAAAAACAGAACTCTGCCCTCGGTCTAAGCAGCTTCTCAGAAGCCATCCAAGTCAAACTTCCACTCAATGACTTCATTCAAACCTGGTTTACATCATGAAGAGAAACTATGTTTATTTATTTATAATAACTTCAGGATTTTATGGACCTTCAAGAGGATGTAATGTAAGAAAACATAAGAAAGCTGCTTCAAATACCAAGGTTTCAAAATGAGCTGCGCCAAAAACTCATCAATGGAAAGAATTTACTATTAAAAATCAAGAAGTGAAGCAAAATATCTCTTGTGAAAGCCTTTGAAGTGAAAGGTTCTGAAATTCAAATATTGTCTCAATATGTCTCTTTTATATGACTAAAGGAAAAGACCAGACTCCTTCGAGGTCATGGAACCAGCTTATGAAGCAGGTGATAACTGTAAATTGCACTCCCTCAGAGCAGTAGAAAAAACATGTAGCTTACATATTGCAAACAGAGCAATTTATAAAAAATAGATAACAATTTTAAAAGAAAAATTACTGTGAGTAAGCATAGTCTAGTTGCACTTAAAATGAGAAGAGATAACTTGATATTGGTACACTTTAGCCAGAGTTCTGCCATCAAGGGTATGTCTGTATCACATGTTATAATAACAACATGTAAGAAAACCTGAAGTCTAACCAAGCTAGTTCATGTACCAGAAGCATTATGACTACTGTAGCATGATGCTCTGGGCTCTTCATCAAGCTAAATATAGCTGTTTAGACTTATTTTAAGTATCTCTGCACAACTCTGAAGTGTTCAGGCAGACCAGGAACCAGTTGTTTGGCTTAGCAGGGCTACAGTTTCCTTAACGTAATCATATTCTCTTAATTTACAAGGGTGTTTTGAGGTTCCATCAGATGGCGGGGAGTTTGAAATAGTGGCTAGAATGGGTAACTCTCCTCCTCCTCCTCCCATCTCCAATCTGGCTACTTATTGATTGTCATCTAGTGCAAGTCCTTTCACTAATATGTACATCAGTATCTACTTTCAAAATGAGATAATGGTTATTAGGCCTGTGTCAGTAGGCAGCTGTTAGATCCTGCTTCAGCTCTGGCTGCTTCAGATGCCAGGGATCTGATCTGGAGTTCTGGACTGGGTTTCCGCTTCGATCCGGCCCAAGAGGCTCCAAAGCTTTGGAGCCGCCTCAGAGATCCGGCCATACGGTATAATGGAGAATCAACGAAATATCTATAATTTGTTGTTTTTTGTTTTATTTGGATGAAACTTGCAGGGATGGTAGCCTCTGCTGATATCATGAAGTCTGCCAGATTTCAAGAAGATTGGTGCAGAGGTTCAGGGGGAACTGCACCCCAAATTCTTGAAAGTAAAACTCATGTCACATCTGTGTTATACCACAGTGGGGTAAAAACTGCAGGGGTGGTGGCCCCCGGTGAGGCCTCAAAACCTGCCAAGTTTCAAGTTGAAAGGTACAGGTGTTTGGGGAGAGCTACACCTCAAGCTGCTGACAGGCAAAACCCGTGACATAGATGACCCTGTGTGTGTTGAGGCGTAGCAGGGTGAAGGCTGCAGGGATGGTGCCCCTGCTGTGGCCATGAAGCCTGCCACATGAAGCCTGTTGAGGAGATAGGTGCAGGGCTTCTGGGTTCTGTGGCCCTGCACCTCTAGCTGCTGACAGGCAAAACTCATGACATGGGGCTGCGCTGCCTCAGGCCCTGCCCCAGACGCCTGCTCCGAGGCATGCCTGCTCGCGCGGGTGCAGAACTGGTGCCAGAGCCTGGCGCAGCAGTTTGGAGCCTCCCGGCTGCAGTCTCCCCAATTCTGGGGAGCTGCTGCCACCCAGGAGCCCGAGCTGCTCCCAGCAGGCAGCTGGGATACTGCAAGCCCTGCTTAGAGCAACCTGGGCTCCGTCGCTGGCAGCAGCTTCCCAGAGCCGGGGTTGGCAACAGCATGCCAAGCAAAATGGCCTCATGTGCCACATTTAGCTCATGTGCCAGGGGTTGCCAACCCCTGATATAGCTCCATCCTCTTTGGTACCCCACTTCAGGTAGTTAAAGGCTGCTATTCAATCCCCTCTCAGTCTTCTCTTCTGAAATCTAAATAAACCCAGTTCCCTCAGCCTTTCCTTATAAGTCATGTGCTCTACTCCTGAAATATTTTTGTTGTTCTCCACTGGACTCTCTCCAGCTTGTCCACATCCTTTCTGTAGTGAGGGGCCCAAAACTGAACACAGTACTCCAGATGTGGCCTCACCAGTGCTGAATAGAGCAAAATAATTACTTCCTTCGATCTGCTGGCACTGCAGCCCCGTATGCTGTTAGCCTTCTTGGCAACAAGAACACATTGCTGACTCATATCCATCTTACTGTCCCCAGGTCCTTTTCTGCAGATCTGCTGCTTAGCCAGTCAGCCCCTGGCCTGTACTGGTGCATGGAATTGTTCCGTCCTAAGTGCAGGACTTTGAACTTGTCCTTGCTGGATCTCATGAGATTTCTTTTGACCCGATCCTCCGATTCGTCTAGGTCACTCTGAATCCTTGCCCTACCCTCTAGTGTATGGACTACACACCCCAGCTTGGTATCATCTGTGAACTTGCTAAGGGTACAATCCATTTCATCTTCCAGACCATTAATGAAGATATTGAACAAAACCAGCCCCAGGATCAGCTCCTGGGACACTCCACTTGATATTGCCTGTGAGCTAGACATTGAGCTATTGATTACTGCCTATTGAACCTGACAATCCAGCCAGCTTTCTCTCCACTTTACAGTCTACTCTTTCAACTCATACTTTCTCAGCTTGCTTGCAAGAATGCTGTGGGAGACAGTAGCAAAAGCCTTGCTAAAGGCAAGGTATATTATGTCCACCGGTTTCCCCACGTCCACAAAACCAGTTATCTCACCATAGAAGGCAATCAGGTTGGTCAGGCATGACTTGCCCTTGGTGAGTCCATGCTGACAGTTCCTAATTCCCTTCTTCTCTTAGTGCTTAGAAATGGATTCTTTGAAGATTAGCCCCATAATTTTTTCCATGGGCTGAGGTAAGGCTGACCAGTCTGTAGTTTCCTGAATCCTCCTTGTTCCATTCCTTAAGATGAGCACTATATTTGCCCTTGTCCAATCACCTGGGACCTCCTCCAATCACCATAAGTTTTCAAAGATAATGGCCAGTGGCTCTGCAATCACATCAACCAACACCCTCAGCATCCTCAAATGCATTACCTCTGGCCCCATGGACTTGTACATGTCCAGGTTTTCTAAATAGTCTCTAACTGTTCTTTCACTGCTGATTGCTGCTTACCTTCTTCCTAAACTGCGCTGACCAGTGCAGTAGTCTGGGAGCTGACCTTGCCTGTGAAGACCGAGGTTAAAAAAGGCATTGAGTACTTCAGTCATTTCCTCATCATCTGTCATTAGATTGCCTCCCCCATTCATTAGGGAACCTATACTTTCCCTGACCTTCCTCTGGTTGCCAGCATAGTGGCAGGAAACCTTCTTGTTACCCTTCATGTCCCTTGCTAGTTGCAATTCCAATTGTGCTTTGGCCTTCCTAACTTCATCTCTGCATGCCTGAGCAATATTCTTATACTCCTCCCAAGTTGTTTGTCCAAGCTTTCACTTCTTGTAAGCTTCCTTTTTGTGTTTAAGCTCACTGAAGAGTTCTCTGATAAGCCAAGATGATCATTTGCCATTGTCAATCAAACCTGCTCATAGCCCATGTCAATCAAATATGCTCATGGCCCCTGTCCGCACCATATTAGGAAAATGAGGCGGATTGCAGTACGTATGTACTGCCCTACTATAAAACCCCTCCCTGGAGCTCAGAGAACTCAGAGCTCTCCTCCTCCGAGGCCTTATGGTTAGAGGCTACGAGGAGTCGGTCCCTTCAAATCGTGATCAAGTTCAATTCAATCCAGAATTGGGCCAAGTCCAGAGTGGGAAACCCGTATACCACATTGTTGCTGTTGAGAAGAAAATAAAACTACATTTTGTAAGTACCCTCATCTTATTTACTCCACCGCATAG
>JAGPOW010002514.1:23641155-23668422 GCA_030014935.1 Caiman crocodilus | reverse complement strand
AAATAAAACTACATTTTGTAAGTACCCTCATCTTATTTACTCCACCGCATAGCTGGGCCCTTATAAACTGGAACAGGTTGGGATAAACCTGTCCAGCAGTCAACTACCCGGAACTCGCAAAGCTCCCTGCAGTTAAGGGAAGCAAATCTCCCTGCGGTTAAGGGAAACGAGTCGCTTGATGGATCCCCTTGTGATTAAAGGAGGCAATTCGTGACAGCCATATTTGCTATTCTTCCTGCACATCAGGATTTTTTTCCTTCTCCCTCAGTAAGGTTTCTTAAATATAAAGGAATTGCCCACACATGTCATAGAATCAGAAGGGCTCTGCTATAGAACAAGTTACAATTAGCAGGGGACATAACAGTCATTAAGAGGGTGTAAAAATACATTAGACATAAGAGGATGATACAGGAAAGTGTAGGGCCATTACTTAACATGAAAGGAGAGCAAAAACCAGATGATGCACAAAAAGGCCAAAGTCTTTGAAAGTTTTCAGCTTCAGAGAAGGCTAAAGTCATCACAGAAAAAGTTAATTGCAACCAGATACTTAATGGAGATAGGCATGCAAAGAAAAGAAAAGGGTGGACAAGGAAACATAGATCAGTCAGACTGAATTTGATAGCTGGGAAGATACGGAACACATTATTAAGCAATCAATTTATAAGCAACTAAAGATAAAGTGATAAAAGAATGTGGTAAATTACATCAAATCAATTTCCTTCTGTGGCAAAATAATTGGCATAGGGAACAGGAGGGAGTGGTATATGCAATTTATCTTTAGTAACTTTAGTAAGAATTTTGATACTATCTTGCATGACATTTTGGTAAGCAAGCTTGGGAGATACAGTCTAGATGAATGCAGGAAGACGTAGCTGCAGAACTGGTTAAAAAAATGTTTCTCTTGTAGAGTAGTTATCAATAGTTTGATGTCAAAGTGGGAGGGTGTTTGAAGTGGGATCCTTCAGGGCTTTGCTCTAGGCCTGGTTATAGTTAATATTTTCATGAGTGGCTTAGAGAGTGGAATACAGAGTACAATTGTCACCAACTTGGGTAGGGTCGTCACAAGCACTTTAGAAATCAGGATAAGAATTTTAAATTAAATAAATTGTAAAAAGGCTCCAAAATCAACAAGATGAAATTTGGGGAAAACAAGTGCACTTAGGAGGTAGAAATCAAATAGCCAAATACAAAACAGAGAGTAACTACCTAGGAAGCCATATGGCAGAAAAGAATCTAGGGGATGGAGTAGAGCACACACTGTGTGTGTTAGCAGTGGGATGCTGTTGTAAAAAAGGCAAATCTCATTAACAGATGTATGAATAGGAGTGTCACACAAGACAAATGTGATGCTTTTTCTGCCCCAGTTGGTGCTGGTGAGGCCTCAGCTGGAGCACTTTGTCCAGTTTGGGGAACCATACTTCAAGAAGGATGTAGACAAATTGAAGAGAGTCCAAAGGAGAACAACATGAATGATAAGAGGTTTAGAAAACATGACCTGTGAGGAAAGGTTGAAGGAACTGGGTTTGTTTAGTCTAGAAATGAGAAGACTAAGGCAGGGAGGAACATGATAACAGTCTTCAAATATGTAAAAGAGGTTGTTATGAATAAGACAGTGACCAACTGTTATTCATGTCTGCTGAGAATAGGACAAAAAGAAATCGGTTTAACTTTCAACACAAAAGATTTAGGATGGATATCAGGCAAATTTCCTAACTGTTAGTACAATGAAGCTCTGGAGCAGGTTACTTCAGGAGGTTTGGGAATTGCTTTCATTTTTAAGAACAGATTAAACAAACATCTGTCAAAGGTGGCCTAAGTATACTTGATCATGCCTCAGAGCAGGGGGTAGACTGAATGACCTCTGTGGTACCTTTCAGTCCTACATTTCTAGGATTTTAGAGTTAAGGGCATACTGATCTACACAGATGTTGATCTACACAGACAGTATATATCGAACAGATCCTTCAAGGATAGCATGCTCCTTAGAAGTTGCCTGCACACAGACTCTTGTATCTTGCATGGTGATTGTCAGTGTAGTTGCTATTATAAATATCACTCTATCACTCACTGTCTGAAACAGTGGGAGACTTGAAAGGCTATGTGTGATGCAAATCTAACTATCATGGTATGGACCAAACTTTAGTATTCATTTGTTGCCTGCATGTTCTTGTATCTATTCTGGAGGATGCCTGTCCATGGTTCAATCAGTGGTTATAAATCCTTAGAGATCACCTATTACAAACATGGAATGGAGGATGGACCATTTCATACCTGTGAAAGGTGTTGTTTTGACAGTACAAGATCTTTAAGTAGATCTTCAGATCATGCCATAATAACAATATAGTCTTCCTCTTAGTGGATCATGAACAAGTATCTGTGCTTTGAAGAGATTCCCTAAAGGCAGGAGGATATCTCCATCTTCATGCTCATTTTTTTTTTTTTTGTGGCTTTGCTAATGAGGCCATAAAGGGTGCATGCATTAGTGGTCTCCTGGTCATTAAGGACAGAATTTGGATCTACTAATTTCATATAACCAATGGTGTTATGTTGCTACTGACTTGGGCTGGAGATGACCTGGAGATGAATGGTTCCATGTCACAATGTCAGTTCTCTGGGCTATGTGGTCACTTGGCAATGTGCTATCCTTACTAATAAAGAAATCTCTGCTAACTTATATACTATTCATACATATACCTCTTACCCTTCAAGGCCTGCCATGGACTTTGGCACTAATAATGAAATATCATCTCTTCCTAGCTGATAAACCTAGCAAACACCAACCAAATAAAATTTATTTCACAAATAAGATGGTCAAACATCTTTCAAGGAACAATGGTGTAGCAGCCACCAGTTGCTATGCAGGATAGTGAGCTGAAGAAAAAGAGAGATTTGCATTTTTGAAAGGATCTGTTCTTAAGCCAGACCAGGGCAAGATCAAGGGTTTCAAGAATGAAATGGTAATTTTTAACAGGAATTTTAACAGATATAATTAAATAAAAGGAATACTAGGGACAGAAAGTCCTTTTGGTCCTCATTTACATTACTAAATTGCTCTAGCCTCATCTTTTGATTTACATTTTAGACCATTCTCCTCCTAAAGTAAGCAGGTTTTAAGGTGCCTGGGACAAAATTTTTCCCTTAACAAAAGCTTGAGAAAAGATGGTTCTTTGAGTAAATCTGATATCTTTTATTAGATCAACTAAATACTGTTTTTTATTATTTAGTTGGTCTAATAAAAGATATCAGATTTACCCAAAGAACCTTGTCTGCCTATGTTCTTAGGCCAACATGACTACAACCTACACCCTTGAGAAAAGATGGTGCATTTTAGAAGCAAATGCTGAAGAAGTAGAGATGCCACCTTGAGGACAAAGGCAATGGAATGAACAACCAGGACTCTGCCTGCAGGTGACCGGTTTATCTCTCCATAAAGTGAGAAGGAGAACATAGAGCAGCTCCTGGAATAAATAATAATACTCACAACTTTCCATACATACCAATAAATGGTCCCCAGCCCACACAGGTACCCCTCCCTTAAATATCATCCCTCTTGTTCCACTTCCTTCAAATAAAGTTTGGAACTCTTAAGACTTTATTTTCCTCCCCTAGTTGCAGCGGTTCTGATACACATAACAGAATCCCCCTGCAAATGACAGGAACAAAGCCTTCTTCGGGAGGTCTTTCGAGTGGGCTGGTAGATGAAAGAGGCATGAGTTTAGGAGTTCTGGGAGATGAGTGGTGCTACACACAGGGAGGCAGATGATGAAAAATAAAAACAGCTAGATAATTGGATTTTTTTTTCTTTTGTACCCTTAAGCTTTGTGTAAGAGTGGAAAACCCCATGATTTAGGGGAACAGGAGGTAGAGGTGTACTTTCTTGCACAGTGGAGCACAACCTTTGGGCCCCACAGGTTGGATAAGTGGTGTGGGGTTGGTCCATTGGCTGGATCTGGTCCATGGATCCAGTCTGGCCTGGCTGTGGCCTGATCTAGTGCATGGAGCCAGCCTGGCCAAAGTCTGATTTGGCAGGTGGAGCTGGTCCACCCATGCCAGATTGGGCCCCATACCACATTGTGCTTGTAGCTCTGGTCCTGAGCACAGAACTATGTCATTTAGCCCCCAGGGCTTAGAAATCTGGCAGTGGGGGAACAGTATTAATTGTCACTGCTCCTCCCCCACCAAATTTCTAGATCTGTGGGGAGCCGTGAAGGCAGGATGACATGGCTCTGCAGGCCAAAGTTTGAATACCACTGGCACTTATAAATTAATTCCTTAAATAATGATGGAAATCCTACCAAAGTCATGCCACGGCAGGAGGTTCAAAGTTGTAGCATTACAAATCTCTCCTTTTCCCAATCCCAAACTTATGGCAACACATACAGTTGTCAAAATATGCCTTCAAAATAGAAACATGGGTATATTGGTATACCATCACATATCCTCCACTGTGCCACTGGCAGACGCTTGAGAACTTTCCTTCCCAAGGCCATCCCCTGCTGGTTTGGGGCAGTGTGTGCGGCTTTCCCACTGGGATCAGTAAGGAAACTAAACTGCCTCATTTGGGCTCAGAGACTGAATTGTTTTCCCAACAAAGCCTCAGCTTGGCTCAGGCAGCCACACCATTCCCAAGTTTTCCAGGGCTTTTTTCCTGCTTGAAGAACACATCACCTAGTGTCTGCAAGGTTTCTGCTTCTTGTTTGACATCCCTTATTTACAAAGCAAACAGAATGTTCCTTTTAACACACATCATGCTAAGTTTATTAATGAAGAAAACAATCCCAGGGGGTCAACCCAGGGGACCCTTGAAACCTGCCAGCAAAAACTCTTCAAATGCTCAACGCGTCAGATCCTCCAAAACGATATTTCACACAATGAAGTAAAACTAATATTTTTCTTTTGGCCTTTCTAGCCGCTTTTGTGGAGAGCAGACAGAAATTATTTTCTTACTCTGCTCCCAGAGCAGAGATCTGTATGAAGCTGCGTTTATTTGTTTAACACGATGATTTCATCCTAAATGTCTCGACAGCAAATAGTTGGTGGTTTAATAAAGGCTCTTTGAAAGAAGGGCCTGGGCAGTTATTTGTACAGGGAAAATGTGAAGTATGCAGCTCTCAGGAGGAGAGATAGAAATGACTGTTGTGATTAGGGGGTGTGGAGAGGACCCTGAACTCTTCTCTGTCTGCTGGGAGAAAACAGTGACTCCTGGGGCTCTATTTCCTCACGCTGATCAAACTGAGCTGCGCCATCAGACCATAGGGATGGAAGGGGTCCAACCTTATTATTAACAAATGACTGATACAGCCTTCCCACCCCAAAGCAAATGCTTTTACATAGTACAAAGGATCCATTCTTTGTACGTTACCGTTACATTATGAAAATAATGAAATGATGATAAACACACTTGGAATTGGCTTGTGGTACTAGCACAGTAGTCAGTGGAGAGTAATACGTGCTGAGCCTGCTAAAATAAATTCTTAGGTTTTATGGGGCAACCTCATCATGAACCAGGGTTTCCAATAGTAAATGTACCCAGAAAATGCCTGTGTGCACCTGTTGTGCCTATATAAACTCCTAGTCGTGCCCAGAATAATGATGTTTGCAAAGCAGAGGTATGGAGATACCGCTGGGACTTGCGACTACAGTAATGCATGGTTACAAGCTCATGTCTGCACAATAAAAATGCACACGACTTTTGTGGATGCAAGTAATGCATGCAGTTTGGGGAAAATTATCTTGCAAGATAGAGAGGTGACAAATATTGGACTATTTCATTTAATTTTGTTTTCCATGTTTTTTTCCATCTGCAAAAAATATGCTATTCTTTAGGTGAGAGCCGGTGTTCCACTGACCTATAACCTTTAAATAGATGTGTGCCTTGTCAATAAGATTGAATGAGGATTAAAATCTAGAACCAGAAATTACCCCAAATCCAGTGTTTGGGGAAGGGTCTGGGATTTAGTAGGAGCTCATATCTCATTTCAAAATTATTTTTGAAGGAGGTTCACATCTAAGGCTATTCTGGGCCCCACATTTACAGCCTTTGGGATTGTATTATGCATAAATTACAGAGTTTAGATTTACAGTATGTACTAGATTAAAGTCATGAGTTTGTGAGTACTTTGTACAGTGTGCTTGCAATTGCTCATAGCTGTAAATAATTTTCAGGGCCAAATTCTGCTCTGTTACCTAGATATAAGTTTGGAGTCATTCTACTGAAGCTAGAGGGACTTCTGTAGAGTTAGTTTAAGTTTGTGCCTGGTGTCACTGGGAACAGAATTTATCTTATAGGCTTGCCTTCTTCCTGTAACTGTAAAATGTATGTCGTCAAACTCACCTGCGAGTGCTTTTAAAACTCTGTTTTGCCTATTACACAGAATAACTGTCACTAAAATTTCAAACACAAAAGTTAACTGAAGGACTTGAGCAGATTCGAACTTTTATGCAAGGATCACTGGAGCACTTTGAAGTGAAAAATTGTTGTGATGTGCCATTTGTTTTACACAATATGTTCAAGTTGTGCTATTTAAAGTAAGATACATGGCAGCAGAAATGTTGTAAAATTCAATGCCAGCTTTTAATGCAATATTTAACATCAAATATTGAATATAATTATTTAGTTATGATCTATAAGATAATTACTAACAGAGAACCATATAATTAAAAGAAGATAGCAAAACAATGTTCTTGCATTTAACTTTACAAATGTGGGAAAATGTCTGATATGTGAAAAAAAATGTGGGAAATGTGAAGTGAAAGGGAAATTAACTAGCCTGGCACAACTTCCAGCACGAATGTGCAAAATGTGTGTAAACACTTTTGGAAGGAAGTTGTGTGCTGAATTCCAGATTTCTTAAACCAGCATAATAGGGATCACCCACTGTATTTGAAGTGTTTGTAGAATGACATACTCATCCATTTTACCATAGAAATAATAACCAGAGCTACTTAAATAGTATTAATTGGGTGCGTCTACACATTCATTAATGTGCTGTAGTTACTGTGCATCTAGTTTAGTACTTGCTTAATGAAGTACTAACCATAGGCTGCAAAACAGAGTGGGCCACCTGGGCCATGGCCCAGCCAACTTTTAGCATGTTAATTTAGCTAGCTGTGCAGTTAAAAAATAGCTATACAATTTTAACTGGAATGACAACTGCACATTTGTGGGTTATATAAATAAACATGCTAAAAAATTTGGTCGGGCCATGGCCCAGGTGGCCCACCCTGTTCTGCAGCCTAGGGTACTAATTAAATGCGCAATAACTACATTTACTGCACAGTAGCACTGACACACGCTTTTTTGGTGACACTTTGTGCACAGTAACCCAGTAAGACGCAATAGGTTATTAGCAGGCATTTTGAATGGCATGCTACTGCATAGTAACATCAAATATTGAATATAATTATTTAGTTATGATCTATAAGATCACTTACCACGCAGTAAGTGTCTTATGTAGATGCGCTTACTGAACAGTAAAAGCAGCAAAGGTGAAGGAGGGCCTTTGTTAAGCTATTCCAAAACTGAGCATCCAGCTGGTAATCAGGAATAGTCAAAAGATACCAAGAATGAACAAATAGCAATTAGAACTTTCAGCTATGTGGTTTGGCCTGTGATCTTATAATTTAAGCTAGGGTTACCATGCCTGGGTTTTCCTGGACACGTCCTCTTTTTGGGTCCGTCCATCTCCATCCAGGTTTTTTTTTTTAAATATTAGGAAATGTCTGGAATTTTGCTCTGCTCAGCATCAAAGTTTTTCCTGGCATTTCCTAGCTTGCCTGAGCAATGAGCTGCTTGGGGCTGAAGGGGTTGGGGAGGCAGGGGCCACCATGTGCATCTGCATGTGCACACACACATCTGGCATGCAGCCAAGCAGGATGGTGGGAGCAGTCCTGGCAGCTGGATGCGGATAAGTCTATGGGTGGTGGGGGTTGGAGCACCAGGGCTTGGGACTGTTGAGGGGAGGGGGGTGGATCTGGAAGGGATAGGTGTGTAAGTTGGGTAGGTGCCTGCTGGCACTGAGGAAAGCTATCTGGACACTGGGCAGGGAAGGTGGGGGAGGCACCTGCCCTTCCAGTAGAGGAAAACAGCAGGGAAAGAGGTGGGATGGGGGGGCTCTTTGGGGGCAGGGGGAAGTTGCACGACCTTGTTCTTGCTTGCAGAAATGGGGCAGTGCACTGTGGGTCAGAAGTTAGGGGCACCAGCAAGGCTGAGGGGACTATGGTTTGTGAGTGAGAGGTACCAGGGTGGGGCGGGAGACTGTGGGTTGGGAGTACAGGGCACAGGCAGTGCCAGGAGGCTGTGGGTTGGGAGGGAAGGGCACCAGCACAGCCTGGGGGGCAGGGTACTGTGGATCAGGAGCAAGGGGCAGCAGCAGAGCTGGCGGGGGCTGTGGCTTGGGAATCAGGAGCAGGGTCAGGACACTGGCAGATCACTGCTCCCCCCCGTCCTATTTTTTTGAAACTGGAAATATGGTAACCCTAATTTACATTTGTAAGCAAGAGACATCACTGGACATTTGATCAGCTCAGGTGAATTCAGGAGAGGGAGCACTTTTGGAAAGTGTTACCAGAACATATTAATAGTTTAGCAACAGCCCCAGGGAACTGTCAGGTGGAGAAGATTTTTAAATGTCTCTTTGCAGCCTGTTTCTCACAGCATGAGCGCATCACACATGTGTATTTGACCAAATCATCCAGATCAACTCTGAAATTCTGTGAATTCATGAATACTAATGAGCTAGAACATGGTCAAATTGTACCAAAGCCAAATCTACTGAATCCCAATTTTAATAATGTTACATGCATTTTTAGACAGCAGTTGACTGCCACTTGCTGGTTTTCTAAACATTAGATTGGAATAGTGGCCATTGTAACAGCATGTCTCCACCTGCAAGTTGCTGAACACCTGCAACTCTGTAAGAGTTGGTGAGGGAAGGGACTGCATACCTTCTCACAAGTTTAGGTGTTTGAGTTCCATAGCATTTATTAATTTTGTGTCAACAAGCCAGGGGTGCTTGCACCTGAAGTTGGAAAGGGCTGTGTTTAACCAAGTTCTTTTCTCCATGATCCAAACTCACTGGTGTGCTTTTTCTACTTGTTCTTTCAAGTTCATGCACCTTCATTACAGTCCATCTGAGGATAGTGCCTATATTAGAAATGCTAAGTAATTTATTCCTCTACACTCCCAAGCAAACAGTTCAAATTTAAAATTTACTGGCACTAACAGCCTGGGGACATATGTGGATATCCACATAAAACGAAAGAAAATGCAAAGATCTTTGATGAACAGTTCAGAGAGACAAAAGATCTAACAAACCACTGCTTATTCATGAATGAAAGTCCAACTTAAACCAAAGCTGGTTGTGAGTTCTTGGTGGTTAGAATCAAGCATTTCACACAGCTTTAATTATTGAACATATACAAATATAATTACAAGTACAATATAGATTTGTGTATATTTTCCATCTTCATAACACTGCAATTTTCCATTTTAAAATAAAAATGAAAGTCACTCTATCTTTTTCAAAAAATGAATCAGGTCCTTATTGCATATATTAGGGTGTATTTTTAATGATAAATATATCAGATTTTATAATATGACTGTGAGAGGAGCTAGTTGTGATATGAAACCACAGCTTTAAAAGAGCTCTTTGATGAGCTTATGTTCAACAACTAATATGGCTTCACTTTGTAGTTTAGTTTTTGAGACATTGCAGTCATATTGTATACTAGTATGATTGGTCATAGGAATAGAAGAAACTGCAATGTAACATGGTTCATGTATTTACTATTTTTCATCACTGTTTCAATGATCTGTAAAGCAGATAATGCAATGGTAAAAATCCCTGACGCTTCCTGATCCCTATGCTACGTTTTGGCTTCAGTCAGTTTTTATTGGATGACCTGCAGTGGTGAAGACTTACCTTGCATCTCTGTGTAGATTCAACCTGATGAAAAGGGAATCTGAAGTTTTCTCTTTATCCTTTTTTTCTAGACTGTAGCAAAACAAAACACCATTTGTGGATCAAGACTAGGCCAGCAGGGAGTAGATGAGATAATACTATAATCTTCTACTAAGATTTTGCACAGAAGATGTTTCGTTGCCAAAACTCTCCCTTAAAAATACAACCCACACCAATCACAGGTCAAGCGTTTGTAGGCTTGTGTTAACAAAATTGAAAGCCCGTTTTCAGACCAGTTCTGGGAATAATTCTTTACTTTCAGCTGTATCTAGAAGTCAATGAAAATTTTGCCTAAGTAAGGATATCAAGGTTTGGTCCAGTGTCTTTAATTTTTAATAAGATTGATAAGCAAGATCTGCTCTGTTCACTAGAAATGAACTAGCCAATAGTAAGTTTGAAAGTTATGGAATATCAAGTAACTGCGTGATGTTTACATTTCTTCAAAAGCCAGTTCCATAAACTCTATCTTTGAATGGCATAATTTTGTCAGTAAAACCACAGAACAATAAATACTTACAGCATAATCCAATAACTCTATTTACAATAATTAACCCTTTTAATTATTCACAGAGTTTTGTACTAAGGCAAGTGCTGAGAGAATCTGAAAGTTGTTAGAGACGGAAGATAATTAGAGCCCAGAGAGTATTTCCAAGAAATAATATGAACTGTACTTAGCTGAAGAGCTGCTTGTGGAAATCTAATTAAAGATTTAAAAAGAGAAAAAAGAGGGAAAAAGTATGGGTGTTTTCCTAGTTGAAGCTAAGATGCTATTAATTACCTGTAGAGATATTTTCCATACACTCAACTCTATTAATATAGATAAGTAAATGTTATTTCTTCAAAAACCAAAAATCCTGTAATACAGGTTTTATAAAGCAATGTTTTGTGCTTTTTGTAGCTAGGTAATGACAAGGTTATAGCATAGAACTGTGTAGTCATGAGACCCAGGAAAGATGATGGTTTTAAAACCAAAAGTGCATTAGAGAATTATATTATAATTAGTACATGTTCTACTGATGTATTTACTTAAAATTTTCTGATAATTTGAATCCTATTATTACTGGCCCATACATTTACATGTTTTTGTGTATTTAACTTAAACGTATATTTTGCCTTTTGGATCACTTCTCTGAAATCCAGTGTATTTCTTTATCTATTAAAACTAAGTGGAGTGAAAAGAAAAAAGAAGGAAGGAACATTTCAATGTTTTCTTAAATTAGTTGGGAGTCTCAGAACTGAGAACCTTAGAGTAAAGTTTATAATTCATTCATCTTTCAGAAGCATTGAAGGTTTGGTTATGTTCCATTTAGCTGTTGTACCAGAAGGAGAAAACGGATTTTACAAAGATACTATGCCTAGCTTATAAAGAAGTGGCAGCTTTCATGTTGCTAACTATTGCTTTGAGATCAAATGCCTTTAGAAGTCATATTATTATATCACAATAACAGACCAAATTATTTGATTTGGTGAAGCTGCTTTGCACTATTCCAAAAGCAGATGGTTATCCAGTGGACAGAAGTTCAGGAATTCATTTAATGTCCTTCATGTTCTCTGAGTTGTTCTAGGTCTCCTGTGGCAATCCTGTGGATCTGGCCCTCCATGCTGAAGAGGAGAACCTTTCTGCCATTCAGTGGTATTTACAAAGAGCCACTAAGTAATTACAAAGCAATATTATGATGACGGTTTATGATGTTGCTTCATCACAACATGCTGTATCCAATTCAGCATCAGTGCAGGGCCAAGACATGAAAGTCTGAGATGGCACTGCAGTGACAGTTGACATTATTTATTGTTTTCCTCCTACTCCCGGCTTCATGGAGAGATGAAGAAGGATCATTTTAATTAGCTGGTCCAAGTGGTTCAAAGCTGCCCATACTACTTCAAATGTGTCTGACAAAGTAAATTGAAATGAAGACTACATAAACTTCTACTTCCAACAGCCTGAGTTTCACAGAATCAGAAATATATTCATGCGACAAAGTGGGAATATATACATCAAGTTATAAACTGCATTTTAAGTTATTTGTTGAGCTTGGTTGAAGCACTAGATTTGTTCAAAGACAATGTATTGAATGTTTCTATTCCAAGCAGCAGCCCTGCCCAGGAATGTGGTTAGCTACCTTGAAGGATTTTCCATGTGAAGCAATCAAGAGTGCAAGCCAGAGCTTGTGGCTACTGGGCCCTCATCATGGAACAGTGTGTTTTCTGCATAAGGACTCCCCCTGTGGGATGGGTGAGAGTATCCTGGAGAAGTAAATAGCAAGAGGACAGACATTACTTAGTAGGGTGCTGCTCTGTGCAAGAGGAGAACCCTTGCTACCCAGAAGAGTACTTGCAGGAGGCACTGTGTGTGTATGGTATTCTGAAAACCTTGGACTGCAGAATGGGCAAGATTATCCTAAGTGAAACTGGACCTCAGACATTCTGTTGTTTTCAAATTTCTCAAGTGTTTTGAAGAAAATAAGTCATTTATGTTTAAAAAATTCCATTCCAAACTTTGCATTCCTTGCTTGTCTGCCATGATGTCCCTGGAGGAGTCACCCTAGAAGCCAAGGTGCCCACAGACTAGCTGAAATTTAGCAAGCATTTGTAAAGTGACTGATAGGCCTGAAGAGTCTCAAATATTGATTTAGAAACCAAAGATAGCTGGAAAACAATATCCCATATCCCAAGGAAATGCTAAAACAAGTGGTTGGAGCCTAGGAATAGGCCAGGGGAACAAAATCTAGAAGCAGTAAAAGGTCTCTGCTGCCAGATTTGGAGTCAGGAAAGTGAAATATCTTTTGCTTTCATGGCAGGCTGACAAGGACTCTTGGGCAGCATCCAGACATGCATGAATGTTTGGTTCCCTGGGGACATCTAGCAGCAGCACACCTTGTGCCACTACTAGTTGTCCCTGGGGAATGCGTGTGGCACGCATGCTCTTGTGTGCAGCAGGTTACCTTGAGTGGGGTATGGGAACCTGGAGCCAGCACAGTACTGGCCCCAGCAGCCTTAGCTGAGGTCCTGGGGGCCTCTTGGGGCTGCAGCCATAGTAATCCTGCTGTGCAGAGCCTGGCTAGTCATGGAGGGTGGCTCTAGCTGGCCAGGTTCCAGCTCTGGGCAGTGCATGCTGCCACTGTATGCACTATACCTTTTTTTTCTGCAGGTTTTTTTGACCTCTGAATATCCGGGGGTCAAAAAAACCCTTCATGCTGCTCCCTTGCAGTGTGGAGAACCATGGAAAATGCAGTATGTGGTGCTGCAGACATTCTGCACAGGTGTGCTCATAAGGACATAGCTTTGGTGTTTTGGCCTTTACCATTGGGTGTAGTTCACTTCCAAGAATTATCAGCGCTTATATCACCTAACAGACTCCCTGCTATAGCTGGAGCCAAGGCATTGGCAGCATATTTGTGGTCTCATGCTCTCTTCCTGTGTCACATTGTAGTTTCTGTGACTTTTGTTTTTTTGTGCTGAAGCTGGCTATTTGTTACAGGCGATTACAAGGTGGTTTTGTGTTTTGTGGTAAGTGGGGCAAGGCAGCAGATGTTCCTGTGAAGCCTGTGGATTTAACACCTGTTACATGATTGCCTGAGCTCACAGGCTGGACTTGATGACCCAGACATTCTCTTTCAGTCCTATTCCTATGGGACCTAGCCAGTGAGTTAGTCAACTCATAGAAGACTTGTATCTGCACAGAGGTGGAGTGGCCTATGTTGTAGGAATTAATGCAATACTCTCTCTCATTTTTCCAGTAGCAGTATGAAATAGCCACTTGTAGCAGGCAGCACACCTTAGGGACTGCAGCACAGCTGCCCACAGGAAAGGTGATTGCAGGCTTGCCTAGAAGGGCTATTCCAGCTGATGGGGATAATAAGCTGGTACAAAGGAATTTAAAAAGCTCCCAGAGAAGGGAGCTGAGGGAACAGGTTGTATTGCTAGTGGTTGCAACACTGGGTCAGGGACTTTCCCAGGGTCTAGGAAAAGACTCAGGCTGCAAGTAGCAGCACCAAGACAGGAGACTCGCTCCAGAAAGGTAGAAGGAAGAAGCAGGACTGAGGAAGCATCATGAAACTGCAGTCACCTTTCCAGGGTTTGAGAAAAGACCCTAGAGCATGACTTAACCCCTTATGGATTGTGTTTATATTTGTTTGCTGTTTTACTGGCTTTTGTTCCTGGCCTTTACTGTGAGGCAAGAGTGCCCAGGAAAATAGCTCTGTCCTGAGCTAACCCCTAACCTGCTAAACTATTCATGTGGGTAACTGACATCAAAAACCTGCACTTGAGTAACATTTTCAAGTATTGCACATGAAATGTATCATTATTTGAACTGTAAACATTAACATTAATACTTTGAACCACATCAAGCCACTGATTTTAGCAAGGGCTTCTTTAAAAACCAAAGGGATAATATAATCCTTTGATATAAGCAAGCCTTTTAGGGAACTTAATTGCAACCACTTACTCATAAAACTTCTGTTGACTCTTAATGGTCAGAAAGTGTCCACTCCAAGTTCTGCATAGGCATATTTTCTTGTGTATAGATAGAAGTTGGGCCCTTTGACCATTTGGTCCAAAAGCTTTTACTAGCTAAATCTGTAAAAATAACAGTGTTTTATATCAGGGAGACCTGTTACAAGAACTCAGATTAAATTCCAGGGAATGAGATGTTTACAGTTAGACAGTTTTACACAAGTACAATGTCATTTTTTTAAATACTTTGTCATCAGTGGTTGAAACTTGTATGAATAACAGAAAAAAGTCCTTTCAGGACACACTGCTTTCTGTGGTTTCAGGATTAGACAAAGTAAAAAAGCCAGATGCTAAATTTGAAAATGCACATGACAAAAATATTTATCTTCATAACAACACACAAATCATTAGCAATAAAGCAAAGATCTTGGCATAAATTCATACAACAGGGCACAAAAACAAAAGCATAACCATTCTTCACCTCAAAGCCAGCAAATCTATCTCTGATATGTTTCCCTTCCCTCAGCCATTCCTGGGCTGAAGGTTTTCCATTCTGTGGGCTAAGCTGCGCTAAGCTGTGAGGCAGGTGACAACAGCACTGGGAGGGTATGGGGTAGCTACAGTGAATTTGGGGTATCTGTAGCCCACCCTCTAGCCCCCCTTCCAGTGCTGCTGGTGCCCACCCCATCCTGCCCCCACCCTGAGTGCAGCCCCGGCCCAGCCCCACTGCCAAGAAGAGACTGGTGCAGCTCCTAGCCCTGAGCCTGCAGCAGGCAGTCTGCCCTTTCCCCGTGCACAAATCTGGGGTGGTCCATGCCCCCCATGCCTTCCCAAAGGGTGCACACAACAGCGGAGAGCTGCCTCCTCCCCATGCCCCCATGGTCCCTGGATGAGCTGCCTATGGCTCCCATCCCAGATGGGGAGTGCCTGTCCCTGTCCCTGCCCCAGCCCCAGCCCCACTCTTTCCCTCATCACAGGGACCTCAATCTGCCCCTGCCCATGCCTCTTCCCACTCACAAACGTACCACCCAGACTCTGCTCTCCAAGCTGTTTGGCTGCATTCCTGGCCACATGCACTCTGCAGCTGAGTGCATGCATGCAGCTTTTATCGGTGGCATTATTGGCTACACTAGCCAAAAAACCAATTGCTGATAGTGTTAATTTTCCTTTTATCTATGCCAATCCAATATGGACTGATATATCAGTGCACCTTTCATAGATTACATAGATTTCATAGACATTACAGCTGGAAGGGACCTCGGAAGATCATCAAGTCCAGCCCCAGGGGCACGAAGTCAGCTGGGGTCATAGGATCCTAGCCAGATAAGCATCCAAATTTCTCTTGAAGGTGTTTAAAGTAGGTGCCTGAACCACCTCTAATGGAAGGCTATTCCAGACCTTGGGGGCTTGGACAGTAAAGAAATTCATCCTTATGTCCAGCCTGAAATGGTCTTGCAGGAGTTTATAACTGTTCAACCTTGTCATTCCTTGGGACGCTCTGGTTAACAAACATTCCTCCAGATCCTGGTGAACACCCCTGATAAACTTACAGGTGGCCATCAGATCACCCCTGAGCCTGCGCTTTTCCAGGCTAAAGAGCCCCATGGCTCTTAGCCTGTCATTGTAGGGTCTGTTTTCCTGACCTCTGATCATGCACGTGGCTCTTCTCTGGACTCCCTCAACCTTCTCCACATCCTTTTTGAATTGTGGAGCCCAAAACTGAACGCAGTACTCCAGCTTACCAAGGCTGAGTACAACAGGAGAAGGACATCCTGGAAGTTGCTTGAGAAGTATCTATGGATGCAAGCCAGCATTTTCCTCACTTTACTAGCCGCAACATTGCATTGAAGGCTCATGTTCATCTTGTGGTCAGTCGTGACCCCCAAGTCCCTTTCATCCGCAGTGCTAGCCAGCGTAGCACTGCTAAGCCTATAAGGACGCTGCAGGTTTTTCCTCCCAATGTGGAGAACCTTGCATTTTTCAGTGTTAAACACCATCAGGTTCTTATCCACCCATTTGCTGAGACTGTTAAGGTCAGCCTGGATCACCCTCCTGTCCTCAGGTGTGGATGCTTTACCCCAGAGTTTGGTGTCATCGGCAAACTTGGCCAGTCCACTTCTGACTCCAATGCCCACATCATTAATGAAGATGTTGAACAATATGGGTCCAAGGGCAGAGCCTTGGGGGACCCCATGGGTCACAGGGCACCATGACAGTTGACTTCCATCAAGCACCACCCTCTGGGTCCGACCACTGAGCCAATTCCCCAGACAGCAGATCGTGGTGGACCGAAGAACGCAATTGGCCAGTTTTGCCGAGAGGTGATCATGGGATACCAAACTAAAGGCTTTTTTGAAGTCAAGATATACAACATCCATCTCCTCCCCCTTGTCCAGGTGGTAGGTCACCTGGTCATAGAAGGAAATGAGATTGGTCAAGCAAGACCTACCCACAACACACCCGTGCTGGCACTCCCTCAGGATGTTGCCTTCAGCCAGCCTGTTAAGAATGGCTTCTTTGATAATCTTTTCTAAGACCTTTCCTGTGATAGAGGTCAGGCTGATGTGCCTGTAGTTTGCCAGATCCACTTTCCCCCCTTTCTTGAAGATAGGCACAACTTCGGCCTTCTTCCAACCTTCAGGCACTTCACTGGAGTGCCAGGAGTTCTCGAAGATCCGTGCTAGGGGCTGAGCTATGACGCTCGCCAGCTCCTTGAGTACCCTGGGGTGTAGATTGTCAGGGCTAGCTGACTTGAAGGTGTCTAGCCTCTCAAGGTGTTCCTTCACGAGGTCAGTATTGATGTAGGGCAGGGGATCTCCCTCACTTGGGCTTCCCTGTCCTGTAATGGGTAGGGGGGTCCTGTGGGACTGATGAAAGACTGACACAAAGTACCCATTTAGTAGGTTGGCTTTTTCCTGGGCATCGGTTGTGAGTTGTCCCATCTGGTTTATCAGGGGTCCAGTGTTGCCCTTGCTTTTTCTCCAGCTCCCCGCATATCTAAAAAAGGACTTATTATCCTTGATACTTGTAGCCAGTTGGAGTTCCATCACAGCCTTGGCTTTCCTGGTTCTCTCCCTGCAGGTCTGGACCAGTGTGGAATATTCCTCCTTGGAGGTGGATCCCATCCTCCATCCTTTGTAGGTTTTTTAGCTGTAGGAGGTCCGTTAGCTCCCTGGAGAGCAAAGCGGGCTGCTGTGCGCTTTTGCTGCTTTTCCTCTGAGACAGAATAGCATTAGCTATTGCACCTCTATGGTGTATTATGGTTTGAACATTGTGAGAAGTGCCTGTATCTGTAATTACCCCAGCATACAGTTTCCAAACAAATGTGTAATGCTTGTGTGTGCCATGTGGCAATAGATTCAATATTAGTTTAATGTTGATAGGCAAACCATGGTCAGTCATGTACAGCTCAGTCACTTCTATTATCAATGTGCCATATAAAAAACAGGTCTTTTCTTAAATAAAGATCTAGTGTGCTTTCACCAGGAAAATACAAGGACTTAAGAGGAACAGAGAAAATTCTTGTTCTGATTCACAGATGAGGGCATGAAAGCACTTAGTTTACAATAAGATCAGAACATCGTTCAGTCCTTTCATCACAGCATTTTCAGTTCCTCTTTCAAAACAGATGAAACAATAAAATAAATATAAAATAAAGATAATTTTCAGCCAGTGTGTTGTAATAGCTATTTTAACACAGTGAAGCTAACTCTTGCCAGGTCTTGTTTTATGTAGTATGTTCCTTGATTCAGAAAAATATTTTTGTGTTGGTTTCTTACTTAACAATTCTTCAAGTGGTCTAGCAGTTAGTAAACAGGACTGAGATTTAAAGGCAGTTGTTCAGATCACAGGTCTAGTGTGCTTGATGTGAAATGGGCATGTCATTGAACTTCTTTGCACTTCATTTTCCCACTCTGTACAATACAGGTAATAATATATTTACCATTTGTCCTTCACAATTGTAAGAAAGTGTAATCATTTAATTTATGAGAGTCAATTTTCAATTGTCCATACCATAATTTGGCAAAATATTAGAAGGCTTTTTGGCTTTAAAAGTATCTATACACTTGCTAAGAAAGGATGTGAAATTTATTAAATTAAAAAAAATTATATCAACAAGGGAAGCTGGAGGCCCTGGAGAAAATCCATATCTAGCAGGGTTAATAATAGTAAAAGGAATCTGAAATACATGTGGAACAAAGGAACTCCTACAAAGGTAAGCACCCATGGAAGTAGTGAGATTCCTGATGATGCATAAAAGGCAGAAGCACTGAAGAAATATTTTTGTCCTTTATTTAAAAAGCAGAAGCATGATATATTTACATCAAAGAAGTATGAGAAAGTACTTTCTAATCCATTAATAATTAAGGAAGATATAGACCCAAATATATAGAATCTAAGGCAGCATCCACACAAGTGAGCATGTATCTGGTATGGCATCTCAAAGCAGTTTGAGATGCCACAGGAGACACACCATGAATGAAAAAAATGTTCCTTGCAGTGCAAATATGAGAGAGAGATATGGGGGAAATCGAGGTAGAAAAGGCTGCCAGAGCCAGGCTTGGAGCCCTCCTACCCTGCTAGAGCGGTCTGTACAAGAGGAGGATGACCTGAAAGGGAAGCCCAGGCCTTCAGTCAAGGACTTTCTAGGAACAACATGGGGATTGCTGGGGCATGGAAACAAGTACAGGGCTGGCACTACTCAAAGCCACAAAGCAGTGGGCAGGGCACCGGCATATCAGTGCTGCTTAGCTCCACAAAGCAATTGTAGTCCAGCTACAGGTGCCCTCACATCCTGGTGAGCAAAGGGGACAGGGATAACTGATTTTTCTATGATAAAAAAACCAACAAAAGCAAATGCAAAAGTATATATTTAGAATTAGTTTTATTATGATGATAGAGGCACTGGTAGGCTTCCAATTTGTTTTAGAATGGTAAATATATCAATAAAATATTGCCCAACTCTCTCTCTCCATATATATATATGGTGGCATTTCATTTTAATCGCAGAAGAATGTGGATTTTAGATATTTTACTGAGAGAATGTGGATTTTTTTAATCAGAGAATTGGCAATTTTTAAATAGGGAACACCAGGATCCCTGCTGGTGAGGCAAGTGGTAGGACCTGGGCAGAGTAGGTGAGACAAATGGTGGGACCTTCAACAGTTCAGAGTGGGCCACCACAATGATTACATCTTCTGGGCAATGGCTGCCCAGATAGCAGAGCTGGGGCAGCAGAAGACATGACAGCAGAGCTGCACAAAGGCCAACTGTACAGCCATAGTCCTTTGGCAGCTGACCCACAAATGCAGGAATCTCTGCTGCAGTGTCCATACCACAGCCCAGGTGCCCATGCAATCACTGTCCAGGTATGGCAGGAACACAGCCGCAGGGCTACAGGTCCAAAGAGACGGATGTTGTCATGAGTGACAGCAGGTCACAGCCAGACTGCTGCAATGGGTAGAGGGTGCAGAGGCCACTCTAGGTTAGGGGTGTGCCAGCTGGACTGCTAAAGCAAGGAGCTGGCTGGTGTCCCCAGAAACAAACAGGCCAGACCTCAGAGGTGTGTCTAGACACGTGTGGATGTTTGGTTCCCTAGGGATGACTAGCAGTAGCACACCTTGTGCACAGCAAGTTGCCCAAGGTGGGGTAGGGGAGGTTGACCCCAGCAGGCTTACCTGAGGTCCAAGGGGCCTCCTGGTGCTTCAGCCATGGTGATTCTGCTGCACGGAGTGTGGTTCACAGCTCCAGGAAGCCCAGCCCCTCTTTTCAGCAGTGCACACTGCCTGAGCATGTGCTGCTCTGGTGTTTTTTCCAAGTATTTTTCTGGACTGCGGCTATCCAGGGATCAAAAAAAACCTGTGGGGGAAAAAAACCCAGTGACACACATGCTTGGGGAGTGTGCCCTTGCAGCACAGAGAACACTGGGCTGTGTGGTATGTGGCAAGTCACCCTGACCTGTTCACCAGGGCAGCTATTGCTGAAGCCAGCACAGATGATGGGCCCAGCCTCTAGCTTCCATGGCTGAAGGTCCTGGCAGCAGGTCCCATTCCATCCTGCTTGGCAGCTGGGCACACAGGGTATGAGATTTGTGGGGAGATGTGGGAAGGGTGTGGGGGTAGGGCTTGTGAGGGTGAGGTTTGTGGAGGGTATGGGACTTGTGCAGGGGTTTGGGCAGATGTGGGGTTTGTGGTTATGAGGTTTATGGCTGGGTATGTGGGGGGGTCTGTGGGGATGGTTTTGGGTATAGGGTTTGTGGGTGTATTGTGGGGGATTTGGGTGTGGGGAGGCCATGTAGGTGTGGTGGGGGACTGTGGAGATGGGCAGGACTGCTTGGGAGGAGTGGGTCCCCCACAGATGCGTTCCCTACCTGCCCCTTCACAGATAGCACAGTCCCCCACAGCAGCAGTGGCTGTCCTGGCACTCATAGCACACTGCTGGCAGAGCTCCCCAGCAATGCAGTGCAGCCCTGGCTGCCTGGGACCTGGTGCCACCTGTGCCTCATGGCACCATGCTGGCCCTGCCCACTAACACAAGCCCTCAAGCAGAACCGGGACACTCTTGCTGTCACTTAGGGTCCTAGCACCATGCAGAGGATGTGCAACCTCAGGTCTGGCTAGGTCCTGCCTCCATATGGCCCACACATCACTAGACCAGGCCAGCTCCAGGGAGGCAGGACCTGGCCCACCCAAGGGTGCGCAGTCCCTGTGTGCTGTGGCAGGACCCCAGGTGACAGCAGGAGCTTGTTTGAGGGTGCACGCTATCAGGCTGGGCCAACATGGTACATGTGTCACAGGCGGCACAGGGTCACAGGTGGCCAGGGCTGTGCTGCTCTGTGCTGTGCTGCTGGGGGTCTCTGCCAGTCAGCAGTGGGCTCTGAGCACCAGGATGGCCGCTGCTGCTGCAGGGGAGCTGTGCACCATGTGGGGGGCAAGAGAGGGACCCACCCCTACTGAGCAGCCCCCCCACACACACAGCCCCCCCCCCCACAGTGACCCCACCCCAACACACAGTCTACCTCACACCCACAACCCTACTTACCTAGGTCCATGCTGCAAATGTGCTGTGTGGGTAACATTTTTTTGTTCCCAGCATGCCTTCTGCGGTGTCTCAAACTGTTTTGAGATGCCCTAATAGGCACATGTTCACTCATCTGGACACGCCCTCATGCCTTCTGGCCAGATGAGAAGTGGCTTGGTCTTCTGATGTTAAATTAAAAAAAAATCTTGGAATTCCAGGAAAATTCAAGACACAGGGAGGGTTTTAATCCTGTACCAATACTCAGAAAGAGCAAATTGAATGGCCTGGATAACTGTAGGCTTGACATCAATCCCAGGGAAAATGATAGAAAAGTGACAAATCAACAGAAAAAAAGGTATAGAATAGGAATATAATTAATGCCAGTCAACTTGGTTTTATGGAAGATAAGTCTTGACAAACAAATCTGTTTTCATTCTTTGTTGAGACTGCATGTTTAGTGGATAAAGGTCATTGCTTAGATGCAGTTTGCTTGAACTTCTGTAAGGCAGTTGACTTAGCACCACATATTGTTTTGATTAACACTACAGAGTATCAATAGAGCACACATGAAATGGATTAAGAACTGGCTAGCTAAACAATTTTAAAAAGTAGTTGTCAATGGGATACCATTATTGAATTGGGGTATTGCCAGTGGGTTTGGCATGGATCAGGAGTAGATCTGATACTACTCAGCATTTTCTTCCATGATCAGAAAGAAAATGCTGATAAAATTGGCCAGTGACTCAAAGATCAGTGAAGTGATGTGTAACAAATGGAAAAAAAGGGGGAGTTTATAGCAGTGACTATAAATTAGCGGTTGTGAAATGCAGAAGATTGTTAAAAGGGAACTAACTATCTCAGTGAAAAGTCTGTGGGTAGGAGGGTTACAGATAAGAAGGAATTTTAGAATTATATGAAGAATAAAATAAATTCTAGAAATGGTTGATATAATTTGTTAAGTGAGGATAGTAAAATTGTTAACCATTATATAGAACAGGAAGAAGTGTTCAATAAATATTTCTGTTCTGAACTTGGCAGAAAGTTGGATGATGTAACCATATTGATGATTCACTTTGTATTTCATTGAAATTGTATTAGTGAGCCAAATCTTCAGTACTATATCCACTTTTTGGGTCCATGCATTCCAAATGGTATTGATTCCACAAAGAGCTGCAAGAATGATTCAAGGTCTAAGAAACCTTCCACAGAGCAAAAAACAGAAGAAATTCAGTCTATTCCAAAGAAGCTTAAAAGATCATTTGACCGGTATTTATAAATATCTATATGGGGAGGAGATTCCTGATATTAAAAAGGCCCCTTAAGTCAGCAGACAAGGCATAGCAAGATTTAATAGTTGGACCTTGAAGGGAGACAAATTCTGAGCAGAAATATGGCCCCAGCCTTCAGTGGCAGCAGGCTCCAGCGAGAGCAGGCTGCTGCCCACCCGGAGCACCAGGAAAGTGCTTGGGGTAGGTGGCAGCCTGCTCTTGTCCTACGTGCAGATCCGGGGGCATGAGCCTGCCATGAAGAACCTGGCACAGCCCCCCAGCTTGAAGGCCTCCTGGGGAGCATGTAACAACAAGAGCTGCACTACCTCACCCCACACCCTGCAACCACTGACAGCTCCCCCTACTTTGCTCCCTGCTACACCCCTGGAGCAGCTGACAGGCTGCATTGCACCCCTCCCTCTGCCCCTTCCCTTGTCCCAGCCTTACTTCCTCCCTCCCTCACTGCTAATTTTTCTCCAGTTTAAAATGATATTTTCCCTTTGCTTGTTTTTCTCCTGAATTCGTCCCATTTTCTAGGTTTCAAAGATAAACCCTGAAAAATTCCCATTTTTTTTTTTTAAATAAAAACTGAGAATGCAAAACACTATCAATGAATAATGTGCCCTGCTTAAGATGGGGCTGAATTCGGCCCCCAAAGATCGTTTGAAATTATCTCTGTTGAAATACAATAGGGAGAAGGCAGGCTATGTACCTTATGTACCAGACTAAGACATATATAGAGCACAAGCTTTTAGGAACTTTTCCGAGCTCCAGGCCACAGTCCAGGGACTGCATGCCATCAGGGACTGCGAGCAAGAGATAGACTCCTACTGCCAGGCCCTTCTCCCCCAGGAGGCGGAAGGTAGACCACAGTTTCCCTCCAGGCCAAAGGAGGACTCTAGGACCTCCCACTCTGTCCAACCAGGGACATGGACCAAGGTGGTCAAGGGCCTTAAGGCCCGCCACACCAAGGCCCCTGCCCCGCCAGAACTGAGCAACAGGTACGCACCTCTTGCTGCTCTAGCAGAGCCTGCTGAGTTGCTGGCTCCCACAGGCAACATGGGAGCAACTGCAGCTACTGCCCCTGCTCTCCCCAAGACAAAATGTAAGATGTTTGTTGTGGGAGACTCCCTCCTGAGGGGGCAATCTGCCACCCCGGCCCCTTAGCCCGGGAAGTCTGCTGCTTCCCAGGGGCCTGCATCTGGGACGTTGCAGAGAGGATCTCAAAGCTCCTCCAAACCCACAGACCACTATCCCATGCCCCTTATTCACGTGGGCACCAATGACACAGCTCAGAGTGCTCCCAGACGGGTCATGAGGTGCTACAGGGATTTGGGAGCAGGGCTAAAAGGTCTGGGGGCACAGGTGGTGCTCTCGTCGATCCTCCCAGTCTCAGGCTATGGGCCGAGGAGGGAGAGGAGGATCCACGTGGTCAACCAAAGACTGCGGCACTGATGTTGTTGGGAAGGCTTTGGCTTTCATGACCACAGCCCGCTCTTTGGCGAGAGAGGCAGTGACCTGCTAGGAAGAGATGGCCTCTACCTCTCTCCCCTAGGGAGGAGGCTCTTCTCAGCCAGATTGGCTGACCTGCTCCACCGGGCTTTAAACTAAGCCTGCTGGGGAACTGCGGGGGGGACTACCGCCACTGCTGGCCTGCTGAGCAATCCTTGCAAAGCCAGTGGGTTAATGCACTTAAAGAAGCCGACCCTTGCCCCAGCCCTGGTAAAATCTGTGACCAAGGAAGGAGCCCCCCAGGGGGCACTTGTCTGCCTGTACACAAATGGCAGGATCTCGGGGAATAAGCAGGAGGAACTCATCCTCCTGCTCAGTGAAAATAATTGTGATGTCATAGGGATAACAGAGACCTGGTGGGATTCCACCCATGACTGGACCATGGGTATGGATGGCTATACCCTGTACAGGAGGGGTCATATAGATAAAAGGGGTGGGGGTGTAGCTGTCTATGTTAAGGAAAGTTACATGTCCCTGCAAGCCGATATTGATGACCAGGGTGGATGACTGGAGACCTTATGGGTTAAAATCCATGGGGAACACAGCACAGGGAACACAATGGTGGGAGTCTACTACAGACCTCCCACCCAAAGTCCTGAGTTTGACCAGGAGTTTGCCCAGGAACTGGCTGAGGCCGCATGCTCCAGGACCATGGTTGTCATGGGTGACTTCAATTATCTGGACATCTCGTGGGAGGATTGCTCAGCAAAATCTGAGTGGTCGCAAAGCTTCCTGTTGTGTGTGGATGACCTCTACCTGACTCAAGAAGTCTATGGGCCAATGAGAGGCAAAGTGCTGCTCAACCTGGTACTGGCTACTGGGGATGACCTAGTGATTGCTAGGAAGCTGGGTAACAGCGACCATGAGCTGATCACCTTCACCATCCGCTGAAAAGCTGGCAAGTCAGTCAGCAACACGGAAGTCCTTGACTTCAGGAAAGCTGACTTTGACAAGCTCAGGAGGCTTGTCAATGAGGCCCTAAGGAACATGACCACAGGGAGAGGGGAGTTCAAGAAGAGTGGTTGCTCCTCAAGGAAGCAATCTTCAATGCACAAACTAAGTGTGTTCCATCTCGGAAGAGAGGCAGCAAGAGGGCACAGCAGCCCCCCTGACTCTCTTCCTGAGGCTAAAAAGAAAGGCCCACAAAGGATGGGAGTCACCTCCAAGGAGGATTATTCTGCACTGGTCCAGTCCTGTAGGGAGCAAACCAGGAAAGCCAAGGCTGTAACTGAACTCCAACTAGCTTTGAGCATCAAGGTCAATAAAAAGTCCTTTTTCAGATATGTGGGGAGCCGGAGGAAAAGCAGGGGCAACATTGGACCCCTGCCGAACCAGATGGGGCAACTGACAACTGACGTCCAGAAAAAAGCCAATCTATTAAATAGGTACTTTGTGTCCATCTTTTTTCAGTCCCATGGGACACCCATGCCTGCTATGGGACAGGGAAGTTCGGGTGAGGGTGATCCCCTGCCCTCCATTAATGCTGACTTTGTGAAGGAACATCTTGAGAAGCTGAATACCTTCAAGTCAGCCGGCCCTGACAATCTTCACCCCAGGGTACTCAAGGAGCTGGCGAGCATCATAGCCCAGCCTCTAGCGTGGATCTTTGAAAACTCTTAGTGCTCTGGTGTAGTGCCCGTAGACTGGAAGAAGGCCAACGTGGTGCCTATCTTCAAGAAGGAAGGAAAGTGGATCCAGCTAACTATAGGCTCATTAGCCTGATTTCTATCCCGGGGAAGATCTTAGAAAAGTTTATTAAAGTGGCCATCCTTAATGGACGACTGGCCAATGCCAACATCTTAAGGGATAGCCAGGATGGATTTGTTGCAGGTAGGTCTTGACCAATCTCATTTCCTTCTATGACCAGGTGACCTATCACCTGGACAAGGGAGAAGAGATTGAGGTCATATATCTTGACTTCAAAAAAACCTTCCATCTGGTTTCCCATGATCACCTCTTGGAGAAACTGGCCAATTGTCACCTTGGATCCTCCACAATCCACTGGCTGGAAATTTGGCTCCGTGGTCAGACCCAGAGGGTAGTAATTGATGGAAGTCACTAATCATGGTGTCCTGTGACCAGTGGGGTCCCCCAGGGCTCTGTCCTTGGACCCATACTGTTCAACATTTTCAGTAATGATGTGCACACTGGAGTCAGAAGCGGACTGGCAAAGTTTGCTGATGACACCAAACTTTGGGGCAAAGCATCCATACCAGAAGACAGGCGGGTGATCCAGGCTGACCTGGGAAGGCTCAGCAAGTGGGTGGATGAGAATCTGATGGTGTTCAATGCCGATAAATGCAAGTTTCTCCACCTTGGGAAGAAAAACCCGCAGCATCCTTATAGGCTCAGCAGTGCTATGTTGGCTAGCACTAAGGAAGAAAGAGACTTAGGGGTCATCATTGACCACAAGATGAACATGAGCCTGCAGTGCAACGCTTTGGCTAGGAAAGCGACCAAAACGTTGGCTTGCATCCATAGATGCTTCTCAAGCAAATCCTGGAACGTCATTCTCCCCTTGTACTCGGCCTTGGTGAGGCCGCAGCTGTAGTACTGCATCCAGTTTTGGGCTCCACCATTCAAAAAGGATGTGGAGAAGCTTGAGAGAATCCAGAGAAGAGCCACGTGCATGATCAGAGGTCAGGGAAGCAGACCCTACAATGACAGGCTGAGAGTCCTGGTGCTCTTTAGCCTGGAAAAGCGCAAGCTCAGGGGTGAGCTGATGGCCACCTATAAGTTTATCAGGGGTGACCACCAGTATCTGGGGGAACATTTGTTCACCAGAGCTCCCCAAGGGATGATGACTAGGTCAAATAGTCATGAACTACTGCAAGACTGTTTCAGGCTGGACATAAGGAAGACTTTCTTTACTGTCTGAGCCCCCAAGGTCTGGAATAGCCTACCACCAGAGGTGGTTCAAGCACCTACACTGAACACCTTCAAGAGCAAACTGGATGCTTATCTTGCTGGGATCCTATGACCCCAGCTGACTTCCTGCCCTTTGAGCAGGGGGCTGGACTCAATGATCTTCCGAGGTCCCTTCCAGCCCT
>JAGPOW010002514.1:23613407-23641055 GCA_030014935.1 Caiman crocodilus | reverse complement strand
ATCTTGCTGGGATCCTATGACCCCAGCTGACTTCCTGCCCTTTGAGCAGGGGGCTGGACTCAATGATCTTCCGAGGTCCCTTCCAGCCCTAATGTCTATAAAATCTATGAAACTCTAATGCTTCATCAGATCATAATAAATCAGATAACATTATTGTATCTTAACTGAAGATCATTAGAGTTTTTCCCATCAATTTAGGCCTATCCAGGTGAAAGCAAAATTACGTTTTCACTCTTATGCTAACTTGACATTTACTTGAGTATGTCCCCTAAAGTCTCTTCTGTTGCCTGAGTTTTATAGTACCTTTAAGTAGAACAGCTACCTTGGCTGGAGATGCAGTTAGAGCCCAAGTTATACTTTCACTCAGGGTAGTAATTTATGCACTTCACTGTGAAGACACTGTCCTCCAGTGCCTTCCTACAATTCCCCTATGATCCCAGACACAGTCTCTGACCACTCCCTGGGAAAAAACTCATAGAATGACTATACTTATGGCAGCATAGATAGTCTGAGCAACCCACAAATGTCAGGATAGCAACTGAGGATGCGGGAATTCAGGTAAGGCTTTGAAGTGTGCCTGCTCGTCTCTTCATTAACTCTTCAGGGAACACATTCCAAACTATATGTGAATGATTAAGCATCAGTATGACAAGAATGAGTAGGTAACAAGGATTCTACAGTAGTAAGAAGGAGAAAATAAGAGTGTTTTGTCTAATAATATTTTTTATCAATATTTCGGAAACCTAACAGCATGTCTCCATCAAGTACACAGTCAGATGGATTGTAAATTGGCTGAAGGATCGTACTCAGGGTGGTGGTGGACGGGTCATATTCAACCTGGGGGGAAGTGGGCAGCGGAGTCCCCCAGGGCTCGGTCCTTGGGCCCGCACTGTTCAGTTTCTTTATCAGAGATTTGGACGATAGGGTGAAAAGCAACCTGTTTAGATTTGTTGATGATACCAAAACTTGGGGTGAGGTAGGCACGCTAGTATGGAGGGAAAGACTGCAGCAAGACCTGGATAGGTTGCAGGGGTGGGCTAACAAAAACAGGATGTGTTTCAATACTGAGAAGTGTAAGGTGCTGCACTTGGGCAGTGGTAACCAGCAGCACTCTTATAAGATGGGAAACTCCCTTCTTGAGAGCATGGCGGCTGAAAGGGATCTTGGAGTCATTATTGACTCCAAGATGAACATGGGCTGACAATGCAAGGTCACGGTCAGTAGAGCTAACCGTACCTTATCGTGCATCCACAGATGCATCTCAAGCAGGTCCAAGGCGGTGATCCTCTCCCTCTATGCGACACTGGTCAGGCTGCAGCTAGAGTACTGTGTCCAGTTCTGGGCACCCCACTTCAAGAAGGATGTGGACAACATCGAGAGGGTCCAGAGGAGGGCCACCCGCATGATCTGGGGACAGCAGGGCAGATCCTACAATGAGAGGCTACGGGACCTGAACTTGTTCAGCCTTCACAAGAGAAGGCTGAGGGAGGACCTGGTGACCATCTATAAACTCACTGTGGGGGGTACCAGAAGGGTTTGGGGAAGACCTTGTTTCCCCTAGTGCCCCCGGAGATAACAAGGAATAACAACCATAAGTTGTTGGAGAGTAGGTTTAGATTAGACATCCATAAGAACTACTTCCCAGTTAAGGTGGCTAGGATCTGGAACCAACTTCCAAGGGAAGTGGTGCTGGCTCCTACCCTGGGGGGTCTTTAAGAAGAGGCTTGATGCTTACCTGGCTGGGGTCATTTGAGTCCAGTTTTCCTCCTGCCCAGGCAGCGGCTCAGACTTGAAGATCTACAAGGTCCCTTCCGACCCTACTTCTTTGATTCTATAAGTATTCCTAATGAATATTTGAGTACTGGAGTTCCCACAAAAGGTGAAAGGTTGAAAACATCTAGTGACTCTGATATACCCAAATCATAAGCTTCTGTTACTTTAGGGTTGCCCCATGGAATATTTACAGCAGTAACCCTCAGTGCTAGACTGCATGGTTAGTGTTGGAGAATTAAGTTTCAAGAAGAGACATGCAATTTAATAATGGAAGGATTGACTCCATCAGTATATTCACTATTGGGTAAAATTCCTTCCTGACCTCTGTCTGTTAGCAACTCCTGGTCTCTCTTTTCCTGCAGGCTGGTTTTTGCTCCTTTCTAAACCCTTAGTTCATTCACAGCACCTGGTCTTCAGCAGCAGCTACAGTTTCAACTTTGGGCTGAGTAGTCCAGAGCTGCTGACAATTCAGCTGTGAAAGATTTAAAAATATAGCTTTGCCTGAGCAGAAAAGAGAGAAGACTGAGCTGAAGATTAAGCTCCATATTTATTCTGTGTGGCCATAACTCTGTAAAAATCTTTTCTTCTTCATTCTGCCTTCCCCAAAACAAGGTGTGTGTCTTGTTGGGAGTCATGTGGTATGTGTGTCTTAAGTGGGGAGCTTATTTTTCTGCCCAGAATAGAAGCATGGAGACACAGTAAAATGCCTGCTGCTTTTTTCCTAATGTTGGCAACACTTAATGTTAACCAATGCAGGAAAAATTAAGGTCTTCAGTTACAGAACACTGAAGTTAAGATGCTCAATCTACCCCCAAACAGACACACACTTTGTTTTTGGAAAGGCAGAATGAGGGAAAAAGAGATTTTTCCAGAGTTATGGCTGCACAGAGCAGGGAAATAGCCTAATCTTCACTTCATTCACCCTCCCTTTTCTGCTTACCAAAAAATATAATCCTAACTGTGGCTGAACATCTATGTGGGTGGACCTATGATTTTAAAAAGAGCTAAAAACAATCCATAGGGCTCTGAAATAGGAGACGAGAGACTTGAAATAGCTAGTGGACAGCAAAATGGGCAGAAGAAAAGTTAGCTTGATTAGTGGAACATCAAGACCACTGAAAAGGAAAGATAGCACTTCACACTTGTGGAGTAAGAATAATAAGCAATTAAGTCAATTGATTCCTTCAGTTGCCTGAATAGAAACCCCACTGCTGCTGCCTTGTAGAGCAGGAATCCATAAGGAAGTGGGATGCTTCTATTTCAGGTAGCAAATTCAGTTTCCCCGCTTAAGCCATGCATGCTAGGGGGGGGGGGGGGGGCTGATTTTTCAGGAACAGGTACACATGTATGTGAGTAAATAATCCTGCAGCCCAAAAGAAGGCTGCACCATTTCATTGTTCACCTGTTTGACATTGTGAAGAGGTTCTTTGTGCCTCTTCACAAGAGACAAAAGACCTATGCCAGAACTTACTGATGGGCAGTCACAACCCTAAGGTGGGGAACCCCGGTGTAACCAGAACTCAATTTACCCAACCACCGCATAATCCAGATTGGTACCCTGTGCAAACTCCAGGCTGTTTCTGGCCAGGAACCTTTCCCAGGAGGAGGCCTGAGCAAGGAATAGGACTGGAGTGGGATAAGAACTCTCTGTAAAGTCCGTGATACTGAACCTTGCGAACAGGAATTGAGATGGGATGCTGGTCAGTTAGCTCAGAGGAGCTCTGGTAAAGCAGTGTTCTGCCAGACCTAGCAACAGCTGCACAGATAAAATGCTGGCAGCTAAAGGTCTGCAAAGAGGAGACCTGAACGGATGGGAAAGTTGTCTTTTGATTACTTTCTTGCAGAGATTGCAAGACTGTTTAACCCCTAAAGGTGCGTCCACACGAGTGCATATGTGCCTTTTGCCCCATCTCAAACCCCTTTGAGACAGCACAAGAAGCATATGCGGGAATGAAAAAATGTTTCCTGCACTGCAAGTCTGCAGTGCAGGGAAAAAATTAGACTCCAGGCATCTAAAAAATCTGAAATTTAAAAAAGTGGAGCAGGGCACTGTCTGGGAATGGAGGCTGGGTCCTCCAGGGGGATGCTCTGGCTGCCAGAGTGTTTCTGTGTTTGGCCCTTTGCCCTGGTGCTGAAACGTGTGGCCAGCCAGGCTGCATGTTCGGCACCAGGGCTCTGGTGCCAGTAAGGGATCAGGGGCGGGGCCTGGAGGAGGGAGCCATGGAGGGGATCATAGGGAGGACCCCTGCTGGCCCTGCTCACTCCCCCAGCCCACCTGGCCCCTCCCCCTGCCAGCCCCCCACAATCCCATCCCCTGCATAGCTTATAAAACCCCAAAAAATAAAACCCGGCACCTACCGGCAGTTGTAACTGCTGTCTGGGGCCCCACCAGCACAGTGTGGGGCAGGGTGACAGCCCCAGTGGCTCCAGTCCAGGCCCTCTTGCCCCCTCTGCTGTCCTGAGTTGGTAGCCCCTGCAGGAGCCATTTGACCCTTGTTGGAGGGCCGTAGACCCTGTTGGGGGTCTGTAGCACTTGTCTGGGGGCTGAACACCCTGTTGGGGGGGCGTAGCTGTTGCATGAGGGCCAAATCCCCTTGGGAGAGCAGGAAAATATATATTCATGAATACATGAATTTAGAGTTCACTTTATTATTATGAGACACATTTTAACACTGTACAGATATCAATAAAACATTGTCCAGCTGTCTGTCTCGCACTCTCTCTCTCTCTTTATAGTGGTCTTTTTTTTTTTTTAAACTTATGAAGGAACATGGATTTTGGGGTATTTTACAGAGTGACTTTGGAATTTTTTTTATTTATTTATTTTTAATCAGGGATGTTTCAGTTTTCCAAAAGGGAACACCAGAATTCCTGCTAGGGAGGCCAGTGGCAGGACCCTGACTGCTCAGAGCTGGCACTGTGGACCCAGCTGGATGTGGCTGACCTCCTGGACATATGGGGCCAGGAGGACATACTTTGATAGTTCAAAGCAGGCCACCACACCTGGAACATCGTCTGGGCAATAGCTGCCCAGATGGCTGGGCAGGGGGCACAGATGGCAGTAGTGCTGCACAAAGGCCAACCCTGCAACCACAGTCCACTGGCAGCTGGCCCAGAGGGGCAGATGCCTCTACTGGCTGTGAAGTCCCCATCCGAGTCTGGCAGGTGCGCAGCAGGTCACAGCCAGGCAGCAGCACCCACTGCCAGACTGCTGCAGTGGGTAGAGGGTGCAGGGAACTCTCAGGGCTGCTTCATCAGTCCAGCTGATGCAAGGAGTAGTGTCCCCAGGCACTAATTGTCTGGGCCCCAGAAGCTCCTGAGAGTAGGTAGCCCTGAGCTACTTGCCAGGGTGGCTTTTTATACTGCTGGGGACAGGAAAGGTGCTGGCCCTGGGCTCTAGCTCCCCCTTCCTGCAGATCTGGGAGGTGCCAGGCAGGGTTATTTTGCCCCAGCACAATTTTTTCCACAACAAAGTGCATGTCTGAGCACATGCGCTGAGGCAAAAAGCCCCAGCTCAAATTTGCACTGCTTCTATTTGAGTTGCTGCAAGTGTGCATGCTTGTATGTGTGGATGCTCTCTAAGAGGGTATTAATACCCATAAATTAGAGATTGGTCTGAGCCCCTGGAAGAAACTAGGCAAACCCAGGAAAAAGGGGCAGCTTAAAGAGACCACATCTTAGGAGCCGTCAAATTAGAAATTCCCTTTTTTTTTTGTTTTGTTTTGTTTTGTTTGAGAGGGAATTCTCACTGTTTGGGTCAAGTCAAGGACAAAAACTAGGGAAAAAAAAAGAAAAGGATAGAATAGAGGGAGACACACATACTCAAAACTAATACAGGGGACACTGTCAAGATTACAAACCCTGAGTGGGAAATATTTACCTGTGTCTGGCCTCTTGGGATGTCCTCCTGACCATCTTCAATGGTGCAGGTGACTCCCTTGCAGAGTGAAGACAGGCAGAATGGCAATGGTAACCTGTGAGCAAGATTAAGAGTATAAGAGCCAATTTGATGGAGAAGGCCAAATTAGGTTTTTTCATTGAGAAGATATCTGACAGCGCAGACTGTCATGGCAGGATCCTCCAGGAGGGCCGTGATCCCCCTGAGGTCCCTCTCACCGTGTCAAGGCCAGCCCAAAGGCACCCTCTTATTCTTGCCCGCCACATCTTTGATGTTCAATAAATTTGGGAGGCTGCCTTACACCTCCTTGGGCATGGCTAATCGGGACCTCGGTCCTCGTGGTTCCCTGGACTGTCCAGGATCTCCCTGTATAATGGGTGCTCCCCAAGCACCCTAGCCTTATGGGCTATGTGTGGCTCCTACCAACCCCTAATACCACACCCCAAGCCTCGCAGATGGGATGGACATCGTTCAGTGAAAATACACTCGCTCCTCCTCTAGGGCCTTCCTCTGTACTGTCGCCCCCTCTCGGGCCTTCTCCATACATCTATGGTAGTGCCCCTTCCTGGGCTCTCTCCATGTAAGCTTGCCCATACTCTCAGGCCTTTTGTCTGGACTACTGCCCCTCCCTGGGCCTTTTTCTAGTCCTACCCTTTCTTTAGGGCTCCCTGGGCCCGCTTTGGGCCTCCTTGGTACTGCCACCCCCTCCTGGGGCTCTCAGTGACACTGCCCCTCCCTTGGGGCTCTCAGTGCCCACTCTGGGCCTTCTCTAAAATGTCATCCCTCCCCAGGGCCCTTGCCCACTCTGGGACTTCCTATCGAGCCACCGGTCTTTTAGGCCCACCGCACTGCTAACCTCACTTTTGCCGGGTGCACCGTACTGCTATCCCCTTTTGCCAGGGGTCACCGCAGCACCCTGCCCCTCTCTGAGGTCTATCGCTGTACTAGCCTACTATCGGGCTCGCTATGCCCATCTTGGGCTTCTCAATAGTCCCCCTTCTGAGATTTTGTGCCCATGCTGGGCTCCCTAATAATACTGCTCCCTCTCCAGGGCTTGCTATGCCTGCTCTGGGCTTCCTAATTCTTGCCCCACTTGGGCTCTTACTCACGCGGCCCTCTCCTAGGGCTCGCCATGCCCCTCTGGGACTTCTCAAGTGTTGCCCCTCACTAGGGCTTTCTGTGCCTATGCTAGGGCTCCTCAATAATACTACACCCACTCTTGGGCCTCTCAAAATGTTGCCCCCTTCTAGGGCTCACTGAACCCATGCTTGGGCTTCTTAAAATGCTGCCCCCTGTCTACCAGGGCTCTTCAAATAGACCTCTCTGGGCTGGGGTCTATGCACCCCACAGGTTACACCCTTACTGGCGCTAGACTGCGCCTTCCCCGGCGCTAGGGCCCCACACCCCTACTAGCCTCACCCAAACCACTGGTTCCAAACACTGAAAAAACAAAACACAAGCCTCCTGGCTATAACTTAACTTTAGGCTGCCTGGCTATAACAACATTGCTATAACAACTGCCAACCTGGCCTCCGCTCTGAGCTTTATAAGAGCTAGGCCCTTCCCCTTATCACCAGCTGACCAGCGTTAGGTGTGAGCCAATTTGCTGCCTGCAGTTGCCCTGGCAACTTGCAGCTGTGCTCCTTCTCAACTACTTGGGCTTTTTCTCAGCCGCTTCCCTTCTCTAGGAGTGGGGCAGAGAGGTGCCCTGTGACACAGACTAGTAAGATAACAGCTAGTTGGTGTAAGGTTGGGATGAAAGGGGAAGTTGTAGCCCTATTAGGAACAAGCCTAATACCTTAATGATCAACTCTCACCAGATGAACACCTCCCAAAGAAAAAGTTTCATTAAGTTGTGACAGGTGAGAAATTGGGTTGTGGACAGCGTCTAATCACTTAAGGCTGGGAGACATTGGCTAACAATGTATAGGCATAAGTCACCAGGATGTCAAAGACCACACCCATATGTCATGCCCCTCCAACAGATTTAGACATGCAAGGCCTGTTGTGCTCAGGACCTTGACTCACCAAACTCTTTTGTTTTTATAGGTATTTATCTGGGGTGATTTAGAAACAATGTAAGCCCTGCATCTGTGCAAGGGGATGGATGAGATGGCTCTGGAAGTCCCTTCCAGTCTTATAGTTCTGTGACTCCTATTCTTTTTTCTCACCTTTTAATAGGAATATTATGCTGGGGGGCAGGGAGGGGAGTGGGATTGTGGATTGTTGATTTAAATAGGTATCTTTGGTATTTTTTCCAGAATATTAATTTTAAAAACAAATCATGCACATGGGTGATCACAGAGAAGAAAGTAAGGAACATAAAGGAGAGTGGCATGGGGAAAGGAAGTGTTAATAAGACATACAATTTCTTCTCTCTCAAATCAATCCCCTCCTTTGTTTGTTAGTCTGCTTGTTTGGCAAAAGGTTGTGAAGATGGTCTGTAACAATTGAATGTATACTGTGCCACAGTGTACACTGTTCCTAACTTTTTCTATTTATACCTTTGCTCACTTTCAGCGACTTATGTGGGGTTCCTGCTGTTTCTTTTTTGGTGTTTCTGTGAGTTTTCCATAATTGAGGACTTTCAGGTTTCTTTTTTTACAGTGGAAAGTCATTTTGTGGGGGTAGTGTAAGTTGTTTTGCTCATTGGGTTTCCTGTTAGGCAACCATGTGGGGCCTCTGGTTCGGAAGCTTCTGCACTGATTTAATTTATTTATTTATTTATGTTTTTATACTTTGCAACCTTACTGTTCTTTTATTGTCAGTTTATATATATAATTATAATTCTATATTATTTATAACTATAATGACATATAGTTATAATTATATCTACACACTTATAATTTTATATGTATTTATATATTATATATTTATTAATACTATTATAATTAATTATACGTAATATAATAACATGCAATGTATTACTATATATTATATATTGTCATATATAATGTACTGTGTGCTGTTATATTGTTATATAGTTTATACTTATATATTTATAATTATAATTACTATAATATTATTTATACTTATATTTATATGTATATTTATACTTAACAAATGGAAAAAGTATAAATTTTGTCATGAGGAACCAAACTGACACCCAGCTTGGTAAATTCACAGGACTGGAATCTGAAGGATCCGTTGATCTGGGGGCAGGGCAGTAGTGCTTTCACCCACGCTTTGCAGGTCTGAAGGTGTGGGTGACCTATGGGTGCAGTGGTTGTCACTTTTCTGTTTTCTCTTTTTCCTAAACAGGAGTTCACTAAACTTTGATGGCATACAAATGACCATAGCCTACAGTGTGCTTACTTGCACCCCCACTTATTGGTTTCTAGGAACTGGGATAATATAATGATGGGCTGTTGTAAAGTATGGAGTGAAGACATAGCTGATTGTTAGGAAGAGCTTTTATTGAACAAGAAGTGCTCATTGGTAAAATGTGCCAGCCAAAGGGAAAGAATGGAAGCAGTAGGGTTCTAGGTACATACTACTGCAATTGCCTGCTCTGGTGTGCATGGTGGGGGTGGTGGTGAGGAGCATTGCACTGTGTCTGAAGAACTAATCAGACCCATGTCATACAACACTTAGGCCACGTCTGGGCAAGTGCGGCCACGTGGTATGTGACACCGCAGACACATTTGTAGCACTATAGACTATATGTTCAGCTGTTCTCTGCACTGCAAGAGAACAGCATAGGGTTGTTGTTTTACCCCTGGATATCCAGAAGTAAAAAAAAAACCTGTTTAAAAAAAAAAAGCAGTGGCACACGAGGGAGCAGTGTGTGCTGCTCAAAACTGGAGCCTGACTGACTAAAGCCACACTCTGGCTGCTGGCCAGGCTCCAAGAGGCAGGATCACTGCTGCTGCAGCCCCAGGACCTCAGGTAAGCCTGCAAGGGCCAGGACAGTGCTGGCCCCGGCCTCCTCTAGCCCACCCAGGATAACCTGCCACGCACCACAGGGCATGTGGCACATGCATTCCCTGGGGACAACCAGTGGCGGTACAAGATTTATGGCTGCTAGTTGTCCTTGGGGAACCAAACATCCATGCTCACAGGCTTAGTGTCCACACTTAAGATTGATGCAGTACACGTGTTCAAAATAGTACTTGATTTTCCAGTTATACTTCTGAACCATTCTAAGTGAATTCAAAATAGTTTAATAATTAATAGGCTGTATGTCTTCCAACAGTGTAAGAAAAGAAGGAAGAGGAAATTTAGGAATCCTATAAACACACAATAGCTTAAAATAGTGGACAGAAATCAGTTTCCAGCTACTTCTACATCTATGTTCTTGGTTACAAAGCATTATTCTTTAGAACCTGAAGAGGAGGACACACAGTGTTAGGGCCTATGGCTGTTTATTGTATGGATTCAGTGCTTTCTATGGAAGCAAAACTTAAGAACTTTTAAACAGATCCAGCTCTGTTTCACTTCTCTTGCTAGGTCTGTTGACTTAATACTATCCCCAAACCACTCAAATCTTCCTTTTTTGTGAAAATTCTTACATTTCGTAGTTGCTTGAGCAACTTAAAAGGAGCCTTATCAGCCAGCCTAATAAATATAAAAGCAGTATGTTGTCAGAAGAGCAATAACAAATGTTAGTTTTGTTGTCTCTTCTAGTCTGTAACGTGCACCCAGCTGGCTGGGGTCCTGAGGTGCCACATCAGCTCCTGGTCAGAACTGGAGGAGAGAGTGCTCTTCAAGTCATCCTGCTCTGCTCTGAGGTTGTGAGAGGGGAGGGGGCAAAGCTTGCACAATGTTTCTGTACCCCCAAGTGGTTCCCATTTGCAGCACTGTCTGGCCCCTTTGTTCAGATGAAGCTGGGCAAAGAGGCCAAAGCAACTCCAAGCACTGGGCCTTTTGGGTTTTTCTTTGTAATATTTCTATCATTAAAGTATACAGAGATGCCAGCCAAAATCAGGGTTTTACTATGTCAGGCCAAAGGTCCTCAGTTTTTTTTTCATAGCTTGTGGGCTAATAACTCTGTTGTCCCTAATCATGTAGGCCATCCTCCCTCCTGTTTCAGGTCTTGTAACATCTCTGTGGGAACTACAACAATTGTTTACATGAAGAGTAATATTCGGAAACTATTTAACATATTTTAGCTTCTTTTAGTATGATTAGCAGCTGGAAAAGAAGAGAGCCAACACCATGTGAATGGCCAGCTCTTCACAGACAGACAGACAGTGGTCTGTGAACTACCAGTGGATGGGCTTGGAAACCTCTTTGCTAAGTACGGTTCAAAGATAAACATTAATGTAGTTCCTCAGCTATAGAGCTTCTAGACTAAATAGATAAGCAATTTACAAAACGGAAAGGGTGAAGAAGTCATATTTTTCTACATAGAAATACATTTGTTTTGCATTTGTAATTACATATGTGTATGATTATATAAATAAACGCTGTTTTGCCTCAAATTATTATAGAGTTAGTGATGGTACTGGGTTTTAAGAAGAGATTAAAGAAGAATCTCATAGAAGCCTTATGGATCAATTCGGGGTGGGGCAAGGTCCACGCAGAAGCAGTCGTATGGAAGAAAGTTCAAAGATATTTGTGGAACAACTAGACAAGTGATTTGTTGGGGCTGGAATCGTTGGTGGCTATGTTTCTCAGACTAGCAGGGAAGTGTCTGGATCCTGTAATCAAGTGTCCTTCCCAGAGACCGTTCTGCCATAAAGAACAGAAATGATCTGAGCCCCAGATCCTCAAGCCTTCTGATAATCTGAGGGAGAATAGTGTTCTTGGCTGTCTTTATTTCCTATAACAGGCTTCCGAGCCATATAAAGTTACAAGACTCTTGCAAACTTGTTAGGAGCCCCATAATTTCATATGCTGATTATCACCCATTGGGCATGGGACTTGCTCTTCAGGCTCACCATGTTTTTTTTATGGACATCTAAAGATTCTTTTTCTCCAAAGGGTTTTCCACAATGACCCCTGGTTGACCCATATTGATAACCCTTCTTCATTCTCTTTGTTCCTTTTTTGGCCTCCTATACTTGCTCTTTTCATTCAATTTTTTAAGAATAATTTTTACATAATGTTCTGAACTTTTTTGGTTGCATTATTTTCCATTGCCCAGAGCACTTTGCCAAGGGAAATATTTCCTAAATATTAATCAATATTATTATTGTACAGCTATAGTTCCAAAATGTTATGAAACATAGCTATGTTGGACTTGAAGAAAGGCACTTGATGCCTGAAAGCTTGCCCAGCAGCATTCCCAACTATTCATTGGTTTAATAAAAGATATCACAAATAATCTTTGGCTTTCATTTTGTTAAACACATTTATTGTCACTTTTTGTTCTTTATTATGACTTAGTTTTGTTGTGTGATAGATCACTGTGAAATAAATACTGTTATCTGTAAGATAATAATGACACTATTTATATTGATTGTACAGACTTGGTATATCACTCTGAAATGGAGAACAAAGATGTTTGGAAATTTCTGACAAGAGGATAATTTTGTCTGTTCCTGAAGAGCAAGCAGATATCATTGTCACAGACAACAGATTCTAAGAAACCTTTGCTTTAAATCAAAAACAGAGTTAGTAATAGTACTGGTACAAGCTAAATGTCCACAAAGGCCATATCATGCTCCCACGTCCAGCAGAGAGCGAGCTAAGAAAAACAGATCTCAGTATTGACAGCTGTTTGTCAGCCTCAAAGTGAGAGTCTGATATTGGATTAGAAATTTATTCCACACTATTGTGACATATGTCCAAGGCCATTTGCTGTTTGTAGTAAAGTAATGAATTACACCAAGCCAGGAGAGATGCTTGAAGAGAATGAAGCATAGCTATACCAATTGTATGTATCTAGGTCAGTATGTCAGTGGCTGCCAGCATTGGGGAAACAGCGATGCTGTTAAGCAGCAGCAGAAACTCATTATATCCTTTCATTTTTAAACTAATGTTACTTGGACCACACCAAGAGCTCCTGTAGACCAATAAGAAATTAAAGGACTGCAGCAGGCAGTACTGATTGTCAGTGTCTAATTCTGACTTTAAGCACAAACTATCTAGTTCCAGAGAGGAGAATCTGACTGACACAGAAGAATGTAGGAAAAAAGTGATAAATGTGGTGCTAGGTCCTGGTAAGGTCCTGTTGGTCTCTGGTAAGGCAAGTCAATGCTCAACAACCCAAAACATGAAAACACTCTCCTTTCAGGGGAAGATTCCTTTTTTCCAGGGCAAACCAACATCACTGAAGGGCAATCTCAGATGTTAACTCTTTATCCTGTCATTTTGTGAATTCTGGGAACAATCTAAATTTTGATCCCCAGTACAGAATCACTGCATAGCTGCTGGATCATCCCCTCATCAGTGGGGCTCTTTTAAAGACACTCTGCAGCAAGAAGGCATCAAACCTGGCAAACCAGATTTTCTGTGCAGCCAAAAGGCCACTTTTTGTACTAAAAAACTTGACAGCACTAATGTTTTTTGTTGGATTTTTGTTCTTCATCTTTGTTGAAAATGAGCTGATAGCATTGATTAGAACCAGACTTTTAACCATTCTCAGCTCTGCATCCATGGAGACACTCTAAAAGAAAGAAGCTGATGGTTGGGTATATTTTATAACATACTTGGCATCATAAAATGTGTTTCTCTGATGAACTGTTTATTTTATCATGTCTGTGGAGACCTTTATCTCATTCTAGTCATATTAATAATGGAACAATTATTATTTAGTTTAAAGAATGTATTGAGTTCAAAGAAAATTAGGCTCTATCCAGCACTATGCACTTCCAAGGATGCTCTCATTGCTGTCCCTCAGGCTTGAAAGCAAACACAACAGATAAGTACATGTCTTGGTCTCTGGAAAGGGTCCAGCTCTAGTCAAAGATCTAAGTTCACCCCCAGGTGAATATAAGCTCTTCTTGGTGGATATAGGCATCCAGAAAGTAAGTGCTGCTTCTTGGTGGGTGTAGTGGGACCTGGACCAAAGGGTCACATTGAGGCGAGGCCCTGGTGCCACACTCTCAATTGGTGTTTAGTCCCCTTATCTATATCCCACCTGCCATGACTTGCTGTTAATGAAAAGGATATCAGGAGGTGGTACCTGACTGTGGTGAGGTATGTTGAGATGAGAGCAGATCTTAGTGTCCAGGCATCTTCTGTAGGACTCTGCCTCCCCTATATCCCATCCCTTTCCATTTCGGTGTTCCTGTGTTAGTATTGGGGTAGAGGGCTGGTCCCCAGGCACCTGCCTTCACATGATGGGAAAAAGATCCAACATGGGAAGAAAAACAGCATGATATGGGACCAACATGAGCTGGTTGAGCCCTGTTACTCTGGCAGGTTCTACCATCAATGATGTCCATACTGCACAGAAATTAATAAATCAATAACAGAAATAATCATAAATGCTGTGTGCCCCCGCAGGCTGGAAGGGTGGCAGGAGCGTGGTGGTGGCAAGCAGTGAGCTCCTGCAAGTGGCCACAGCACTGTCGGTGGCTGAAGGGAAGAGGGGTGGTGAGTGCTAACTGGCAGTCAGTGACCACCTGCAGATGCTGTTGGCAGCATTGGTGACAACCAGTGGCGATTGGGGACCACTCGCAGACACCACTGGCAGTGTTGGTGGTTGTGGGGGGTGAGCGGTGACTGCCCATAGGCACCACTGGCAGCATTGGCTGCTTTTTTTGCAGGAGGTGTACTGTCAAACTCAAGGGGTGCATGTGCATTCCCTATGTGTCACCAGTGTAAATAAGCATGTCCATTGTTTATTCACCGGTCTGGTTTCAGACTTTCAGTGTGTGTCCGCCTTCTCCTTAGGCAGCTAAGGCTCTTTGGGATTCGTCCCCAGTTTCAAGCCTGATTCACAAGACAGGCCTGTATTGGGCTGACCCCTATGGGGGATTTGGGGTCACAGGTACTATGAACCCCTGTGAGGCTTTTACCGGTTCCTGGCATCCAGCATCCACAGGATAGTCAGGTTCCTGTTGTGGGAGCAAGGATCAGGTGAGTCTCTGATGAGACTTTCTTGGCTATGATAGAAGGAAGCAGCATAGTCCAGTGTCTAGGCCAATGCCTCCCCTTTCCCGGTACTGGTACTACTCTATAAGGGAAGTTCCAGGTTGACCTCTGCCAACCCATATCCCTGCAGGCCCCCATGTGGCCACTGCCAGGTGCTGAGGACCCCAGCTTTCCTCAGAAGAATCTTTGTTAGACCTCTGCTCAAGAAACCACCTCTTGACATGGCCAAGCTGTTTCCCAGTCTCATACCTTCATCCCTTTTGTGGTCTTGCTAGAGCTCTTTTACATCTGAGATCTGTTGCCATGCTTGATACAAAATGAGTTATAAGGCTTTGTTGACTGTCTTGGATAAATTACTCATCTGCTCTTACACCGCAGGCACACTTTACTTTTTTGTTATACTTCTTGTGCAGGTGTGCACAGCCCTTGAAGAGGAAGGTGAGATTATCTGGGCTGCAATACTATATGCAGATTACAGCCATCTCTGTCTGTACTTCAGACCAAAACACCTGGTTCCCCATCACTAACAGTCATAGGGTTGGGATGAAAGCTGGCTGTGCTGAAGTTCAGTCCAAAGAAACAAGCACCAGAAAGAAAAAGAGATCTTGTAGGTCAGTAATAAAAGCACCTCAAGAGTAGTCACAAAAGTCTTTTTCATCTATATCTGGCTACATGACCTTGTCTGCATCAGTAAGTTGTACTTAAGGTGGTTTTAAAACTGTTTTTAGTTAAACAAGTGCAGAAGTGTGGGTGGACACTTATTTTGATTTCATAGTAGCTTATTTCCCTGTAAATTAAACCAAAATCCAATAAACGTTAAGATAAAATTATGTAAGCCTGAATTACACCAAAAGAAGCCTCCAACTTAGCCTTTTGAATTGATTTAACTAAATCAGTTTAAAATTCCACTTTTGGCAAGCCCTCAGATGTAGATCTCCTCTCCCCTAGTCATCTTTGCCTTTGAAACCTCTTAATTAAATTATTGCACTGTACTTGGGGGAACTGGTAGAAACAGCCTCAGAAACATGATCCAGTGCACAGTATGGCAAGCCCTCTCAGTGGTGTCCACCATATATAAGGAGAGCACACAACTCTCCTCAGACCTGCTTCCTAAGTCCCTCTGGAGAGGTATCAAGGGGGCTGTCACACAGTCTGGTTTGGATCCCATCTCTCTCCCTGTACAGCAGCACTTGGGCCACCAGGCAACAGCCTGACTAACAGCCTGGATTTAACCCTCTGGGAAAGAACCATAAAGTCTTCAGCTCTGTGATGTAGGTGCCCATTGGGAGGCAGGTGATAGTTTCCCCTGGTCTTCAAGGCACACGGGCTACCAATGGCCCGGCCTCACTCATTGACTACATCTGGTACTGCCATGCTGGAAAGAAAAGGGGCTGGGTCCGAATGCTCAGTGGGCTTGGCTTTGGATGAGGCTGTGTCCCTCGGGGCACGGGGTAGCTATAGCAGGCCGAGGCGGTCTCCAGGGCGGTGAGAGAAGGTGCCAGGGCACTGCTGAGCCAGTGCCTGCAATGGCCAAGCTGGGGGACCTGAGGAGGCCCCTGCTCCTTGAAGCAAGGCGAGAAGCTGAGCGCTGGGAGGAGCTGGCCGCGCGGGCGCCCGCCCGCCGGCTCTGTGCCCGCTCGGATCAGGCCCCGCCGGGCGCCGCTTTCTGTCCGCTCCCAGTCCCGAGGCCCGGGGTCCCCCTCGGGGCTGGGCCGGCGTCGGGGCAGGGGAGCGAGGTCGCTCCCCGGCCCCAGCTAGGCGGCAGGGAAGCTCGCGGTTTCCGCGCACCGGGCGGCTGGAGACTGCCGGGCCGGGCCGCCCCCGGGCCGCTGCAAGGGCGCCCGCTCCCGCCGGGTCTGCGCCCCCGGCCCAGCCCCGCCGCCGCAGCGAGCTCGGCAGCGAGACCTTGGCCAGGATCGCACGTGTCGGGAGAGGCTTTCCCGCGCGGGCTCCGCCGCCCCCCGCAGCGCCCGGGCGCAGGGCAGCCGCCTCCGGCCCGAGTGCCCGACTCGTCGCGCCCGGGAGGATGAGGACGCCGGGGACTCCCAGCCCTGCGGGCCGAGGGGAAGCGGCCGGCCCAGAGCTGCCCCCGCTGAAACCCGGGTCCAGGAGTGAGCCCGGCCGCCTCCAGCCCGCCCTGCACAAAGGGAAAACCAACGCTGTCGCTCCAAGTCATCCCCCAGCCCCGTGACCTGGGGGGAGGGGCAGTTTGTTTTTTATAAGAACGAAGCTATTTTTAATGTACTGGGTGCTTCCAGCTGAACCCGCGTTTATTGCATCATTACACTTTCCGAGCGATTATGTGATTAGAAAGGTGTCCCGCCGCCGCGCGCTTCAAAGGCCGGGCCACCTTGGCCGGCGTTACTGGGCGGTGAGGTCAGCGTTTCCCTGCGAGCCTTCAAATAAACACTGCGGAGCCGGGCTCCGAGCGGGTCTGGCCGCGTCGCGCGGGCGTGATTGGTGCGAGGCGCGGGGCAGAGCCGCGAGCCCTCTCGTTCTCCGCTCCCATGCAGTGCAAATTATAACATAATGGGGCGCAGGCGATGGTAAGCTCTGTTTATATAATCCATTTCTTCACACAAGTTCCCATTGCTTTTCCTTCCCTTTGCTGTATGTGGTGGTTCTCTGATCCTCCTGACCTCAGCCATGTGTTTTCACTTTTTCTTCTGATCTCAATTCCATGACCAGCGGGGAATAAAATACAAATTGAATAGTAACCATTCACAGGCCACTCTTTTCAAACTGTTGTTAAGCCTTCTTTGTCTTGTCTAGCAATTGATAGATAAATGTGTTGTATTTTGCCCAGCTTCTTCCCCCCACCCCTTGTAAAGCTTTGTTGCCCCACTCGCTTAGACGATCTTTTTGAAGAAAATCATTTCATCCGGGCTTGTCATCCCAATGGACCATTCCCCTCTCCCCCAGCTCAACAGGGTGATGGTTAAGCAGTGAAATTAAAGAAAAAAAAGCAGGAAAACAAAAAAGAATTAGAGATAAAAAAAACGCTGCCCAATGTTTGGTTCCACCTATTCCCAGCAGGACTGAAGATTCATTTTAAATTGGACTTGTTTCCTCTGTACATGGTAAATAAAGTGCACTCGGGGTTGCATTCAGCTACTTTCTGAAAAGGGGAAAGTTAAGTGCTTGGGGAAGAAGGCGAAGAAGGAAACCTCCTTTTCCCCCGTGTCCCCTTCTTTCATTGCAAACCTACTCTCTGCAATGTCAGGCGGGGCCGAGGCTGTTTATTCAGCTTTTCTTGAAAAGGAAAAGCAACTAAGAGAAGTTTAAACAATCTCTTGTTATTTTTGGGTTTGTTTTTCCAGTGCTCTCCTCCTCCCCGGCTTCTTCTTGGGGATATAATGCAAAAGAAAATAATTTTGGAAGCCTATTATTCCATAGAGGAAAACATGTCACCAATCCCATGCCCTCTATTTAATCGAAAAAACAATGCTAGTGAAGGTTTCTTTTGTACTAAACTGCAGAATAATCATGTTCATCATCATTACCAACCCGTCGGGGTAGTGGAGACAGTTCCGTATAATGTTGCATGGCGAACTTTGACGGACTTTTAATAATAACCTTATTTGATCCGGCTGCTTAAACTATGGTTTTCTAATCTTAGCTCATTTAAAAGTGTGGGGTGTAGAGGAGAAGTATTTTAGGTGGTGCTTCACTCCCGCATATAAGCAAACATTTGCAAGATGGCATCGATCTCTAATCAAAATAACCCAGATTCTTGTGTGAAAGGTAAATATTTTGCAACCACATTACTCGAACCGAAAGAGCCAAATAAGTCAAGCACTGAAATGAACGGTGTCACGACAACGATACCAGGAAATTTTGTTTTGTTTAGTTTTTTAACCCACCTGAAATTGGTCTTTTGGCTTCTTGACCAACAATCCTATCGATCACGTTTCGACAGACGTGCAAAATAATCTTACATTTAAAAAGTGGTGCTGGCTGACAGCGAATATCCGAGGCAATCCTCTGTACCTGTAAAACGAGCCCCTGCCTATCACATGCTTCATATTAAACTTTCATGCCGTTTTCCTTCGCTGTTTTTTTCCAACTAAAGGGTTCTTATAAACTTTCTTTCGTTTATTTAGCCTGGTTTTCATTGCTGCAGTTTTGCACGGTTTGCCTTTGTTTAGTTTATTAACCCACAGGGTTACTTTAACTAAATATTTGGGCTGAATACTTTGGGGTTGGATTTCAACGTTTTCTAACAAAATTACTGAGTTTTTTGAAGCCACACAGAGAACTCTGTGTTGACTTTATTAGTCAATTTAACAGACTATAAGGCAAATAAAAATAAGAAACATACTGGTGTATCCCCTCCAGTGAGGATCGAAGCTGCCACTTCTCGGAGTTCGTATTTTAGATAACATCGAAGCTGAGTAACAGTTTAATAGCAATGGCAAATGTATTACGCCTCCCTGCCTTGATCTCTACCGCATTATAAAGTGTATCAGGTCCGAGTCACGTCGGGTGCTACAGCCATTCCTGCCTGCTTGGGGAATATCAGCTTAGATGGAGGGGGAGCAATTAAATGTTATTGCACATGCAAGAAGAGCCGGGCAGGGCTTTGATAGATGCCAGAGCTCTGCTCTGACTGGGTGTCCCGAATCCGAGGGGCTGCCCTGCTGGCGCTGCCCTGTCACCGGACGGACCCGCTCCCCAGGGAGCGGGTCAATCACCAGCACCTTACACACGAGCGAGAGAGGGGCCGGTTCCGTGGGGCGGGGGCGGGGGCGGGGGCTTCAGCGCTCTGCTGGGGGGGGCGAGTAACTTCCCGGCACGGCTCGGCTCACATCAGCTCCAGTCCTGAGCCTGAAACCTGGGTGGTCGCCTCTTCTTCGTCTTCTGAAGAGCCGGGCGAGTTTCCCGCAGACGATCCCATCTGGGAATTCACAAAAGGTCCAAGCCCGGCAGCCAGGGGCATCCTCAGGAGCAGAGGGGCTGGGGCACATCCTGATGGGGCAGCAGGGCAGACTCTGGAGGCACCGAGCTGTGAGGGAGAGGCTTGGGGGCAAGAGGGTCAATGGGGCAGTTGCAGGGAGCATCGGGGCAGCCAGCAGCAGCTGAGCCAAGTCCCAGAGGGGAAAGCTAGGGGCAGCAGGGCAGGGGTGGACTGCTGGCTCCAACTGCCAGCAAGACCACACAAAAAGATGGTTCCTGGTCCAAAGAGCCAACAATATGAGAGAAAAAATGTCATATGGATGGGGGGGGGTGGCTATGGAATATGGGCACAAAATACTTGACATGGTAATTGGGATGGATTAGGAAAATGATCTTTGCAGCAGGAAGATTGAGAAAAAAGGATGCTATAGCAATTAAGATCCAAGATAATGAGAGCCTGTGTGAGAGTTTTAGTTGTGCAGATGTCTAGAGAGGTGATACAGAAGGAATCTGCAAAGTTTAGACATAGCTTCGCTAGATAGAGGCCTGAAATGAAGGTGACATCTGAATGACAGTCAGGTTGATGGTGTACAGTTTTGTACAAAGTGTTTAAGACTAGAGATATCAAAGAAGACTTGTGGAGATAAGGAGAGTTAGAACCTTATTTTAACCATGTCAAACATGAGCTGGTAGCTAGACTCCCATGTGGATATGTCAGACTGACCGGCTGAGAGTTTCATGGAAAGCACTCAGACCCAGATTTGTAAAGGTTATTAGGTGCCTAACTCCCATAGATAACTTTACAAATGTTGGCCATAGTTTCAGGGGTGAAATAGTGGTACAAAAACACTAAGGTAGATATATGTATGTACACAGTTGTCTAGTAGAGAGAAGTGCATGGGCACTGCCCTGTCCCATACTTTAGGCACTTTTTGACTCATCTTTAAATTTACAATGATGGCCTAGCATTTCTGTATCTCCCCTTTAACCATCACCAGCCTGTCACAGCCAATGGTAACCTAGAAGTAAAAGTATGTCATAGCTGCCATTTTCATATGCTATGAAAATGAAATAGCTGTTTGTGGTTGAGAACCATACAGCTTTTCCTGATACCAGACAATATCCTGATCAACCACTGTCTTGATATGAAAATATGTATTTAAAACATCAACATTATAACTGTAATTAATAGCCAATGTATGTATTTATTCTTGCTCTAAAAGGAAACATGAAGGATATATTCTAGATTACAAGAATACTTTGTATATTGTTTTTATTGCATTAGCATTTTTATCCAATGCCTCAATGCACATTACAAACATAGAATCATAGAACAGTAAGGCTGGGAGGGATCTCAGGAGGTCATCTAGTTCAACCCTCTGCTCAGGGGAGGGTCGTCCCTGTCTAAACTATCCAGGATCAACAGCCAAGAGATGCACCTGGGGCATAGGGACAGACAGTGGTGATATCCCATTGCCGTAGGATTGCAATCATGCTTGCTCAGCTGCTGGCAGCAGCCACTTTTTTGCCCCCCATTCACCTCATGTCAGTGCCCAGGGTGACTGACCAATTCATCTTGCTCTAGATATGGCACTGTCCCAGAAAAATGTCTTTCTAATGTATGCTTAAAGTTCCAGTGACAGATGGATATTCAGCAGCCTCTCCAGGTAATCTGTTTCGATGCTCAACACCTTTAGAGTTAAAAAGTTGTTTCTTAATACGCAACCTAAATCTCCCTTACTGAAATTTAAGCTCTTTACTTCTTGTCTTGCCCTCTACACACACAGAAAACAATTGATCACCTCCTTCTGATAACCTATTTTTGTATTTGAAGATTGTTACCAAATGGCCTGAAACATTCTCTTCTCTGGACTAAATAATCCCAATTTTTCCAACCTAGCTTTAGAGACCAAGTTTTCAAAATCTCTAGTCATTTTTGTTGCTGTCTCTGGGCTCTTTCTAAGTTGTCCATGTCTTTCTTAACGCATAGTGTGACGAAGGTAAGAATTATTAACCTGATTTTATAGATGGGGAAGCTGATGGGTATAGAGTTTACAGGACTTGTTCAAGGTCATGCTGCAAGACCATGGTAGGCTGAAAATAGAATCCAGATATTCTAACTCTTAGCACAATATTTAATCATTCTGTTGTGCTTTCTGGCCTTAAACAAACAATGCTTTGTGCAAAAAATTGTGAGACAAATTAAACATAAAAAGCTGAAATAAGAAAATCAGGGAAAAGTCATCCAGAAATCTCAGAGTCACTCAAAACAATTACACTTCAAATCATGATGGAGGAAAAAAATAACAGTACATTGAAGAAATAACAAACTTTGGCTCTATTTGGTTGCTATCATTTCTCACATTTATTTGTGATTTTCTGGTATGATTATACCAGAAATTAGACTGAGCATATTAGGATCAGATTTATGCTGGAGCTTGTTAGGAATTTCCAGCACTCCTTTCTCTCATTAAGTGATGAGGTGAAATGAATTGTTACTTCACCACAGTTGGTGTACAAATACAGCAATATTCAAAGGCTACTGTCTTTTATCCATTTATTTTTAATTGTGTTAACAAAAATGCCAAAGCTTCATTACAAAGCCTGGGGAAGTTTTGTAGAAGCCTGCACCCGGTAAAAAGGAAATGTAAATGAAGATGAACCAATAGATTTATGTGGAAGAGGCAAATACTCAGCAGTGGGGAAGAGTTGGAGATAAAACATGGAATAAAGAAAAGAAACATGATGAGAGCAGCAGAAATGGAGATGGATAGTGCATAACAGATTTTTTTTTCATAGAATCATACAAATTCATAGAAAATTAGGGTTGGAAGGGACCTCAGGAGGTCATCTAGTCCAACTCCCTGCTCAAAGCAGGACTAGGCCTAATATCATTCCAGCCAGAGTTTTGCTGAACCAGGCCTTAAAAACCTCCAAGGATGGAGATTCCATTGCCTCTCTGGGTAATATGTTCTGGTGCTTCGCCACCCTCCTAAAGAGAAAGTTTTTGCTAATATCCAACCTAAACTTCCCTTGCTGCAACTTGAGACCACTGTACCTTGTTCTGTTATCTGCCACCACTGAGAACAGTCTAGCTCCATCCTCTTCGAACCCCCCTTTCAGGTAGTTAAAGGCTGCTATCAAGTCTCCTCTCACTCTTCTCTTCTGCAAACTAAATAAGCCCAGTTACCTCAGCCTCTCCTCGTAAGTCATGTGCTCCAGCTTCCTAACCATTTTTGTTGCCCTCCACTGGACTTTCTCCAACTTGTCCACATCCATTCTGCAGTAGGGGTCCCAAAACTGAACACAGTACTCCAGATGTGTCCTCACCAGAATAAAACAGAATAATTACTTCCCTCAATCTGCTGGCAACTCTCTTGCTAATGCAGTTCACTCAGTATGCCATTAGCATTCTTGGCAACAAAGGCACTCTGTTGACTCATATCCAGCTTATTGTCCACTGTAACCCCCCATGTCCTTTTCTGCAGAGTTGCTGCTCAGCCAGTTGGTCCCAAGTCTGTAGCAGTGCATGAGATTCTTCCTTTCTAAGTACAGGATTTTTCACTTTTCTTTGTTGAACCTCAAAACATTGCTGTTTTGTTAAAGTACCTTGTTAAGTCTATTCTGACTTGTAGGTGACATCAAAATTTTCAGGCCCTAGGTCTTCCATTTTTTGATGACAAAACTTTTCCTCCCACTTTAAGGTACCTGAAGGTTATTTTAGACATAATTCTGACACTGCTGCACATGTGATCTCCCATCTTAGCCAACATGAGTTGGCAATGGAAAAGCAACAGAACTGGTTTTGGTTGAGTGTTTTCTCATTAGCCATGTTGAAGCTTCTATTAACATCTAAAGAACAGGCATGAATTAAGGGAAGAATATGCCACTTCTTGTGTTTCACTGTTGTTGGCAACCCCTCAAATTGAGGATGATGTCTACCATGGCTCATTGATTAGTCTTGAGATGACTTAAGAGTCCAATCCTTGAGCTGCAGATCTGTCCACAGAAATTGCAAGTTTTTCCCCAGGACAGAGTAGGATGCAGGCTGGAATTCCTTTCCTTTTCCATTCTCCACTTCCTCGTTTCTGCTTCAAGGCCAAGGTGCTTTACCTCTAAATGGGCTGGCATTTGGTTGAGGTTGCAGGGCTATTGGAGTCAGTTGGTAACCAGTTCCTCCCAACTCTTTATGTCAGCATCCATTTTTTGATGTAAGCCTTCAATGTGTCCTTGTGGCCTTTCTCTGGCCACTGTAAAATCTCAAGCCATTACTAAGCTGGGAGTAGAACACTTGCTTTGAGAGTCGAGAATGAGAAATCCACATACAATGCTCATCCAACAAAACTGGTGCTTGAGGATCGCTGACAGTGCTAGTAACATTGGCTTCAGCAAGGATGCTGGCATTTGTATGGTGATCTCATTTGATGTAAAGGATTTTCCAGTGAGTATCATTGTGTATATGGCATAGGGATGACTGAATATGTGATGCTCTTTGCTACTTATTTATTTTGTTTGAGCACCTAAAGAGAATGCCCATAAGTACAGAGAATCCCACTAATATGTTGATATATTAATGTGTACATAGATATTAATGTGTTTTATACACACACACACACATATATATATACACACACACACACATTCACACACACACATATGTATATATAATGCAAACTCTAAATCATTTCTAAGGTATTTTTTCTGCAAAATATGTGGAGTGTAGAGAAAAAATAATAACAATATAATACAATTAAGTATAAGAGGTGTATAATTTTGCATTTTCACTCATTTTGAATGAATCACATAATTAACTAGTAACTTCACTATTCATGAGCAAGGCAGCATCCCAAATGCATGCTGGCAAAACATACCACACCATTATGTAATAAGAAAGAGTTCTTACAATCTAACAGTAAGTAGGTAAGAAAGACAAAGGGTGAGATGTAAAACAGAATCATATAGAAACAAACTGGTTGTTCAAGGTCATGCAGCAGTTTGGCAGAACTCACATCTCCTGCCCAGTGCCCCATCCAATGGATTGTGCTGCCTCTTAGCAATATTATTTTTTCATTTGTACTCTTAGTAAAATACCTATTTTTGTATTAAAATTATGGTAAGTAATTTAAGTGGTGTAAGAGGAAGCAATGCATGATTTCGGAAATATTTGAAGTAAAGCTAAGTCTTCTGGCAATTGAAATTATTTACTGGAAGAATAAACCAATATTTTGAATGCTCTATATAACATGTAACAAGATAAAGATACAATAAGCCATAATATAAATATTTATTTATATGATAGTTTACATTGTGGCTTGTTTCTTTATCATCTTATATTAACTGTAGCATATATATACATATTTGCTTCCCTCAATGAAAGTGTGGTGTTGCCTATTTTCTCTCAAATAGCCTGAATTTGCCCATGGAGCAATTTATTGTGGGCAGGTTTAAAAAAAATGAATAATTTGTTAAAAGCAGGTTCTTTAAACCGAATAATTTTCCAAGGGAATGAAAAGACTGTGAGGTAGAAAGTGCAATGCAATTAGGCATGGTGTCTAAAGGGAGAAAAATACCTGATTTTTACATTGTATTTAGCTAAAATCTTTGCTGTATCGTAAGTACTATGGATTATCTTTTCTTTTGAGTTGGAGAGCAATGCATATACTGTACTTACACAGAACTATAAGACACAGTACACGAGTTTCGGTATTTTAAAGGCATCTCTAAATTTACCAGAACTAAATGTTTGTAAATATGTGTGGAACTGGCTGGTTTAGAAGTTTGGTTAATTGAGATAGACTCTTTCGTTATAGGTTACAGTTTTTAATCTGGGTTTTTTAGCAATGACCAAAAATCAGGGGCTGATTGGAGCCTGTGTTTTGTCATTGTCACATTCCTGTTGGCTCTTTCAATAAGAGTATAAGCTTTCATTTTCAAACAGCAAACATTTACATGTTTGGTGTTTATGATCACTTTCTGAATGTGAGCCAATGCAGCAGTTTCTGCATGAGTCTACAAACACCGAGACCTGCTTCTCCTCTAAGCTATACTAGTGTATAAAATGGAGTCATATTATAAAGTTAATGAAGTGACTCTGAATTTAGATTGGTATAACTGATATCATAATTTGGCCCACTTGTGGAACAAGACAGATGTGTGTTGCTGGGATTAATCTTACTTGAATGTAAATTTTGAAATGAAATGATAAAATTATCATATCAATTGCTCATCCTTTTTGCAGATATTTAGCAAGTCCTGGATACTGAATAGATCTTGGGAATGTGGACAAAGTTTCAGTAGGGTACCAGAACATTTTTCCAGTATAAATCGTGCCACAAACCATTACTGTCTTCCACCTCTTTTGTAGAATACCTGGAACCAATTGTGAGTCTCATTCCTGCACCTAATCTCTGTGATAGCTGTGAATGACTACAAGTGGCAGTTTCAGCAGAGGGTTTACTAGATGAATCAACCAAGGGGCGAAGTGTTTTCTCTGCCACCCATGAAGCCTTTACAAGTTTTGCTTCAGCTAGAGATGCAGTTTGTGTTGCTTTGAGGTATGAAAAATAATTAAAAGTTTTTTTAAAAGAAGCAATATAAGTTCTGTGGAGAGAACAGAAATACACTGCAATATTGCTATCTCTGCACACAAACATTTGTGTCTTTTTAAGAGCATTTACTTTTTCTGATGGTTTATTTTCAAAGCCAAACACATGCAAGTGATAAAACTGGGTGGAGGTTCTAATGTTTGAAGAGCTGTACAGGGCAGCCTGTTGTAATAGTCTAAAAGGAAGACTCAGACAATGGCATTACACAGCCCTTTAAAAAGTTTTATAATGAAGAACGTGGAATTATTAGATTATCTAAACATTCTCTTTTGTTTCCCTTCAGTTTACAAAAATGTAACTCCAAACATTGCTTTGGTGAAAGTTATTTATGTAAAGTAACAGAGGGTAGGCCCCCATTATTTATGAAATGCAACCTTTTGTATTGGGAACTACTATAAAAATGGAATGCAAAATAAGATCATGAAAATTGTTGCAGTTAATAAAAGTGACTCTGCCTCCCTCATTGGACAAGATACTTTTAATGTAAATTGCAAATGGCTTGAACTCATTATCTTAGATGTGATAATGGAAGCAAACAAGGCACCACAAAAAGAAAACCCTCAAACTGCCTTTTCACGTATTTTATGGATATCATTGTAAAAGTGAGTGCAATGTTGTGTAATAGTTTTATTTTTAGAAACTTGATCAAATGTTAGAAAGTCTTTGTGTTGTTTTCAATATCAGCAAGGATTAAGTCATTTTCCCTGGGGTCATTTGTGAGGAAGTCTCATCTATATGAGACTGAGGTGGCATTCATATGCAAAACTTTTACCTGTTAAATACTCAAAGAAATATTGTCTACCAATAGCTTAATCTTAACATTAAAAAATAACTTGTCAAAGCAATGGAAGGATTTCACTGCAAGCCCTTTTTCCAGTCTGTGTTTTGCCAAGATACTAAGTAAGTTAATGAAGCTCACATTTACTTAGGTAGCACCTGTGTTCTTCTTGTGACCATATCATTTCATGCTCATTGGGATGAATTTTACCCCACTCAGCCCTCCCAGCTTAAGAGACTGGGCTTTGTGTAGGAACTTTCTACAGGAATTTAGAAAAGGAAACATGGAAATGTGATGCAAGCTTCCTTCTGTTGCACTTTCCTGTTACTGAGTGCAAGGCAGGATGAGCTGGCTGGGTTAACCACGTATATCGGTTGTGAAGAAAGGTACTTACTCTGCCGCTGATTTTAGCAGGGTGAAGTTTTATTATGTGGAACCACAAATGCAGGTTATGATGAACAGATGCAGGAACACGAAGTTACAGAAACCACGTTACGGCAAGCTACCGCAGACGCACGAAGGTGTTTTTATGAGACAAGGAAGTGACTGGATTGTCACTCGGAGAGTCTCTCTGCTTTCCTGTTCCGCAGTGGGTTACATATACCTGGGTTCGTGTAAGCGCGCTATGTCATACTGCGGCAAATTTTAGCCTATGGCGGCGCATATTGTGTTACCCAGCGACAAGCCCTAACCTATGGTTGTTAGCCAAGCAC
>JAGPOW010002514.1:23585298-23606020 GCA_030014935.1 Caiman crocodilus | reverse complement strand
GCGCGGGGGGGGTGGGGGGGGGAAACCGTGGGCGCAGGACCTCAGTGAGGGTGATCAGTCCTCCCGATGCTGTGTGGGGTCCCGCCTTTCCTTTTCCCAGGCTCTGCTTTTATACTGCCCCATCAACCAATCAGCTTAGGTCTTACCTTTGTGCATTTTTCAAGTAGCATGAGCCAGGGATTATTGCAATATGCATGCTTCGTGCGGCTGATTTGGGCTGCATCTGCTGCTTCCCCTTGCAGTGAGCACAGTTCTGCTGGTGTATGGTCACTTTTTTACCCACAGCTCCAAGATGATAATGTACCAGTGAAGATGCTATGAGGCTGTTTCCAATAGCCACTCACAAGACCTCAGTCTCTGAGACACCTGGAAGTAGACTTTGGGGATGATCCAGGGGATCAACAACGTATTTCCAGGTTTGGAGCATGTGGCTGAGGTTGGTTCAGGCCCATCCTAGTTGAGATATGTCATTGTTAGGGTATACACATGCCCTGGATAGCCTGCCTGGGGTCACACACAAGTCAGTGGTGGGACAGGGAACTGAACCCAGGTTGGTCAATGGGTTGCTGATTGAGCAATATTTGTTGCTGGTGGTTCTCTCCTATCTGACTAGCAGCTGTAAGTCTGATTGGCTGCAGTGTTCAATGAGTTCAGGGTAAAATGACAAATATCTTAAATTTAACAGGACAGCCCCAATTTTAGGGCTCTTTCCCCCAAGATTTCCTGAAACAGGACTTTTGTTCCAATTCTGAATAATTGATCCCAGATCAGCTTACCTGCTTCCTTCCCACTCCTTCTGATATTGCTTTGTGACTCCAGGCAGAGAAGATGGCATCATGCTGCTTGGCACTGTGTGAACATAACTGCTTCAAGTTCAGGAGGTAGCTGTCTGTGGACTACCTTCCCAGAAGGAAACAGTGTAACTATACCTGGGCTATTGCTCCTGCTTACAGTGCTGAGCTAGGCAGTTATACTGACCAGAAGTCTAGACTACTTCTGGTTCTGGAGTTTTATGGAGGGCCCCAGGATTTTGTTCCAAACTTGCACCCCAAAATTAGTCACTTTATGTCTGAAGTTCACATGAAAAGTACACAACAGTCATTTCCACTGTGATATGACAGCAACGACCTTTCAGGCATGTGGAATGCTGTACACTGAAACACTTCTGATACCAAACATATGCCAAAAGGCAGCATCTGCCAAACAGTTTATTGAAAATGCAAATCTTGCAGCTTTCTGTGTCCAGGGGAATCTGCCAAAGCCCTGCCAATGCAACTAATTTGCTAAGGAATTTGGCTCCTACCATCTCTGCACACATGTTGTTACTTGTGAGCAAGTGGAAATGTTTCCTTTTAATGTTCTTGTTCAGCTTCTTGGGGTCAATGCAGTCTGAGTCTGCCCCCTTTCTTCCCTGCAGTTACTAAGAAATCAGCTCAGCCTGTAAATTCTTTGATTCTACTAATAATGCCATCTGCTGTCATGTTTTATAGCTCAACTAGTTGGGTTTTTTTTCCAAGGATTATGGAACGTTTTGGATGATATACATGACTGACTGCATGATCTCCCATCGCTGCATCTTCCGGGTCCTCAGAGAAAACCCTTTCTAGTGCACAGATCATACTACAACCTTCAAGTTTGTTACCAGGGTTATAGTTATGTCCCAGACAATCTAGGCCCAGCACTTCACCTACATGATTAAATGTTGGCCTTGGCATAAACATACAAACTCATTCTCCTGTTTGTCGTGGTAACTAGGGGATAGTTCATAATTGCTCAGGCTGGCTTTTGTCCTGTTCTGTAAGTTTGTGATCTCACCTGATTGCTGAATCTTTCTACTTTTCTGAGTAACTTTATGTCAGGTTCTACTTTTATGCTTATTTGTGTTCCCATGTTTAGTCTGCGTATCATGTGTGTACCATTTGTGCATAGTTTTGTTTGCCTTAGTTTTGAGTTTGCCATGTCTTTTTTATGTATTCTGAAACAGCTTTTCCCCTTCATGTCAAAAGTTCTTGCATTCAGATTGGAACCCCTGCATTTTCTTCCTTTGTACATTTCTGCAGCAGCTTTGCAAATGCAGTTCATTTTCTATTCTTATGCCAGCTGCCACATCACTGCCATTGTTCATTGTCTGGCATATGTTTTCCTTTCCCTTTTTATTTTCTGTAAACTGTTTCTTTCCTTGATTAACTGTGGTACTATGTCATGTGCTCTGTGCCTCTCTCTTGGGCATTTATTTGCATTTTTGTTTGTTTTGCATATGAACATGGTCTATTTAAAGCATCAGCTCCATGTCCCTGAGTATAACAAGTATCTGTTTTACTGCTGCCTCCAAAAAACTTTTTGTTTATTAATTAAAGTCTTTAACAGTCAAAATTTCACAAGAATGGCTTTTTAACAAGGCCTCTGACATGGCCTCTGACAAGCACCTCTTGTTTCCTTTCTTTCTCCGGTTCTTCTCTGGAAACACACGTCATAGATAACAGCCCTACACCTTTCTCCCTCAGTCTGTTTTTTCAGCAAAATCTCAGAGCTCTTAAAAGTTTACCTCTCCTCAGCAATGGTTCAGATATGGGATCATGAGCTTGGCTTGGCATAAGTGTAAGTATTAAGGTTTTTAAAAATATCCCCCACCTCCCAAGGTCAGACATGTGCTTATTCAAACATCATGTGCACTGCAGAATTTGTGTACCATTTATTCAATATGTTAATTATATTTTTACAGCACAATTCTAACCAGAAAGCTGGTGGATATTTTTTTCAGAGATCTGTTGCACATAATCCAAGTTTCAAAGTTAATCAATGTGTTTTGGCATCCTTGAAGCACATGGCTTTAGAAAAGTGTAATAAACTACCAAAAATTAGTACAGTAGGAAACTTTTTTCACATGGAAGGCTTGAAAGTCTGAAAATAAATGTAAAAAATAAAACTAAACTGTTCCTTTAGGCAGCTGCGAACATTGTTTTCCCACTGTTTTCATATTAGTAGACAGAGAAAACCCAACAGTGGAAATGATCCAATCAGTGGATTATTGAAAATCAGACACAAAACCGTGAGGTTGCAGGACACTGAAAAAATCTCCCTATATTTCCCCTGGAAATTAAATATTCTATCAAGTAGAGGAACAGCTCAGGTAGAATTAGTCATTCTGCTCTGATCTGCTTTCAGTTCAGATTTATTATACACTCAATTTGTGTCTGGTCTTAAACTTGCATTAACATTAAAGACTATGCTTTTACTATGCTTTTGTACAGTGCCTAGCACAATAGAACACAGATCAACCTGGACATCTGCAAGGGCCACTGGTAGGTATTTCCCTATCCAAATGAGAGAAGCAATAAATATATCAAACCAATATGAAATAATGAAAAGACTTTTAACCAAAAAATTAGGAAACTTTCACCTGATTGCTGCTTATGTTATTAAAGATTTTCACAAGAGGATTCTTACAGATGAAATAGTTTTAAAGCTTTCACCTTATAACAAGAAACACTATTATTTCTTCTTCTAACCTCTTTTATGTAAGACAAAATTATACAGATTCCTTTCTGCATTCCACCTTTACTAACATAATTCTGGAAACTTCACTAGAGTTCCACAAGGTTTATGCCATTGTTACTTAGTAATAAAACAAGTCACAGAATACCTATTCTAAAAGAAAGAAAATGAAAAGAAACAAATCTGCCCAATTTCTTGATAACAGTATTCTGTTAGTCAATATTCTAAAGTGTTTCCACCAATTCAGTTCTATTTAAAGGGTCTTACTATTTTTATAATAAGATAACCTGTGAAGAAAAAGTAAAATGAATTTGTGCTTTTTATATCTTGTGATGTAGTTAAGAGGTCTGAAAGTTTTTTTGTTGAAGTATAAAAAAATAGAAACACACTCAATTAATTATATCCTGATGCGTAATAAACACTTTGGAGAAAGAAAGTCTTAAATATCCACCATCATTCCTCCTCTTATAAAGGTCTGAGATCAAAATGTACACAGCCTCAGAGTTCTAGGAAGTTCTTTAGCAAATTCAGTAGGAATCAGGCTTACTATTACAGAAAAATATTTTTAGAATTCTGTCATGCATTATAAATAAAGAATATATGACAAAAGTTCATTTTGAAGAAATCTATTTCAAGGTCACTTTTAAACAATATCTTTCATTATTTAAAAGTTTGTGTTATGTTCACTCTATACCAATGGTATCTACCTGGATTAGGGATTTTTCTGTCTTTTATTAAGGGCTGGGTCTGTCTTATACCTACTAATATAACTGAAATCTGTTTAGCTTCCAAAGCACACAATAAAATAGAGGTAGGGTACAATTTAATCTTTGGCAAATACGCACATGCTCACAGAAATGCCTAGGATAAGTCCTTATAAATACAAATATATTTTAAGTAATTTATAAACATCAGAAAAACCCACCTTCCTAGTTTACATTCACGCAGGGCCCTTAGGCCAACATGTAGTAGCAATAAAGTAAACCTCCAGTAACAAGGCCACGCAGAAGAATTACAAAGCTACTGTGTAACAGGGAGCAGTTTGGCCCCTCAATGAAATCTTATCTAGAGCTGTGTGAGTCTGATGGCTTTCTGAGTAGGTCACATTAGAATGACAGGCTACCAGAGACCAGTGTAGAAAGATGGAATCTGACCATTAATCTTCAATTAAGTTGCCATGATTTTTTAAATTTTTAATTACCACTATTTCTTTCACATAACATATAGAGCATGTCCATATAGGGATGATCCTCCCTCAGGCAGGGGATTGGTTGGACTACATGACCTCTGGAGGTCCCTTCCAGCCCTTCTTCTCTATGATACTCATACAAGTCCACATATAAAAGTAATTATAAGAACCTAGCTTTAAGGTCCATGGCTATCATATTTTAGCAAGCCACTAGAGGGGAAAAATGGAATAATCATTATTTATGGACGTGGGTAAATTTCTTTTGGCAGGAGGTGTCATTTTTACATCTTCTCTTTTCCATTGCTGAAAAATCACTTTCAGCCCAGTGCCAGATATTTGCTTCAATAAGTAGGTCATAACAAAACAGTCAAATATAGCCAAACCATGCAAGTCTGACAACAGAATGCCTTCCAGAAGGCGTTGTGTGTGTGTGTGTGTGAGTGTGCATGTGCACCAGTGTGCCCACACATGCACTTACACACCAGCTGTTGAAAGGATGGAATTTGTAATGGTTTTGAAGAGGTAAACATACACTGTTCATTCCACTATGTGTTGTGAGCAGGGTTGGATAAAACCATGCAGCAATTGGACATACCTTTTTGTGGGGGTTTTTTAATCCTTTTATTTCATAAAATAGTTTCTTAAGCACTCGGCCACAAATGTTTAGTTCAGTATTTAAGAAGAAACATTTAGAAATATAAAATCATCCTTATTAATTAGAAATAAAGACAGTAATATAAGAAGAAAGAACACTTACAGCTATTTCTAATCATGAAGACTGTCTAAAAGAGAAGCTGGAAAAAGGTGTTTTTTCAGGAATATCACACCTGTAAATTATTTCTTTGTAATCTGTCCAGAATAATATATTTTATAGTTTGTGGACCTTCTGATTCCCTGCAAGCAAGTGGTTTTTTTGTGGGGTTTTTTTTTTTGTTTTTTTACACTTTAAGGAAAGCTGGGCCCAAATTAGACAGACAACCTGAACCATTACAACATTTTAAACCATTTGTAATCCAGATCTGAGGTTCATCCTGGCTACAGCTGTATTTGTAGCACAACACTGGAGGCTTTGCAAATTCAGCCTGTGGGAGCCATTTCTAATTTTAGGGCATAATCCCTGATCCTAAAAATTCTCAATCATATGTGGACAGAGCCATCCCTAGTGGGGAGCGAACTGGGGCAACCACCGCAGGTCCCACACTTTGGGGAGCTTTGTGGACAGTGTCGTACAGACCCTGTTGCAGTCCTGCCAGCAGCAGCATCTTCTGCAGGTGGTTGCCAGCCCCCACCCAACACTGCTGGCAGCTTCTGGGGGTGGTCCCCCCACCACCACCAACACTGCCACTGGCTTCTGCATGTGGCTGCAACCTTCACCCTTAGGCCCCACACAGGCTTATATGCCCCAAGCCCTGCACACCCTTAGGGACAGCTCTGTATGTGGAATTCTATTCTGATGAAATGGCCCACTGATTTCAGCAGTTGTGTGTGTGTTTGTAGGATTGGGGCCAATAACATTATCATTTAGTAATTGCATAGTTGAGATTCTAGGTAAATATGCTTTTCTAAAAGTGTTTGCTTGTTTTGCACTCCTGTTTTACACCTGTTTCTCTAACTTGATTTGTTTTACTTTTTCTCCCAGTCTAATTCAGAAAAGTAACAGTTTATTAATGAAGTGTGCTTAACATTTGAATAAGGAGCTCTTGTAAACATTTTCTTTTTTCCTATAATCAGTTCTCATGTGCCAGGAGTGTGGAAGAGGACAGGTGGTAGACAGGGCAATCTATGTATTTTCCCACTTAAGCAAAATGCTGCCTGTAATCTGAGAAAAGGGGAGGAGAGGCAGAACCATGTGATGATTAAACCTGTATTAAGTACATACATGGTAATGTTTTTGAAAAAGGCACAGAGGACCCACCCACTTTAAAGGAACTTTACTGTGCACAGTAAAGGATCTCTATAGGAATGAAAAGTAGGCTCAAATTATAGTGTGTTGTTCAAACTGTACAAAATTAAGTAAGGGAGGGGGCATAACAACCCTTTTGGTGGCCTCTCCAAGGAATTATTTTATTTAAACACCTGATATTTGGTGCAATTGGACTGAGCCCAAGGACAAATATTGTGTTTCAGCTGTATTTTGAACCCATTTCATGCAGAGCTTGTTTAACAGGATTGAGCTACAAGGGGACTGAGCTCTGATCTACATCAGAGGTGGAGAAATCATCCTAAGATCTCTGTCAGCTGGGTGGCAGAATTTTAATAGAGGGTTCCTCACAGTGCCCCTCCAGCACATCACTGAAGTCTGTGCTCTGCATTTTCATTCCTTTCTACACTTGTTAAAGTTGACCAGTAAAAGAAAACGTTACCAGATTACGATAGATCCACCTCCAACTGTATATCTGGTTCAACTTAAAGTCTTAACATCATGATCTTCTACCATATGTTGAATATAACTTGAGGTTTTTTTATAAAATGTGTCTTAGATTAAGCGTACAGTATATGCCACAACTCCACTGAGTTGTTGTTCTGAAGAGAAACAGCCTGTCCCCTCTGCTCTATAGTTAGGAGGACTTTCCCTTGAGGCTAAATCAGACAACAAATTAAGGGTGGGCCTTCCGTGTGGTCCATTTGAATGGAAGGTACTGAGTTAGCAAACCAGGAAGATTTTCTACAAAAGCAGCATAATAAGGTCAGCAACAAAGCCATTGACAACACTGACTTCACTAAAAATTGGTTCCACTATACTGTATGAGAGAGAAGTTTCTGTGTAAGTACATATATAAAGAGAGAAATGGAAATGTTTGCATATACACACACACAGGGAGTATGGTTTAAAATAATATTTTAATAAATAGTTATGCTTAATCAAAATAATTTTACAACTGTCTAAATATACATAACACATTTTTAAAGTATTTATATAACCCATAAGTATTTCTTTGAATTCTTAATGATCTTTCATGTAGAAATATAGGGCACACAGAGATGACCCAAGCACGGAAGCCAGCAGGAGATTCAGTTGTGGGGGTGGTGGAATGTGCCGAGTGGCCAGACACAAAGCTGGCGGTAGTGGCACTGAATCACCACGGCCACTCCACCCAGTTCTGCAGGGCCTCCCAAAGTGCAGGGCCCAGGGAAGTCACCCTGATACACCCCCACAAAGGATGGCCCTGAGGACATAAAAGAGCCTTAATACGCAGTGGACTCTTCTACTGAGCATTAATATGTCATGGCAAAAACCATGCTAATATGCAGTAGAATTAGTCTACTGCGCATTAAGCATTGCAAAAATTGCCACTGTGCATTAGTGTGGCTACTGCACCTTTATCTAGTACGTCATATTACAGTACTAAACTTAATGTGCAGTAGCAAAGGTGCGTTAATGAACGTGTAGACACACCCATAGCTAGGCAGTTTGGGAAAAGGACATTACTTCTCTGATAGTCCGTATAAGCGCCAAAAGAAAAAGATGGTTCACTCTTGTTTACTCTGCTTAAAAATATGGTGGATCCAATTTCTAGTATTTACTGCTGTTAAAAATATACTGCACAACCATTTCAGGAGGCATTTTTTTCAGATATTCCTATTGTTAGTTTCTAACATGCTACCAAGGTCCAAAGACCCAACAGGCCTTAAATGCCATTTACTGTACTTCATGGTGTGTATGTCAATACGGTGTATAAATCAACCCCATCTTTCTGATCCAAAAAGTCCAGAATTTCTAGATCTGGTGTATAAGTTGACCTAAGATTTTGGACCAGAAACATGGAGTCAACTTATACTGGCCCCTGCTTGGCTGGCACAGCCCAGGCAGTGGTGCTTACAGGGGATGGGGCTGTGCCAGGCAGGCATTGAGCCTTGCCCCACCCCTGTTCCCTACCCTATCCCCTTTGAGCAGTGCTGGGCTGGGCACTTGCCTGGCATGCCCCCATCCCCTGTGAATGGTGCTGCCTAAGTTGTGCCAGCTGAGCATGGAGCCTAGCCCCAACCACTGCAAATGGTGCTGCCGAGCACCAAGTTCAGCTGCACCAGCTAAGTGCTAAGCCCAGCTAAGTGCTCACAGGGAACAGGGTTGGGCTTAGAGCTTGGCAGCACCGCTTGCACCAGACAAGACCAGGCTCGGTGCTCAGCTGGCACACCCCATCCTCTGTGAGTGGTGCCATCTGGGCTGTGCCAGCTGATCGCTGAGCCTGGCACCACTCACAGGGGATGGTGATACAGTGTATAAAGTCAAGGTTGAATTTTAAGAGTTAAGAATTGGGCTTCAAAACTCAATTTGTACACTGTGAAATATGGTATTTTAATAGTCAGATATATCGTTTGACAGTTTTAGCTATTTGAATTAGCTTTCTCTAGTAATTCAAAATGACTGGCAAGAACAGGGTAGGTCAAGTACAACTTTCCTGCCTCTGAAATTCATCAAATTTCTTCTTGTGACTTAAATATATCCTAAAGAAAAGTTTATTGATCCTCCCAATTTTCTGCATACAGACATGAACACTCCATAATCTGGAGCCATGCCATTATATTATAGACCATCAGCAAACTGCTGATGTAATCAAGGGTGCTTTGAATGGACAGGCTCAGGAACGGTGGGTCTGCGAAACTATTAGTTGGATGCACTGGTATATTGAATCTAATGACCCAGGCAGCATCAGAGGTCATTTAAAGGGCACTAAAACAGACTCATGGAACACTGAGCATTATTTCCTTACTTTCAGAATAGCCATGAAAACACAAAAACATCATGTGCAGTGCGAAAGCAGGGAATTACGATGCCTGTAGGGTCAGGATTTGTCACCTGAAAATGATTTTGGCCAAATTGTGTATAGAAATGTATGTTAACATTTGCATTGCACAATTGTTCTCATAGCAGTGACAATGAAGACTATTGATGGTAATTATAGTCTTACTTCTATAAAAGAATATATCAAGAAGACTGGTAGCATTATACATTTCTTTTTGCTGACAACAAGAGCCACGAACACCAAAGATGTGGATTTTTAGGTTGTCAGGAATGGTAACAAGGATAAATAAGCAACAAGGATTAAAGATAAGTATAGGCATCCAAATGCTTTTGATGGCTCCAAAGGGTCCACACAGCAAGTATATCACCTGAGTGCACCATGCATCCTGGGAAGGCCCCAGTTTCTGAAGGGACCCTGGCAGAAGGTAGAAGGCCCAGAAGTATCTGAGCATACCTTCCGCCAGCTCCCAGACAATGGCAAAAGCAGAGCACTTCTGCCAGCAGAATGCAAGGTTTAGTCACCACTAAAGGGCTTTGGAACTTGCTCAAAGTTCTGCCAGCAAAACACTGTAGTGTAGATGAGGTTCTCAGTTTTGTGCTAAATCTCTCCACTGGAAATCTGCTCAGTAACAGGAAGGAAATGCTTTTTAAATCTCTTTGGACAGCCAAGGCACTTGAATGCATCTGTTATGAAATATAGACCGCCGGGGCCCTGAGTGGCTTCAGGTTATCTGAGGACAACACAGCTAATCTCATGCCACTGCATAAGGTGACACAGGAGAAGATACACCAAGGGCTTGAAAATAAACCAGATATTTTTTTGAAAAGCAAGTGAGAAAATGAAAGGTTCTCAAAATGACACAGAATAATAAAAATTCTTATTTGAAACCCCCCAAATAATGGGTTTCTTCTACTAGTAATGAAAAGCCACTCGTTTTAAAAAGCATAAATGTCTGCTAGTGGGAGGATTAGGCAGGATTTTCATAAATGGAAACATATAACAGCCAGAAGACAAAATATAAACTATTCATCACAACTAACAATCGGATATGCATATATTACAACAAATGCCAATTGGCTGAGGTAGTGCTATTCATTATCATACATGTTATTGCTATATTTGTAGATTCATTGTACAGTATTTATAGTTGCACTCGATGCTGTACAGATGTAGAAAAAAATCTCTGCTTAAACAGTTCATAATCTAAAGGTTTGCTCTTCCAAGCAGTTATTTCCACATATAGTCAGATGCAAACCAGTCTCTACTCTGGTGTTGCAGCATCCAGAATTTAGGTACATTGCTCCAGAGGGGTTCTTCAAGTCAACAGGGTTAGGAACCTGGGATCTTTATACAGGGAATGTGCATCTCTTAAGTGTAATACAGAGAGCCTAAGTACTGAGGAAGGATGTACTTGCAGTAAACTAGCGGGAATGTTAGGTACAGCAGTGTCTCTAAATTTCCACTCCTCCTCAGATGTCAAAATCAAAGCATCATATAGGCCTCTGTCTCCTTGGGATCTAGAGCATGAGGAAGTGAGATACCTATAAGTAACCAGGATGCCAAACTGACAGCAACTTAAAGCACAATACCCGACTTTTGAAGAGTGATGGCACCCTCCTTTTGCCTGGTGGTCAGAGCACCTGATTATAAGCGGTCTTCAATTTCATGGGATTCAAGCCCACATATCCCACGTTCCAGGATACTGTCCTAACCACCAAAAGATTCATGGGGCCAGAGGAGAACAAATAAGAGAGAACCTAAATCCAAAGGAGTGTCCTTCTCACTGCTTCTTCTTTTAAAGTGCCCTAGGTGCTTACAGTACCCAAAGGGCAAGCCAACATCCACTCATATCCTTGCACCACTGAGCAGCATGGCCCCTAAGCCCTGCTGGGATTCACAAAGTAGGTGTTCCCCAAACTACTTCATCTAGCCAGGAGGACGAGGTGATAATGCCTTCCTCTCCTGTTCCATGAAAGAGCCTAGCAATTAGGTCACTCCCCAAGAATGTGGGAGACTCAAGTTCAAATTTCTGCTCCAAATCAAGAGGTCTGCACTATATCTTCGAGGAGCGATCCAACCATGTCAATATTAGGTATTGGATTAATACTCATTGAATGGCCTCAGTCATTTCTTAGTATGAAACTATAATTTACTCATAAAATCATGGAAACCAGGGGCTAGATTCAGAAAGAATCCAACATTAAACATGTAGGCACCTGCTCCATAAGGTCCCTTGTCCCTAAGATAAGTACTCATGCTCCCTATACAATACATGGTAAGAAGTAGGTGCAAAGAATGAGAGCCACAGAATCCAACAAGCTAAGCAAGGAACTGCCTAAACTGCCTAGGAAGAAATACTGAGAAAGCTGTGGAGGCTAAGGACTCCCTCTCAGAAGTCTCTAACTCTGGGCTGAAAGGAAAGACTTATCTCCACTCAGGATTCTCAGTGCTGAATCCTGTTCTGGAGGTAGGCAGGCACCTATGCCAAGTTAGCCCTTTCTTACAAGAAAGAAAGAAGTTGGATCTCTTCTATCTAGTTATTGGGACAGTGGGTAACACTTTTCAAATCCCCACTATGGAACAAGAGCTGGAAGTCAGGTCTCCCACATCCCACAAATATATGTTGAAGACCAGGCCACTGGATGTTCTCAGGAAAAGTGCTCTCAGCATTTCCGGTTGAAGGAGTTTTGCCTTGTATAAATAATTAACTGTTCATTGCAGCAGCGCTTTGAACCAGACTTGCTCACATTCCAGAAAAGCACACTAAACACCTGTGAGTAGAATCAATCGCTCACTTTTCTTTCTGTCTGACCCAATGAATGTTTAATTATGAAGTGGAAGAGCTGGTTGCTAGGGTACTTTCAGGGCATGAGGGAGACCCGGATTCAAGTCCCTGCTCCAAAGCAGACTATGGAAGGGATTTGAAAATGGGACTCCTACAGCTTACAGATCACACATGTACATTCTTCCTCCTCCCCTTCCTTTCTCAAAGTCTTGTCCTCAGCTGTTTTCTGGGTAAGGTCAAGTTCAGTGAGCATGCTCCGGGAATGCCTGGTGGGTTGGACCCTGCAGCAGAGACAGGTGTGGGAACTATGTATTTAATAATCCCATCAGGGTTTGTATTGAGGTAGGACTCCAACCTGCACAGCCACTTCGGTGGTTTGTGAATTCCCTCAGTAAGTATGTGTACACCCATGGGAAATTTAACAGCAGAAGCTCAAGAGTCTAGGGGTTAGACAGCAGCTGATCAGGGTTTTGAGGATCTCCATGTCACCTACAGGTAGCTGTATAAGTCCTTTCATGGATCTAACTCTGGGTTTGCAAACATATAACTGCAATTGGACACACATTTTTGCTCATGTATTTCTGAACTTTAGGTTTTGAACTGCTAGTTATGTATGTGAAATCCTCACCTTAATGAAGCCAATGACAAAACTCCCACTAGGATAAACAGATGTGAGATTCACCCAATGTGTTCACAGTACTTATCTCAATGACTGAAGCTCAATACTTTCTAGGTGGAGAAGCTGCAAGCACGTGGAATGAAGGGTTTTTTTTCCTAAGTTGTTTTCAAATTACATAAGTAATGAAGTTGCATAGTGCTGTAGCCTGCACATGTCTCCCCATCCAGTGTTAGTGTCATTGCCCTTTCAGAGAAGATGGTGCCAGCCCAGGGATTCTTCTCACAGTAGATTTTTGTAAGCCAGAATGCTGCAGAGAACGTTTTGTCAAAGAAGCTTCTGCAGGGGAATACTATCCTATCCTGTGAATTAATGTAGAGAGGAAGTCATATGGTCAAGAAACATATTCAACAAGATATTTTTCTGTCACCCCTCCCCAGGGTTTTGTGCAGCTATTGTCAGCCCATAAGCCATTCCATTCTTTATAAATATAAATTTTAGGAAACTAAACCAGTATTAAAAAAAAAATCACCTCCATTTACAGGGCCCCAAAAGATCTCTGCAATTAATCCCCAATTTACAGATAAGAAGTCTGAGGGCATAGGGCCACAAAAAAGTTTCCATGAGGCAAAGGAAGAAGAGGCTTTACTGTATGTTTGCTTACAGTATTTCACGGAAGGCTTAGCCACGATGGGCTAGCTTTCATTTACCAGAGTAAGAGCATGCACGCCAGGCAGTTACCATGAAGCACCTTATATCACATCATACCTCATAAAACTGCACTCTGCTTACATGATGCTGAATTGTTTGTGTTCCCATGTCTATGATTTCTCTTTAGTCACACAGGGAGTAAAGATAGAGTCAGTAACAAAACTCAAGTCTCTTGGTTTCAGGTTTTATGCTCCGTGTAGTGGATCAGGCTACCTCCCAATGTGACAACTATTTTTTTTTGGCCCTTTAAAAAAAAAAAAAATGTACATATGGGGGTAAATGAACAAGAATTTTGCTTGGACTGCTTTGGAATTAGATGCTATTATGAGCAGCATAAAGCTGTACTCAGAAGGCCATTTACAGTGCCTAACAAGTTCATCAAACCTGGAAACTCATAAATGATGTTACATATCCTTTCATTATGAGTGGGGAGTTTTTTTTATATTAACTATCTACACAAATGCACATTTTTTGGACAGGTGTACCTGTTTTATAAAACTCTTGTAACATCTTTCCTCCTATGATGAAACTGGATAATTCAATTATCAGTGTATTCATTGAAATTACAAGGCAACTTTACTTCCCTTTCACTTCATGTGGTTTTACTTTGTGTCTGAACAATACACATGCAGAGTTAGTCTGTTTTTTAATAGTTTCCATATTGCTGATCCAGGCTGTCAAGTTGTGCAACTTTATTTAAGATTCCTCATCTCCACAAGGTTCTTAATTTGTTGGGTTTTTTTAAGTTTCTTCTTCAAAAGGAACTGCCACTCACTGGTGACCGTTACATTGGTTTCACCTCAGGGTTGGTTTCCAAGTGATGTTCTCCAGGAGAGCACTCACAGCCTTTAAAAACATCCCCATATAGCTGAAGTCCCCAATCCTTTGTTAAATGTGTGTGGCAGGCACTGTATTGCATATTACCTTGTCCTCAGCTTTTCATTCAGTTCAGTCAAAAGGGGCAGAGCTGCTTTGGAGTATTCCAAAGCATGCTCTGTGGAGCTTGTTCCTTTATAAACATACAAGTGTGCAGTGTCCCAGCGCTATGCTAGCGTGCCATAATAGAACTTTGTTGCCTAGAGTTTTTACCAATTTCTTGGGCATAGTTTTTCTATGCAGTTATTCTTAAAGCACATTGCATTGTCAATTTGACATTTAAAAGTCTGAACTAGTTGTCTTAGTGATACTTGAATGGATATCATTTCTTATCTCTACTTCTCACAGCTCCTACCATTCAGGAGCTAGTAAAGACAAACTCATCTGAGGGTGACATTACCACTGTCCATGTCACGGCAGGCTCCTACAGGGAGGGCCATGATCCCCCTGAGGTCCTTCTCACTGCGTCTAGGCCGGCCCAAGGCACCCTCAAGTTCTTGCCCGCCATGTCTTGATCTTAAAGATATATGGGAGGCTGCCTTATATGTCCTTGGGCGCGGCATATCGGGACCTCTGTCCCCGTGGCCTTCCAGACTCTAGGTGCTCCCTCTCTAGGGCTCCTCGTATCATCTGGCCCACTCGGGCCTTCTCGTTGGTGCCCCCCCTCTAGGGGCTTCTGTTAGCGAGCCACCGGTCTTCTCGGCCCACCACATGACTACCCTCTTCTAAGGCTGGGTGTACTGTGCTGCCATCCCCTCTAACCGGGGACCACCGCAGCACTTGCCCTTCTCTAGGGGGCGCTATGCTACTAAACGCTGTCTCCCGGGGGTCCACCGCATCATCCAGCCCCTGGCCGGGGTTTAATGCCGCACTAGCCTCCGACCAGTCTTGCGGTGCCCATCCTGGGCTTCTCAAAATAGCACTCCCTTCTCTGGGCTCGCCATGCCCCCACAGGGCTTCTCAATAATGCTGCCCCTCATGGGCTCCTTAAAATACTGCCTTCTTCTAGGGCTTCTCAAACACTGCCCCTCTTGGGCCTGGAGTCTCCACACTCCCGTGTTGCTGCACCCTATCTGGCACTAGATCACACCCACCTGGGCACCAGGGCTCCCACACCTTGTGGGTCCCTATGTGGCCTCCTCCAACCTCGCCCAAACTACTAGTTATAACATTAACACAAACTCAAGTAAACACAAGCCTCCTGGCTGTAACTCAAACATAAGGCACATGGCCATAACAATGTAAGCCTCTTGGCTACCACTCCACATCATTGCTCCAGCCTCTGGAGCTCTCTGAGCTGCACTCACATTTCTGTCTCCCAGATCTCCTACCACTCCAGCTGCTAGCAGAAAACTGCCGGTTTGGCCCTGGCTCTGGGCTTTATACGAGCCAAGCCCTGCCCCTTAGGTCAGCTGACTCTCATCAGTTGCCTCAGCAACCCTCAGCTGCATTCATTACCTCTGCTGGGGCTTTTCCCCCAGCAGTTTTCCTCTCACTAGAAGCAGGGCAGTGAGGTGTGCCACGGCAGTCCATCTGGTGTCCAGTCTAGGGGTCTCCTTCTTGCAACTATTTGCATCCTTTATCTGACAACAAATGTAAGACACTTAATCTCTGTCTTGCTCATGATTTCTTCCACATATTGCTTGTCCCTCTTTACAGCTTATCTCTTCTCTGGGTTTTTGTTTTAGTTTGCATCTGCTTTAGACCTGGTGCTAGTCTTTCCTTATTTCTGCTGCCTTTAGTATCGGTACTTGTTTCTTTGCTTGTTTGGTAATCAATAGCACAATTAAGCTCCAACCCTGATGGTTGTAAAACATCTTCTCTGGCATCACCACCTGTGGGGACATCTACACATGCACTTTAGGGTACAGTAGCCTATTTTACTGCACATTGAAGTGTTATGTCAAAAACCATGCTAATACACTAATGAGCAGTAAAAATAGGCAACTGCACATTAAGTGTCAATAAAAAGTGTATGCTTTCACTGCTGCACATTAGGGCAGTCTAATGTGCATTTATTTAGTATCTCACATTAGAAGGTTCCTGTACATAAGTGCAGAGGCTGCTCCAATGTGCAATTAATCCAGTCTGCTGGAGTATAATAATTATCATGCTCCAGCAACCCTCTGTGTCTCGTGTATCAGCATCCCTGCCCTGCACTTCAAAATGGTGGAAGGGGCACTTGGACTAAAGTTTGTTGAATGAGCTTTTGTTCAAGCACCCCTGCTGCCATTTTGAAGGGCAGGGAAACTGACACAAGAGACGCTTTAATTAGAGCACCCCCTCACCCCGCAAACACCCGGAGCATATGTAAAAGTGCCCAGAGGTATTACATGTAATGTGCAGTAGCAAAAGTGCATTAATGAGCATGTAGACATGCTCCCTGATTCTTAAAACTATTCAAAGGCTAATAAGCTCATTTCTAAGTGTGCCAAATATTCAGTGAGGCTAATATTGTATATTGGTCTGTGATTTCAATTTATTTTTCTTCAGATGTACTGAAACCACATTATATTTCTTTGAAGTATAAAGAATTTTTGAAAAGCATTTAAAATTCAGATTTCCTTGCTTTTAGCTTTAACTGTAAGAACTGACATGATTTAAAACTTTCTTTGCACAATACTCTGTTCAGAATGGCAGTCTGATGGCCATGCTTTCTTTATCTGGCTTTTCAGACATTTCCTACAGCTTGTTTAGGCAGTCCTGGATAAGCTGCATTTTTCACAGATATTCCCATGTATTTACTTCCTATCAGAATCTAGAATATTGCTCACAGACTGCCTGAAGTTATTCACTGCCTCCGATGAACCATAACAAAGAAGGCAATGAAACTTATTTCACTTCTAACACCACATTATGAACTACATAAACCCTGTGATATATTCTCATGTTCTACCAAACTGTGATTTTTATATTAATAATTAGTGATTTACATTTCCATATAGACATATGGAAATCTTACATTGATAGCTAACTACTATTAGCTACTAAAAAAACTACTATTTTCCATTGCTTGATGTTGAGAAAGTTCAGGTTGCTTGTTCATACGATTTAGAAAATTGGAAGTCAAATAAATTAAAGAATATAGTGGATAAGCAAATATGTCAGAAATAGCTATGCTTCCTTTGAGGCATTTGAGATATAGTAATATTTTAGCTGCTTTACATCAGTACCAGTTTAACAAATATCAAGACTGTTAAAGATGAGATGTGAGAAAAGGTTGGATGTGAGAAAACCATGTGAGATGTGAGAAAGCAAAAGCAGAAGAGTTCCATTCCCTTTGTTTTTGGTGTCCCAGCTTATCTCTTCCTTATTGCAAAGACTGGTGATTTTCTGTTTTCCATTCATGAAATAATATTTCCTTCTATAGGCAAAATTTGCCAGGCATACTGTTTAGGATGTTCTTAGGGAAGACTGTGCCAGTAGCAAAGCACAGTGCTGTTCAGTGACAGTTTTAACGTGTCCTAGTTTAGATATGTACTTTGAACTACACACATATACCCCTTGAGGGCACCCAAACTAAATCTGGCAGCAAACAAGAACAGGAAATCCATGTACTTCACAGACATGATAGCAGCCCCCAATGCAAAACACATTAGCAGAGATGCAGTTGCCAAACGCACAAATCATGTCATGACTCCTACACACTCAGACACTGCATTCTAGTTGAGTCATTGAAAATAGTGCACATTTGGTGTGGTTGAGTAAATAGCACTAAGTGGTTTTGCAATAACTTTATTATTTATGAAATTTCAAAAACCTGTGTTAAAAGCAAATCAGGCTAATAAAGTCAAAGGCCCAAAAGTCAGAAAACACCAGAAATAAGTTTGTCTGCAGAATTTTAATTCTGTTCTCTTGCACAAAAGCATTTTGAGATAACCAGAATCCCTGCTAAGGAATGTTACTCACATTTACCTTTCAACTTCAGCTGATGCCAATTGGCAGAGCCTTGAATTCAAGTATTAGTGGTTAGATTGATTAAATAAACTATGTAATGATTTCTCTAAAATGACTAGTGAAAAGATAATGATAATCTCAAAGTCCTTACTCAGGAGTTGCTTTTTAGTATATACCAGATCCACAGGTGGATTTTCATTTGTCTAGTTGAGTTTGTAAAACCTTTTACATTTGCACTTATGCTTCTTAAAACCTCTTCTTAATAACATCACCATAAATCCAAAGTAGCTATTGTGGAGTAATCCTCATGTAACAGCAATATTTGGCCTTCATATTGTATCAAAAGAAGTGAGGGTTTTTTTAATATATGATGGTAAAATCATTATATTTAATGTAACCAACTGCCAGGTTAACAGTATTTTAAAAACTGCTAAAGAGAAAACAAAGATAGAAAACATATTGTGAAACTGATCATTTCTCACATTATAATCAGTTTAGTAGCCTATAACACCCACTTTCACTAGCAGATTAAGAAAAAAAATGTTCTTGTGTGAGTGAACAGATTTATGACATGCTCCTCCCAAAAGGCATTTGTTCCTCTAATTTTTCAGGCAGCAGGCAGGCTAGAGATGTATCTTATAGACCAACTGAATCACTGTTACTATTCAGTAATCCTGTTCTTGCAAACCTCAGTAAGTTTTACTCTTCACTTTAGCTTCACTTTTCACTTTTCCACAGGTTTCTCCACAGGGAAGCATTTTAGACCTCTCAAGATGTTGGGAGAGACTTCATAGATTTTATAGAAATTAGGGGTTGGAAGGGACCTCGGAAGATCAGAGTCCAACCCCCTGCCTCAGGGGCAGGAAGTCAGCTGGGGCCACAGGATCCCACCAAGCTAAACATCCAATTGACTCTTAAAGGAGTCCAGAGTAGGTGCTTGCACCACCTCTGGTGGCAGTCTGTTCCAGGCCTTGGGGGCTCAGGCAGTAAAGAAGTTCTTCCTTATGTCCAGCCTGAAACCGTCTTGGAGGAGTTTGTGACCGATTGACCTTGTCATCCTATGGGGTGCTCTGGTGAACAGGCGTTCTCCCAGATCCTGATGTACACCCCTTATATACTTATAAACAGCCATCAGATCACCCCTGAGCCTGTGCTTTTCCAGGCTGAAGAGTCCCATGGCTCTCAGCCTCTCATTTTAAGGCCTATTTTCCTGCCCTCTGATCATGCACGTGGCTCTCCTCTGCACTCTCTCAAGCTTCTCCACATCCATTTTAAATTGTGGAGCCCAGAATTGGATGCAGTACTCCAGCTGCGGCCTCACCAAGGCCAAGTACAGCAGGAGCATGACATCCTGAGATTTGCTAGAGAAGCATCTATGGCTGAAAGCCAGAGTTTTGCTTGCTTTGCTGGCTGCAACATCACGCTGGTAGCTCATATTCATCTTGATCTCCAAGTCCCTTTCGGCAGTGGTGCTAGCAAGCTGTCACAGAATGGGGTCCCTAAGGATGGCCATGATCTCCTAAGGCCCCTCAACTGTGCCAATCTGGTCCGAAGGGCACCTTATAGTTTAGTCTATTCTATCCTGCCACGTCTTGATATCAAATGTAATGTAGGGAGGCTGCCTTCACATCTGGTTGGACACAGTCCTGATGGACTTCCCTGGACCCTGTGGGTCCCCAGCCTTATGGGCTAAATGCATGGCTCCAACTGTCCCTGTACCATGCCCCAAGCCTCGCAGATGGTATTGCTGTTGTCTCTCCCAGACCTTGTTACGACTTGGCCCCTTGTCAACGCTGGGCTCTCCGCAGCCCTGTCTCTGTGCCCCTTGGCACTGGGGTCTGTGCATGCCAAATGCCACGCCCTCACTGGTGCTGGGGTCCCCATGCTGCCATGGGCCCCCAGTGAGGCCTCCTCCTTCCCCAAATAGCCTCACCCAAACCACTGGTTGTTATGAAATGGCAAACAAAACATAAGCCCCTGGGCTGTAACATAACAGATGTGATAGGCTGGCTGGTAGTGACCTAGACCAGGGGTTTTGAAAGGGCAAAAGATGATTGGAGGACTTGGGATTCCCTTTCCTCACCAATCAGGCCCCAAAGACTCATCCCTCATGTCCCCTGATTGGCCCCTTGGGTCACCTGGAGGGGGATAAAAGGGGCAGCGCAGCTGACTCAGGGAAGAGACCAGAAAGGGACCATGAGGAAGGAGTTCCAAGGAGCTGGCAAGAGCTGAGCCAGCAGGGTGGAAGCAGTTGCCCCAGAAGAGCCTGAAGGAGCAGAACCTGCAGGCAGCAGTTGGACCCTCAGCAGCATGGCGTGTGGCCGGCAGGAGAGGCTTCCTGCTGGGCTCCAGGATCCCCCATGAGAGGCTGTGGCTGGCAGGAGAGGCTTCTCGCTCCTGCAAGGATC
>JAGPOW010002514.1:23557974-23576231 GCA_030014935.1 Caiman crocodilus | reverse complement strand
AAAAGCTTTTTTCCTTTCAAACTTCCAACTGGCATTCATATATTGGCACTCATGCATGCCGGGCAACGAATTCAGACTTGGGCTGAAGCATAACACCATGATATATCTATATCTATATCTATATCTATATCTATATCTATATCTATATCTATCTAGATAGATAGATAGATATAGATATGATCAACACTTATGAATGCTTTTTGGGATATTGTCAATATATCTTTTCAAAATGAGGTTTGTTTCAAAATTAATGTTATTGTACTTTACTTCATGTGCCATATTGTGCCAGGATAACTGCAACATTCTATTATTTTATATTTGTATGACATTAATTAAGATAAACTAATACTTTGGACAGATGGAAATATTTTTTTTCTAGAAAAGAAATCTCTTGTTTGTGCACTTGTTTGTGACACATTTTGAACATGAACACGAGATAAGCAGCCATTATACCATTTAGAAGAACAGCTGTTTTCAATATCCTTGTTTTTGTCCTTGAATAATGCTATAGGACTTTGAAAATTAATCAACATGGTAAGAAACGTAAACTGTAAATATCTGCAATAATCTGTCTTCCTAAATTCAAACAGATCATCTACCACTGTATCCATTCATAAACAAGCTGTGGTTCAATTATTTTCAGAAGAAAGGTTTAAATAATTTCAAGTAATGGATCAATTAAAAATGCTATTCTGCCTGTTTAAACTGTTTTGAAAGAATGGAACAAAAACACAACTTTCATCACAAAATATTTGCTGTGAATCATTCACCCAGCTCAGCTGTGGTTTCTTTGCCATACTTCTACAAGAATACTATTGGAAATTAAAGGAAGGGCTGACACTTTTGGCCAGGAGCAATGGACCATGTCCTAATTTCAATAATGAAAATTATACAGGTTTTGATACACTGTAGTTTCCATGGGGGTCATCCACTATTAGAGAGTAGGGTCTCATGATACTGAGGAAAATGTTTGTGGGTGCTGAAGGCTGTACATTATTCCATGCTATGGAGTAGGACAATAGTAGAGAATTCAAATGCTTTTTTCCATTTGGGCAGATCAAATACAGCATACTTGCATTCAAAACTGCATACCTCAAATTGAAATTCTACTTAATTTGTACTTTTTCCTTTCTGCTAGTTGCAGTCTCTGTCCTAATATAGTAGCATTTGGGGGTTTAGGAGAAAGCAGATGAAATAAATAGTCTATTGAAAAGATTTATCCAAATTCAACTAATCACATTTGTAACTTCATGGGGTAGCCTACACGATCAGGAAGGCATGTCTTCTCTGATGCAGAGCTGACCAAATTAATTCTGATTTGTTTAGTTTTTCCACCTGTTTTTGAAACATCAAATGCTGGTCAGGATAGGGTGATGCTGTGAGACAGCATAGATAATCCTTTCTTGGATACTTGCATGGTGTGTCTTGCTTATATGCACAGGGTCAAACTGAATATCAGGTTTAGGATCAAGAAGGACTTTTTCCTGGGTAAGACTAGCATAAACTTGAGAATTTATCATCTTTCTCTATTGCAGACAAGTCAAAGACAGAGCTGTGATTAAAACCCAGGTTTCCCACTACTGTACTCCAACCACTAAGCTATGTGTATTTATCTTAATAACCTTTTTGAGTGTGTTAGAAATTAAGAAATACAGAAGTCTGTGGACTTTCTCTTTGCTTTTTTCTGTTCATTTTTGGTTATCTTTGGGGATGGGGAAACGGGTTGAGACATCATTGTCCTCATTTTTGCAAACTTGCATGTAGAAAACTGAGTACCCCTCAGGGCTCAGTACTTGGGCCAGTACTCTTCAACATCTTCATTAATGATCTGGATTTGGGCATCAGATGCAGGCTGGCAAAGTTTACGGATGACACTAAACTATAGCAGAAAGCGGTCATACTGGAAGACAGGCTGGGGTTACAGGCTGACCTGGACACACACACAAGCTGGGTGGACCAAAACCTGATGGCCTACAATGTAGAGAAGTGTGGGGTGCCCCATCTCGGTAGGAAGAACCCTCAACATATTTACAGACTCAGCAGTGCTACACTCACCAGCACCATGACCAAAAGAGACTTGGGAGTCTTTATTGACCACAAGATGAATATGTCACCAATGCGATGCCATAGCTGGCAAAGCAAACCAAACTCTGGCATGCATCCACCAATGCATCTCGAGCAAAACAGGGATGTCATCCTCCCGCTTTACTCAGCCTTGGTGAAGCCACAGCTGGAGTACTGTGTCCAGTTTTGGGCCCCCAACTGCAGGTGGGATGTGGATAAGCTTGAAAGAGTCCAAAGGAGAGCCACCCATATGATTAAAAGCCAAGAGGGTAAGCCTTACAAGGAGAGGCTAAGGGACTTGGGACTCTTTAGTGTGGAGAAGAGAAGGCTCAGGGGGGACTTGGTGGCAGACTACAAGTATTTAAGGGGGGTGCATTAGGACCTGGAAGAACAGTTATTCATCAGGGCTCCCCAAGGGATAACAAGGTCTAATGGCCACAAACTCCTGGAAGCCCAGTTTAGACTGGACATAAGAAAAATCTTTTTTACAGTCTGTGCGCCCAAGTCTGGAACAGACTCCACTCTGAGGAGGTGCAAGCACCTACTCTGAAATCATTCAAAAGGTATCTGGATGTTTATCTTGCTGGGATCATTTGACCCCAGCAGACTTCCTGCCCCTGGGGTAGGGGCTAGACTCGATGATCTTGTGAGGTCCTTTCCAGCCCCTAATGTCTATGAAATCTATGAAATGCATATGCATGCCTAAATTGGGTTGCATGCACAAACTGATTCAGTCCACCCAGACTGCTGTCAATCATGCATTTAACTATCCATTTTCACACACAACTATGACAATTGTATGCACAAACGGGACATATCACTGTGCAATTACACAGGCCCATGAAAATCAGGCCCTCTGATTGTATGTATACAAAAGTAAATTTAACTTTTTCCTTCCACATGTGTATAATTTGAGGGAGAGGCAGCTGAGGAAGAACAACATATATTGTCAGAAAAAGAGGGGATGGAAATAAATTGCTAAAATTCACACAAGAATCTCTATAAATATTATGCTTATTCAAAAAACAAAAGAAAAAATGTCTTTGTTTTGGCAATTTTAGACCAGAAGTCTTTGTCTGCTTTTCATTTGTTTAAAAAAGAACCGTAAAGCTGTTTGCTGCTGAGTTGCTAAGTGCTTTAGAATGTGTCCCTGGAAAAACCAAGCAACCCCTGTCTAACAATATCTTAAACACAACCAGTAAAAAAAATACTGGAGTGCATCTGTCTGTCCATCCCTGTATGCTCAAAGGGGACTGCATATATTTGGAACCAACTGGGGGGTTCACAAGTTATGTATGTATACAGCGTTTTGAAGAAATAGAACATCTAGGAATTTGCTGTTTGTGCATTCTATAGACTTTGGTGATTGGTTGTATATATATTTGGGATAAAATACTGTATTTGAGAAAGATTTTGGTATTAGGGGTTTATGTATATTCATGACTGGGGAATATACATCTGTAGATTATTGGTTTGGGGCAGATATTTGATCGTAATGGATGGTGTGTTTTCAGAGAGGTTTGGATAGACCTGTATTAGCAGTGTATTTAGTGCATAGCAGTAACAAAAGAATTAGAAAAATAATAATTGCTGAAGGAATCATAGAAATAATAGAAACAATTTAACTGCATTACAGCTAAGGTGCAGAGGGAACATCATCTTTAATAAAATGTTTTTGGACTTCTACTCTCATTTGAAATAGGAAAAGTTAGTAGCATAGTAACTGTCAGATGAGGTTCACTGTTACCCCTATAAAGCATAGTTATGTTATGTCTGACATTGTACCTCTTATTCTGAATATTAATAGTGTCTATTACAGGCAGGAGGCCAGAGCAGATTAATAACTAATTCAGCAGAGGATTCTGTCACTAACAAGTGATAATGTCAGTGCCCACAGTCAGCTAAGTGTGATTCACAGTGCTTAGGTATTGTATCTCTGCTACCTTTTAACTGCATTTTTAACATCCTTGAACTATAGTAGACAGCATGTTATTTACCCTTTAGACTTTGCATGCTATTTTTCTTTTAAATTTCTCTCCTGTTCCTTGTAACACCTTCTATATTCTGCAGTCTTTTAGCTTTTGGATCTCACAACCCTGATAAAACTGATTGCTACAAAACTTTTAAGTGTGTGCAGATTTCCTTGAACTGATTATTAAGCCTTACTCAAATGTTTATATCTAGAACAAATCTCTGTTAAACTAGTGTTAGGATTAAAGAGTTGTTATTTACTTAAGAAAATAACCTTATGAGAGCATGTCATAAAAAACAAACACTGGAAAGCCAAAACATTCAATTAAGGCTGAAAAAGGATTGTACATTTCAAAGTAAGGTTGCACGTACAAGTTGACCTTTGTCTAGGTTTATCTTAGTTTTTCTTGTGTGATAAGTATTAATGAAAAACAATATGGGCCAATGAGAATACTCACATGAGTAAGGATTAGCCCCCTGAATAAGAATTGCAAGATTTATCCCATCCACGCTTTTGCTCTCTCTAAACCATTGCTGAAGTCCGTCTGTTCCATTGTATTTACTGTTTTGTAAATGAAGCATTTCTTGGTCTGCAGCAGTGGTTCTCAACCTTGTTAGACTCAAAGCACCCCTTTGAAAATGCCAGCTTTTAGTATTTGCTCGTTTTTACTCCAAAAAATTAAGACGACAATTCTTCTGTTGCAAAAAACTCAGAAAGACCACAACAGGTCAGAATGCTTTAATACTACAGATTCTGATCTGAAACCTCTGGCTTTGTCTTGTAAATCATGTTTGCACACCTAGCTATGCTAACTCTGTGTGGCAACCTGTGGAACCCTTTAAAGGATCTCAAGGCACTCTAGGGTGCTATGGTACTCTGGTTGAGAATCACTGCTCTATGGTAAACAATGTTATAATGAAAGGGACAGGGTTAGATATCTGATTGTAGTTACATGCCAAATTCACATAAAATGAGCTAAGTATACATACTTGCTTTCTTGTGCTACAGAAGTGGAGAGAGACAGAGAGAGAGATTAGAATTTGTTCCAGTTTGATTACCTTGTTGTTGTGTCTTATTGTGAAATGGGGGTTGGGGTGGTTATTTGACAATGTTATAGATAGTAAATGCAAGCCTGACCTCTTGGCTGTAGCTGGGGGAGGAGGGAGGACTATGGTCTGTAGGTGAGAGGTGTCCTCTGTTATAGTGGAACTGAAGGTAAGTGGGAGGAAGGGGTATGGTAGGTAGGTAGTTCTTATCTTTATTTTATGCATTTCCCTTGGAATGATGGGACATGCTGGTGCTGAAGCTCCCATTTGTCTTATCCACCGGACTGCAAAGCCATTGGACCCCAGGATCTCTCTAGTTATGAGAAACCTGCAGGGTCTGTAGGCATTTAAATGCTGCAAGTATTTGTGCCATAGTCAAATTTATAATCTCTGTACTAGCTGTCTTGTGCATTAGGTTGGCCACTCCTAGGACACTGGTACATTGGGACTGATTCTTATTATGGAAATCATTGTTTCACTGTTCCTAGAGGTACAGGGTTGAAAAGGACTTCAAGGGTTATCTTGTGCAACTCCAACCACAATGCAGGATATGTTATGCTAAATCATCCCAGACAGATGCCTCTTCCAGTAGAACCTCCTTCACTGGAGGGCTTCAACTTCCACATCTTGTTCCATTTTCCCTACAGTTCAGACGTTTATCCTGAGATTTGATTTTACTTCTTATACAGTTTTTCTAGCATCAATTTATTATATATGATATTAAAACCTTGGAGGTATATGTATTCTCTTATTATTTTCTCTTGTATGGTGCATACAAGAAAACAGAATAAATTCATACCAGATTGGGACACCCAGGCATTACAGCAGTAGAAATCTTTAATAATAATATTAATAGTATGAGCCCCAGATATTCTCTGTAGTCCTGATGAATGTAAACACTCTGCAGCCTCCTGGACCCATGAAGACTGCTTTGGGCTCATGCAGATAATAAAATCCACAGGCTCTTCTCTTAATCTTTCTCTCTCCCTCTATAAAACATGCAGGTGCCATGGCCATTCTCACTGACAGGCTCGGTAAGAATCCAGCTCACACAGTTTATCTTTGGCAAAGTTTATAACTGCTGAGAAACCTGAGGGTTTTTACCAAAGTGGAAAATGCAGAATTTATAACCCCCGCTAAGACCTTGCATGGTTAATTAGCTTCCCTGGGCTTCCTGATAGAATCATTGAACAATTCAAACAGTCAGCTTAAGAAACGCTGTATCTTTCTCTCCAGTATCCTCTCAGCACTCAAAGGGGAGAAATCAAATGCGGAGTTTGCAAATCCAGTTTTTGCTAAGAGATCTCTTCCCCACCACACAAAAAAGAAAAAACAACAAGAACAAAAAACAACCAAAAAACTTTACAGAATTGAAGAATGATCATTCTGGTTTCAAACCCTCAGCTCTCACATACACTTTTCCCAGTTCCCATAAGCTGCCTTTCTCGACCCCCCACCCCCGTATGAACCTCCCAGGAGACATTTCAGATGGAATGCCTCTGTCTAAATGAAGCTGGGGCTGAGCTTTTTGCATAAATCTAATTTCACTTTTAATATGGAGGTCACAGTTGTATTTGCTTAGCACATAGGCCACAGCCCTCAGTTTAATAGATATTTAGGACTAAGCTTCCACTGAGAAAAAATAATATTATGTGTTTCTGTTTACTTGCATAAAATTTGACTCAAAAAAGATCACAGATTTCCATCCTTTAGCCTATCAAAAATTAAACACTGTTTAGAACCAAATCTTTTATCCTGAAATTTTCTCCTAACACAGTCAGCCTCCCTTCGAGCACCCATGATGGATTAGGACATAAGAAGTCCAGAAAGACCAGAAGAACCTTAGTACTGAAAGGAAAGGCAGACACAGTTCATGTGTGTGGGCACAGTGCAGAGCTAGGTGATTGGAAGGCCCTGTTCCTGGACAGGGATCTAGTTGAAGAACAGATGGTGTTTGGCAAAGCTTTTTGATCCAAAGTTAGCAGGCTCTGCCAATGACACTCTGTACCCCGGCGGGTGAGCACACACACAAAAGAAAAAAAAGAAAAGAAAAGAAAAATGTAGTTCCAGAAGCCAGATAAAAACCCTAGAGAGAGGGAGAAAAAACCCAAGGGGGAGAGAAAAAAAATCTAGCCAGCAAAAAAGTAAGCCTTGTTTAAAGAGATAATATCAACCTTTCTGTAGGCTCAAAATATGGCTTAGTCTGTCACTCACACCCGGTGAGGCAGAATGGCTACTAATCACCTCTCTGCACAGTGAGACCCACACAAGTGCTGCAGACTCCGTGTGGCTCTTCTTAAGATTTTGTTTTTACAAGAATGAATTCTTCAGGAAAGAACACTTGGGCGGGCAGCCTGGCACTGCTGATGCACGACCCAGAGGCAGAAAGTGGAGGGCTGAGATGTGGGAGGAAAGGAAACTGTAAGCCACCAGGTTTTTGTGTGGAACCTATTTGTTAATGTTGTGATGTGTGTGTGAAGAACAGTGACCCTTGGCCCTCATGTAGACTTTTGGGGTGGGGATGAGACTGCATGTGTGTGTCTGGAGGGGTGGGGGTGTCAGAGATTTATTGGCTTCCTTTCCCCCACCCCTGGCAATAATTACCAACACATAGAACTAAAGAAACGGGGGAACTCTGAAGGGGGACTTGCACCAATTGAATAGTGCTTTGATTTAACAGCTCCAAGTCCTTTGAAAACATTTCGCCAAGAAAAGCTTGCCATCAACACGTATAATCTCTTATCAGCGGCTATTGAAAGTCCGGGCTCTGAGGTTAATTCTCCCATCGCAACGAGTTTCAATCAGTTCAAAACTCACATTGAGATGAAAGCCACGAAGCCTCTCGCCCGGTTTGTCCCGCAAAACCCACCGAGATCAACCGACTGGCGAGGATTAGGGCATGTTCATCTGCTGGCTCTCCAGCAGGACGGGCAGACTCAAAAGAAAAACAATAATTAGGGATAATTGCTTGTGTCCAAACACAAGCCTTAAAGCCCCTTTCCCCTTCGGTACTTTGTGAGCCGGAATGAAAAAGACACCCCCTGTTTTGACAGCTGGGCAGGCGAGCAGAATGGCTGGCAGATGAAGTGAGACGTCTTCAGACAGCGGCGGCGCAGGCGGAGCGGGGAGGCCTGGCCCGGCGCGGGCTGGGAGGCGGGTGCGCCGGGTCTGTCCCCGGGCTGCGCGCTGGCCCTGCCCTGCCCTGCCGTGGGGTGGCCCAAAGCCACCGCCTCGCCCCGCGCCTACAAAGGCGGGACCCCGCGGCGCCCGCATCCCCTCGCGCGGGGGCTGCCCGGGGCAGCCGGACCAGCCTGCGGGACTGTGTCGGGGAGGCTCGCGCACAAGCTGCAGCAGCGCTGCGGCTGTGGCTGCGGCTGCGCCTGGCGGAGGCGGGAAGCGGCGGGCGCTGTGCGGGCAGCGGGTGGCACCGGGGCCGGGGGCGGTGCTGGGCTCGGCTGGGGCTGGGTGCGAGGCGAGGGGCAGGGCGGGTGCCTGGGAGCAGACGGAGCCCGGCCAGGGGGCTCGGGCCAGGAGAGGAGCGGGGAGGGGCCCGGCCAGGCCCGGCCCGGCGCGAGGGGCTCCGGTCGGAGGGGCTTGTGTCCGCGGCTACGAAAGGGAAGCTCTGCACTCTCTATCCCGCGTGTGTGCACGTATGTGTGCGCATGTAAATATGCGTGTGTGCGTGTGTGTGCGTGACAGACACACGCGTCCGACGGGAACGGGGCAGCTGAGCAAAAGCAAATGGGCGGGGCGGGGCGGCAGGAGCGGGGCCACCTCCGCCCAGAGCGACCCTTGAAGGCGTCTCGGGCAGCGCTGCCGGCATCACGGCAGCCCGCGGCTCCGGGGCCGCAGAGCATGTCCTTGTGGTTGCGAAGCGACCTGTTGTCGCGGCCAAGCTGCTGCTTGAGAAGTTTGGGAAAGCAAAGCGGGCCGCGGGGGCGCAAAGCGTTGTGCTGGTCTGCCGCGGCGTTGCCGCGGGGCGGGGCCGGGCGGGGGCCTCCTCCGCTCCCCGCGTGCAGCCGCTGCCTCAGCCAGCGCGTCCCCCAGCGACCTGCTGCAGCTGTGGGACTGGTGCCTGCTCCCACGGCGTCCCGGGCTCCGCTGCCAAGGTGCCAGTGCGCTCCAAACTGCCTCCCTCGGGGTTATCCTATAAAACCTGCCCGAAAGGCTCTGGCGGAGGAAGCCCGGGTGATGAAAGCGGTGTCAGTGTCCTCCCGAGCTCGCCCTTCCGGGACAGCCCTCCCAGAGAGCAGCACCAGCTGCTTTTCTTGTAATGCTGCCTAGTGCGAAGGGCACAATTTCTCTTTCCCTCTTGTTCCCCAGAGACATGAAGGTCTTCGAACGAAATAACTCCAGCAACCTGGTCTCTGCTTTTTCTATAGCTGCCACAAAGACGAACTCTTAGTTTCAGTCCGGAGTAAAACCAGTCGCCGCGTGCATGCGTGTCTCCACAGCATGGACTCGGGTTTATTTTATTTTGTTTTCATTTCTGCCAAGCAACGATCAGATAAAACAGTAGCTTGCTTTGGCTGCGCGGCGGGACTACGATACGACCAAGCGCACGGACAGGTCACAGATAAAGAACCTGGGGCAGGGAAATGGGAGACCTTGATCAGTCTCACAGCGATGGGACCATCGAGTCCCCACTCGTTTTTTCCCGAACTAATCAACATCGAACCAAATGCTACAAGCCTGGGGAATGACCATGCCTCGTGCAGTCTTTCCCCTTTGTGCAGAACACGTAGTGCTAGAGCCTGACCCGAGCACGTGAAAAAGGAGCCAGTGCCTGCACATATATAACGGCGCCTTCTTCCTCCGCTAGCTTTTATCTAGCAGCAGGTACGCTAGCAGGTACGATGCTCGGCTTTAAATGAACAATAATTCGTTCTGGGTAGCTACGCCCTGAAATGTCTTAAAGAAACCTCTTCTAGCAGCTTAACAGTTAAACGTTGTGGGATTTGAGTTCCCAGGACATGAAAAGCAAAATGTGAATAACGCTCTCACTTAAGAAAATGTTTCTTTTTCGTTGTAATTGTATAGAAGTAAAAGTTAGAGAGACCCTTTCTGCACGAAAGGCAGTTATCATTGAGTCTGCGCACTGTCATTTTAAACGGGGATCCCAGCAAATAGGAAACACTGCTTGGAAATGCAGCTCGCTTTCCAGCTAATGCAATGTAACATTTCTGTGCGAAATTACATTGCCCTTGTTTCACTTTGACTTCCTTTGTCCAGACAGGCTTTGACAAGCTGCGGGACCCTGTCGTGGATCCTGTCCGGCGTTATTCAGTTCTTGTTTTCTAACTAGCATTCGCCTGGGCTGGTTCGCATTGCTAAATCAGGTAATTTCCTATTTTGTTGAAGTTCACCGTCTTTTTTTCACAAATATTGTAGAAAATATAGGGAGAGGGACGACAAAAGGCGCATATGCTGCCTTCTACCTCTCCTCGGACACTCCCGGTTTTGTATACACGTGCACAACCGAGATGAAAACAATTACATTGGGCAAGGATGGTATTTCTGGGTAGATGTCACGAGACGCTGCCCACTGCCAGCCAAAGAACAAAAACAAACAAACACAAAAGAGACAGTGAGAAAGAAAGAAATTAATTCCTTAAAAAAGGATCGCGTGGACTGAAGCCAGAGTTATCCTGGTTGTATTTTGCACGTAATAACTCTCTGTTTCATGTATTTCATACATGCAAGTATGGGGGGTGGGGCGGTGTCCCGTACTTAAAACCCTAATTTGCAAATAGTATTTTCTAGTATCATTTTAAATTAGGTTACTCAGCCTTTGGCTTTCAGGGCATTAAAATGGGACAATCCCGAAAGTGGAGCTTAATCCTGTCTACTGTTGAGTTTAAATATACAACTCAGAAAGTAGGGGTGTGCTAACAGCAGCGCTGCAAAGCGGTTCTGAGCCTTGCCCAACGCGGATCTTGCCTGCGATTATTTCTGGTATCTATTATTTCCCTTTAAGTGCACAGCACCCGGCATTTGTCCGTGCAAATGCGCACCACGGGAGTTGAGCTGTGCGGAGTTTTAGGTGGAAAACCGTTTGCCACTGCCCGATTTGGGCACTTCAGGAGCTGATTACTTTTCCAGAGACCAGGTTTTGAGCACCTGGTAGAGCAGGTCGTAAACCGGGGGATGGTGGGACAGCTGCGGCACCTTCCTGCTCTGCCCTCCCAGCCGCCCCGAGGGGGATTTCCAGGGAGTCAGCTTAGCCCTGCGGATGCCTCGAAGCGCTCCTCGTCGGGGAGACGGGATGTCTTTTATTAGACCAACTACATCGGTGGAAAAATGGTTCTTGGCCAGCTTTCGGGCGCGCACCCCCTTGCCCAGGCCTGGGGAGAGGCTGCGCTCCTCCGGGTGCACAGGTGCCGCACAGCCTCAGCCCCGCACACCGGCGCGCGGGCCACCCGTGCCTCAGGCAAGCAGTGCGGTGCGAAGGACGGTCAGTAGCTGCGCGACAGGGGCCCTTGCAGACACTGGGCAGCGTCCGAAACGGAGCGGCACCCCCAGGCTGCTTTGACCGGCGACAGAAACCCGCCTGGGCGACGTGCTCCGAGCGGGGCCGCGGGTAGCGGGGACACTGGCCGGCGCCGCCCGGAGCGGGAAGCGCGGCGCTGCAGGCTGCGCGCAGGCTGCTCTGGTAGTCGCGGCTGAGCTCGGGGAGCATTTGCCGCTAGAGCTCCTCAGGCACCTCGGCGGGGCAGTGGTGGTTCCCATCTTCTTGAGAAATGCTGCCTCTACTCCCGGGAGCCTCTCAGTCTCCACCCAGGCTTCCCTTGCCTGCCCCAGGGCGCCGACAGGGCGAGCGCGGACTTGCTGTTCGGGCTCACAGCCGCCCCGGGCTGCCTCTCCCCTGCCCCGCGGATCTTGCACGGGTGCCGCAGACCCGGGCCCGCCCCGGGCCAGGGCAGCTTGCCTCCCCGCCGAGCTGCAGCTCGCCGAGGTGCTAATTAGAAAAACGTTTCAGCCAGCCAGGGTTTGCACAGGATTTTCTCTTGCTGGGACAGTGACAAGTTCACGTACGCTTTCAACAGCTCCGCTCGTCAGAGTTTCCATCCCTCTGCCAGAAAGCCACTGATTTGCATTGCCTTTGCTATGCTTATTTAGAGGCAATTATAGGCTAGGCACATGTGACCAAAAAGCAAGAGCCAGTGTGGTCTTTTATCTTGTTTTCCTGCATTTAATTAAGCAGCTCTCTCTGTTCGCACACTTTCTTTCTTTCTTTTCTTTCTTTTACTTGCCTCCAGTGGATGCTCCTTTATGAAACAATTTTGCTGCTGCACAACAGTTGGAAAGAAGAGGTTGGCTTGTAGGGTTTAGAGGCATTGGAAGTTGCCGGTATCACTTGCTTGGAGGCATCCAGCCGAAGGATTTGGGGGCCTCAAACCAGTGGGATTTTTCCCTAGGTAAGAACTGCACGTCTGGTTCCTACTCTGTAATTTTAGCTAGTGCACACATCAGCTTTTCACAAATGCTAATCAAGCCTGGTTAATAACTTGAGATTCCTTACCTACCTCACGGGCCTGTGGGGAAAAGGAATCAGTGAATGCTTGTGAGGTGCTCCCAGATCCAACCAGAGAGGGTCTACTGAAGTGGCAAATAATAGTACGATTATGAAGCATATTGAAAAATTATAATACAAATTAATATTAAGAAAATCAGAGGAAGCATCCCTAGTTTCAATGTAGATGTTTAGACCACTTCTGTGGTTTCTTATGTCATTGTTCTGATGTTTTAATTGCTTCTAAGTGTTCCTATATAGATGCAGTCTTGAGAAAGTTGAGGTGGTAAACCATGAAGCCAACAGCAGGCAATCATATGAAGGACTATAGCTCCTTTGTTGAGAAATAATAAAGGAACACACTACAAATAATACATTTGTAATCTCAGTGGCAGTTTTAATTCATTTTCTCCAGCTTCATAACAAAGTACAGGGAAAGCCTCAAAAGCAACGTTTTTTTCTGAAGGGAAATATTAAGATTAAACTATATTTTTAAAAATTCCTAAGCAGCAATGCTGACCAAGTTTACTTCAAATGGCTGCTGAACTCTTCATCAATGCAACTTCCAGTTTGAATTTGGTATGTACACTACATATGTCTTTCCTTAAATCAAGCAAACTAGGTTTTTAAAGGTTTTTGAGAATCACTGCTAATTTATATGGAGTGAGAGGAGAATCTGCACCAGGAATACTAAATGACTCATGAAGTTTAGTGAATCTGAGCATTTCAGTCAGTGTGGGTTCTTGTCTGAAGCCTGGCAATTACCCTGTTCCCTCACTCTCTTCCCACTTCCTCAACCTTTTTTTTTTCATTCTCTTCCTCCCAATCCTAATATAATAATCTTTTCCATGAAAGAAAAAAATCTTTCTTCCTGGCCTCCAGGCTGCAACAAGGAGCCAGGCTGCTTTCAGTCTCTAACCATCTATGTGACTACTGATCTACAGCAGCTCCCTTTCCTTGACCTGCAATAGGCCCCCACATTGGAAGACATTTCCTGTCAAGTTGCTTCATCAGGCTTGACATTTTTCCAAAGGCTACTAGCAGTCCACTTTGTTTATACCTCACTCGTTATGAAGCTGCTTTCATCAGAAGCATCATAGAACAGAGACCAGATCCTCCCAGATATTTAGGCATCTCTGGAGTAAGTGCCTTAACACCTTTGAGTCAGGGAGAGATTGCTTCCCTTTTCCTCCTGTCATTTGTGAGTGCTGAAGACCCAGGGCCAAATTATTAGCTGGGATAAACTCACATGGTGGCACTGTCTTTAGTGAATTTACATCAATTTACACCATTGACTATCTGCATCCTGATCAACAGCCTGCAGGGGACTGCCAGGCTGTTAGAGATGCAGCAAAGCACAGAAGCTGCTTTAGGGCTGGAGGAAGGGGGAAAGGCACTGAAGTGAACATTTTTCTGAGCTCAGAAGGATGTGCTGCTGATTCTACTGGCCAGCTGTGTTGGTGCTTATTTTTACCCTTGTGGTACACCCATTTCTAATTAGAAGCAAAAAGAAAAAGGCATTCCCATATAATTTGAAGTTACAGTCATTAAAATGAGTAAGCACGTTCTCTCTATATAATTAAGGCTCCACCTTAAAAGCAAGTGTCTGTTGTGTAATAATTACAAGCCTGATGCACTACTATTGTTTTGTTGCTTTGAAACCTAATGGCATATGTGCCAGCATAATGTAGGGCAATTCCTAGGTTATTTGGAGTCAGTTACCGTGGATCTAGGCCTTTGCCTTTGTTAGAAGTCTGTCATGTGACTCCGGCAGATGACTGAAAAGGGCAGCCTTGTAACAACATTATTTCAGCAGAATAACTAGCTATCATAAATTCCTCCTTTAATAGTTTATTGCAGGTTGTAGTCTATTGACACTGCCTATTTTACAGCATGCGAGAAAGCAGTTCTTTGTTGGTACTAGTCACTAAAACCACTTAATAGCTGTAGCTCTGTTTAGTGCCTTCAGAGAAAACTTAAGTCTTTCATAAGTGAATCATAAATAGTTGAGTCAAAGAAGTCAATCTAAAAGGAGGAAAGAAACTAGGCTGGGGGTGGGAATCGGTGCCTCACACTTAAGAGAAATGTGTTTGCTTTAAACAATTCTCCATTAAACTTTATTTAAAGAAGTATAATTTAGGGAATGATTCTGCAGTTTTACACAGGAAAGCATTCCTTAACTCCAGTGAAGATTTTGTTTCTGTCAAAATTGTGGCGTGGTCCTTAACCAGGAAACAACTGTCTCTGTGCTATCTGGTACCCATAGTAGAATATGCAAAGCTTCAACTGGATCTCACCTCCTTAGAAACAGAGAGACAATGTGGCTGGGACTGCAGTGTGACCTTGAGCATTTTTTTTACATAATCTCTGTGTTTGATGCATAAATGGACTTAGGCACCTAAAGCAAACCTTAGGCATAATTGTGTGGTGAGAAGTTGTGACTTTTCTCACATGTGCCAACATCTCTTCTTCTTCATGCCTTGTTCATTTTCAGATTAAATTGCTACAGTGCACTCATTGTAGGACTACTCCTGACAATCCTCTGTTTAGCCCTGTTTCTCATTCAGGTAATACTGCCCCTGAGTTCTGCAGTAGCTCCCAATTCATTCCCAGAGCAACTCAAGGTATTAGTCTTTACTTATAAAGCTGTAAACACTCAGGAATCTTAATAAGTGCTTGAGATATCCTGGCAGTTGAGTTCAGCTAAAGAACACAACCTAACAGCCCTATGGCTTAGATGGATAGAGCTGGCTTAAGTACACATCAATGAAGGGAACATGACTTTGGAGCTTGCTTTCCTCACTGATGTGCCTTGTGATCTTTCAGGGGAATCTACACAGCTTCTGGGCCTGTTAGGGAGCATGTGAGTAGTCCAAGGGGTATGATAGGCTGTAAGAATTAACTATTAACATTAGTTAATTTTGTCATATTTGTAGAAGCTTTTCTATTTTCTATATGCCTGAACAAGAGGTAGGAGAACCCTATAAATAAAACAAGATGTATAATAAACCCAACCTTAGAGGGTGCCAAGATGCCTGTAATTTGTAAATCGTTTGAAATCTTAAATAAAATGCACTGTACAGGAGCTGAATATTGTTACAGTGAAAATGCACATTTTGCACATTCCTGCTCTGTCTAGCACAGCTTCTGCTTTTATACACATTGGTCCCATTACTGCAAAAATAGAGTCCTGCAGTGTCTCACTGATGTTAACAGGGTTCCACACAGATAGTCTATCTGTCTACAGTAAGATATAGGAGCAGGTCCATGGGTCCCAATCCTGCATATACTTAACATAAGTAACTTTCTACATATGAGTAGTTCCATTTATTTTATGGGGCTCTGAGGGGCAGATCTGGGGAAGGGGAGGGGGTGCAATGGTATACTTATACCCCACTTTGATCCTTGCTTCACCCAAAATTTAAAACCAACTGCCTGGCAGTGGCAGCAGCATTTCTAGTCAGGCAGTGCTGAAGGAGTCACTTGACTTCCTGGCTCATTATAATCTTCCCCATCCCTTCTAAACTCTTCATTCCACTGCTGTTAACAATTGTCTTCTTTTTAATGCTCTTGATGTTCCACCAATAAAACTATTTTTTATTTTGCAATTCTGCTGTCTGTTAGCTGTTTGTTCCTGGTCATGAAGCTCCTATTTCATAGCCCTGTGTATTACATTTAACTAATTCTAATGAAGTTATATATTTTTTTGCTTCAACCTTAAACTATACAACCCTAGACTCTTACATATTAGCAAAGTTTCCATCTCACAGATAGAAAAATACATATTGTTTATATGTTATGATACACTTCACCGGCTGCACCCCGCTTTTCAATATTCTAGATCCACCCATGGGGGCCAACATGAACACAAGTTACTCATATCCTTAAATGTTTGTAAGGATCCAACACACATTCAGTGAAATAAAATCAATAGTTTATCTTTTGATTTTATTCCGGTCATTTGTTAACTGTCTTGTTAATGAACCAGGTCTCAATTAGTGATGCTCTCTAAAATATCTCAAGTCCATTCATCAGGGAGAATTAGAGCCTTTCCCATTTTCCCGAGAAACACAAATGACATAAGAGCGTGCATCGATGCTCATGTGTAAAAAGGCATATATTCTTTTTCTTGGCAGACACTCAACATCTGCATCCTTGGATCCAGCACTGGCTGGTCTTCCTTTTCCAGCAACTAGCTCATGTTTATAATTTCAAATAAAAAGTAGCAAGTAATAAGTCTCTCCAGTCAGCGTTTTTATAGTTCCTGTACATAGTGCCTAGCAGTGATACCATGTATTAGTAACAACTATCAGTGTTTGCGTACAGAGCATTGGACAGCCTACCAGAGTTCCTTGGTAAAATAAATATCATGAAAACAATTAATAACAATTAAAATAAAAAAGTCTATTGTATTAGGCAATACTAGAAGAGACAGGAGTGGAGGGCTGGGGGTCTTCTGCCTTTTTCTCTGGAATCCTTCTTCAGTATGAAAAACAATTTAAAAATCCTCTCCAGTTGGAGCATGTAAGCAACATACACTTGTGCCCAATCATTTTGGTGATATATTACTTTGCCTAATCATTAACTAAAAATGCCATATAAGAATTTGTAATCAACCATAAAACATTTTGTAGGAATGATTTAAATGTATTGCTGGCTAATATAAAACAGGCTAGTTTCCACAGTCGGGTGGCTGCCAAACACTGCATAAAAAAGAAAAAAAAAAGCTTTGTGATCTAACTTGACATAAATTATAGTGGATATAAATCTTTAATACAGGAGTGGTGGTTTGCAGATTACTGGGTTTAAGAAATAGGATGAAGATGACACATTAACTACCAAGAAAACTGCCAGGCCGCTAACTGTTTTAATTAACAAGCTGTATAAAAATACATTTAATTCCTTTTTAGGGAATTATCTTGGAAATATCTGTATACACTTCTTGTGTGAAACAATATCAGAGTAGTAAAAATATGGCATAAAGTGTTAGTTATCTGAATAGGCACATATAGAAAGTAAAGAGACATTTTGAGGTTGGGAAAATTAGTGTAAAAATAATAGCTAGGTAGTTGTAAAAATACAATCACACACAAGTAAAATAATGCATGACCTGTGCTGCAGCACAGAAAACAGTGTAATTGCAAGAGGCAACAGGGCTGAGGGAGAAAGCTCTGGTTAGATGAGCTCCTTGGATTTAAAAGACTGTAAAATAAAACATAGTGGGTACGTCTACATGAGACACTTAACTGCACTATAGTATACTGCAAGTTTACTGTAAAGTAAGCACGTGCAATCTACATGCTTTACTATGCAGTAAACCTCACTAATCCTGAATAAATTTGCTACCTGCAAATGCAAGAAGTAAATTTACTTTTGATTAGTAATGGTGCAGCATGGTTTGTGTAGACAACTGACCAGGAACAAATCTATTCCCAGTCAGCCATCCACCAGTGGAACAAGAGATTGCTCCCTGCCCCCAGGAGCCTGCTGGTGGGGCAGGCTCTGTCACCTTTGCCCCAGGAATCAGGGAGCTCCAAGCCTCCTGCTCTGAGATTGGGATTGGAAAGTATCATAGTATCATAGTAGCTAGAGTCGGAAGGGACCTGGGCAGATCATCTAGTCCGACCCCCTGCCTTGGCAGGAAAGAGCACCGGGGTCAGAT
>JAGPOW010002514.1:23533119-23557874 GCA_030014935.1 Caiman crocodilus | reverse complement strand
TCAAGGTCAGCCTGGAGCCTACCGCTCCCTTCTAGTGTGCCCACATCCCCCCACAACTTTGTGTCGTCAGCAAACTTGAACAGGGTGCTTTCCACCCTGGCTGGGTTAGGGGCTGGGAGATCTTTGGGAATGGGGGGTTGGGAGATAATGGTCTCCCAGTGCCAACACAGAGGCTGCAGAGCTGGTGCTGGGATATAAGGGTCTCCAGTTCTGGCCCCATGGTGCAGACCCAGTGCTGGGAGCTCCCTGCTGGTGGGGGTTGGGGAGCCTGTTCTCTGCCCAGCTCCAAGAGCACAGAGCTGGGTGAGGAACAGGCTGGAGAGCTTGTGCCCCACTCAGTTCCATAAGCAGAATTGAGTGGGGGGAAAATGCTCCTCAGCCTGTGCCCCACCCAGCTCCATGCTTGCAGAGCTGAGCAGGGAACAGTCTCCCCAGACTCGGCTGGAAACTGCCCTGGTCAGGGGCAAGTCCCAGCCCTGTGCCCCAATTAGGTAATCAAGGCACAGGGCTTAGAAAGAGCTGCAGGTATGGTGTAGGTCCCAGCCCCCTACTCCGATTTGTCAGTGGGGAAGGGGGTTGCCGCTCTTTCCAAGTCCTCTGTGCCTGATCAGGAAGCCAAGGCCAGGACCTCCTTGCTTCCATGGGCAGGGGGACATTGTCTCTGCCCTGGCAGCAGGCAGCACCCTGAGGACAGCAACATACCAGCCCTGGCCAGCAGACTCCCTGCTAGCCTGCTAGCCCTGAGATGGCACCCAAGGGAGTCTAGAGATCCCTCTGGTGGCAGCAGGGGCCCACTGCAGGGCCCCAGGAAGTGGGAGAAGTTGGCTGTCATTAGCAGCAAATCTGCTCCCACTTACCTGCATGTAGATGTCTGCCTAGGAGCTTTTACTCATGAGTCGTTTACTTGTGAGTACACTGATCCCAGATCAAATACATTGTAGACATGCCCAGCAAATAACAGCAGTGGAGACAGCAGCTGTTTTTTCCACCCTCCTCCCCAAGTTTGTGCTTGGGGTAGCTGCCCCAATAGTCACACCCAGGTTATGTCACTGGGTGCATCTACACATTCATTAATTCACTGTAGTTACTAAGTATTAAGTTTGGTATTTGCAAGTGGTACTAAATCAATGTGCAGTACAACTGGTGCACACCTTTTAAGTGACGTTAATGTTCAGTAGGCTAATACTACCGTGCATTAGCATATTAGCATGGCTTTTGCTGTAACACGCTAAGATGCAATAGAATTAGTCTACTGCACATTTAGCATCTTGTGTACACACACCCACTGAGTAGTAGGAGGCAAGGAGTCAGCAGGAGTCATTTTGTTTACTCACAAATGTTTATTTCTATGAATTTACAGTTTCTCCCAAAAATAAACTAGATGACACCAAGGATTCAAGGTCCTTCATTTCAACAAAGGCACATACAATATATTTGTTATGGTCTTGTCACCTACATATTCTGATGCTACAGCCACCCTCACAATACTAACTGACCTTGGCATGACAGGAGTGTATGCACCATGTTGTTTCTCTTATATTTCTAAGAGCACATCCCATGACAGACTTGCCTTGTTAGGAAGTGTTGCACCCATACTCGTTATGCTGCTCTGTACATACTACTCCCAAACAGGAAACAGTGTAGTCACTTTTAGGTAATATTACCTACAGATGCATTAGGGCTGCTACTTAAGTGTACTTGGTCCTGTAAGTCTGTGGTGTAGACATGATTTAAGTGACATTGCACTGCAGTCACTATGATTGCAGAGTGCTATGGTATACATAAGCTAGCTTAAAGCTAGCAAGCTTTCGTACTGGTAGCAGTCTAGCTGCAGACAGACTGAGGTCCATGTGAACTAACCATTCACGTCTTAACATAGCTTTTCAAGCAGGTTTGGCATGCTGCTCAAGATAGACTAAGACCAGTACCCAACACAGCTACTTTTATTCTAGCTTGTGTTTGTCTGCACCATACCGTGGTGTAAACAGATTCTCTAAAATCACCAGGATTGTCACCAGGGCAGGAGAGCTATGATTCTGAATTCCTCACATGCTTTTGAAAAGTCCACTCCGTGTCTTTTATTCATCTGTGACGTACCCAGCACTTTAGCTACTCTACAGATTATAAGAGCACAGTCCAAAAAGAGCTCACTGTATGAGCAAAGCACAGCACCAGTAGAAGGTGGAATGCTCTTCATTTCTAAATTAAAAGCACAAGATCTCTTGATTTCAATTATCTGTAAAGAGGACAGCCTTTCCTAAATGTTAGTGATCCAACTGAAGTCATATGGGTTTATAGAAAAAAACAGAGATTTACTGTGTCAAATACTCTGTATGTTGGCCTGAATAAAGTACAATAATATTTTTAGTTCAATAGTGGCCAAACATTTTGGCAAGTATGCCAGAAGGTAAGCCTTGAACTCCTCCCAAGTTCCACTCCCCTTCCTGATTTGCTGCTTTGCTTTCTGCTCTCTGCCCATACTTCCACTATGTTCCCTGGTCACTTCCCGATCTGCTTTGTGCCATACACAGAGGCTGCCTATGCTACTTTTGGCATAAGTGCCACGGATTGGCCATCCCAGTCCTGGGTACCTGAAGATAACATTTGATAGCCTACATTTTTCAAAGGGTACTGCTGTTTTTGGATGTCCAAACTGTAAAAATTTAAAGAAGCTGATGTTCACAGGATGAGTTCTGAGCCTTTTCTGAAAATCTGATCCCTTTAAGGTGCCATCAAAAATTGAGATACCTAAAAAAGAAAACTCACTTGTGACTAGTGATCCCACAGGAAGATGTTGTCATCCCTTACACTCGGGTGATCTGAGTTAGGAACCCAGGCTCCATGGAGACAGTTAGGTACCTAAAAACAGGGTTCACAAAAGCCAGGAGGGTGACTCAGGAAGCTGCCTAAGTTGGCCAATAGGAAACACTGAGGGGAGCATCTGAGCCCAAGCCCCCTCCTCAAATGCACTTAGGCACTTATCTCTGCTTGGGACTCTCAGCTGTAACCTGGTGCTAGGTGACTAAAGTAGTTCAGCACTTTCTTACAAAAGCACATTGTGAATGTTAGTTCAGTGGCTAAGGTCATACAAAACTGAGGGTCACAACCCTACTCCAATGAAAGTTTTAATTTTAATTCTTTATAAAGTGGAACACCTTCAACAGGAGAGAGAGAGAAAGTCCCAACCCAGCCTGTCCAATGGCGCACAGTTTGGGGCAACCCTCTGGGAGATGAGACCTTGGTTTGGGTTCCCTTCTTCAACCCAGGCACAGGGGGGATTTGAAAACAGGAATCCTACATCCCAAGTATATACCTTAATCATTGAGCTGTAGATGTAATGGAACAAAAATAGCTTTGATCCCAGCTGTCTTCTGTGTGAGAGGTGTGCTCTAAGAATACCTACTGGATCAGGCACAATAGGTAGGTAGACATCAAATCCTGCCCTCCCCTCTCCAGATTAGGAGTATAATCAGTTTTGCACAAACCCACTGTAGCAATTTAGGTGTTTAGAAACTGTCAGCAGCAGCTGAACAGGTGCTTTAAGGATCTTGGTGGTACAAATATGTTGGACTGATGCACATAACTCCTTTTGATGATCCAGCTCTTAGTGATTTTTGAAAATTTAGGCCTATCATTTTTAGGTTACCTGGTGAGCTTTTCTTCACAGTGTAGTTCCTAGTGCAGCAGGTGCCAACTTTTTTGGCAAGCATGCTGCAGATTGGCTACACACCCTCCCTGATTACCACTGATTCCAAGCCCTGCCCTCCACAGCACCCTCTGGTGCCTGCGCCTCTCCCTTTCCAGCAGGCTGAGCTTGGGGAGTGCAGCTGGGACACTTGGGCATGTGTGCAGTCACCTACTCAAGGCTCCTGCTTGGTGCAGCTGCCTCTCTTCTGCTGCACCCCTGAATCCCTGCTCAATAGCTACTGATGCTCCTCTCCTCCAAGAATTTATCCAGTCCCTTTTTGAATCTGGCTAAACTGTCAGCTTCCACAGCATCTGGTGAGAATGAGTGCCACACATTAATTATACATTGTGTGAAAAACAACTTCCTTTTATTAGTTTTTAAATTACTACCTACTGGTTTCATTTTATGACTCTTAGTTCTTGTGTTGTGAGAGATTAGTAAATAATAAATCCCATTTAGTATTTTGTAAACCCTCAGCAAGTTCCCCCTCAAGCGTTTCTTTTAAATTGAACAGGCCTTACCTCTATAGTCTCGTCTCATGTTAAAACCCCTCCATACCATTAATCTTCCTTGTTGCTCTTTGTACTTTCTTGAGTTCTTCTATACCCTTTCTGAAGTGTAGGGACCAAAACTGGCCACAGTATTCAAGGTGTGGACGCACCCTGGATTTATAAATGAGCATAATGATACTTTCTGTTTTGCTTACAATTCCCTTAACAATTTTTTGCCTTTTTATGCTTGCTGAGCACTGAGCTGATGCTTTTAGTGAACTGTCCACAATGACTCACAGATCTCTGTCCTGTGTGGTAACAGTTAATGTGGAACCCATCATAGCGTAGGTATGGCTTGAGGTTTTTTTGCCCAGGTTCATCACTTTATAATCATAGAATCATTGAAAATTAGGGTTGGAAGGGACCTCAGAATGTCATCTAGTCCAACCCCTTCTCAAAGCAGGACCATCCCCAACTAGATCTTCCTAGCCAAGGCTTTGTCTAGCCTGGTCTTTAAAACATCCAAGGTTGGAGATTTCACAGCCTCTCTGGGTAACCTTCTCCAGTGCTTTACTACCTTACTAGTGAGAGAGATTTTCCTAATATATAACCCAAACTTCTCTTGCTGCCACTTTAGACCATTTGTCCTTGCTCTGTCATCTGCCACCACTGAGTACAATCTAACTCCATTTGATTTGGAATCACCCTTCAGGTATTTCTCCAGCCTAATAATGGGCATGTATTCATATACTTTTCTGTCCCGTGACATGCCAAAGATCTGTTACTTCGGAGCAGACTCAGTTAATTGAATCTGCTCTACACGCGACCTGAGGCAAACTGCGCTGCACCTCATGCAGTTATGAAAGTGGCAAAATGCACATCAGCATGCAGAAAATGGCAGTGGTGCACTTTTGAACTAAAGTACCTCCGATGTGTTTTAGTCCAAAAGCATGCCGCCACCATTTTCTCAGCACTGACACACTTTCCCCTGCTTATACAACTGCAAGCATCACAGTGCCAGGAGCTTTTCAAAGTGCCTGCCACTGTGGCACTTGCATGTGTAAAAATGCCAAATAAGCCTAGTTCCCTCAGCCTATCCTTATAAGTCCACTGTAACCCCCAGGTTTTTTTCTGCAGAGTTGCTGCTTAGCCATTCAGTCCCCAGCCTGCACCAGTGCATGGAATTCTTCTGTCAGAAGTGCAGGATTTTGCACTTGTCCTTATGGAACCACATGACATTTCTTTTGGTCCATTCTTCCAATTTGTTGCTGTCATTCTGAATCCTAGCTCTACCCTTCCATGTATCCAGTACTCCCCACAGCTAGGTGTCATCTGCAAGCTTGCTGAGGGTGCATGTCATCCCATCTTCCAGGTTGTTGATAAAGATATTGAATAAAACCAGCCCCAAGACTGACCCCCGGGGCACTCCACTTGATACTGGCTGCCAACTAGAAATCAAGCCATTGATTACCACCCTTTGAAGTGTATGATCCAGCCAGTTTTCTATTCACCTTACAGGCCACTCATCCAACCGGTACTGTGTTAGCTTGCTTGTGAGAATGTTGTGGGAGACTGTATCAAAACCTTTGCTAAAGGCAAGGTATATCACACCCCCTGCTTTTCCCACATTCACAGGGCCAGTCATCTCATCATAGAAAGTAATCGGTTGGTCAGGCATGACTTGCCCATGGTGAATCCATGAGACTGTTCCTGATCACTTTCTTCTCCTCCAAGTGCTTAGAAATGAATTCCTGGAGGACACACTCCATGATTTTCTGGAGACTGAGATGTGGCTGACCAGTCTGTAGTTCCCTAGATCTTCCTTCTTCCATTTTTTAATAACAAACACTATATTTGCCCTTTCCCAATCATCAGGGACCTCTCCCAATCTCCATAAGTTTTCAAAGATAATGGCTGTTAGCTTTGCAATCACATCAGCCAACTTCCTCAGCACTCACACACGCCATGCATCCATCCCCATGGACTTGTACACATCCAACTTTTCTAAATAGTCCCTAACTTGTTCTTTTGACACTGTTGGTGTCTCACTTCCTCCCAAACTGTGCTGCTGGGTGCAGTAGTCTGGGACCTGACTTGGACTGTGAATATTGAGGTAAAGAGAGGCATTGAGTACTTCAGCCTTTTCTGCATTATTTCTCACTAGATTGCCTCCCTTGTTCAGTAAAGGACCCACAGTTTCCCTCATCTTCCTCTTGTTGTTCAGATACTTATAGAAACCCTTCTTGTTACCTTTATGTCCCTTGTTAATTGCAACTCCTATTGTACTTTGGCCTTCCTGATTCCATCCCTGCATGCCTAAGAAATATTGTTATACTCCTCCCTAAACATTTGTCTGAATTTCCGCTTCTTATAAGCTTCCTTTTTGTGTTTCAGCTCACTGAAGAATTCACTACTAAGCCAAGCTGGTCTTCTGCTATCCTTGCTAGTCTTCCTGCACATAAGGATGGTTTGTTCCTGTGCCCTCAATAAGGTTTCTTTTAAATACAACCAGCTCTCCTGGACTCCTTTGCCTTTCAGACTGGCCTCCCAGGGGATCCTGCCTATCACTTCCCTGAAGGAGTCCAAGTCTTCTCTTCTGAAGTCCAGACCCTTCTCTGCTGCTTTCCTTCCTTCCTTTCCTTAGGATCATGAATGCAATCTACACTTATCTACATTGAATTTCATCTGCCATTTAGTTGCCCATTTGCTCAACAGTGCCCGATCATTCTGTAGTTGTTTGAAGTCCACTTTGGTCTCTATCACTTCGAATAATTTTGTGTCATCTGCAAAATGACATCTTACTACTCCCCCATTTTTCAAATCTTTTGAGTACTGATGTTAAACAGGACAGGTCCTAAAACAAATCCCTGTGGGGTCCCACTGTTTATTCCTTTCCACCTTAAAAACTGACCATTTATTTTCAACTGACTCCTTATTTTCTATTTTTAATCCATTTTCTAATCCACAAATGGACCTTCCCCATAATCCATGTGTCACAGGGCACTAAGGTGTGCCTGCAGAAACTGCTTAGAGAGAGGGCCCTAGAAGCTAGGCAGAACCCCAACAGGTGCAGGTTGCCATGGCAGCAAGCTAATGTGGAAATTAGCCAGTAGCTGGACCTGGTCAGCTGACTGGAAGAAGGCAGGGCCCTGGGCACATAAGCCCCAGGGCTGGGACTGGAGGCAGTTAGTGCTTTGGCAGCAGCCAGGTGGGGAAGGAGTTTGTGCAGAAAATCTCCATGGTGATGCTTGGTTGCCTGTTCTGCTGCTGATAAGACTAATGGGTTATAGGAGCTCGAAGTACCTGGGGATAGGAGGCACACATTGCTGAAGGAGAAAGTGGCCCTCTTAAAGGTGCAGAGTGTGGCCTTCAGTGTCATTGTTATTGTTATTTTTAGGTTGTAGACCAGGGGCTCATTTATGTTGTTGTGTAAACTGGTGGACTAAAATGAGGCTAACTGGGGAGGAGGAGGCCTCATAGGGGGCATGCTACTATGTGGAGCCACAGTGCCAGGGCTGTGGAGAGCCCCAACACCAGGTAATAACAGAAGGCCTAATTAGGCCAAGACGTCATTACAGGGATAACATTGATATACCATCTGAGAGGCATGGGGTGTGGTAAAGGGGTGGTCTTGGAGCCACGCGTCCTGCCTGTGAGGCTTGAGGTGGGTGCCATGGGGCACCTACTTAGAGTGGGACCTGGCAAGGGGGTCTAAGAACCCACAGTGCTTAGTGGGGTCCATTGGGACCATGACTGCACAGCAACTTGAGGGCAGCCTGCCTATCTATCATCTAAACCAACAAGACATGGCAGGTGAGACTAGAAGGTGCCCACAGGGTAAAGCTGGTACAGTCGCAGAGCCCTAGGGGCATCACAGCCATCCCTGGGGACCCAGTACTGTGACACCATGACTACCTAACTTTGTTAAGGGCCTCTGATAGGGGACCATGTAAAAGGCTTTTTGGAAATCCAAATATACTATGTCAACAGATGTGCCGTATCAGTCCTAGGCTACTTTGGTATCCCTACTGTCACCCACCTCTTATTGGAGAAAAACAGATTAAACTGGAATGCTAAAATAGGTTATTTCCCTGGCCACCTCATTAGATCTTCCTGTTTAGTCCTTAATTCAAACACTGTTACATACGTATACATGCAGATATTTCATATAAACAGTGACATCTACTGGCAGGAAAAATGTGTTTATATTGTAATAAGTTACTAAGTTCAATAAAGTTGTTGTTCTTACAGCACTAATTATTTCCTGAGGGTATCTTTTACCAAGGATTGTGCGTTTTGCTGTGTTTCATATAATCCAAGAATGCTATCAATGCTTGATAACTAATGATAACAGAGGACCAGTGAAGAAATAATGAAACTTGCATAGGTTAGGTCTGCATAAAGGCAGAACCTTGAGTAGTGATTCATTTTGCTTGCATTTAGGTTCAGTATATCCAAACTGGGTGAATTCAAGATCATAAAGCTACAATTACTAACTTACTGTAGTGCTTTATTTGAAGACTTGACAAACATAAATTGGTATTGATTGGAAACTGGTTCAAATCTGTAACACAACAGAAGTTCAGTGAACATAAACTACTTTCAAAATGGTCAAAACTGGTTTAAGCTAAATCTGGATGGATGTAGTATCAGACTTAACTAACTCTGGTTAAATTTAGTTTACTGAACTTCTGTCCCAGATCCACCTCAGATTCAAGTTAATTCACAGTCCCCACCAGCATCCCAGGATGCCTTGCACCTCTCTTGCAACCCCCCCAAAGGGTGGGCAGGCTAGCATTGGCCCAAGCTGTTTGCTCCAACTGAGCAGGGAGGTGTACTCTGGGTGCCACCATGGGTCCCTTCCCCCCCCACCCCAGCCCCTTGCTTCTGGCCTGAGCCATTGTAGGCATGTGGCTGCATTTCTGGAATCGATGGTGAATATCTGCTCACTTGCTTATCAGTTCAATCTCTGCAGCTTTGACTAACTTGCGAAGATTGAATTGATTCAACCTTGGACTTTCTGACTGTCTGTACTTAGCCTAACTGCTAGGAAGCTAGTAGGAAACTAGTGCACTTTGTTTACAGATCTAGTTTCACAGCAGCATTTGCTTCAGCTTTAAACTGTGACTTTCTCAGGGAAAGGAAAAATTTTGTTGGTGAAAATTCAAGAGTAAAGTTATTCTATGGGTTACTGCTAAGTCCTTTGTAATAGCAATACTGATCTCTAGATCGGGCAATCTGTGGCAACACTTTGAGTTAAAAATTTCATCTTGTGTCCTGAGGCCCTTGAGTCAGTCATTACTTGGCAGGAAATTCATTGTATAAATTATTTTTCAGACACATTGGGGAAATTGGCATAACTGATAGCAATTCCTGTTTTATTTAAATAGTTGAGGCTAATCAAGGCATGGCTGAATTTGTTCCAGTACTTCATTTAACAAGCATAACAATGTCTTGATGACAGAAAATTGCGTGAGACTTGAAAAGCAAAAGGTCATTATAATTTTTAAGCAGTGTTCAGGTTCTTCTTAGTCCACTGTCTTCTGTTAGGCAAAATTATTCTTGGTTATGATGCTGCATAATTCCAAGTGGAAAATAAATGATACTTTGGATGGAAAGTATACATTTCACATTCTAGACAGAAGCACAGATTTTGAAATATTATTATACAATGACACAAACTAATTTCTGGCATAACTCAGCATGTAGTATATTTTTGGGCACTCAAAAAAAATATTGATCTCAAAGAAACTTCACTAAGTATATAAATATCGACTATCAAATCTGGACTTGGTTTCCATCCTACAGCCCTATAATACAGAAATGAATGAATCTGGGTATATTTTATACTTTTTCTGTAGACATACAGTAAAAGACTATACAGTTGCATAGTTTAAAACATGCAATATACATGCATAACATACTCAAGTAACCTCATGAATTTACTTTGTAATCCCCTATTCCCTTTTTTTATTGTTCACAAATACTACAATTTCACTTCTCTAAAATATATCGCTCAGTCCAGCAGAGAACCACACAAGTGGTGCCTTACAGTTAGCAGATCTTTTTCCAGGATTCACACCTTCAATTGTAACATTTTCTGGATTTAAACTGGCTCTCTTTTACATGCCAAGTACACTTTATATGCTGTTGAAATAAGAAAGAATAACAGGCAGTCAAAAAACTGACATGTGACACAATGTCTGATTAGTTCACTCACATCCATTTGCTAGATTTTTAACTGAACATGATGTATTTTGGCAGACATTTAGCTAGGACTGGTCCACAGCAAATTCACAAGAGATGATTTATAGACTTTTAAGATAAACTTTGATTAACATTGCTCTGTGGCACTTTAATGATACAGCTTATTATGAAAAAATGGAAAATTGGAGCATCTTCTGCTTTTGACACTAATTTGAGGAGCTAAGTGCCAATAAATCTAGTTTGAATTCATGAGTTACACCTGCACCAACAACAATAAAGACTGGTATTTACTTTAAATTGAATAGGTTAGAAGTAAGGGTATTGTCTGACTCTAATTATGAAGGCATGTTTATTCATAATAAGGTTTCATCATTTGTTTCCAAGCAAGGGAAACATTTTTAGAGCCCATATGGATTTGTCATCCACCCAAAGCAGGAGAACTTTTTGGATTTGATGGTAATAAAAGAAAGGCAACATAAACGTAAAGAGGCTTACCTGAAAATGCAAAGTAAGACAATGGCATTTTAAAAATGTTCCCCTGGGGGTCGTTATATCATTTATTCCCAAAAAGGCAATATTCTTCTTAATTGAGTATTATAAGATTAATGAAAGAATGCTGTTACTGTAAATAATATTAATCACTATAAAAATAACTACAGCATATACAGCAGATGCTGAGGAGATACAGGCATTTCAAAGATACATATATTAAGTAATAATAACTTACTTTCCCCAGTAATTGCCATGCTTTCTTGGTTTAGATCTAATCCTGCCTTTTAGTTGGTATAGCAGGCAAAAAGCTTAACTACTTTCTCATTGTCCTATCAACAGTTTGTCACTGCAGCAGGCCTTTTTAACAAAGTTGCTTACATACATATTACCAGTATGTATTTGTGCTTGTGTGTACCACAATCACACACAACTACATTGTCTTTATTTAATAGAGGTAGATCAAACCAGTCACCTTTTTTGGATAACTTCAAACATTTTTGTTATGCACATTTAAACAAAAATTGTTTTCTGTTCATTTAATTTTTTTCACTCAATATGTTTTTGTTTGTTTTCACTATTGTTTGTGTTTTTACTCTTCCCTACCCACCACTTTTTAATCTCCCTTTCTTCTTCTTTCCTCACGTTTTCATTTCAGGTCTCAAACACAGGTGATCCTTCACTAGCTTTCCCACAATTCCTTGCTCTACTGCCTTTGGCTTCTCTAACCTCTACTTGCTGGAAGCTGGATGCTGCTTTGTTCTATTCTGTTGGCATTTAACCCCCTTATTTCGTTGAGAGATAATCCAGATTGCATCAAAGGGAACCTTGTTATAGGAATATTCATTGTCATAACACCATCTTGAGCCAGCTTGCTCGGCTGGGCATATGTAGGCAAGCATTGCAGTGCTAGGAGCATACCAGGCACATCATGCAGCTCTCCTAGCAGCCTATAGATGTTAACCAACAGATGTCCAGCAGTGCCCTGCTACATGGACTGCAAAGCTCCTGCCTATGTTTCTAACACAGAACCTGTTATCTCTCATTACCCCCTTCTTCTGGATTGGTGTCTTCTTTCCAGAGCAGAAGGAAGGCAACTCTAGAGGGTTTTCAGTAAACATCCACAATTCCCATGCCTCAATCTGCAGTGAATGTGGAGCAGCTTACACAGCAAGTAGTTTCAGTTGACATCCTGGGGAAATTCTTTAAGGACCTGGTCAGCAGAAAATGTGGACACATCTGCAGAGGTGCGAGTAGAACAGCTGGAGTCTTAGCCTGAAAAGTGCTGCCTGCTATGTTAGTTATTGTTCTGAGGTAACCTCTGGTGTGAAGAGGGAGGGATTTCCTGGTAGACAGTTAATGAATTCACAGCTAGGGAGAATTTTGGATTTCCTGGGGTAGACTGGGTTCAGTTGAGGGCCAAAGCTATGCAGAACACAGCAGCTTCCTCTCTATATGTTCCTTCTTCTGACACCATGTGTGTCCTTAGATTATCACCAAGAAGGGAAAAATGTAAGCATGTAAGCCATGCATGAGGTATTCTCTTCTAATGCTTTAGCAGTTCTAACAATGTTCATAAAATCACGTACCTCTTGAGACCTGTTACATAACACCACCATTTTTTTTTCTTAATGCATTTCCAGGGTTAGTCAAACCACACTATTTATGGAGCATAGTTTTATGATATTTATGCAAAATTGGAGTTGTGATTTCACCTGCAAAATATATGGCCCCTTTGCTGCTCAACAGTTTTTGGTGTCAAGTCACTGGTTTTGCCCTCACCAGTCCCTTTCTGAGGAAGGTATCGTGGGAGGTGTAGTGGACTGTTTTCTGGCAAATGTGTTCTTGAACCTTCACAATTCCTGAGCAGTTAAGTTACTGAATGCCTCAGTGACAAAGTCCATATTGGTTTACATCCTGCTACTTCTGTGATGGTTCAGTGTGGGGTAGAAGGTAGCTACTTATCTAGCAACACTCACTTCAGCATCTTCTCAATGTGGTTTGGGGTCTGTCTTTACACTAGGAAGTGATGCTTGCTAATTTGTCATGCAGCAGGGATGCTAGTTGGTTGGGGAGGCTGGCTAGTATGGCAAAATTTGCTGGTTCAGTTGTGTAAATGACTAACCCCCTTTGTTTGCTAATATATCATGCTATCAATATATTCTTAAAAAGCTCTTTCACATAGACTGAGGGAATTTATTCACTGGCCTGAAAGCTCATTCCATTGATGAACCTCAAAAATGTATATGTCTTGAGGTTGGCTAGCCTGAACCCCAGACTGATAGCAGAGAGAGAATCACTCCATCCTTGCTCCCAGATGTCAACACTGTGTTATGGGCAGATGATTTGATTCCCACTTAAAGTTACTTAAAGTTTCTTCTTGCTAGCAGTCATCTGGCTTCATTGCGGTGCTATTCGGTTTTTCCATGGACTATTTGCAAGTTTACTAACGCTCTGCGTTTGCTTTAAGCAATTGTGGTTGGCCACTTAACTGCAAGGAAATGGGAAGCTGCAGCTCTGCCAACAGGTTTTATTAAAGTGTCTAAGAACAGCAAGCATGCTACACAAGCTAATTAAATAGCACAACATGTCACAAGCACAGCCATTTGCACTTCAATTGATATTTTAGTTAGTTAAAAAAATCAACCGTTTTGTAATATATTCCTTTAAATTAATCAAGCACAATATACCCCATAAAGATTAGCAGTCTTTGCCATGTAAGAGTTTAAAAAATGAAACGTAACAAACTCTTTTGTACACCATGTCCCACAGCATTTCACAATCCACAAAGTAGTACATGCATTTGCATTCAATTACTCATTACAATCACCACACGTGGCATAAATGTGAGCACATATGGCAACCCCAATTTCCCTTGCCTCTTTTCACCCTAAGCCAGTATCGTTGGGGCGTAAGGAAAGGGAAGAGGTGCTTCCTGGTTATGCAGATCAGCTAAGGAATCCATCTGTGTCCAGGGCCCACTGCCTATGAAAATGCTCATTTCCAGTTTCACAGATGTGCAGAATGCATCAGACCACACCAGTTGATTCCAAGTGATTGTAGAGATAGTGCCTAACGTGCACTCCACCACCCCTCTGCAACTGATAAGATTGTAAGTGGATTTCAGAGGCCGTATCTACATGAAACAGTCACTGCCGAGCTGCCTAATTAGCTCCATGGTAAAATTTTAGCATCTACACATATGGGCCTATTATGCCACAGTAAACTAATAACCTCCACCATAGGTTAGTACTTGTAAACACAGATACTATTCTATAGTGGTGTTCTTTAGTGTGTAAAAGTACACATGTAAATGCTGATGGTCTGGCTGGGGCATGAGGGTGCTTCAGTGTGGGGGCTGCCTGCTGGCTAGCCCCACACTAAACACCCTCATGCTCTAGCCAGCTTCTCTGCAGCATGTTGAGCCAGGTTGGAACAGCCCTGGGCTGGCAGACTGACTGACCCCCCGAGTCCCCTGCCAGCTGAGGTTGCTCTGACCCAGCTCAATGTGTTTCAGTCCTGGGTACACATGTAAATACAGCACCTGGGAGCAACACACTCTGGGGCAATATGCACCAGAGTATAGTGCTTCACATTAATTGCAAGTGTAGATGCACCTAATGTGGCCCTATGTGATCTGAGCAAGATTGCATGAGCCATGGCAGGGCAGGATAGGCAAGATTCCCCAAACTAATTTAGCCACCTGCATCCCACAGGATAATGGAACAGCTTGTCCAAGTCGCTTGTTGCCAGATCTCCTCAGAATCCTGGTACCATATACCTTGTCAGTGCTTCCCAACTCTGGTGTTCATGAATCTGCCCCTGTGGTCTACCGAACCATGTAGAACCAGGAAGTAGTACTGCTTGCAGTTACTCTAGATAATGCATAAGTGTTGACAGCAGGGGGGCACAAGTCTGCGCAACCACCACAGCCCACCATCAGCACAGAAACTGCACCACTGCCACCTCCCCTCCGCCCCCCCACACATCCTCACTGCTACCAGGCTCTGACTCCAGCTGGGCTGTAGCCCTGTATCCCATGCCCTGCTGTTGGTGCAGAAATCAAACTATAGGCACACTCAGGGGCAGATCTAGTGGGGTTCCAGTGGTGCAGATGCATTTCCCTTTTATTCTTGTTCCACCAAGACATTAAAATCAACTGCCTGGGAAGGCATCAACAGTGCTGAGTGAATTCATTGACTTCATATCTCATTCTAATCGACCTGATCCCTGTGAATCATTCCTCACTACATGGTTGTTAACAATCCTCTCTCTTTTCTAGTGGTCTTGATGTTCCAGTATTTAAACTATGCTTTCTTTGCAGTTTTGCTGCCTGTTAGCCATTACTGGTGGTGTTTCTCTTTTAGTTCACAGCCCTAGAGAATATTTTTAGCTCTAGCTCAGGGGCAGGCAATTATTTTGAGCAGAAGGCCACTTACTGAGTTTTGGCAATCCCAGGGCAGATTAATATTAATTTTCTAAGTTTCTTAGGGGCCCCATAGGCTGGATAGAATGGCCTGGTGGGCCGCATCTGGCCCCTGGGCTGCATTTTGCCCACCCCTGCTCTAGCTAAAAGCATTAATTGAGATGTGGTAATATTAACTCATGTGTAGAAATGACTGGCAGTGAAATATCAGAGACACTGTCAAAATGTTTAAAAAACTAGGTTTTGTTTTACGAATCTTCGACCAGCATCACTGCTGAGGCCCAGTCCCTGTTCTCAGGTAAGTTATCCGGCTCCTCTAAGCCAGCTCTGGTTAGAGCCATTTGCTGCTGTGGTTTCCACTATTTGCCCCTGCAGGAGCAATCTCTCAGGCATGAGGCTGCCGTGGTGCTGGCACAGCCATTTCCAGTCCTCCTGTATGTCAGGCCCAGGAGGGTTTTAAACTCCGCTGCCACATTCTGCACCTCCCACTGGGCCCTGCGAGTCCTTATTAGCCATGATAAAGCTGGGCCTGGCTGCAACCATGGCCATGGCCGATGGAGCTCCCCTGCCACAATCTACTACTGATGTTTTGTGATTTACAAACCATTAGGCAAGGTTAATACAACAGAAACTTTGTTCATTTAAAATAAACCAGAACCCAAAATGGAAAGATTACTTGCTATTGAATTCATCTAGTTATGCAACATACAACAAGATACTTGACAAAGATTGTTCAGTTCTTTGATATTTTAGAATATTCAACACATTCATCCTGAAGAGTAATTGAGGCCACTTAAAGTTTCATGAAAGTAAGCCGTATATACAATGCATCTATTCTTCCAGAGGGTGGTCTATGCTTAAATAAATGCATCAGATTATAACTCTTTAAGAAGAATTAATATTGCTTTGAAGACTTGTAGGAACCCCAACTTTCTGAGTCCTACTTCAAGCAGCTTATAGAGCAGTAATTTTTAGCCAGGGAACTCTGGCACCCTCTGGTGCCTTGATATCTTTTCAAGGGTGTCACAGGTACCACACAATGTTAGCACTGTTAGGTGTGCAAACATGACTCACAAGTTAACCCCAGAGATTTCAAATAAGAATTCACAACGTTAGAAACATTCTTCCATGTTGTGGTGTTTTTGAGTTCTTTGCAACAGAAGAATTGCTCCTTTTTTTCTGTGGAAACTAAGATCTGACATTTTCCCATGAGTGTCTTGAGTCTCATGAGGGGTGCTTTGTATCTAAAAAAATGTGAAGTATTTTTATAGAACATTTTTGAGGCTTTTAGAAACATGTCAGACTATTCACCAACTGACCTTATTTAATAAAGACACAACTAAAAAACTTTTCTGTACATGCACAACATTTGTGTGGTTATATAAATAATATAATCAAATAAACATAATAAAGTAAAATGAGGTAGCCATGAGGAAAGTACAAATAATAAGCACAGATTCTGACTGGGAACATTTAGTATCTTCCTGCTGCATTTGTAGATGACATTTAGTAATGTCTTGAACTGCTGTCTAAGCTAGTTTTGTTCAGTCTTTGCTAACCATTATAATTGTAAAAGTCAAGAATATCATTAATAAATACTTGTTTACTTTTCCTTATGCCTCCCATTCTAAGGGTCCCACACACAAAGTGAATAAAAAAGTTTCCCAACTCACCATATGGTTATTAGTAAACAGAGGCAATTGGGCAACTTAAAGTCACCTGGCAAATCAGTAGCACACCTAGGATTTTCTGAACACTTTTCCTCTGGCAGAGTTTCTTTTATCTTTTTTTAAATCATGATTGAAACTTTGAGAGGTTCCTCTCCTAGTCCTGAAGAAAGGCCTAGATTCTGCTCCCACTAAATTTAACGAATACAGTCCTATTGACTTTATATGTTAACATTATTCTGACCAATTTTCTGTCATAGAAGTATTTAAGGAAACAAGTTAAAACTATAAGTCAAATTCTGTTCTTTGCTGTGTGGCTGGCTTGCTTCTTTTAGTATCATACATTCTTCTTTCCATTTAAGTACAAAATGTGGTACATAAGAGACTGCTCAGAAAGATTTAATGTAAGGATTTCCTATAAAAAAGCTCACCATTTCTGGCTACAATGAAGGCTATGGAAGACAATGAAAAGTCTAACAGTATATGAGATAGGAAGCAAAGAACAAGCAAAACAAGTACAGAATGTAACACTTGGGATAGAAATCAAAGCACATTTCATTATGAACAAAGGTCTTTGAACAGCTGTAAGAATCTCACAGACAAGTCACATTCATAGAAGGTAATTTTGCTAAAAGAGATTCTGTGGGTGTGTCTATATATGCATTAATGTGCTTTTCAAAATGCACAGTCTACCCTAATGTGCAGTAGGAAAACTGCATGCTTTTTAAGTGATGCTTAATGCTCAGTAGCCTATTTTACTGTGCATTTGGGCTGTGCAAAGCTTCAGTTGCTGATTCGATTCGATTTGGTGGAGATTCAGCCTGATTTAGTGGTCGAATCTCTGAATGTGAAATTAATCAGGGGACCCTTTCATCTCTCTGAATTGGATTGGAACCTTCCAAATCAATTGAAAAAGTTTCAAAGAGTTTTGACAATTTAGACTCTGACATAGCTTTAAATGTTTTTTCCAAATACCTCAAGGTACCAGGCGGCTCATGAATGCTGAGATGATGGGGCAAATGGAACATTTCACAGGAACATTGGGTGGTCCCTAGCATGCTCAGCAGCAGACCTGGAAGTGGACCAGAAGCACTTCCAGTGCACTTCCCAGGGCTGCTGGGGAGCACGCTGGGGGGGCCCTCCCACAGCCCCCCGCTTGGCGACTGCTGCCTCCTGGGTCTGGGGGGAAATCCAGGGTCCTCCACAACTGATCACCAAGGTGGGGGGGCCCAGGGGAGCCCCCCCCAATGCACTCAGCAGCAGACCCAGAAGTGGACTGGATGTAATTCCAGTCCACTTCCCATTTCATCACTGATCACGCAGGGGCCCACCCATGCTCCTGTGGGATGCTTCGTCTGCCCCACCATCACAGTGCTTATCAGCCACGCCTGGTACCTCAAGGTACATAGAAAAAACATTTAAAGCTGTTTCTATGGTTGAATCGCTGATTCTCCAAATCAGCATCAAATCTTCAGATTTGGAATCAGCTGAATCAAATCGAGACAGTGATCCAAATCAACAAATCAAGTCACTGTCCCCAATTTGTGCTGAATCTGAATCGAATACAGTCCATTTCACACACCCCTACTGCGCATTACCATATTTGTACAGGTTTTTACATGATACTTAAATGTGCAGTAAAATAGGCTACTGCACATTAATGTGCACATGTAGATGTGCCCAGTTAGGACTACATGTGTAATCTTCCAAATGGGGATATGACTCAATATTTGTATTCTTGTTTTAGTTATAATAGAAATAAGATTGAACACTGACAATTTGCATAGTGATCAGTGTGATCAATGGAAGTAATAGGAATACAACTGAGAATATAATAGCAAAATAAATAATGATAAGATTTTTTTTAAAAGAAAAAGAGTAAAGGTGAAAGTAATAAAAATGAAGAGAAGCAAGAAATGTTTCTTTATAGAATTGCCACATTGCTAGAAAAAACAGCAGCCAGAATATATCAGGATTAAAGCCAATGTAATCAGACTGGAACCTTTTAAATAACTGCTGGCACAAAGCACTAAAATATTCTTGTAAAATCCAAACAGCGCTCAGCTAAGTTAGTGGCATTTAAATACATAATAATTGTAGCTATTTTTTATTTTATCACAGAATCATAGCCTCATAGAAAATTAGTGTTGGCAGGGACCTAAGGAGGTCATCTAGTCCAACAATCTGCTCAAAGCAGAACCATCCCCAGCTACCATTCCAGCCAGGGCTTTGTAGAGTCAGGCCATAACAACCTTCAAGGATAGAGATTCCACCACCCCTCTATTGAGAAAATAACCCATTCCAGGCTTGACCACCCTCCTAGTGAGAAATTTTTTCCTAATATCCGACCCAAATCTCTCCTGCTGGAATTTGAGACCATTGCTCCTTGTTCTGTGATCTGCCACCACTGGGAACAGTCCAGCTCCATCCTCTTTGCAACTCCCCTTCAGGTAGTTAAAGGCTGTTATCAAATCTCCCTTCAGTCTTCTCTTCTTCAGACTGAATAAGCCCAGATCCCTTAGCCTCTCCTCAGAAGTCATGTGCCCCAGCCTCTTAATCACTCCATTTAATTGCTCTCCACTGAACTCTCTCCAACTTGTCCACATCCTTTCTGTAGTAGGGGGCCCAAAATTGGACACAGTACTCCAGATGTGTCCTCACCAATGCTGAATAGAGGGGAATAATTACTTCCCTTGTTCTGTTGGCAATACTCCTACTAATGCAGCCGAGTATGCCATTAGCCTTCTTGTTAACTCTTATTCAGCTTATTGTCCACTGCTACCCACAGTTCCTTTTCTGCAGAGCTGCTGCCTAGATAGTTGGTCCCTAGCCTGTAGTGGTGCATGGGATTGTTCTGCCCTAAGTGTAGGACTTTGCACTTGTCCTTGTTAAACCTATGAGATTTCTTTTGGCCCAGTCCGCCAATTGTCTAGATCACTCTGAATCTTAGCCCTACCCTCCTGTTAACTACTACTCCCCACAGCTTGTTGTAATTTGCAAACTTGCTGAGGGCGCACTCTATGCCATCTTCCAGATAGTTAATGAAGATATTGAACAAAACCAGCCCCAGGACATACCTCTGGGGCACTCCACTTGATACTAGCTGCCAACTAGACCTCGAGCCATTCATTAATCACTGTCCATGGAGCTTGATGATCCATCCAGCTTTCTATCCACCTTACATCTACATCCACCTTACAGTCCATTCATCAACCTATACTTCCTTAGCTTGCTGGCAAGAATGTTGTGGGAGACCATATCAAAAGCCTTGCTAAAGTCAAGGTATCTCATGTCCACTGCTTTCCCTGCATCCACAGAGCCAGTCAACTCATTATGGAAGGCAATCAGGTTGGTCAGGCATGACTTGCCCTTGGTGAGTCCATGCTGAGTGTTCCTGATCACTCTCTGCTCCTCCAAATGTTTAGAAATGGATTCCTTGAGGACCTGCTCCATGATTTTTCTGGGAACTGAGGTGAAGCTGATTAGTCTGCAGTTCCCTGGATCCCCCTTCTTCCTTTTCCTAAGGATGGACACTATATTTGCCTTGTTCTTTTTCCATCAAGTGGTCATGGTGCCAACAAATAGATTCTTATATCTTAGCATCTGCCAGCAGAATTTGGGGTAGAATGTCCTGGGTTATTGGGTCTGCTGCTGGCATTACAGAGGTTTTTTTATCAGAAGTAACCTTTCCAAGTCAGTTAGCTTCCTTGGACTGATACAAGTTTGATCCATATCATTGGAGCATACACTCTCCTACTTTTGACCTGTAGTTCTGGGTTCAAGAATTATAGGCTGCTAAAGCTCTGTAATGGGACCAATGCATTGTGCACTTCAGCATATACCCATTCCCACCAGCAGAGGGAGAGATATAACAGGTGCATGAGTCCTAAGGGACTGCTGGTACTATATAAACTAAAACTCTCGGCTGTCATTTTTCCCAGTTTCTATCCACACCAAAGTTCTGGCAGACACAAAGAGGTCTATTTCATTTGACTCTATAAAAAGCTAACTCCCTGGATTCCAGCTGCATGTACTCTTTCTTAGTACAATAATAATGGCCTTCTGGAATGGAGACAATTGAGTTGGAGGTTAAAGAGAAAGTTTTACAAGCCCTTTATATCCAATCAGCTCATATATTTAAATTATTTGTAGGCTTTTAGGAATCCTTCTCAAGGCAGGAAGGCATTCCCAATTTTGAGACTAGCTGCTACAAGGACACATCTAGTTAAGCCTGTTCTCGGGTCTATGCAAGCTCTGAAAAATATCAAGGTATCATCATCTCATGGGAGCCTCTCTGTTTACTTACTGGGAAGATGAGTGTTAAATGCCTGTTTGAGATACCTTTATATGTATGCTATAAGAGTGCATACCCAACATTTGCATTTAAAATTGGTTTGGAAACTATTTTTATTTATGTGGATATTGAATTCTATGACATTGTCATATATCTTTTTCACTTGGAGAGTGATACATTTGCCCCATAGTTCTTGGCTGCCAAGCAATGGATTTCAAGGTAATATTTACAAACCAGTTCTATACAACAGTTATTTCATAATTCAGTACATTGGGTAACATTCTCAGTAGCCCCAGAATCCCACTTTACAAATGACTTCAGCACTTAAAGATGAGAGTACAGGAAGTCCTTGACTTACTACATTTCCAGTTACAATGTTTCACACTTACAATATTTATCAGTCAGTTTCGACTTTACAGTGCTTGATCTGATGCTATGCCATGCCAGCGAACAAGTTCACTGGGTCGCCCATCTCCATGGAGAACATCTGTCCAAACTTCCTTGGACACTTTCTTTAAGAAAGCAGACAAGACTCTTGAGAAGACTCAAGCCAAGAACCCTTCAAAAAGTCCAGTAAAGTCACCTCAAAGAAGTCCTTCCAAATCAATATGATTGCTATTTACAATATAAATACATGAATGTAGCTCATCTACAATTGATCGAGTACAAAATTCTGGGGTATTTTTGGTGAAAAATGGGTATTGGACCTTGGTTCAGGAACCAGTCCCCCCATTTATAACATTGTTTCTTATGAGAAAATTGGTTCTGAGTTACAACATTTCAACTTAAGACGCAGTTTTCAGGAACCAATTGTGCTGTAAGTCCGAGTACTGCCTGTACCAGATTTTTAAAAATAGTTAGACATCTAACCCATTGAAATACTTTTTAAAAATATGGTCAAGCATCATTGACAATTAAAGGACTTAATCTCCTATGGCTAAATCCACAAAAGGATGCAAGCATCTAAATCCAGCATCTGACTGCTACCAGTGTTCTCCAAAGCCCTATTCAACTGTTGCCCATAGACATAGATGCCTATAGACATCTTACTTTCCATTGGAGGAGCCTGTGCAAAAATCATCTGAAAGTCATGATGTTGCCAAGCTTTTCTACACCTTTGCTCATACTTAAGCCCTGCCTGCCTTTCTTGTGAGGCAGGCATGCTCCAGCAGGCATTCTCAAAAAATATGCACAAGACTAGGCATTGTACAGAAGCTTACTGGTTTACCAGTAGACTAGCTGCTACAGCAATGCTTCTCAACCAGGGTGTAGTGTGTTATCAACCACATAATGTTAGCACTGTTGAATGTGTCAGCACAAGTCACAAGATAAACCCAGAGTTTCAAATAGGAATTTGCAGTGTTAGAAACTTTCTGACATGTTGCGGTTCTTTGCAGCAGAAGAATTCCTCTATTACTTTTCTGTAGTCCAAAAAAGAATGAAAGTTAAGAACTGGCATTTTCCAGAGGGTGCCCTGGTCTTCTGAGGGGAATGCCTTGAGTCTGAAAATGTGAGAACCACTGTATTGGAGGAATCCTTTGAGATACTGGAGACCTGCTTTGAAATGCCCTCTGACTGATTTGGAGCAAGAACTGATATCCAGGTATCTTTTTGTCCTAGGAAACCACATCCAGCAAAATCATTGGCATTCTGGGGGTTGTGTTCTGTTGGAGCTATTTCTCCAGGGAGAGGGAGGCAGGAAAAAGCAGGAGATGGATTCCATAGCTCAGTGTTTTAAAGCATTCACTTTCGATGTGACAGGTAAGACTGATGTGACATGCCAGATAAAACAGCCTTTGTTCCCTATTGGACAATGAGGCCTTGAAAGCTGGTTCCCCATGTACAATATGGAATGCAGCACTTTCAAAAATGGTACTTAGTTTAAGTCACATAGGAATAAATCCATAAGGGAACATGGCTGCTTTGCCTCAGCAGCAGAATTCACAGCCCTGAGTTCAGGGCCTAGGAGTTTTTTACCCATGGTGCTCCATCTCTGGCCTGCAGTGCCATGTCATCTGCCCTTAGGGCTCCCCATCGCTCTGGAAATTTGGCAGTGGGGAGTTGTGGCAATTTATACTCTCACTGCTCCCCCACTGCCAAATTTCCAAGCCCTGTGGGCCAGATGATATGGCCATCAATACCAAGCAGGGGCACAATGTGGCAAGTTAGGCCTGATCCGGTGAGTAGGGTTGAGTCCTGATCTGGCACATGGAGCTGGGGTTGTATATGGTATGACTGAGCATTATTATTTGGGATTTAACCCTCATTCAGCCTGTGAACATACCTTGCAACATTCATGCAGCCTTTAGGGCTGAAAAGTTGTACACAAGCGCTGTATACAGCTTTAAGTTAGTCTCTAAGGTACTACCCTGCCCTGCCTCCTGCCTGACAGCATACTAACATGGTCAATTACCTCTCTCACTACTCATGGATAGTACCGCTCTCAGCCAAATGACATGGGTTGCAATCATTTTGACAAGTTAGCCTTTAAGGCTCTTCCCTGTTCTACCTCTTGTCTATATATGTATGGGAAGAGTTAGGCATCAATCAAAGACAACACACTGAGCAAATTGTCTCCTAAAGTAGCCCACATGAAATGCTAACATAAGCATGCCTTAAAGTCCTCAGAGAGGAGCAGGGTTAAGCACCTTGCCCTGCAAGGAATGCTCTTGTACCTCTGCTTCACATGTGAAAAGTTAGGATGTTTTTGGTATTTCAGACTTGGTAACCCTTGTGCAAGAGGGGTTTTTGTGAAGCTTTTAAGACTAGGTTAATACTTGTGTAACCCGGACGGTACTCCAAAAGGTACCCCCCTCTCCAACTGAAGGGATCAAAGCGAGTGCACAAGAGCTGTGGGAGGTGTAGGGACTCTCCTCCCCCTATAGAGCAGAGCCAGACCACCACTGGGGACTTAACCATATACCTTTTAATGAAGGAACAATACTGGGAACATAACAGGCATAATCAGGGAGTATAGTGGATACTACAATGCCCCAAGGGGGCAGGATTCAACAAAGGTTAGACACTTACAATCATTGACAAAAGACAGAGTTAACTAAATATAAAACACAAACAGCAGAGCAAACAATACAGGTTGGGGAAATATAAAAAGGCACAAAATACAAAATGTCAAAGGACAAAGAAATATAGAGCCTGGGTACCTGGAGAGGGAGAAAACACAATGGCCCCTTTCCACTGCAAGAAGAATTTCTCCTTCTTAGCTCACTCACCCCAAGTCATCAAAGCTGGGGCTTGAACTTGGATCTCCCATAATGTAGGCAAGACCACTGCCACATAGCCACCAGTGCTGGTACGGCTCTAAGCTGCTAGAGGCCTTGACCTTCCTGGAGCCCCGGCCTCACATCGAGCTGCCTAGTCTCCAATTGGAGGAGCCGGGAGCCAAGCTGGGAACCCCCCAGGTCACTGCTCAGATCCTTGCAGGAGCGAGAAGCCTCTCCTGCCAGCCACAGCCTCTCATGGGGGATCCTGGAGC